>JAPVLO010000113.1:5242500-5882500 GCA_027257055.1 Cephalopachus bancanus
CCCTGGGCATCTCTCAAGGATGACCCATGCCAGTTCTTGGGGTTGATAAGACCTTCAAACACGGCCTAGGAAGGGAACAGGAAGGTTGATGGGGTGAGCAGTCGTACCTCCCTCAAGACTCTGGGGCTGCATGGAAGGGGTCTCACCACAGAGAGGGCTCTGCTGCCACCTAGTACCATCGGGACCTGTTACCAAAGAAACCAGGACAGCAGAGCCCCGCTGGCGGTACTCCAGGAGGATTCTCCAGACGCCAAGGAAGCTGTGGGTCTTGTTCTCCCTTCCTGGGTCCAAGTAGAGGCCCTGGGACAGCAGGCTTCTCCTTGCTGTTCAGAGTTTTCTACAGGGGCTGAGACTGGGAGAAGCAGGGGATTGGGGGAGGGCACACCAGACCAGGCTCTCTGAACCCTCATACACTCTTCTCTGCTTCGCTCTGTTCCTTGGTGGGAGAGGTCTTGTCCTGGTTGCCGTCCGGGGGTACCGGCTTGGCGGCAGGGCTGGGGCTGCTGCTGGTGGAAGGCAGAAGGTTGGCCGACTGCAGGACAGCTTCAGAGTGCTCGCGGGCCTTCATGCGCAGGGCGGCCACGCTGGCTGTGCGGTTACTTTGGCAGCCATAGGTGGGGAGGAAGGAGAGCCCCATGGGGTCTGGGACACAGCAAGAACACAGTGGGCCCCCTGGAAGAAAGAAGAACAGGCTCCTATCACTTTCGGTGTCTTGGGTCATGGTCAGGGGGAAGGTCTTGGGCCTGAAGGAGAGACAGATTGATTCTATTTGGTTCCAGATGCTAAAAGGAGAGGAAAAAGTGCTCAGAACCCCAAAGACACACAACTCAAGGGAAAGATCTAGTTCATAGTCCAAAGGATTGTTGTAGTGTCAGGGAGACCAGGCCAGTCCTGGTTCCTTCATCAACCAGCTGTGTGTCCTTAGGCAGTATCTTGGGTCCTCTGAGCCTTGGCCACTACTTTTGTACAATGAGATAATACCTATATCACAGGATTATTAGGAAATCTAGTGAAATAATCCCGCACGCCCAAACTCTGTGCCAAGGCACCTCTAAGAACTCACCTGGGTACTGCAGGGATACCCTAAATGTTTGAGGGAAACACAGCCATGCCTGTCAGATGCCAGGCTAAATGAAAGCTGGAGGCAGTTCACGGCTTCAATAGAGACCTTGCTGCATGCTTACAAGGATGCCATACATTTGTGAAGCTGGATTTTGCAAGCGCCACACAAAATTCCAAGTGAGAAATAAATGAGGGTGGTGGCATCTAATATGATTCCAAAATTAGAGAAGCTGTGCAAAGCTTATCGGGCACATTAGCCCATTAGAAAGGAATCATGGCTACTTAAAAGAAGAAGAATACTTTTCTTTCTGTTTATAAGTACTATTTTTCAAATGGCTATGAAGTTGTTGGGACATAAATACTTAGTGAGTTGTTTGAACCTAACCATTGAATGAACCCAACTTTTAGAAATTGCTTATCTCCCAAGGGTCACTTCTGGCCTCAATTTTGCCTGAGATGCTGATAAGGAAGGTAGTAGATGCTAAGATGAGTGTGAAACACACATGCCACATGTACAAGGGAATTCTGAGAACTCGTTCTACCACCCTGGACACCTGGCTGGCTTTTAACCTCTAGTGTACATTGGCCAGACACCAAGTCCTGACTGTTCTACTTCTCCTAGGAGTTCTTACACAGATATAGCCACACACTCACACCAGAGAGAGATGCCTCTATGGGGAGCTACGGTTTTTGCTGAGAATTATACCTGTGCTAGGACCATGAGCCACAGGTCTTACGATGGCAAGGACCCATTCCTATGAGAGAGGCCTTGTCTCCTCTCTAAGTCTCCTTCCCAAAGGGAGCTCACTGGTGAAGAGAAGTCAAGGTGTGAAGAGATCAAGTTATGAAGAATAGTTATCCCCCTTGGAATGGGAATGGCAAAGATTTGTATTTTCCTCTCTGTCTGTTTAGAATCCTTCTTATTTGTCTACAAAGAACATGGATTTATGTTAAACTTGGAAACGTAAAATTAATTTTAAATGACTGCTGAAAGAAGGAAGGCTGAAGACAGACCCTCCACCTCCGGCACATCTGAGAAGGGGATCTGGGAGCCCAAAGGGGAGCAAGGCTGGAGGTATAGGTTCTTGAGGACCTAGAAAGGGCCACTACTCTCAGGCTGAGTCCTGGGCAGCCAGTCCTGGGTCAGGCTAGCTGAGAAAAGCAGGCTAGCTGAGACAGGCCCCCAACCAAGGATTTGCTCTGATGTAAGGATCCAATGGTGATTAAATGCTCTGGGTTTCGGTGGTAAATTTGACCAACACAAGTGATGAGGCTTCTTCCCTGGAGCCACAGCCTATACCTACTAGATCATACTTGTAGTGGACCCCCAAGAAAATCACACATAACTATACTTCTGGCCCTTAAAACCTAGACTTGGAAGTTAAGAGAAATGAATTAACTCACAGAATCAAGGCTGCAACAGGAAGAAGAGTCTGTACATGTGGCCTAACTCATAACCTCCCTATACATATACACACAATGGGGAAACTGAGGACCAGATGAAGTCAAGGATTCTGGGAGAGTCTGTGGCTAAAAACTGTAAGGAATATATATGCAATGGAATATTATTCGGCCTTAAAAAGAAAAAAATTCTGACCCATGCTACAACAGGGATGAACCTTGGGGCATTATGTTAAGTGAAATAAGCTTGTCACAAAAAGAGCATACACTGTACGATTCCATCTGTAGGAGGTACCCAGGGCAGTCCAATTCATAGAGATAGAGAGTGGAATGGCACTCACCAGGGACAGGGGGAGGGGCCAGCGGCGCTGCTGTTCACAGGTGAGGAGTTTCAGTTTGGCAAAATGAAAAGTGTTCCAAAGGCTAGTTGCATAACAATGAGAACGTACTTAACATAGCTGACTCATACACTTACAAATGGTAAATTTTTAAACAATTAAAAAGAAAGAAAATCGTTTAAAAAAAAAACAACTCTTCAGACCAAAGGGGAGTTCAGGGAGTTCAGGGAAAAGTGATTCAGTAAGATGAGGACAGAACAAGCTGCTGAGACCCTTTTATGGCTCCTGCAGCTAGTGAGGACCTCCAAGGTACTTCGGGCCTACCCTCCACTCATCCAGCCTCTCATTCTGGGGCTGACACCCTCAACCCACCCCACCAGTCGCGCCTCTATCTACACCTCTTTGGAGTCTGTGCCCCTTGGATATGGTTTCTACAGCAAAGTGACTGTAGAATCTAAGAGATGTGTATCTAAGAGATGCACACTGACCAGCAAGATCCCTCAGCACACAGCCCAGTACATATTTTCACTCACTTTCCTCATCTGCACCCCAAGCCTGGAATGCAGCTAACACATCCGTCAAAAGGGGCCAATGCCTATAAGTGGACACACAAATGTCTGAACAGCCACACCTAGAAATGCAATGAATGGACTGCTGAAGTTTGAAGGGAGGTCGCAGAGGGTGCTTTGCCCTGCCCTGACCTGGATGAGGGCATGGAAGATGTGTGGATCCGGGATGGAGGTATGGGCAAGACTGAGAGAGGTCCTTAAGTGTAAGAGACAAGATTCAAATACAACGGAAGACAAATCTAACAAGATGATTAATAGGGAAAAGTACAAAGTCTACAATCTGCGCCCAAAGGCCCAAGAGTACCAAAGGAGACATGACTCAGTAGTAGAACATGTGGTCAATACAACTTTACAAGAAGCTTACTGTGACCCCAAAGGGTTGTGAGTTGCCTTGACAGAGGCAGTACTCGCAGAGAAAGAGAGGGCAACGTCCTTCTCCTTTCTGTGACATTCACACCCTGCCTTAAGTCTCCCATCAACAGACACATGTGTCACCACCCTAAGGAGAAAAGGGGGGGTTAGGAGCTACATTGAACTGGGCACACACATATATTAGCTTAAATTGTCCAACAGCCAGCATCTCTCTTAAACCCTATAACCACTTTTTAACAAAGAAAATAATGATTTCCACAATTAGGATCCTTATAAAAATAACTCTTGATTTTCCAGTGATCTCATGGTACCAATAGATCACCAGATGCCTCTATATGTCGCCTGCCGAACAACTTCATGGACCCAGAACACTACTGAGAACTTGAAGTAACAAAATGGAGCTTCATCCTCGTAGTTTCCAGAGTGGCTCATTTTAATAGATAGTTACTGAGTAAAAATCCAGACCCCAAAGTTCCTGCACATGAAAAGTGCGCTCAAGTTCCTTATATGCTTAAAGATTCTTCTAAGTACATTTCTAATATAAGTTGCCTGATGTACATGACTGCCACAAACTAGACATAAATGTGGCTGCTAACAACAGACATAGTGATGAATAAGACAAAATTTTATAAAATAGTTGTTAAAAAAAACTCAAAATTCATAGTAACCTAAGACCACTTATTATAGCAACATGCAAAGCAATACCTCGGGATGGCCTAAAGCCACCACAGCAGAGACTGGTGGGTCACAAAGGATGATGTTTGACAGGACTCTGAAAACCAAGCCAAGCCTGTGACTATCCGTGATGGGGACACTGAGCCGACCATGAGAGGCTGAGTACTCCCTCTTTATTTCATCAAGGAGGTAACAAAGATACCTAGAAAATGTGTACCCCCCAACCAGTTCATTATGGAGATCCTATCAAATGAATGACAAAAGAACACCCCCAGTGCCAGAATGCTGGGCACAGCTAGATGAAGCAGAAGAAAGTGAACTGTTAACCAGCCATGGGACTAGTCTCCATCCTTCCACACATGGGCTTCCACAACTTATTGCATCTACATTTGGGATTCATTCTATAAAGCACCTGGTACTAAATCCTTGAATAATTATTTCCACAACCCATATCAATTAAAGGGCAATTCTAAGTCATAATTCACAGCTTATTCTAAAGCCCAGTTTTATCCCACGACTAGCTGGAGAGCCCAACTTGTTCAGAGTACCCCCACAGGGACACCAGAATGAACGTGAGTTCTGCAATAGCATGAGTATTCACTTGGTGACTGTTCTCATCAGCACTGCCTGCTCACCCTGCCTTGGACACAGCTCCCATATGTTTTCACAGCTGTGTTTGTTCTGGTGATACCTTGCCACCTAACCAAAAAAATAGAACAATGTATTCTGCCAAGAGAATTTTGAGGAGTAATCCAAACAAACTTTTAAAGCTGCATCTTTTAATTACTAGCTATCCAGACTCTAGAAGAAAGTAACAGAGTGTTTTTTGGTTTTGTTTTTAATGTATCAAAAAGCTTTCACCATGAATGAGCTAAAAATTAAATTAGCTAAAAAGGAAGTCATGCCAGTGTGACCTAAATAAACAAAAAACTATGAATCACCTAATGGTCCAATAATAGGGAATTGGCTGAATACGTTATAGTCACCCATCTAGAACACACTGCCGCTATGACAAAATTATAAGAGGATGTTTGTGTCATGAAAAAGATACTAATAAAATATTAAATTTAAAAAACAATTAAGAGTCAAGTTCAGTGGCTCAGGCCTATAATCTCAACTATTCAGGAGGTTGAGGTGGGGGGGATTGCTTGAGGCCAGGGTTTTAGGCTGCAGTGAACTATGTTCATGCCACTGCACTCCACCTGTGTGACAGAGCGAGACTGTCTCTATGATAATAATAGGTTAAAAAACAGAAAGTCAACATAATCCCATCTTGGAATATGTATGCATATATATACACATACATGCTATAGACTGAATTTTTGTGCCCTTTCCCAATTTATATGTTAAAATCCTAACCCCAAAGGTGATGGTATTAAGAGGTGGGACTTTTGAAAGATGATTAAGTCACAAGGACAGAACTCTTATGGATTAGAGCCCTTATAAAAGAAACCCCAGAGAGTTGCCTTATCTGTTCCATGTGAGGACACAGCAAGAAGACAGCCATGTATGAACCAGACTAGATACCAAATCAGCCAGCATTTTGATCTTGGAATTCTCAGCCTCCAGAACTATAAAAAATAAATTTCTGTTGTTTATAAGCCCCTGGGTTTTGGTACTATGTTATAGTAGCCAGAATGGACTAAGATGATATATATAGACATATATCTAGCACACACATAAATGTACATACATGAATACAAATATAGTATATATGTGTATATTTACATTCATATACCATATTAATTTGGGATCATATACACACAAACACACATACACACATAAATTTATTTAGAAATAGAAAATACTTATAAATTTCAATTTTTGATTAAAATTTTAATGTATCAATGATCTATTAAAATATGTCTATTGGAGATATATGAATATATGTATTTATAAATTGAATTTAATAATGTTCGAATACCAACTTATTCATAGTGGTTGATTCTGAGTGTTAAGTTTACAAATGATTTATTAATTTGTACTTTATTGTATTTTCTGTTTTTTCTAAGCTGACCAGGCATTATTCTCATAAAAAAGAGTGTCCCTGTAATTTGTGATTTCCTATCTCCTTTCATTTAGACAATGGGGATAGATGTTCTACTTTAGAACAAAGTGCCACCAAAGTTGCTGAGGAATAAAGACTGTGTCTTCAGTACCCAGCAAAGACTCGGAGACAGCTAATGGTCTCAGTCTGCACACAAGGTCTTGACAGCAAACACAGAACTGAAGGCACTCCATGAGATTCAGTAGGAACATTCCATCCATCTCCCCTTCTGTGGTGAACAAAGTCAATGAGTCCTTTCATATGGGATCTGGCCACCCCCAGCCAGTGAACCCCCTAGAAGGCCATGATTCCATTCCTCTAGCCCAGCCAACTTGTGCCATTGCCAAAGCCTATGCAAGAGCCATCTGGTTCTTAAATGCAGCCTGAGAACACACTACCTCCAGGACACTAAATTAAAACACACAATTAGATTTCCATTAAGTTTCAGTAAATTCTGCTGAATTGATCTAATCAGCCTCCATTCCTATATGACATCATGCTTTAAAGGCTTGGCCTGAACATAAATACTTAATGGAATAAATATAGTCTGAAATATTTGATCTCCTTGGCAGTTTAATTGATCTACTACTGAGACTGACAGGAAAAATTAAGTTAGTTCTGACTCGTCTCTGCCAATAGCACATTTTCATCAAAGAGGTATGTGAACGTGAATGCTGGTGACAAGGAGAGCTCCTGCACACTGTTTTCTTGTTGAATATTCAGGTTAAGGGGATCAGTAAATGAATAACATGGATTTACGAGACGTTTAAAACAGACACCATAGTTCATTTCTTCTCACTTTATAGTAAAATGAATGAATAGGTAAACAATTGTGAATCATAACACAAGCTCCTTATAATTCACAAAGAGAGTTTAAGTAGGAATATTGGTAGATAGCTACACATATTTTTTTAATGAAGTGATTAAGTATGCGCACCAATCATCAAATGTACAAGGTCAAATTCACACCCAGACACATTGTCCTCTATCATTGGAACTCTGGAAGTGTTTTATCCTGTTCCTATTTTATGAGGTATTGTCTTTTCACCATGAGCTGTGTTTGTTTTTGTACCCACCCCACCTCCCAGACTTGTTGTATGTACCCTCCCCTCCCGCTCTCCACAGCCATGATCCCAGAACCAAGCTGTCCCATTTGGGTACAAAGTTAATTAACACTTAGAGGCTTTCTGGGGAAGGGGGAAAAGGAGAGAGAATCTGTCTTTCTTGACCAAGCTGGCATATTTTAGTTCCTTATCTCTCAGGTTCCAAGTTTTCTCAATGCCCCATGGAAAGAAAAACAATGATCGTTACATTTGATTACTACCAAAATCCCTGGTCTACTTTGGCAGATTCTTTTGATGGAATTGACCCTGAATCCCAACTCTTCCTTAGTTTCACCTATTACATGTCTCAATAATCACTCAGCAAACACTCATTAATGGGCACCAACTCAGCTGACCATCCCAGCCAGAACCTTGTGCTTTAACACAGTCTCCAGGTCAGTGCACATATCCTATTTCTGCTTGGATGTCTTTGCAAGGTCAGACAAATAATGAGTCCCTATATTCGAGGACCTCCAGCACAGTCAGAGCAGCCACAGGGACACATGTTCCAGACAGATGCCAATTCACACAGCCCTCCCTCCTTCCAGTGGCAGCCAAACTCTGCACGGGGCAGGCTGCATCTCCTGCTGCATTTCCCTTTTCCTCTGGCACTACCCAGAGCCTTCTGCTCAGCTCCCTGCACTTCAGGGCCCCATTGATTAGCAGGAAGGGCAAACCCATCAGTACCCACAGGAAATGGCTTCTGGAAAGTAAACTGCAGTTTTTCAAGCCCAAGGATGACAACAGGTGCCTGTCAAAAGAAGAGAATCAATATGGGGGGGAGGGAATTGAAAGGTGGCACCTGGGTCCCTGGCTTGTCCTGCCTCTGACATTCATGCTGTGTAACTTTGGGCATCTCTTCTATCTCTTCTCCAGGCCTCAGTCTCCCCCGACTCTATCCGGGAGAAGCAGTGGCAGCATGCTCATCAAGGAGATTCCTTATAAAACTTAAGTGCTGGGATTATCCATCCCCCACCCCTCCATCTTCCTGACATCAGCTAGACATTAAAGGACTGGGGTTGGTGCAATCACTTTCCCTGTGAAGAATGACCATGTTCTGTCCCTTGAGTTCCATGCTTTCCAAACACTTGTATACTCAGAAACAAACCAGGGTCCCCTGGAAGAGTATCTTGCTTTCCTGGAGCACCGTGTGCTGCCCACACACCATGGACCCCAGTCACTGTGCCCTAGAGGCTGGGAGTCTTTCCCATTGGGGAGCAAATATCTGCAGGAAGCAGGATCCTCTGCCTCAGAAAGCCAAATCTAAGCCCTAATCAGATCCCAAGTGACCTCTCGGCCTCAACATTGTAACCCTAACAACAACCACCAGCACTTACTGGACTTAAATGTACCAGGCACAGATACACAAGCTGTTAGGTATGGCCATTACAGTCTTTATTTCACAAGAGAGAAGCCTGACATCTGCCTAAGGTGACCCAGCCTTCAGAGGGAGGCAGCACCACCAGGCTCTATGCCTTCTCTCTGCCTGAGGGGGGAACTCTCCCCCTACCACAGTTCCCATGCTTCCTTCATGCCTGACACAAGCATCTCCCCTGCAAAGTCTTCCTCATTCCTAAGAGAAAGAGTTCTTCCATCCTCTGGGTCTCCCCATACTTAGCATGCCCTTGTTGGCCTCAGTGAGTTCAGATGACTATTCTCTGAGTTAGGATTTTTTGTTGACCTGTGTGTCTCGCCAAGCCTACCCCCAGTCTGCCAGCCCCTCGGGGTGGGGATGAGTCTAAATAATTCCAGATGCTCAGTCCCTGGTTCAGAGTCTGACAAAATATGGGTGCTCAAGGGGTGCTAAACGAAGGACAGGAGAACCTGAAATATCTGTTTCAACATGTGGCCAATGGTGCAGGGCCAAGGCTAATATCCTGCCAGTCTCCTAAGGGAGGCCCTTCTTCCAGGCCCAGAGCGGCACAACCTTCTTTTCCCAAACTGTGCTGCATTTTACCCTGCACTAGAGTCTATGCCAGGGCAGAGGTGGGTGGCCTGGAAGGATCTAGAGGTGAGTCATACATGACCAATGCCCTTGAAGTATATATAAAATTGGAAATAAGGACAGTTCAATATCAAATGCCCCAATTCTTGTCACAGGCTGAAGGAGACCAGAGCATAAGCTGACAAGGTCCTTGTGTTCTTGGCTTGTGTTCAAGGAACCAAGACTATACTCCCTTATCTCGGAGCAGATGTGATGTGGGGAGCAGACAAGCACTGCCACTGTCGCAGGCCTTGAGTACCCCAGGCTTGTGGGCACTGGTCTCGCCTGGAAGCTCTGCATTCTAGCCAAAGGCAGGTGAGGGATGCAGCCTGCTACGAAAAACGTAGTGGGCTTTGAATACCCCAAGCTCGTAGGCAAGGTCTCACTTGGAAACTCTGCATCCTAGCCAAAGGCAGGCTGTGAGGAATGCAGCCTGCTACATGAAGTAGTGTCTCAGATGCCCACACATCCAGATAAAGTCTTACCTACAATGAAGTCGTGGGTACAAAAAGATAAATGCAGAACAACTTGCCTTCTAATAGCAACATAATTCCACTGTGGTTCGCTCCTCTCCCCTAACCTTGATTTGTTACTTTATAATAAAGCAAAGCGACATTATGTCAATCACACCTGGCCCGGATGCCTGGCCCAAAAGCTGATACTGCTTGTTTTTACAATAATCCCTTGTAGAGCTTTGCCCTAGTTTAGCCCTATATAAGAAGCATGCTAAATAATAAACGGGCTTTCACCTATTGAGGGGAGAGACCTCCCAATCCCACTGTCTCTTGTCTTTCTCATTCCCTCCCCCCACCTCTGGCCCTGCTCTGCGGACCTCGGCAACAGGCCATCTTGATACTTGATACTCTTTGCAGATAACCTTCAAGGGACCACACCTCCCAGCACTTATATCCTTTGCAGTCCCCTCTGCCTGAGTCTGGGGTGGTCCTGTGATTGGCTTTAATCAGTAGAATACAGCAGAAATGACATTGTGCCCATTCTGGGTGTGTGCCTTAAGAAGGTCTAGTCTTCTTTGCTTTTACACACTTGAGACCCAATCATAATGCAACCCCAACCTAGGCTAGCCATGGGATAGACCAGGTGGAGAGGTCCCAGCCTCATCAGCACCAGACATAAGTGATGCCTTCTTGTATATTCCAGGCCCAGTTGCCATGAATTCAGTCTCATAGGAGACCTCAAGCAGAAAAACTGCCCTGCTCAACCCAGCTAATTCTCAAAATCACAAGAGACGATATGACAGTTGCTATTTTATTATACTAAATCTTGGGGCAACCACAATTAAGTCACACCATGCCAAAAGCTGGAACAGAGATTATAAGAAAGAAAATCACAGACCAATCTCCTCATGATCATAGATGCAAGCACTCTAAAGAAAATATGAGCAAACCAAATTCAGTAATATATAAAAAGAATAACATGTTGCATCTAATCTAGTCCATTTCAGGAATGTTCAGTCATTTTAACATTAAAAAATCAATCAACATAATTCACCATATTAATATTCCAAGAAAGAAAAGTTATGCATCTGGAGAAAAGCATTTGATAAAATTCAACTTCATTCATATTCATGATTTTTCAAATAATAATTAAAATAGAACTCTTAGAAAACTAATACGCCGGGCTCAGTGGCTCATCCTGTAATCCCGCGCCTTTGGGAGGCTGAGGTGAGTGGATTGCCTGAGCCTGCGGGTTCGAGACCCCCCTGGGCAGGCGAGACCTCATCTCTACAATAAATCAAAAAATTAGCCAGGTGTGGTAGCGCATGCCTGTAATTCCAGCTACTCGGAAGGCTGAGGTGGAAGCTTCGCCGGAGCCCATCAGGCAGTGTGGGTGACAAGAGTGAGACTCCAACACAAAAAAAAAAAAGAAAACTAATACAAGAAGAAAATAGCTTTACTCGATAAAAACTATCTTTAAAAAAAAAAGGCAAACACAACTGTGAAACCCTGATAGCTTCTTCATGAGATCAAGAATAAGCGACGGTAGGTCGCAAACAACACGTGCTGAACGATTCCATTCATTTGAGAAGCCCACAGTCTGTAGAGACAGAGAGTAGAGTTGGAATTGCCTAGAACTTGTGGAAAAGTGGGGAGTTACTGATGACAGATACAGGTTAATTCAAAAGTTCTAAAATCATAATGTAATAACAGTTGTATAACTCTGAGCATACTAAAAATCATTGAATTATACACTTTAATGAATTAATTGTATGAAATATTAATTATATCTCAATTACACTGTTTTTAAAAATACAGAATAAAGCCAGGATGCCTGTTACCACCATTTCTATTCAATAATGTACTAGAGGTTCTAGCCAGCATAGTCAGATTAAAAAAATAAATTTTAAAGTATGAGATTGAAAAAAAGAGAAAAACTTTATTTATAGATGACCTGCTTATGTACATAGAATAAAAAATCTACAGCTAAGCCTAATGACATGGATAAATCTCACAAACATAATGCTCAGCCAAAAAAAAAACCCAGACACAAAAAATACTTTATGAGGATTACATGTATATATGTGTGTATGTACACATATATTCTGCATATACATATGTGTGAAGTTCAAAAAAGTCAAGGTTAAACTATAGGTTCAATCTCCCAAATTTGAAAACTCAAACTGTGAAATGCTCCAAAATCTAAAACATGACACTCAAAGGAAATGCTCACTGTAGCATTTCAGATTTTGGATTGTTGGATTTGGGATGCTGAACCAGTAAGTATAACACGAATATTCCAAATTTTTTTAAGATATGAAATTCAAAACACTTCTGGTCCCAAGCATTTTGGACAAGGGATACTCAACCTATATGGTGTTTCAGAATGCCTACTTCAGGGGCAAAACTATGTCACCATAAGTCAACACAGGGTATTGTGTAGGGGGAGGAAACAGGACTTGAGTGGAACAAGGCACATGGAGTCGGGGGCTCTAGGGGTAAGCAAGGTGGTAACGTGAGTGCTTAAAATCACTCATGAAGTTCTAGATGCATGTTTTATGCATTTTTCTAATGAATAGTCTATTTTAGAATGAATGGTTTTATTTTATAGTGGATATCTCATTTTATAATAAAACCACTCAAATATTGTTTTTTAAAATTGTGTTGTTTTTTTTTAAATCACAAAGGAAAACTGTTAAAGAGGAATAGGGAGAGAAACTTTCAGGAGGCTCAGAGGAGGAAAAGGCTACCTCTAACTCTGAGGTTAGCATCTGTGGGCAAATGCTTACTGATCAACACAGTTCTCAGAAACTGGACACCTTGACGTGGTAGGAGGTCCAAGGACTAAAGCCAAGGCAAAGCAGGAAGGGAATGTTATTGGTTATCAAAGGGGCCTTTCCCTTAGAAAGGCCATATCTGAACCCTCTCCTAGCACTGCCTCCATGCCAGCACACTGCACATAGTACCCTCATCCTCACACATGCCATGCAGGACCAGGACTTCCACTCCTACTGCTAGCATCTATTGTGCATTCACTGCACATTAGTGCGGTGCAAGGTGCATTACCTACAGCATCTCCTTTTGTCCTCACAGCCTCCAAGGTCTCAACTGAGGAGATGGGACTAGGCTCCAGCTGCAGCCTCTCTTTCCTCCTCTTTCCTGACTCCTCCCAGCAGGACCTCACCTGGGACTGGCTGGGACTGGCTGGGACCATCACACCTCTCCAGAGGGAATGAGGACGGAAGAAAGAAGGGCTCAGACTTTATTCCGTTGTCCTGCTGCTGTTCTCTTGCCTCAGCCCTGGCTTTAGGGAGCCACACCAGGGACTGAGGGCCCCGTTCATGTCTGCTTGGTCCAGCAGGCTGTCTCCCTCCTATTTGGGAAGGTCAACTGTGATGCTACCACCTGGAGGATCGCTCAAAGAGTGGCTGTGACTCCTGCAGCATGAGCATGGAGTGAGTTATGAAAGTTCTCCCCTGGCAGTAGTAATTATGTTCCACCTCACACCCAGCTCTGCCAATCACAGGTTAGAGGCAGCCTGGCTAAGTGCACCGGTGAGAGCACCTCTTCCACTGGCTGCGGCTCTCCAGTCCCAGCCGCACCCTCCAGGCCTGTGGCCAGCACTTCCCCGGAACAAACCCCAGCGCCTCACTGGCCATTAATAACCTCCTCTGCATTAATGAATTGTGAATGCAAGCCTGGCCATTAAGACAGCCCAGGAAAATTCTTTGTGTTGGGATGGCTTTTTCTCTGGACACTGATTATTGTCATGCAAATCCTCCCAGCATAGGGGTAGTACTGCTGCCTTCTTATTTGAGAATTTCCATGGAAGACCTAATAATGAAACATGCCAAGGGTGAGCCCAGCAAGGCTGCCTGGCCAAGATGAGTCCTCTCTGGTCATCCCAGAGGACAAAGCACATTCCCACATGAGGCCCCAGAGAGCCCCAACCAAGAAATCCTACAAAGGACATCCTTACATTTTCAAAAATTGGAGCAATGGGGGTTACAAGGAAAGGGTGAATTTCAGCAGCAATAAAGTTCAGAGAAATGAAGAAGCTTGGGAAAAGTAGATATGTTATTGGGTCTTTTAAAGGTGAGTGGGCCCCAGGGACTGCAGCTAGACGTGAAATTGGATGACTCTGGTTGATACTGATCATTTGTGCCTAAAGACAGATAGTTAATAATAGCATTGACTCCCATGTCCCAAACACTGTCCTGAGGGCCTCAAATGAGGCACTATGTTCTCCTCATTGTCTTGTGAATTCAGTCCTTTTATGATCAAGACCCCTATTTCACAGATGAGCAAGCAGAGGTACAGAGTGTTTCAGAAATTTACTCAAGACTTACATGGCTAGAGAATGGAAGAGCTAGGGCTCACGTGAGCCAGGCCCCTACATGAAATCACTGCGCTAGTCAGCAGCTTGCCAATTAAAGGAGAAAACTCCCACAAGTGCTTGGTTTTCAACTACCTGGCTCTGTCCCTGATAGGCAGCTTTCTGGCCTAAGGTGGCCAGCTGACTCACTGAATGATAGGGGCAGCCCAGTGCCTATCCAGGGGGCTTGCTCAGTAAGCCTGCAAACTGGTCTGTCACTCTTGCACAGGTGCACACTTTACCTGGCCAGCCTCACTAGAAGGACCATGACCTCCTGCCCAAACAGGGCCACCCTGCCCCTCCCACCCTTCCCCAGCTTCCCATTGCCCAACAACCCTGTTGACCTTTCCATCCACATCTTTCCCATGCACATGCTGCCCTGCATGCCCCAACACAAAGCCTGCCATGCTAGCATCCCCAGCTCGCCAGCCCCAGGGCAGAGTCTCAGCTACCCTGACCAAGCCTGACTGGTGGTACAGCAGCATTTCCTGGCACAGGATGACAATACTACAGCAGAGGGGATGCTTGGGAAGGTTTCTGCCCTTGCCTTCCAGCCCTGCCCTAGTGTGTGCTGTGGCAGCTCTGAGCTATGGGAATTTCCAAGGACAGAGATCATGCCCAGCCCAACTTTGGCTTCCCCAGTTCTCTAGCTGCCCTGGACTCCAGGTCCCTGCCCTCAACAAGGATTTCCAGGGGATGAAAATTAGTCTCTCTAATTCCCTAAGAAAACTATCTTTCTAAGTTTTGTGTTGCTGACTTCTCAGTCTGTGTGCCAAAGCTCAGAAAAGTGGCCAGGAGACCCACTAACATTCATATTTTCTGGGCCACTGTCCCCCCCTCAGTGACCTAAAGCTGAAAAAGCAAGGTCTAGGCTGAGCTCAGTGGCTTAGCCTGTAATCCTAGCACTTTGGGAGGCTGAGGCGAGTGGTTTGCCTGAGCCCGCAGGTTCAAGATCAGCCTGGGCAACCTGGTGAGACCTCCTCGTCTCTACAATAAAATAAAAAATAGCCAAGCATGGTCGTGCGTGCCTGTAGTTCCAGCTACTTGGAAGGTTGAGGTGGAAGGATCGCCAGAGCCTAGCAGGTCGACGCTGGGGTGGCCATGAGCATGTGTGCCACTGCACTCCAGCCTGGGCAAAGGAATAAGACTCCAACTCAAAAAAAAAAGCAAGGTCTAGATGTCCCATGGAGTTTTTTTCAGGCATTCCACTTGGATGGGAAAAGAAGCCCAATAGAATGTTCTGGGCTGTGATAGCTAAGCTACCAGGCTTCAGCCTGTTCACTCTCCTCATATTGCAGGTGAATGTGCCCATTACTATGCAGCACTATGCTCTGGGAGTTCAGTGTGATGTCCCTTACCACCCAGCACATCCTTCTGCTTTTGGTGAACCTGTCCTGTCTCCCTTCCTCCTCCCTCTGGTGCTGTTGCTCAGGGATCTGATGGCCAATATTCTAAGAATACTCCCATTTCCATAACACTTTCAAAGCCAAAGTATTTCCAGGCAAATGAATATCCATAAAACTACTTTAAGGACCTAAGAACTATAAGGACCACTACTTAAAGGAAGTCAGCAATCTCAACAATCCCTCGGCTAGGCCACAAACTTCCAGAGGATCTCAATATGTACAAGACAAGGACTTCACACCCATCACCACCATTCCTAGAACCAAAAGACCAGCACCCCAGTTCAGGGCCCTCCATTCTGTAACTATACCTAAGGTTCTCGGCAGTACTCCATTTGCTCATTGGAGCACAGATCTTGCCTTGGGGCACCGAGAGCCCTGCATGAGCCTCATAGTCTGGGAAGGGCTGGTGCAGCACACAGCAGCCTTGGGTGGATCCTCAGTCACAGGGAAGCAGCACCTGGAGGGTCTCCAGATCTGAACCAGAACTTCAGTGGCCTACCCAGAGACATTTGTTGTTGTCAATCCAGAGCTGTATGATCCCAGTAAGATGACAAAGCCTGGGGAAGGAGAAGAGTGCTGGTTTGGGCTTAGGAGCTGAAATCTACTTTGATTCATTTCTCCTAAGTCTGTTGCAAGTTGCCATAAGGTCTAGAAAAGTGGGTTGGGATCTCCAAACCAGAAGGGGACAAAAGGCTCAGCTCACATGGGTCCTGGTCTCTGATGGTCCTAGGTGTGTCCCGATCCCTCTGCTAGTAGACTCATAACTGTCCTCATTTGCTAGGGAGAAGCCAAGGAGGAAGGGGTCCAGGGTTTCTCATTGCCCCCCTTCCCAGCAGGTGTTCATCCAGAGGAATAAATGAGTTGCATCTGGAAGTACCAAGGAAAGAGGAAAGGACAGGTCAGGATCCTGAGGAGAGCAACCTAGACCTCAAGGAGACCTAGCTGAATGAGTAATGTATGAGCAAGTGACTGCCTCTCCTTGAGCCACTGTTTCCCATTTGTGAAAAGAGCCCAGTCAGATGCTTTCTAGTGCCAGCATGCATGATGCTCCCATGCCCAAGTTAGCTAGCTTCCCATGCCTGAGAAACTGAGTTCAGTCCCAAGAGAAGCAGAATTGGTTCAGCTGGCAGCTCTGCCCAGTATTTGGCTATCCAACTACCTCTGGGGATACAGGAAGGTGAGGGAGCTCCCAAGCCCTAAAACCTAGAGATCACCCCTTTCTCAAGTCTATATTAGGCTATGTGCTTAATTTCTGCAACCTGGGGAAGCCTGGAAGAAGGAGAGGACTGAGCTGCAAGGATCAGGACTGAGCTGTAAGGATTAGAAAGCATCTCCTGGTTCCAAATCACTTAGCATATGTTCTGCCAATCAACTGACCATTGAACCCCAGGAGTGTTTAGAGCTGACTGTACAGCAAGTACACACCTCTCACCTAGGGTCCTGGGATAGAGTTTCCCAAGCATACCTCCAAGGTCTGCCAAGCTCACCAGGGTTGTCATGAGGCAGTACTGACTCAGACAGCCCCAGAGACTGGCAACTCAGAATATCTGGCTTCCAAAAGTGTCACCACAGTGAGGTCAGGTGCTTTTAGAATGCGAAGGTGCCCCAATCCATATCAGCTGTTATCTCAGAGCAATCCTAACTCCACCCAAGAGATGGGTGACTACAGATCCCCTCTTTGTATAGTGCTGACCATGCTACTGTGAGAATTAAACAAGACCATGACAGGTGATCACCTGGCAAAGTGCAGAAGGGTCTTCAGAAATTGCTCATCTGCCCCCCTTCCCAATTTGACTTAGCTTGTCAGAGATTTAAAAAGTCAACTGCTCAGAGAGGCCAGATGAGAAAAGGTCACATAGGAGGAAGGTGTCAGAACAAGTCCAGGGATGGAAATGTCACTGGGAGGTAGACTGCAGAGAGAACTTGGAAAGCAGAGATGGGAGGGGCAGAAGAAAAACCCCCTTCTTTTGGGGGTCAAACAATGGCAGACCCCCAGCACATCTGACAAAGTGTGTGCCAGTTTGGCCCAAAGACTTGGAGGCAGTATTTTAAACATGGGAATTTCTATGAACTGAATGCCTGTGTTTCCCCAAAATTCATATGTTGTAATCTTGTGAGGGGATTAGGAGGTGAGGCCTTTGGGAGGAATTAGGTTATGAGAATACAGCCCTCATGAGTGGGATCAGTGCCTTTCTAAGAGGCCTGAGAGAAGCTACCTCTTTTTCCACACCCAGAGGTCTGCAGTCTGCAACCCCTGAAGAGGGCCCTCACCAGAACCCAACCCTGCTGGCACCCTGATCTTGGACCTCCAGTCCCAGAACTGTGAGAACTTAATTTCTGTTGTTTATGAGCCACTTAGTCTATGGAACATTGTTTTAGCAACCTGAACTAAGACAGAAATATTTTCAAATAAAAATTCAATTTTCCAGCTTCTCCTGAAACTTCAGCAATCCTGGCAAGGCTACATGCACATTCCCATGTGGCCACAATCAACGGGCTTGAGCAGCAGTCAACCCTTGAGTCAACCTTGAGTCAACCCTTGAGGCAATCACTTCCCTGTCCACCCACCCCCACCCTATCCCTCCTCTGAGCCCCCAGAATCTGAGGGTGCTCCTTAACGTTGTTCCTTGCATAGTTGTTTCTGAAAGAAGAAAAATAGGCCTTTTACCCACACCTCTCTCAAAAGTGGGGAAATGATAAATAGACCAAGAGAGTCACATGTTTCAAGAAAAACCAACAAGAACTCATTTGTAATTGAGAAGAAAAGACAGTGTCTAAACATGCTCACTTCACTGCTTCCCTGCCTGACTCTGGAATCATGAGTGTGTCACTGGCCCCAACACGCCTGTCACCTCACTGACTGTAGTCAGGAAGGGGCTCTCGTGGGGGTATGACAGGTTGCCCAAGCAGGCCCACTACAATGAACAAAGACATACCCAAGTTTGGTGAGCACACTGTAATTTCTTCCACATCTACAGAGCCCTGCACCCCCATAACCCCCCAGCAGCAAAGGCAGCAGCAAAGAAAAGTATGTTTCCAGTTAGGCAGGCACAGGGCAGGCTCCTGGGGTCAGAACCCATCTAGAGGGCTTAGGGAATGGGTGGAGGAGAGTACAGAGAGAGGGGGAAAGAGGTTTGTGGTCATGTGCACTCAAGTCAGCTGGCCCAGTTCTGCACCAGCCCCCCGCCAACTCTGGTCTCTGTTCTGGGAGGTTGCTGAGCAGGAAGTACCCCCAGGGTATGGGAGACATTGGCCCAGTTCTGTATCCCTCTCACATGCTGCCCTCAGTCTCCCCACCCTCCCAGCTACAGTCTAGTCCTCGAGTCCTCTTTGGGCACTGGACGTTTACAGCAGGGCCCCAGCTGTACAAACTAGGGATGCCCGAGGCCTGCCACAGTGAAGAGACACATAGGAACCAACAATCATGCAGCCAGAGTGGAGCAAGCGAGTGACATTTACAAAGGAGAGGGTTCCTCTCAGTAGCTGAGTTGGCCCTCTCCAAAGCAGACAGGGTTTGATGGTGGGATGGAGAATTGCTCCTTTGCCAAGAACAGCTTCTTGGATGATACCCACATCCCACTAAGTAATCTCCTTCTGGGATCCCTTCCAATTGGCTGACCCCACCTCTGTAGTATCTGAGCAACCTACTGTGTCCTGTAAATATGTCCCAAGGCTGCTTGGGGTGGGCATTCTGCATGGCCCCTGGAGCACCCAGAATGGAGCTGAGGGAAATGCCGGGAGGGAATATGAAGCTAAACCTTGTCCACTCACATCAGCCAATTGAGAGGGGGGATCTGCCCAGCTACCTGGAACACTCAGAAGCGGTTTTATACCTAAGGCTCCTCCTCCTACAGTGAAAAGTCCAGACACAGGATCCTGGCATTCAGGGCCTTCAAGCTTTTCTCCTGCTGGGTACCCTCTACCCTATCTCTGGACACTTTCCCACAGGCACCCAACACAGCAGCCATTCTCCAGAGGAGCCTGGGTCTCCTCCTCACCCCAGCCACCTTTGTACACGCTGTTCCCTATGCCTTGAATGCCCTTCTCTTCTTCCCAGACACTCCCTAGGGAGACTGCATCATATCCTCCTTCCCCCTCCAGAATCACATCTGCAATTCAGATTGACATACTGTGTGTGTGTGTGTGTGTGTGTGCGCGCGCGTGCACGTGACCTATTTGTAGTAAAGGGACCCTCTCTAGGGCAGAGAGACCCCAAACCCTAGTAAAGGACAAGCAAGGTATACCCTAAGGGCACCTCCTTCACTTCCTATTATCAGGAAAAAAACCTACAGCCTACACCTTACCCTACCTCCCAGACCCCTTATGACAGACAAGCCCCAAAGGGAGCACTAACACTCGCTCCCCCCAGATGCATTCAGGGACCTAGCCTTGTTTTTGCCAGCACTCCTGCCCAAGCCAATCACTGGAATGCAGGGCTAGAAATTGAGAAACACTGGATGGGCCCATTCATTGAGCTAAGGCACCCTAGAAATCCCTGAGGGACAGCCCCACAGGGTTTCTCTCCCTGGACTGGACAAAACTTCCCCAGACAGCTCCCATCCTTCAAAAGACAACAGTCACTGAGAATAGAGCAAATCTTGAAAAACCACAGATCCTAATGGTTCAGACCTCCTTTATCAGGAATCCCTGGAAAAGGCAAGTGGGCCAGCTGCAAGTTTGGAAAGGGTCCTAGAAGCAGGGATGATTGTCCTTCACATGCCTCATCTATGAACTATGATGCACCAAAAACTGTTACCAGGAAGAGAGAGGAAGCTGCCAGCATGGAGTGGTCACTTTGGTAGCAACCTCCTCCCAGACAAGCCCTCTGCCAGATGAAATGATGTTTGGCAACATTCTCCTACACTCTCAGACCATGTAGAAATCAGACGAGATAGCATGTGTAGAATTGGATGGCATCTGTGACCCTGGTGTGACTGACAGGAGAAGAAAGCTGCACCAGCCCGGGTGGGAGGACAGCTGAGCCAACAGGTTGGTCACACAATCTCCATCCTTCCCACAAGGCCACACCCACCAGCCGAGGGGATACTCACCTTTCAGGGAGGCCACGTGAGACAAAGCCTGGGCATAGGTGGCTGTGTTCAGAAGGGTCCCCGGCAAGCAGGAGGGGAAGAAAGGTCCCGCGGGCCCCACTGTCCGCCCCAGGCTGGCAAGGAAAGGAAATTATGTTGAAGTCCCACCCTGGGGCTGCAGGCTGCTGGCAGCCCTGCAGGCCCAAGGTCCGGCTGTTCTCACCTTTGCTGAGCCTCCAGTGCCTCCTTCTTGCTCCGGGCCTGGTCCCCAGGTGGCGGGGAGTTGATGTTTCTCACAGGAGGCGGTGTCACCTCTGCCATGGGTTCCTTGGCCCCTGGTTCCTGGTCTGAAGCCCCTCTCTCCGTTTTCCTCCATTTGGCCCTTCGGTTTTGGAACCAAACCTGAGTCCCCAATAGAAACCCATACCCCATAAAAATCAGACAGGAGGAGAGAGACAGAGCCCTGGACCTCATGCAGGTACTCACGGCTCACCCTGCAGCCTCCTGTCTACATTGTGCTGTCTGATCTCCAGTTCAGACCCAAAGACAGGTCAGAGGATCAGCTTACAAGACTGACAGGCATTTTTAAATCAATGTTAAATAATAGAAAGTATCCAAATGTATTGCTCATAGTAGGGGTAAAGGTGTTATCATGCAAAAATATGCAATGTTGTGCTAAGCGTGAGTACATTTATTTGGTGTGAAATATTTTTCTTATTGGGGATAGGGGTGGAGGGAGTCATAGGCAAAGCAGTTTATAAAACACTGGCCCAGAGTTTTCACATCACAAATACTTACTCACTCTTCCAGCAGCCTTGGGCTGAGTACCTGAATGTGCCTGGCCTCATACATGAGATCTAACCCTGAAATCATCTAGATACACACCATGACAAGTTCATGACCAGTAGCCCAGAGCACCCATTAGAAATGCTGACCCTGGAGTCAGCCGTGATGGAGAATTCTGGATCTTGGTAAATCTGGTTTAGAATCTGCAACCCTAAGTAGTTCTGCTATCCGCACTTTACAGACAAGAACATTAAACACAGAGAAAGTAATGAATTTGCCGGAGATCTTCCAGGCGGTAAATGGCAGATCCACAATTTGAAACCCAGTGGCTTGGCTAGGAACTATGATTCACACTGTTTGGGGGTAACAATTGCAGCCACCCCCAAGCATTAATTGTTAGGAAGAGTAACATGACTGCAAAACCCGGAACACAGTGCATAGTGCCTAGCAATCAATCACCCAGTAAACATGTGTTAGAGTCATCACCTCCATCATCCTCAGGATAGGAGGAGACTTGTGGTTCACCTTGACCTGTGCACCTTTTTAGAGGTTGGTGTTGAATTCTTTAAGCCTTGGAACCCAAAGCTGCATTTGCAGGACAGCCTCAGGGAAGCCAGGCAACCCAGGTTCAAGGTATTCCAGAGGTCGGTGAAATCCTGCTGCTCTCTACTCAACACAGCAAAACCTCTTTCCTCCTTTCCTGGGATAATTCCTGGTTTTCAAAAAGGCTTGGCTAAACCTCCCTCTTATTCCCCAGGGCATCCTCTCCTCCTCCCCTGGTTGCCCACATACTGGCCCGGAGAGAGCCTGGATCCTTGAGTCTGAGCCCTCTGCTGGCCCATCCTATCTCCTAATTCTCATTCTCCTTTAACTGGCTTTCTTTCTTTCTTTTTTAATCTAGTTGGCTTTTAATTGCACATATCAGCAACCATTGAATAATGATTTTATCTATATTCTAAATTTAGGGCAGTTAAATGCAAAGCAAAATGCAGACACTTTCTTGCGTCTTAATTGAATGAAGGTCACAGCTATAACAACATTTAATTGAGCTATTTTTCATTATCATATTTTAATGACTTTGCACTGACAGTTCGCCTGCTTCTGAGGAAAGAGCATGATGGAGTCGTTTATTTCCCTATTTAGTTATTGTTTGACAACATCAGCTTCGATTAAGACCCTGCTTTATAGAACATTAATCATATTTGAATGAGCAAGGGGTATAAATGTAAACACATCTCCCTTCCCGCCACCGAAGCCTGCGTCCCCACACGGAGGCTCACTAAACAAACGTTTCACGGCCATTGTCTGTCTGCATAATAGCCAACAACAGCCTGAACAACAATTCCCGGCTTTAATTGTCACCACCCCTATCTTACCCTTGCACCTTTCAGGGAGAAGTTATGATCTTCCACTTCTGAATGCTCAATAATTGTGTCATTTATCTCAATTTGCAGTTCAGTCTTTAGGCAGCTATTGGCAAGCTGGCATTAAAAAAAAGAAAGGATAGACGGTATCCTGGCCAAAGGAGATTTTCATTTCCAAATAATAATCAGTTTAATTTGCCCGCATATGACCAATGATTCATGTTCAGATTTAATAATCAGGATCACATAATCTGATTATAGGGGAAATAATTTGTTTACAACCCCCAATTTACTGCTCAGAATTCCATTATCTCTCTTCAGCCATAGGTTTTTAAGAGATACTAACATGACCCAGGGGAACCGAAAGCAAACTATTATATTTCCTACAATTAGATCTTTGCATAGTCTTAACCTCAAGCCCCTACATAAAAAAGAACAGAAACAGCATGGAGGAAATCCCATAAATAAAATGAATATATAATTGTGCTCAAAGAATAGCTCGCCCGGAGAGGCGGCACTGCGAATTCGTTCCTTTCGCGCTGGGGCACATCTGCTGGGCTTGGTGGGTTTGTGTGCTTAAATGTAATCAACGTGTGGCTTCTAAAAAGAAATCCTGCTTAGAGACAGTCACCAAGGGCTGTGTTCATTTTAGAGGCAGCCCTATCGCTGCTGCTGGTTAAAGATTTTTAAATTGCACGTGTTCTTCAGATCCACTTTGCTGAAAGAGTTCGAGTACAAGGGAAAAGTTGGACATGATGCAATTTCTGGAAAGCAGATCCTATCCTGCTTCCCATCTGAAAACGCGGTTCTCTGCGATTGACCGGCCTTAGCCCAGAGCGGTCAGAGCTGCTTTGAGAATAGCTTCTCAGCTCTTTTCTTCTTCTTTTTTTTTCCAAAGCAAGGAAATGGATGTGCATTGATGTAATTTAGTACCTTAGAGACGCGGACAAATTAGTGTAGAACATTATCACTAGTTAATTATGAATGACCGATTAATCAACCTAATCTAATATTCCACATTATGTTGATGTTATTAAAGTGCATCATGAAAATGACAGATAGTCTTCATTTGCTTTCTTTGGCCAAATGTGCACTCTGCAGTCATGATGTCAAAAAAAAGTTTGCCAGTTTTAATATTAGAGAGTTAAATAATTAAAAAGAATGTTTACCTGCACTCTGGCTTCTGTGAGGTTTATTTTCATAGCTAGCTCTTCTCTGGTGAAGACATCTGGGTAATGCGTTTGGGCAAAAACGGCCTCAAGAGCTTCCAACTGGTAAAAGGAAAAAATATTTACTGGTGAGACGCTGTGGCTAGGTGAGGGGAAGCAGATGCATATTTCAAATCTGCTATGGGTGGTGAGGAAGCAGTTTCACAGATGAGATCGAGGAAGGAGAAGGAGAAAAGAGCTCTTTGAAAAGAGACCACAGAATGAGAGTTTCAACCGCGGATGACTTAGGAGCTAAGACTTACTAGCCACCTCAGTGCTCCCCCAAGAAGTAGAGATAAGAGAGGTATGAATATTTATATGCATTTGCATTTAAGTATTGTCACAGGAATCCAAAAATCTAAGACTGGCCTTATGAACAGCTAGAGTAATTCACATAGCTTTCACCACAGGATGTAGGAGAACCGAAACAACTTGTAGAAACCTTCACTGTGTCATCCCACAGAAAGCTCATAGAGGTATTTGGGCCACCTTCCCTATGCTTCCAGTTTGCCCCAAGGATAAGGCAGAGATTGGTCTAAGAAAAAGAACCCAGTTCTGGGAAACCCAATATCAAGGTTCTAGTTGCTGCCCTTCCACTTGTAGGCAACAGTACCAAAACAAGTCAGTCAACTTAATGGGCTCATTTTCTCACCTATCCACTGGGGATAGGAATGTCTGATCTGCCTTTCTCAAAGGGTTATTGTGAGGTTCAAATGATATTTCTGTTGTGGAAGTGTTCCCCACACTACCAACCTAAGGCAAACAGGAGATGATTGTTGCCTCTTTATCAGATTCACTGGAATCACAAGATCAGTCATATATCCTCCCCCTAGGTAGATTCCTTGATATGTAAATTGTTCAAGAAAACAGAAAGATCCAGTTAACAGAATCAGTTGCCTTATTTTATTTTATTTGCTTTATTTTTTACATGTGGGGTACAGTTCAGGATTAGGTAAACAAGTGGTTATCGTACAGGTAAAGTTTGGGCCTCCCTTTGGTCCCCACTTTGCCTGGTTTGAAACCAGGTACCCTTATTGATGTTGTGCCCACCCACCTGCCCCAGCAGTATCCTGCTACTGCCAATCCCTTTTTTATAGTATTATGGTAAAGGTTGGCCTTATTTTAAAAGACAAAGAAGAGTTGCTCAACCTTGATTTTTCCGGAAGTAGGAAGCAGCCGATTCTCAAGAGAATAATCAACATTGTTACCTGCTGAAGAGTGAATGTCGTCCTGTTCCGGCGTTGTTTTCTACGCAGAAATCCGTCGTCAAAATCCCCTGAAGAGTGGTTGCCAAAGGGTGCAGTACCTACTGGGAGCAAATTGGATCAGCCCTGGCAAGGAGGCCCCTTCAATCCTCACACTTGCCCCAACACAGCAGCCCATCCTCACACACTGGTTCAGAGGATACAAACCCGCCCCCCCAAACAGATAGACCACCCTGTTAGTCCAAAAGTGTCTCTCTCTGTTATTCCTATCAAGGTCCCCTCTTTTCCACTCTCCCAAAAACCTTTGACTTTAAGCCCAGCTATCCCTGTTGCATAGAGTGGGTGGTGACCTGAATCCCTGAGACAGCCAAGTCCACTTCTTGTGAAATTCTGGACTCTGAGCCAGGTAGGGTCACAAACTTGAGGGAGAGCCTTCACCTGCTGTCCAGCTCCCAAATCCTTTAATAGAAGGCTTTAGATATCTCCCTTTCACTCAACAGATAGTTTACTTTCCCTTATTTCTATAAACAACACGTGTTAAAAGTCAGGCTTGGGAGAGACTGGAGGAGGAAAGAAAACACCAAGAGCTTTTCGCAGTGGTTTTCTGCTAGAAGTGCAGAACATGAGGAGGTAAGAAGTTTCTAAATGAATATTAATGACTGCTGGTCACAGCTCATCAGCACCATAGTGGATCTGTTATATAGATGTCAATTAACGGGACCAATAGTGACTGTCCTGAATGCCAAGCAGACTTAAACAAGGCCATTCTCAAAGGGCACCCCACCCTCTGGCCAGGCCTTATAAAATGCCTACTGCTTCTACTTCCCTAGAAAAGAAAGGCATTGTCCTCCCCAGCAGCTTCCAAACCTTACCATAAAGTCAGAACAGAGTTTGGCCCCAAATGTGCATTCAGATCATTTTCCAAATGTGCACTATTTACTTGATAGTCCACAATGACTTCTTAGGAAAACAAATGAGCAAGTTGCCATTAACCAGTGAATGCGTTACCTGCCATGGCTCTGTTCTCAGAATTACGGCACAGTCAGCATTAGAAGCTCTCGAGCCACACTGCCCAGACAACGTCCTTCAGAAGGAACTCAGTCCCAAAGAAGCAAAGTCCTTTGGGCTTTTTAAAATTCTGTCTACTGAAGAAAGTTCCTCTAGCTATTATTTTACGCTCCAGGGCCTTAGCCTTTGCCAAATACCCCTACTCTGCTAAAGCTTTCTCTCTCCAACTTCCTGTCCAAATTGCATTGTTCCTCAAAATCCTCATTACAAATATTTCTCTCCAGCTCATTAGAAACTTAAAAGGAATGGCCCCAAAGCAGTCTGATTTCCATCACTTTGCAGGAAACCAAATAGTCTCCTTTTGAAACAGAGCACTTGACTGGTGAGGATGAAATGCAGTCTCTGAGGATCTCCAGTCACAATCTTCCTCAGTCTTCTAATTTATACCTCGTTGTCCCAAATTGTTTCACAATGTGTACATGCGATATCTTTGAGTGAAAAACTGCATGTCAAATTAAACCCTTAAAAAGGCTGACGGTTCATCAAATGAATAAGAAAAAAGACTGACGATCTAATAGAAAAGAGGAAAAGATGAGAACAGACTTTTTACTTAAAAATAGGTAGAATGGTCAGAAAGATTATGAAAATATTAAACATTGCAGATAAGCAAAACACAGAACAATGAAATACGATTTCCAACATTTTAGCAAAAAAAATAATAATAAGTTGCATAATGATACCCAGTACAAATAAGAGTGTAATAAAAATGTACATGTTCTTTCACCATTTGTAGCAGCTTATTAGAAGGTAATTTGATGACATCTATCCAAAATTTAAGTGCACAGACAGGTATTTAGTCTAGGAATATACTTGTGAAGTGCACCAAAATAAAAAGAAAAAAAATTCTGGAAGCAATGTAATAGGAAAAAAATGGAAACAACCAAAATATCCATCAGTAGACACTTTTTGCACAACATATAATGGAATACTACGCAGCTGCTTAAAAGAAATCAGTAGATCTGTACACATTAACAAGAGAAAACTCTCAAGAAATAGTATTAAGTAAAAAAATAGTAAAGAATGATGTGTCGGTATAATCTTAGTGCAAATAAACTATAAAATACATGAAAAATACACACATGAGAATAAAAGCAAGTTTTTTCTTGGAGGATTCACATGGAACCAACAATAGCATATAATTTTAGAAAAAGAGATGAAGAAGGAGGATTTTACTTTTCAATGTATAAGTTCCTGTTGTATTCAAACTTCTCATGCAGGTACAAGTAATATGTTTTAATATCAGCAAAATTAGCTGAGAAGTGAGATTACGAGCCCTGTTTTGCTTTCTCCTTTATGACTCCCTGGATTAATAAAAAATTAAAATTTAAAAGATGATAAGCTGTAGTAAAATGTCATATTCCAAAGGTCTGTCCTCAGCTTTCCCATTTGAGAGAGAGCAATAAAACAAAACACCCCTTCCTGCAAAACTGTCATAGAGACACATCTAAAAATGGAGGAAAGTTTCTGAAAGACTCATCTCCATTTCTTCTGGTCACATCAACTGAAGTCAGCATGGAGGTAGATTGTGACCAGCAGGCAGGAAGAAAGAGAAATCCAAGGGAGCTGAGATGAGAGCAGAAGCCATGACGGGGACTCTCCACAAGTGAATGCTGCAGCCCACTCTGCAGAGCTTTCCTCTGAAGTCGCCATGAAGTCCACACCTGCTAAATGTCCAAACCTTGACCTACCCTATCTTGACCAGAATAGGGGCCACCAGGTAACAATCAGTCCAGACCCCGCGTCCAGAAGCACAGAGAAGATACCCTCAAATGCCTGCAGAGGGTCTCTCTCGCTCCAGCCCTGGGGTATGGTACCAGGGGACACACCTCTTCCACCTTTCCATAAAGCTTCCTACGGTCCTTGGAGGTAAAAGGAGGTGAAATACAAACAACTGTGGTGGCCTCCCCTTCTTAGAAATGCTGACAGAGCTAGAAGGGCTTAAGCACTGGTCCTCATTAACCTGCTTTAGAAAATCCTACCAGACTCTTAGGAGTTCTTATGGGAAAAACAAAAACAAACTTTATGAAATTCCTGTCCTTGCTGGCCAGCAGAGACTTGGCTACTGCTCCAGGTAATCTGGGGCAAGGCAGACAGGCAACCTCTGATGTCTCAGGACCTTCAGTGCCTACCACCTTTTGCCCTGCCTCAAGCCTCCCTCAATCACTTGGCCTCCAAAACTCTCCTAAAGCAAGAATAAATCAAAGGAACCCATTCCTGGTATTGCTCCCATGGTTAGAAAAGTCTTGATAACCCCAGGCTGAGATCAGTGCTCTGAGGAAGGCGCTATGAAAGCCTACAGTGTGGGGCTGCACATTTGTCTACCCTCTCTCTGTGTAGGGCCAGCCCTTGGATTCCTCAGGCCCTGCTGACATCCAGAGGTCCAAGCTGTGCCCTTCTCATCACCCCAACCCCACCTAACAATTCGTTGCAGAGACCAAATTGGGGATCATGAAAGGAAATCTCTTCTAAGGCCTGGAGATTCTCAAAGAGGAAACTGGCTCTGGGGAATGGGGAGTTGTTGGCATTTGGAGTCAGAAGCCTAATGAGTCACAGAGGAGGAAACATTTCTCCTCTGGGCAGGAGGTGAGCAGGGACACCCAGCTCCAGGGATGGCTAGCCGGCCAGGGATGGGGTCCAGCGTCCCAGAATCTCAGGGCAAGGCCCTTGGAGCACTTAGCCAGCCGGAGCCCAGCAATGGGCCCTTCTCGGCTTGTGGTCGGGGACCAGGACACCGCGAACAAACCCGCGTTAGCTTTCTGGGATGTTTGCAAAAAAACACCATGAAAGATTGATGCAGCCCCTTGGGCTGGAAGCCCCGATTAAAGGCGTGACACCGGCATCTGTGCTGGGAGGACCCAGCGGTCCCGCTGCACGCATAGCCTGGGGCACCCCGGCCCAGCGAGGAGGGAGGTGGGAGGCAGGTGGCAACGGGGCGGAGGACTGGAGCAGAGCTGGAGGAGGCTGTGGGGAGGAGGCCAGGGGAGCTCCTACTCGCCGCCAGGCAGCTGCGTCCCCCGCGGGGCGAGGACCCACCACCCTCCAGCTCTGCGGCCGCTCGCTCCCTTTCTGGCCGGTTCCGGCCTCGCCGAGCGCCTCGGGCGCCGCGCTTACTCACCCTCTAGTTGTGGTGGGCAGTGGAAATAAAACATCGCCGACAGTTGGATCAGCTGGACGGCTGGGACTTGGGAGGGTGGCCGCGGGACGGACCGGCGCGCGTAGGTCTGGTCTGGCTGCAAAGCAAACAGCAATAGAGCTTAAATCTCCCTCTACCAGCGCCCCTGCCCGGCCGCGGGGCGCATCCGGCACTCCCTTCCAGGAGAGCAGCCTCCCAACGCCCTTAGCCCACTGCGGGAACAAGAGGGGAAGTGGCAGCCCAAGGCAAGCCGAGACTCCACGGGGCAGTCCTTCGCGTGGGTCCTCCTCCGGGACAGCCGTGTCCTCACCCTGGCCCCAACACCAAACCCGCTTGGTGTGGTTCCCGCCTCTCAAGGGTCGCCGCCGAAAGCCCTGCACCCGGGCCACGGCATATGGGTCCCGCAAGCGCACGAGGCTATCTGCGCGCGCCGCAGCTCAGGCTAGGAAGGCAGTCGAGCCCCAAGGCCCCGCGCGCGAGGCCCGGCGAGCGGGTCGAGAGTCGCGCGTACCTCGGCGGGCAGCGGGCAAGAGGGCCGGAGCGTAACCGCCTCTGGTCAGTCAGCACGCAGGACTCGGCTGGCGGCAGGCGGGACTCGGCGCGGCTGGCGCCCGCAGGACTACAAAAGTGACTCGGGAAGTGGCCAGATGTCTTGCTGTCTGTCTACAGCGCGCGCCGCCGCTCAGCACTCGCCTTTATAATCTCACGCATAATTGGCCTTAATCTGATTATTTCCAGCGCTGTCTACAGCGAGTAACTTGGATAGGTCTATTGGGCCTTACAAATGGCCCACGTGGTGTAAAAAAAAAAAAAAAAGAATCTGTCATTTCTCAGCAAACATCAGGAATGTTGTTCCTCTTTTAAAAGAGGATAGAAAACACCATCACCACTACTACCCCCCAAAAAGACAACATTTTCTGAACAGTCCTTCCCCCGCTCCCATGTCCCCTCAGACGCAAACCTTCTTTCTCCCGAAGAGCTTGGATTTGGGCTGCCCCTGTCAACGGCCTGGCGACTCCCGGGGTTCGAATTGACGAAACGCTGCTAATTGTCGCCGCCGGATGGGTTTTGGGGGGACTCTTTGCACACGGCTTCCCTTTCCAAGCGATCGTACAAAAGGAAAGTTTGATTTTGTTCTCAGCAAGGGGTCCCTGAATTTATGTTCGCTTCTCGATGCAAATGATAAGCGGTGGGACCCTTCGCAATTACTTTTAAAATGCATCCGAGGCAGACACTCAGCGGAGAGAGACCGCCCTTCTCTCTGCCTGGGTGAAAATTAAACTCTAAAGTACCGGGCTGAAATTTTCAAGTCAGGGGTGCGGGATTGGATCAAATCACATAAACTGCAAAAAAAGCAAGTCTAATGGCGCATAATTGGTTCTGTAATAGCATTACACCAGGATAATAGCCCGTTACGGCCCCCTGCACTATTAAGTGCTTCCCTGGCGGAAAGCCTTTATGATATTAAAGGGGGAATATAATGATATTTTGGTTATTAAATGCGTGTAATTAATTTATGCACCACTGAAAATAAAGTTGGTATTATGACCCACTCAAGATGCATCAGAAGATGCAAGTCAGACAACTGTTGATAAGTTCTGGTGTCTGTGTTCCGTCTAGACTGCTGATTTTATTTTGGGACGATGGCTTCTTGGACAGACTACATAAATTGAATATTTTATAAACATTCTAATGCTGCTTTCGGGAGCCTTGGCGAGGTGGTGGGTCGAGTCCCTGCACGGCCCGGGATCCGGCCTTGATCTTAAAGACACAGCGAGTCGGAAACAAAAGGCCCGGCAGGTCCACTCACGGACTCCGGCCCCGAGCGAGGAGCGTGCAGCTGGAGGGCAGAGTGCTGGGGCCCTGGCCCGATTGGGAACACTCCTCCGAAAACAGCTCGGAGGAAGACGCGGCACCTCTCCGGCCGAGGCAAGTCGGGGCCCGTTTCACTCAAGCTGCACCCCCTGGGCTCGGTCGCCCCGGAGCGGGGAGTCGGCCTCGCCGCGAGGAAGGCATCGCTGGAAACTCCGGCTGAGTTCAGAGCCGAGGGAACACGCGGCGCCAGCTCCGCCAGGGCACAGATTCCGATTCCAGGCGGCCGGGCCGGGAGGAGCAGGCCTGCAGGTCCAGGAGGTGGGGGCAGGGCAGGTGGGGTAGCCGAGAGTGCCGCTCCCTCTTGGTGCAGTGAATCTGGAGCCCCAGGAGCCGACCCTCTACTCTCAGCCCAGGTCAAAAGGCGGACTCGCGCGCGCTGTCTCGGTCTCTCCCTCGGAGGACCCCTGCTCTTTGGAGCTCTTTTCGCGAGCCCGAGGCTCCTCTTGCGCGCTCGTGTCTGCCAAAAACCTCCTCAGGTTCCCGCCCGCGATAGGCAGCAGCCCCTTGCCTGCGCACCCTGTGTACTCTGAAGCCGATGGCTGTGAAGTGGGGTGAGAAAGCGTCCGGGCAGGCTCTGCCGACGCGCACCTGGGTATTTGTGCGAGAACGCTCAGCAGCAGCAGCTCAGCGTCAGGCGCGGTGTTGGCCCCAGAAACCAACGAGGTCCAAACCCCAGTCTCAGCTCCCCATCCCTGACACCGACGGAAGCAGGCTACTGTCAAGATCCAGGGATGTGCCAGGGACTAGACAGGCGTGCCCTGGGTCTGAGTACAGCGCGCCCGCCCAACATTCCGGCCAGTCAGGACCCTGGACAGCGGCACCGGTGTTCCGCCCCATCCCATTCCCCGCTGCAGCCCAGAAAGAAGCCTGTCCCGAGGACCCCACCGAGGCCCTACGCTTCTCGGGAATGGGACCCACCTGGCCGGACCCCGGACTTTCGGGGACTGACCCCAGTCCTCTCCTGATCCAAATCTGCAAAAGTTTCTTAGGTCGCGCGCTCAGCGCTCGCAGCAGGGACCGAACTCTCCGATCCGCAGTTCCACGTGCGGCTCCTACCCTGCGGTTCGAGCCAGGAAATGTCCCGCGGCCGGCGTCGCAAGCCTGGCGGCCTCCCTGACTGGACAACCAGCCGAGTTCCGGGAAAACACACACCTCGCGCGGGGCTCTAAGCCAACTCGGGTCCGTCAGACTCTCCTCGCCAGACGTTCCTCTTCCGAAGCCGCTGGACTGGGCTCTACCTTGTTGGCAAAACATCGAATAAACAAACAACCTTAGAAACGAAAGGCTACCGCAAACTTTGAGGACGCGAACCCGCCCCCTCCCCTTTTTTCCGATTCTCTCCAATGCCAGAGAGAAAGTGGCTGATAGGTATTCGCTATGGTCCCCTCCCTTAAAAAAACGAGGGGGGGGGGTGGCGTTAGTAAGGAAAAGGTTATTTTTCCTTAATTCTTGTGGGGTAAAGTGTATTTTCCAATTAACCAAATTCGCCGATCTGTCCTGCTTGGACACTCTGATAATTTACAACCTAAAAGTGTACTTTCTTTATCTAAAGACCAAGGTGACTGCTTTTAATTTTCTCTAACCTCTTTACACTTGATGTTCACCAGACTCATAATGTTAATTGGCTTCATATACGGATCATCAGTTTAATGAAGAAATAAATCCTGTGTTGCTTTATGTTTTAACAGTGATTGCTTTAATGAGGAATGTGACGTGTTCCAAAATCAAAGCTGCAGGAGACATTAGAGGGGGCTTCTATTAGGAAGGAAATGCTTATTTAAAGTTAAAACCACCGGGTCATATTTCAGCAGACTTGCACATCCCTTCCCTACCTACCCCCACCTGGGTAGCTTCTAGCCTTTTTGAGAAGACAATCCTCAATGCTCCTTCTCTCCATATTTAATACAGGCAGCCATGGAGTCTGCATTCCCTAGAAGAATCATTTTCTGGTTACTAAATAGGGTGTGCTCCTTTGCCTCCTGTCCAGCAGGGCAGAGAAAAGCCAGAGTGGAGCATTCAACTCTCAAGGTTGTTTATATGTTTTAATACAAAAATAAAGCAGGAAGAGCATAACACACACACTCTGAGACTCATGTTCAGATGTTACTGCAGAGGTAGTTCCCCCAGTACCACACATCCTTGGTGCTGAAAAGTCAAGGCTCAGCTGTTAAAGATGCACCGCCCCAGTTTAGGCCTCATGGGCTGCTGGTGACTCAGGTTCCTGGCCCTGGAAATGTCTGCGGGGCATGTGCTGCGCTCCCACCCAGGTGATGGGAGTGTTACAGCTCTATATCAATTAATAGCAGAGTAAATCTGCTTTTTCTAATGGGTGTTTGATTTTTCTAATTTTAAGCTGGTTCTATGAAGGGAAAGCTGTCATCCCAAAAACACTGAGAGCAGCAATAAAAACTGGAAATGGGAGCATCTATGTAAGCACTCAATTGTTTTTCATTGAATTATGAGTCATTTTAAATTGATTCCTGAAAAGAATCCCAAATCCTTAGAAAATGTGAGATTTTGAGGCTCTAGGTTGAGGTCATAAATACCATACACACTATTCATTTCTCACTGTTTTCTTTGCTTTGGGAGAATTGGGGAAACATTTGGAGACACCTCTGCCCCAACTTTTGGGCCTAAATATATGAACATATATTGGACTTGATATCTCAGTTGTGCTCAGAAGGAATTTTCCCAATTTCTCTTTTAAAACTTTCTTTCATAGAAACAATTTCAGTAAACATGGTTTAAAGCCATAGCAATCGAGTAAAGCAGATAAAATACTTTAAATATTGAGGAGAAAAAAACTCACACTGAATTCCTAATTATGTGTTTTGGAGAACCCTGGTGGTTTGTACTGTTGTTTTGATATTTTTTTTTAATGTTAAAGGATCGCTAGTGTAACCCCCAGAGGGAGCATCTCAGTGTGATTACAGCACATTCTCTCCTTATCAGTAGCAAATCTATTGTTACTTTGTAGTTTTGGAAATTGCCAAGAAAAGTTGGGTTAGCTAAACATTATAGAATATGTGAAAAATAGCAGTTAATTGAAATTCCAGATGAACAGGGGACTTATGAACTGAAAATATATACACACAACAAGGGATAGATATGCATTTTATTATATTGAAAATTCCTATAATTCACTAGTTTTACTGTCGTGTGAAAGTAATAGCAGCTGCTCAAATGCAAGCCAGCTTCCAATAACTTTACCTGTTCCTGTCCAGTGACTCCAAGACAAAATGCTTCTTATGTGGCTCCCAGGGATCTCACAGCTCAGCTCCAGTCTTTGACCCTGTCCTTGCTGCTGAGCTTGGTGGATGGCTCAAGGCCTCCTAACTATCACAAGGAAAGAAAGCAGAGCCCAGGAGGCAGGCCCACCACCTGCAGAGTCTCCACATCTCTAGTCCCATTCAAGCAAGCTCCAGTCCTCGGGAGCTGGGTGAACTTGAACAGGTCACTTACTCTCAGCATCTCCCTGACTTATTCTGTGAAGTGGAACAACAATGTGCTGGAGGGAAAATCAAAAGACAGTGCTAGAGGATTTTTAGGACAAACTATTTCATATGATTTTAAAACGATGGATATATGTCATTTGACATTTATGCAAACCCATAAATGTACCACACAAGGAGTAAACCCTAATGTCAACTATGGACTTTGAGTAACAATGATATGTCAACAATGATAGGTTTATCCCCCGTAACAAGTGTACTACTCTTGTGCTGGATGTTAATTGTGGGGAAGTCCGGGGGGGGGAACTGGGCATATATGGGAACTCTGTACTTTCTACTCAATTTTGCTGTTCATAGAAAAAAATAAAGTCTATTAAAAATGAAGAACCAAGCCAGGCTCGGTGGCTCAGCCTGTAATCCCGCGCCTTTGGGAGGCTGAGGTGAGTGGATTGCCTGAGCCTGCGGGTTCGAGACCCGCCTGGGCAGCGAGACCTCATCTCTACAATAAATCAAAAAATCAGTTGGGCATGGTAGCACATGCCTGTAAATCCGGCTACTTGGAAGGCTGAGGCGGAAAGATCACAGGAGCCCAGCAGGTCGAGGCTGCGGTGGCTGGGAGCAGCCACTGCACTCCAGTCTGGGCGACAGAGTGAGACTCCCAAAAAAAAAAAAAATGAGGAACCAGTTGGAGATCCAAACTTTACATGCATGCAGGCTGCTTGTGTAGCTAATCCTGATTTGTACCCCACATATCTAGAATATAATATAATATAATATAAATAATAAAGAAAGAAAATTTTAAGTTAGTGCTGAACACAATGCTCAGCACATAGCAACCATTCCCTGACACCAACTATGACTGGTGTATTATCATTAGCATGATGATTGTCTTGCTGCTACTACTCTGTCTAACTCTCCAGGGTTCCCTGGCTCCCACTAGGGGACCACATTCCTGGAGAACTGCTTTTGGTACTTATAGATGGTACCTGACTCTTCTGGTTGTCTCTGGGATGAGCTCTCTCTGGGTCAAAGCAACACCACCCTTAGGAGAACCTCTGTGACTTCCCATGCTACCCATTTGTCTGTCTGCCATGCTTGCTTCTTTACATGTTTCCATACTTCGTACTTTATTCCCTGGTTTGTTGAGCTTTACTCAACATATCTATTTAGCTAGAAAGTCTAAATCAAGAGCCTTGAACTGAATTGAAGGTATTTTATGTGGTCAACAGAAATGTTTTAGAAATTCAAATTGATTGTCTTTAGACTAGGCATGTCAACTTTACTTAGACACAGGCCTCACTATTCCATACTACTTTCCTCCAGGACACCTCTCACATTTGTGTAACCCACCTGGTTCCTGAATGTAAGTCTTTTCCTACCCCTGAATATATTCTACATGAATTTATTATTATGTTCAGAATGGTAATGACTTTTTGTCAAGTGTTAAGATAAGAAAGGGGTGCATCGAAGGAGACCAAATCCACAGGCTCTGGCATTTTAGGGTCTATTCTTTCTTTCTTTCTTTTTTTTTTGAGTTGGAGTCTCACTCTGTCGTCCAGACTGAAGTGCAGTGGCCACTCCCGGCCACCGCAGCTTCAACCTGCTGGGCTCCGGCGATCCTTCCGCCTCAGCCTTCCAAGTAGCCAGAATTACAGGCATGCACTACCACGTCCGGCTGATTTTTTTTTATTTATTGTAGAGATGAGATCTTGCTGCCCAGGTGGGTCTCGAACCCATGGGCTCAGGCAATTCACTCACCTCAGCCTCCCAAATGCGTGGGATTACAGGCTGAGCCACCAAGCCCGGCTTAGGGTCTATTTCAAGTCATTTCAACAAACACATATCTAGCACTACTCTGTGCTGGGCGTAGGGAACTCAGACCTGAGCTCAGAGTCTTAGGAGCCAGTCCCTAGCCAGGAATTCTGGCTGGGAAAGGAAATGGGGAAACAGGGAGAAAGAAACTGGTACCATGTAGAAACCACACTGGAAGGTACTGGATCCACTGGGCCTTATCTCCACTGCCCTAGAGGGATTTCTGGATGGGCAGCCCTAGAATACAGCCCAGCCTCAGCCGAGGAGGGCTTCCCTTCCTCATGTATCCTCCCGCAGCTTCTGATGGAGAAGAGCCAAAAGACACAGTCTCTCCTCTGTCCCCAGGGTTCCCATCAGAGCCAAAGGATCTTGACAGGGCTCAGCATCAGCCGTCAGTCTTCTTATGGGAGAATCTTGCGAGGCTGGACCACCATCAGTCTGGAATACATCCTGTGAGAGCATGTACAAGGTTCAGTTTCTAAGATCCAACATTCAGAACTGCTCTGATTGGTCCACTAGAGTCACAACTTGAAGCAAAATCTTTTTATAAGCATTTACTTGGTAAGTCAAGCTATCTATTATTAAGAGATCATAATAAATTGCTAATAAGAAAACTAAATCAATCCAAGGAAATCTCAAATTGGCACCAGTCAAAAATAGAAGAAAGATCTCTCTCCAAGTCTAAATTATTTCACCAATAAATCTCTAGAAAAAAATAACTTTCAAGGTCAGCTCTTGCGCAAAGCATTTCTCCTAAGACTGAAATTGCAGAGTATGAAGAGGGGAGCGGGAACAGCAGGGGCCAAGTCTCTGCCTCTCCAGGCCTCCCAACCCTGAGCCGCATGCTCCTGGCTGCACCCTCCCAAGTAAGACATGTTTTCCAGGAAACAAGATGCATGGTTGATTGCCCATGTTAAGTGCTCAATAAATGTACAGAATTTAATTGAGTTGACTATTGAAGGGATGAAATAAGCTTGCTACATGAATGATTAGTAAACACAATGAAGCCTTCCTAACTTTAACAGACTTAGATTCTGTAAACAGCTCAAGGGGAGGGGAAAAACTTTTCAATCAGGCTCACTTGGGGTCAAATCTGGCCTCTTAAGCCTCCCTTATTGACAATGCCTGTCTCCTGTTCTTTGTTCTTCTCTCTCTCTCTCTCTCTCTCTCTCTCTCTCTCTCTCTCTCTCCCTCTCTTCCTCCTCCCCCTCTCTCCCACCTTCCTTTTCTCCCTCTCCCTCTCTCCTCTCATCTTTCTCTCTCTCTTCCTCTCCTTTCTCTCTCTCTCTCTCTCTCTCTCTCTCTCTCTTCTCTCTCTCTCTCTCTCTCACACACACACAAAGTGCCTTGTAACTGTAACTTCTCTGTAATGCTCTTGAAAACCTGGATTTTCAGGGCTCTCCTTCTTCCCATCTGACCAGTCACTCCCCTTCAGGTTAGCCTTACCTCACCAGAATACTGTCCTCCACCCTCCTACACAAGCCATGGCAGGACTTCGCAGCATATTCCTGGGGTGGAGCACTGCCTCCCTACCCTCCCTCACAGCAAGCTTTGAATGAATTTCCTGGTGTCTGAGTGGTCTGGCTCAGGCATCTCACACCTCTGAGTCCCACCCCCAATCAGACCTCAGCCCCCCACAGGCCATGCTGACAAGGGGGATGGCTCAGCATGAGTATTCCTTATGCACCTACCTACCCATTCACGTCCTCATTCATCCCACAAACAACTGTGAGCACTGATTCTGTGCCATGTGACATTCAGGAGATGCACTAATCAAGAGAACCCTAAGGACCTAGGGAGATTAGGGTGAGAAGAGTCTCTTGTAGCCACTATGGCAAAGCTTGCCAAAGTCTGACCTTAAATGACAGGCAGCAGGTTCTCAGGATGCAGCCCTGGGGAGGACCTCAGCTGTCCAAGACTGCCCCACAATCCCAGCCCAGGGAGTCCCAGCCAGAGAGGATGACCACAGCCTTGCAGAGTCCAATTCAGGACCAGACCTCACTCTGCTGAGAGATGGCGGCCCATCCTTTAGCCTGCACGCGGTTCCACTTCACTCCCTTGTTCTTTCAACATATGCTTGCTGAGAACACATTTGTGCCAGGCTTGCATGGAGCAAGAGAAAAGAGATGACTTTTCCTTCATGATGCTTAAATCTTTAAATATAGTGTGTGTGTGTATGTGTGTGTGTGTGTGTGTGTGTGTGTACATGAGTGTTTTACTAATATTATCTCACCAGCTAGACTGTAAATGCCATGAAGGTAGAAAGGGGGTCAGCTCAGGCTCATCAGTTTCTGGCAGCTAAGATCTGTATTAAATGCATAAATTCATAAGATAAGATCGACAGCCTCAAGTCACAGATGACATATTTGTGAACAAAGCATTGGAGATAAGTGCCTCAGACAGCGAACAGAGTCAGTGCTTCTCTGCAGTGCTGGCCCGGTGTCCTTCCATACTCTGGGACAAGTCAGGACTTAAACAAGTGCATGAATTAGAGAGGAACAATCAATCTTTTCTTCTTTTCTGTATCTATTATTAAATGTTGCTGAGGGCTTTTGAAGAGTCACAAGGAGACACCTCCAACACGGTCATAGAAACATATGAGGAAAGGTTGTAGCAGTAGAGAAGCCCTTCTCACTATCTTTTGACCTTACTCACAAGCCATCCTGGTTGCTTCTTCCTCCCCTCTCTGCAGCCTGCAGAGTAGAACGGATATGGTGGCTCATGTCTGAATCCGCGTTGCTGCTTCCCAGCTCTCAAGTCCTCTTACCTTTTTGAGCATCATTTTTCTCATCTGCAAAGTAGAAATTATTCCCACTTCAAGTACTTTATGAAATGGTAAAATCTCCATAGATGGAGGTGGTGGTTAGCAAGTCTGACACTCCTATTATAAAACAGAAGGGATAGGGTTGGGTGCCTGCCCCCCCACAACTGCATATCCACCTTCATTCCTGAAATACCATTACTTTCTTTGGTGGTCTCTCTCCCCACCTTTCTTCCTGTCTCTTTTTCTCTCCCTTCCTCCCTCCCTCCCTCTCCTTTCCTTTCCTCCCCCTTCCCTCCCACACTCTCTCTCTCTTCACTCTCTTCTCTTCCCTTCTCCCTCTCACCTCCCTTCCTTTCTCCCTTTCCCTTTTCTTCCTCTCTCTCCTCTCCCCCCAGCTCTCCCCCCAGTCCTCCCCCCCCAGTCCAGTCTCTATCTGGCAATGCCTATGCTAAACTCTGCTGAGTTTAAGTGATACTATACTTTCACTCTGCCACAGCTCTCCTAGAAGCACCTGGCTTGGTTCTTATTGCGTCATCCCTTTAACCAGGAAATAGTGTTTGGTCTTGGGGGATAGGAATTGACAAGGGGTGAAGGGGAGGGGACCTTAATTTCTTACTTTAGACAGAGGTTGCTGCCTGCTATACAATCAGGGTAAGAGTTGCTTTGTTTGGCCAGAATCGGTATTGGCATTGTTTTATGTTATCTAAAATGTGAAAACAATTGCACAGAACACAACTGGCCATGGTCCACATCCTGCCCCTTTGTAATATCTTGCCCCTCACACCAAGACAATCTCTGTCTGATGTCTGAAGTCACCTGAATTTGTAATCCCTGAATAGATTTTTTTTTTTAAGTGGTAGGTTTATGGCTGACTTTCCTTTTATTATGCTCTTCGGAAAATGTTGTCTAAAGGAAAATAAATCAATCAACGAATTAAATGTTAAAATGTTTTTTTCTAAAAGCACATAAGACAAAAAATTAAAGTCATCCTTAGTCTCACAACTTAAAGATAACCATCATTAACATTTTAGCATATAACTTACCAATATTTTATAAGAATTTATTATATGCATACTTCTAAAAGAAAAATTGGAATCATAGCACTACCTGGTTTTGTTCACTTAACAGTATATTTTGAATATCTATGTTACCAAATATTCTTCCACAATATCTTAGTGCTTCTATAAGTAGTCAGGATATATATCCAGTTGCAGGACTAGAGACCCATAACAGTGGCTTAAGTAAGGCACAGTTTATTTCCTTCTGATGTGGGTGTCCAGGGGCACGATGACTGCACCAAGAGGATGGCAGGGCTGCCTTTAGTCTGGCTTCTCCACCATCCCTCAGTTCTGGCCATTGTCTGCATAGTCCAAGAGGCCCCTCAGGGTCCACTGCAGCTGTCAGGGAGTTTAAAAGAGGAGAGCAGGAGAACACAGTGGTCCTTGGAGGGCACACTCCTCCCGAAACATGAAAGCGCACATGTTACCTGCAATTTCCTGCCCTTGGCCAAAACTACAGCCCTACCCAGTTGTTATGGGGACTTGGAAACAGTTTTATCTTGTCATTTACAGGTTCTACTATTATGGGAGAAAAGAGAATAAATACTGGGGGACAACTGTCAGTACCTGCCACAGTCATATTGCATTGGGGAAACCACTGTCAGATATAACATTGTTACTTTCTTAAAATAAATGTTCAGTAGAGAAATGATTTGATCAAAGAATAAGCATTTTCAAGATGCCTGAGAATCATTGGCACTCCATCCCATTTTTACGAAAGCCCACTGATGGCCAACACACATGCAAACATTTTCCTCTTTGGCTTCACCTCCACCTGTCAGTTTTTCATCCTTTACCAGGGCACCATCCTTGTGGGTAGTTAGGCATCCGTGAGCATAACTGACACTGAAAACCACATTTGTACTGCAAATCCCACAGGACTCTGAGTCAGCCCATTCACTGGTAGAGTAGGAGCCAGGCAGGTCTCAGGGACAGTCTAAAATGTTGGATACTGCTGGTAAGGATCCAAGGGCCAGGGACAGAGATCTGGATGGAAGCCCCTGAGTCTCCAAACAGACACTTGGACAAAGAGGCTGGTTGGGGACAGAAGTTACAAGCAGAAAACCCAAGGCCAATAGATTCTGGTGTGGGGCCGGAAGGCTGTAGAATCAGGTCCTAGAGCAATCAGGCAGGAGGTCAGGGTTTTCTTTTCCAGGGACAGGGAGAAAGATATTCACAAGGTCAAGTACTTGGGGAGTCAAGACCCAAGGTCACTGTGGCCTATTTCTCCCCCAGGCAAAGTCATCTAGCATATGGCATGTGGTGGTCCTCAGAACCTCCCTGGGACTCACTCAACTCCTCCCACGGGTCTTAGAGAGCTGTCAGTAGCAGATGGGTCTCTCTGCCCTACAACCCTAGAGAGACCCCTCAGTGGCCATACTTTCTTGGTCAGTTTCAATTAATGGAAACCCCATAAAAGTGTAAATTCAGAATAGAAATTAGTACCTCAGAAAGAGAACATGAGAAACAGAAGGAAAGCTGGTCACCTGGGCAACTTCATCTTGGGAAGCAGGAAAGTGGGGGGAGGGTTGTGTCCCCAGTATTCCCCAGCCCACATTCCTCAGACTGGCCTGAGAAAGGGGTACTAACCAACTGGGCTATTTCTGAAATGATTGTTCCTGTCCTGAAGTCTCATGCAGCCTCCTGATGGGAGAATCTTGTGAGGCTGGATCTCCATTAGTCTGGGATACATCATCCTATGACAGTATGTACAAGGTTCAGTTTCTGAGATCCCAACATTCAGAACTGCTCTGATCCACTAGAGTCACGACTTGAAGCAAAATCTTTTTATAAGCATTTAGGTGGTAAGTCAAGCTACCTATTTTTTTTTGAGTTGGAGTCTCACTCTGTCGCCCAGACTGGAGTGCAGTGGCCACTGCCGGCCACCGCAGCCTCGACCTGCTGGGCTCCGGCGATCCTTTCACCTCAGCCTTCCAAGTAGCTGGAACTACAGGCGTGCGCTACCACGCCCGGCTAATTTTTTTATTTATTGTAGAGATGAGGTCTCGCCAAGTTGCCCAGGCGGGTCTCGAACCCACGGGCTCCACTCACCTCAACCTCCCAAAGGAGCAGGATTACAGGCTGAGCCACCGAGCCCAGCTCAAGCTACCTATTATTAAGAGATCATAATGAATTGCTAATAAGAAAACTAAATCAACAGGGCTAGGTGGCTTAATCTGTAATCCCAGCACTTTGGGAGGCTGAGGCGAGTGGACTGCCTGAGTCCAAAGGTTCGAGACCAGCCCAGGAAACTTGGTGAGACCTCGTCTCTACAATAAATTCAAAATTAGCCAGGTTCGGTGGCTCAGCCTGTAATCCCGGTGCTTTGGCGAGACCTCATCTCTACAATAAATAAAAAAACTAGCCAGGTGTGGTAGCACGCGCCTATAGTTCCAGCTACTTGAAAGCCTGAGGCAGAAGGATCGCCGGAGCCCAGCAGGTCGAGGCTGCGGTGGCCAGGAGCATACCAGTCTGGGTGACAGAATGAGACGCCAACTCAAAAAAAAAGAAAGAAAAAGAAAACTAAATCAATCCAGGAAATCTCAAATTGGAACCAGCCTCACTCTCCAAGTCTAAATTATTTCACTAATAAATCTCATGCAGCACCCTACCCAGAATTATCCCCATCGATTTCAGCCAGAGCCAACAACTGCCACCAGGTGGCACCAAACTGCAAAGGGAGTAGCTCCTCTTCAGTTGCAGAAACTGCTTTATAGGTTGGCAGGAGCCTGGGCTGATTTATCTGGGGTTCCTGGTTCCTAAAAATTCTCAGCACCGAGTAGGGACCCAGAAAATGCACAAATGTATGCTGGTTGGAGAATGGATGGGTAGGTGGATAAGTGGAAGGATGGATGGATGGATGGATGGATGGACAGATGGATGGAATTGATTTCACTCCCCTCCTCCCCATGGGAGCTGGGCACCCCTTCTCCCTTAAGTGAACACTGTAGTTAAAGCTGGAGATATTCTCTGGACCCTTACAAGCAGCTCTAAGTCAAGAACATGCCTTCTCAGGTGCCTTTGTGTCTGGCTTTACCTGGAGAGAGGGTCTTTATTGCACAAATTGATGGTAACCAGGTCTACTTTCTGTGCCAGGGGTGGAAGAAGAAGAAATCATTGGGGTGCCCTCATACTCTGCATCTCTGCTGGGGAAATCAGGGAGAAAGCCTCATCCTGTACCCAGTCCCCACCCCAGCCTGGCCAGCCACCATCAACTGCCTTCCCACCCATTCTTGCTATTCTGTCTGAGAATCTACCCTAGGAGGGCCTTCAAGGCCCTGACCCTCACATCATTCTATTCTCAGCTCAAAGTCATCTCATCCCTCACTCCCCATCACTCCCCACCCCTTCTGCTTTGATTTCTTCCTAAGCCATAACTCCTTGCATGCTTTACTGGCACATGCTTGGTGTCTGTCTCCCTGCTCACATGCAAGCCCCGTGGTACACCATGGCTTCTAGAATGCCACCTGGCACATAGCACTTTGTTACCTAAACAAGTCCCAGCTCTCCCTGGCTGGACCAGCACCAGCCAGCCCCTAGTTCCTTCAGGCACCCCCCAGCCAGAACTCTCCTCCACCAGCAGGGTATGTTATCCTGAGATGTGCACCTTCACAGTACAAAGGTGAGGTCTGTTTAATTACCCTACTAGTTACAAATCCTGGAGTCCTCAATTCTGCACCAACATCGTTGCAAACCTCATTTCCTTGCAAAGTCCAGGATAAACAAATCCAATATATTTTGTTTTAATTATTGCTGTTTAATGGGCCATAATGAAACTATAGCAAGGGTGCTCAAAAGGAGATCATTTAGAGTATCTGCCAGTGTCAGGGCTGCGGGTGAATGGGAGCCTCAATGTTCGGATTTCATTTACTGTAATCTGTGCCTCTCTGTGCCCAGAAATCCCATCACTTATTTATCTGCCTTTGCCTTGACTCTGAACCTGCCCGCCGGGTAGAATGTCCACCCTCTTGGAGAAAATCAGGAACCCATGTACCACAGGCACAGTGGAAGCTCCCCACATAGCAGGTGCCTGGGTTTGCTCCCCTTTCTTTAGAGGCTATAGGTAATTTTTTTCCTATTTTATTTTATTTTATTTATTTATTTTTATTTTATTTTTGAGTTGGAGTCTCACTCTGTCGCCCAGACTGGAGTGCAGTGGCCGCTTCCAGCCACCGCAGCCTCGACCTGCTGGGCTCCAGCGATCCTTCCGCCTCAGCCTTCCGAGTAGCCGGAATTACAGGCGTGCGCTACGACGCCCAGCTGATTTTTTGATTTATTGTAGAGATGAGGTCTCGCTGCCCAGGCAGGTCTCGAACCCGCGGGCTCAGGCAATCCACTCACCTCAGCCTCCCAAAGGCGTGGGATTACAGGCTGAGCCACCGAGCCCGGCTGCTATAGGTAATTTTTTAAGTAAGTTCTGACAGTCTAATAAGCCACACAAAAAGGCATTTTGTTTTATCTATTTTTTTAATGGGACAAAAGAGTTTATCACACATATATTGACTATATTGTATTGTATTTCTTTGGGGTTTTTTTTTTTTTTTTTTGCAAGGAGACCCTCTTCTTCTGTCCCTATTTTCCTGTGGAATGGTTCATGATTTGTAAGAGCTCTCACTGCTATAAGATTTTCATCTTCATTTGTCATCTGTGATGCCGACATTTTCCCCAGTTTCTTGTATGGCAATGGTTGTGTGTCCACTTACATGACAATCCCAACTGCCTCAACCCTTTTGTCTTGGTGAGGGTGGGAGTCACTCCTGTAGCTCCTGTGTCCCCACAAGGTCCCTGTAGCTGGAGCATCAGGGCTCCAGGGCCGTTTTTCACAGGCCTGGGGAGACAGCACATGGCACTGCTTTTCTGGCTACCCAAGAAGTGAGACCCCTCCTCACCAGCCCCTAGCAGGACCTTTCTCACCCATCACACCCCCACGGTCCCTCCTCCTTCCTGCTCTCCTGCATCCCTGGCTGTTCAGCCTTAGGAAGTGGAAAAACTCACTTGATTACGGTCATATTTAGGCTCCTGGCTCCTGTGAGTCTTTATTTCAGCTTGGGAGGGGACAGGGAGAGGAAAAAACAACCCAGGGCACCAAGCAGGGAATTAAGAAGAAGAGAAATCTATAGGAAACTTGCACAGTACTGAAGAGCACCCATGCTGGTAGCTGGTCATCACATGTGGATTTTCTCAGAAAGACTTCTAAACCCTGTGGTCCTCCCCATCTGTAGATGGGGACTCCTCTCAGAATTCGCCCTCCTCAAAGGGATGTTTGATGGTAGAATTTGGGGAGGCTATGTCAGCCATCAAGAAGGTGAGAGGAAAACCACATTCAGTCATTCATAAACTGCCCCTGACCTAAGACAGCCCGGAAGGAAAGGGCATGCCCTTCTTTCTGGGATCTCCTGACTCAACCTGGGGCTAGCCCTGAGCACACAAAAACTTGGAGAGAAGCTGAAGCAAGTAAGGGGCTTGTCTGACTCTCAGTGATGGCTATGGAGTTATTTGAAGATAGTGAGTCTTGCATGTGCTTTTATCTAGTCAATCAACAAACTGTTACCAGGTCAGAGGGACTCAGATGTGCCCAGAGATGTTCTGTCCTTGGGCCACCTCCATAGTGATTCAGCAGCGGGCTCTGCAGATCCATTAAGGAATTTGTTCCCATTTTGCAGCTGCCAGTAGCTCGTGTCCTCATTGACTCATACCTGTAGTCCAATTACTTCCCCCACATCTTCGTTAAGTATCAGACATGTCCCAAACACTATCTGTCTGCTAGGTCCCAGCACTGCAAGAGGGCTAGCAAAATTTATTCCTGGATGCTCCCAGTCCAGCCCTGCATTATCTTTTATTTTATTTTATTTTTCTTTATTTAAATAGCTTTAGAGGATACAAATCATTGTTTGTTAAAGCCTGAGCTTTAAATGTACCCACCACTCCCACTGGTGCACATGGCACCCAACAGGTGATTTTTCGCCCCTCCACCCCTTACCCTTTCTCCCTTCTGAGTCTCCAATGGCCACTATCTCATTCTTTATACCTTTGCAGATTCTTAGTTTAACTCCAACTAATATGTGAGAACATGCAATATTTAGTTTTCTGTCCCTGAGTTAGTTCACTTAGGATGATGTTCTCCAATTCCATCCAAATTGCTACAAAAGACATTTCATTCTTTTTGATGGTTGAATAGTATTTCATAGTGTACATAGACAAATTTTCATTAACCACTGATCTGTTGATGGGCATTTTTTCATCTTTTCAATTGTCAATTGTGCTGCAATTAACATGCTAGTACAAGTGTCTTTTTTCTATAATGACCTCGGTTCCTTTGTGTAAATACCTAGTAGTGAGATTGTGGGACTCAATGGTACATCTACTTTTAGTTTTTTTGAGACTCCTTCATACAAATTTCCATAGAAGTTATACTAATTTACATTCTCATCAACAGTGAATAAGCATTTCCTTTTCTTTGCATTGTTCCAGCAGCTGTTTTTTAAAAAATTTTTTAAACAATGTTCATTCGGACTGGTATAAGGTCATATGTCACTGTGATTTTAATTTACATTTCCCTGACAATTAGTGATGTTGAGTATTTTTTCATATGTTTGTTTGCAGTTTGTATATATTCTTTTAAGAGATGTCTGTTCATGTCATTTGCCTACTTTTTAATGCGGCTATTTGCATTTTTCTTGATTTGCTTCTTTGTAGATTCTGGATAATAGTCCTTTGTCAGATGTATAGCTTGCAAATATCTTCTCCCATTCTGTAGGTTGCTTGTTTGCACTGTTGATTATTTCTTTTGCTGTGCAGACCTTTTTTCATTTAATTAAGCCCTACTTAATTTATTTTTGTTTTTGTTGCATTTGCTTTTGGGGATTTAGTCATAAATACTTTGCCTAGGATTGCAAATTTTAGAATTGTTTTTTCTAATGAAAAATGACATTGGTAGCTTGATAGGGAATGCATTGAATCTGTAGATTACTTTGGGCAATATGATCATTTAACAATGTTGATTCTTTTCATCCATGAGCATGGGATGTTTCTTCATTTATTTGTGTCCTCTACAATTTATTTCATAAGAGTTATTTGGTCCCCTTGTGGAGATCTTTCACCTCTTTGTTTAAATACATTCCTAAGTATTTTAACTTTTTGGCTGCTGTTGTAAATGAAATTGAGTTCTTGATTTGAGTCTCAGCTTAGTCGCTATTCGTGTATAGCAGTTCTAGTTCTAGTTCTAGTTCTTGCCTTGTTCTAGTTCTGAGGGAGAATGTGTTCAATTTTTCTCTGTTTGGGATGACACTGGTTGTGAGTTTGTTTTATATGACTTTTATTATTTTGAGGAATTTCCCCTCCATGCCTATTTTGCTGTGGATTTTTATCATGAAGGGATACTGAATTTATCAAATGCTCTTTCAGCATCTATTGAAATGATTATATGGTTTTTGGTTTTAGTTATGGTTATGTAGTGGGTCACAATTATTACAATAATAAACTCTCTTTTTTTGAGTTGGAGTTTAACTCCGTCACCCAGGCAGGATTGCAACCTGCTGTGCTCTGGTGATCCTTCCACCTCAGCTTCCAAGTAGCTGGAACTACAAGCACGCACTACCTTGCCTGGCTAATTTTGGATTTATGGTAGAGGCAAGGTCTTGCCAAGTTGCCTGGGCTGGTCTTGAACCCTCAGATTCAGGCAATCCACTCACCTCAGCCTCCCAAAGTGCTGGGATTATAGGCTGAGACACCGAACCTGGCCGATCACATTAATTGACTTGTGTATGTTGAACCACCCTTGCATCCCAAGAATAAAACCAATTGGTTGTGGTGGATTATTTTTCTAAGTGCCATTGAATTCAATTTGCTAATATTTTGTTGAGAATTGTTGTGTCTATGTTCATAAGGAATATTGGTCTATAGTTTTCTTTTTTTGTTGTGTCTTTTCCTGGCTTTAGTCTGGGAGTGATACTAAAGAATGAGTTAGGGAGGATCCCTTCCTCTTCAATCTTGTGCAATAGCTTCAGTAAAATTGGTACCAGTTCTTCTCTGAAGGTCTGGTAGAATTTAGCTCTGAGTCCATTAGGTCCTGGACATTTTCTTGTTGGGAGACTTCTAATTACTGCTTCAATCTTGCTATTCGTTACTGGTCTGTTCAGGATTTCTATTTCTACCTGATTCAAGGTTGGGGGTATGTGTGTTTCCAATAATTTATTCATTTCCTCTTGATTGTCTAGTTTGTTTGCATAGAGGTATTCAGAATAGTCTAGGATAATCTTTTGAATCACCACCTGATTGACAGTGGTAGCTTGCTGACAAGACAAGGTTCTTGTTCTGATTTCATTAGACTTCAGATGGTCTCACCTGGGCTCAAGAAGTGTTATCAAGGAGAAGAGTGAGGATCAAAAGGGTCTTCCCTTCCATTGTTCTGTCTCAGTTGCACAGGAATACAGATGACCCTGGCCCACAGCTGTGCAGGGTCCCAGCTCTGCCAGGGGCCTGCACCTTTGGATTCAAACTCCAGCTCTTACTATGAGTGACCTTTTTTGTAAACTCCATTGCTGACTTCTATGAGTGACCATCCCCACCGTATTCCAGCCAGTCAAGAGAGCTCTGGCTTCATCTGGACTTCTGGACCTGGCCAGTGAGGGAGATGGATGGAGGCAGGAAAGATATAAAACTCTTCCTCTTGCTTTTAAAAATAGGACATAGCCTTGTAAGAATGATTAAAGAAGCCTCTGATCCATTAATCATTCATTCAGTAAATACTGAAGGCCAAGTGCTGTCCTGTGCTGGTATGGTCCCCAGGGGCCTACAGAAGGGGATAACAAAATCAGCAGTAGCCCCCCACCTGGACTGACCCCTACGACTGCCCCAGCCAGTGCCATTTCAAGAATGGATAAACTGAGGCATGGGAGAATCCATGCCTGCCCAAAGTTGCACAGGGACTTCAATGTGTCATTAAATGAAATCTGGTACTCCAGACCCCTAAGTGGATATCATTTCTTCCCACGCTCCACCCACTGTTTACCTTACTCAGTCAAGTGAAGCTCATGTCCAAGTAGAGAAGACTGATGGGGTGGAGCTTGCTGGGACACAAGAGGTGCTGCAGGTGTCGGGGTTCACCTTGATGTAGGAGATGCAGGAGGCAAAATTGGAGTCTTTGGTCTTATGACCCAGTGAGTAGGTGCACAGGCTCTTGCTGCAGTTGACCTGGCAGTTGGGAGTGAGAAGACCCAGCCAAGGTCCTGGAAGTCCATGTAGAGTGGTGCATCTGGCAGACCACAGGTTCCTTGCATCTCTGGCTCCACAGCCACGTAGGGTGGCAGGCAGTGATATCTGAAGGTGACTTCTGCTTGGGGAGCTGCTCCAGCCCTGAGAGCAGCTGTAGGGCTGTGGAGGACATCAGGGGGAGCCTCAGCATGACCATTCCAACTTAGCTGTGGCCTGTGCCCCAGCTCCTTCCACCTGTGCCCTACCCCTCACCCATCACAGGTGAGGCTTTACTGGTGACCAAGAACTTCTACTTTTCAGGAACAGCCCCACCTCTTCTCTGCTGCATGGTCATAAGTAACAACATTCACCAGTCAGAAACTGCATCATGTGTCCTATCCACTTTAACTCTTACACCAGAGTCCAAATGGGTGGGAGTTAAATAGGGCAACCTTGCAACCACATCACCTGGGTTCAGACTCTGACTCCAGCTCTTAATAGTTGAGTGGCTTTTTGTGCCTCAGTTTTCCCAATAATACAATAGTTATAATGGTATAAGCCTGATAGGCCTGCTGAGAACATTACATTCATATGTCTTGGTATGGATGAGCCTAAATAATTCATTCAGCCCTACAAGAGAGGAAGAAAATTGACCCGTTTAAGGAAAAGAAATGAAGCTTTTGAGAGGTTGTGTGGGTTAACCAATTCATGAGGAGGCAATGGTGGGCCTGGAATTTGAACACAGCCAGTCTGGCTTTAGAGTCCATGTCAGCCACTACATGACACTGCCTCTAGCTGACTTCTCCGTGCCTTGGTTTCCTTCACTTATAAAATGCCAATGGAGCCACCTGCTTGACAGGGTTTTCATGCTGGTATGAGCAGAGCAAGGGACTTCATACACAAAGAGTGCTGCCTGTGGACTGTGGCCTGGCAATGTCTCAGGGAGGGAGGGACAGTTTCCTTAGAGAAATATCTGATTCCAGACATGGCAGAGAAAGAGCACAATGAACTGGACCATGCTGCTGTGCCAGGAGGTGAGGAAGTGGCCAAAAACGATGGGAACTTATCAAAAAGCCACCAGAGCTGTCTTAGAGCAGCTCCTGGCCAAGACCAGGAATATTTCATCATCAAAATAAATAATAATGCTCATACATTATAATCCACTGAGTGAAAATAATAAAAGTCTATGAGTCCATTCCGAGGTAAATAAATAAATAAGTAGGAACAGCTCTTCCATCCAGTAAATGCCAGTAACAAAGGTGAAGGAACAATGGAGTCAGCAAATCCTCTGGCAGCCATTAGAGTGTTCAGGCAAAAATCATCAATGAAGGTTAAAACCATGGGCAAAAGCTAGATGAAGAACAGCATATTCATACACTCTCAAAAGAATTTCTCCGAATGTCACTCACTGAGCTCGAAGATGTCGAGAGTAGCTTACAGTGGAAGAAGCTGGAGCAGCCAGCCCTGAGCAGGGATCCAAGTCAACATCACCAGGCCTGGGATAGACACATGCCTCCTGATGTGATGTACCTTAGCGAAAAATGATCGACGTGATTGTAAGGAAACTTCAGGCAGACCCAAACTGAGAGAAGTTCTGTGAATTCCCAGTTGCGAAGGTCATGAAGGCTGAGGAAAGACTGGAAACAGGCCCAGTTACAGGAGACTGACAGGTACCTTGGATGACCAATGCACCATGTGATCCTGGACAGACAGGCAGGGAAACTGCTGTGGGCAATGTTGGGACAGCTGGCAAAATTTGAATATGGATCAGGTAACAGTATTGTGTTGATGCCAGATTTCCTGGTTGTGATCACCGTATGGTGGTTCTGTAAGAGATTGTCTCTGTACTTAGGAAAAACATACCAAAATATTCAGGAGCAAAGGAGCATGATGTCTGCAACTTATTCTCAAACATTCAGAAAAAGAATGTGTTCAGGTGTGTGTGTGTGTGTGTGTGTGTGTGTGTGTGTCTGGAAAGGGGGGAGAGAAGAAGGAAGACTAAAGGAGGGAGAGAGGAGAGAGAGGTGAAGGAAAGGAGAAAGAGAGAAGGAAAGAGAGAGGAGAAAGAGAGCAAAGAGGAAGAGGAGAAAGAGTTGAGAAAGAGAAGGAGAATGAGTTGAGAGAGAAGAGAAAGAAAAGGAAGAGAAAGAGAATGAGAAGAAAGGGGAAAAGTAGAGAGATAAAAAAAGAGAAAAAGAGGGAAGAAAGAGAGGAGTGGGAGAGAATAGAAGGAAAGAAAGGAAATAGAAGTGAGGAGAGGGAAGAGAAAGCACCACTGGTAAAGTAAATGAGAGAAACATGAAAACAGCTGATGAATCTGGATCAAGGGTGCATGGGTGTTCTCTGCCATTCTCATAACTTTACTGTGCATTTGAAGTTACTTCAAGATGAAAACATTTTAAAATGAAAGCTATTTGTCTGTGTACTGACCCAGATGCTCTGCTTTGGACACCAGCAAAAGAGTGACAAGAAGGCATAGCTCCTGCAGCACCTACATGTGAGATGTCTGGGGACTCTCCCACCCCACCCCAAGCCTGAGCTCCTCACCTGGAAATTGGAGCCGTGTAGACCCGGGCTTCGGGTTGTGGAGGGCTAAGGAAGACTCATCTGAGATGAATCACAGAAAATGCATCAGGAATGGTGTCTGACACATCGCAGGCATCGCTTCCTTCACCACTAGGCCCCTCTAGCCCAGAGGGCCAAGGCCTTCTAACCGTCTGGGTGACATCAAACATGAGCCAATCTGGGAGGCCAGAAGCAGGCTCTTGACTGAGAGGAGGCTCCCTCTCTCTGACTATAGGCAGATCTGAAGATCCTATGGACTTTTACCTGGGGACACAGCAACCCTGCCATGAGCTCAAACCACATTCCCCAAAAAAGGAGGAGAAAAGCTATACACAGCGCCCTGGAGAAATAAAACCAAGGTATCAAGAAACACCACAACCTTTGCTGCCATGCCAACAAAGACCTGGAAGGTGAGGGGCCTCTGAACTGAAAAGCCTTCCAAGAAAGTGATCTAAAATGAGAGGGGAAAGAGAAACTTCATGCATGGAAATGTTCACCAGCATTATATATAACAGGAAAAAATGGGAAACTGGTGTTAAGTAAATTATGACACAGCTACATGATGCAATATTATATGAGCAAAAGAAAATGGTTGGATTAAGACACTAAATGAAAATATATATACATATGTAAAATATAATTACCATTAACAAAATACTCATTAAAAAAAGATTGGAAGAAAATATACCTAAATGTTAATTACAGTCACCCATAAGTGGTATGATCATGGATTTTTTTATTAGTTCTTTAGACCTTACATAGTTCCCATGGATTATACTACTTCATTGCCTGTGGAATAAAATCCAAATTCTTTGTTCCCATTCCAGGCCTTCTACAATAACCTTCAACACATCAATCATTCTAACATGGCCCCTTAGTTCATGCTGTTTTCCTCCTGGAAGACCTCCTAGCAACATCTGTGGCTCTCTACAGGACAGCCCAGACTGTAGGAACATTTCTGGAGACAATGCCCTGCCTCCAGTGGGTGTCCAACAGATGACAGGTGCTGTGTATAGCTTTTCTCCTCCTTTTTTGGGGAATGTAGTTTGAGCTCATGGCAGGGTTGCTGTGTCCCATGAGTGCAATGCCACCTTGGGCAGCTGCCTTCCTTGGAATCCATCTTTTATCTCTTGAGACACTTCCCAGACTGTATGTTCATCCCACCTCTTGGTGGTCCATTGTGAGCCCATCTCACCACACTTCTCCTCAGATTAGGGTCTCTTTGAGAACAGAGCTTTTATCCTGATTTCACATTAAATGCCTCAAAAGAGGTCAGTGGCCTCTCACTCTTGGGTGGAGATGGAGATAAGAAGGATAAGTGGGAGAAGGCAGAGGGAGGATAAGGCAGTGAAAGAGAAACAATAGGTTGGGTGAGTGGCATTTCTACCACTCACTCCCCTTCTTCCAGGCTCAGTTTCCCTCTCTCCTCCCCCATGCACCCCCAGGCCCACCCTCCACACTCCCACCCACCCACCAGACAGTCCACCTCCACACTATATGAAGCACCACACTATATGTTGCCTGTGAGAATGTGTGGTGCTTGGCAAGCCCAATGGAGTCAGCAAGCAGCCAGGCATGGACAGGGCAGACCTAGGGCATAGCCAAGCTCCTTCAGGATGGACAGGTGCTCCATTCCCCCACATTAGCTTTTTCTTCTGTGTCTGGTCCCTGGCTGTGAGTGTTGCCAGGCCTACAAGCAACCCAGCTCCCAATGAGGAACAGCTTCAGGGCAGTGAAACCCTCCCTCTCCATGAGCCTGGTGTAAGGTGTAAGCTGCCTGGTTGGTGGGCCTGCTCTGCTCTCTGTTATCCCCAGGGATTCCTATGACAAAGGCAGAGAGCAATGATCAAGAGTGGGCAGGGCCAGATAAGCCATCCTTGAGAGGAAGGCCTCCTGAAGGGACAGGGAGACCATCATCTGTGACCTTGGACCATCCTTGTGTCTGGACCTCAATTTCCCCTTCTGCAAGGAGCTCCTGAAATTTCCATGGAGGAGTACATGGTGAACATTCTGAGGCTGTGAGTGGAACACCAGCAAAGCATGGGCATCGGATATTAACTAATTTAATGATTTCACATTAAATACCTCAAAAAAAACTCCACCCAAATCCAAGAAGTGAACAGGAGGAAAATTGGTATTTCATGGGGCTTCCTGAAGCTTCAGTTTAGTACCCTTTTTACAAAGGGTTTGAAGTTCTGTAGGGAAGGAAATTATTTTATCTTCAGAGTTAGGGGACTGAAGAAGGCCTTATGGGCTCTGCTAACAAATCCACATTTGTCCCTAACCCTCTCATGGGAGCAGGGGTGGAGCTCCTGTAGGAACCACTTACAGGGCAAATACCCAAGGGTGTTCCTCAGCCCAGGCTGGAGACTGCAAACCTGGGTTTCCCGCCTTGCCCCTATTTCTCCATTTGCAAACTGAGGATTAGCAATGGAGATAGTCACAGGACTATAACGTGTAATACATCAAACAAGTTCCACCCATCTCATGGTTCTTTTAAATTCCTGACTAGGCACCAAAAAAATTGGTAAATCTGGTTGGTCCCCAATATTTTTAAAACCAATAGTGTGAGAATTTCTGTTTTAGGGGAAATATGGGAGCAATGCTATGGATCTTGCACTAATTTTGTTCCACAAAAAGAACACTGCTTATAGCTGGGCGTGGTAGTACGCGCCTGTAGTTCCAGCTACTTGGAAGGCTGAGGCGGAAGGATCACTGGAGCCCAGCAGGTCGAGGATGCGGTGGCCAGGAGCGTGCCACTGCACTCCAGTCAGGGCAACAAAGTGAGACTCCAACTCAAAAAAAAAAAAAAAAAGAATACTGCTTAGAGTGGGAGAGACCTGACTTCATATTCTGAGTGTGTGCAAACCCAGGCACATGGCTTTAGCTCAGCATTGTCATCTACACAAAGGAGTCATAACGTCCCTGCTAAAAGTTGTTGTGAGGGTGGGTGATCAAGATTACTCTACTCATATGCTCTGGGAGAGGCTCTTGGCATTGGTTGACGTGTGCCAGTGAGGGCCATGAGCCACACACCCCCACTTGCCAAAGTTGCCCAAGGTCACCCACTGTCAATAGAAAATATCTAAGGCAGACGATGGGTCCTGGAATCTCCTCCCAACATCTACCCTCAGCCCAGAAGGATGCCGAAGACCCTAAGTTCTGAACTGAAAATGGAGCCCTTACTCCTCTCCCTATAAGGGATTCAAAATGAAAAGCAAAATAAGGAAATCCAGAGAGAGATTCAAAGTGTTGCTCATAGTGACAAGCCTGATACTTTCTTCGAATATTAAAAAAAAAAGAACACTGCTTAGAGTGGGAGAGACCTGACTTCATGTTCTGAGTGTGTGCAAACCCAGGCACATAGCTTTAGCTCAGCATTGTCATCTACACAAAGGAGTCATAACGTCCCTGCTAAAAGTTGTTGTGAGGATGTTTCTCATGCAGGGTCTTGGACTGACTGGGGAGAGGAGCTTTGGGGTCTCCCTTTCAGTCAGCTTGGGCCTCAGCCTTAATGGCCTGGAGCTGTGGACACTTGTAGCTGGTGACTTCATCCAGGAAGTGCTTCCTGGCTGCTTAGAGCCCTCTTTCCTGCCCTGTTCATTACCTTGAGAAGTATCACTAGCCCCATAACCAGTAGCCCAGCCCCATCCAAGTCAGTCACTTCTCAGGGCTCAGAGGCACAGATGGAAGTGGCAAATAAAATAATGGGCAGGTTATGCACAGACTAAAATAAGTGTCAGGTTCTGACTTAAAGTCTGCCACCAGATGTTGCTGTACAATTGGAGTATATCAACTCACTTGCCACTCACTGTGAGTCTGCAGCAATTGATTTATTATCATCTCTGTGTGGTCAGACCTCACTGCTGATGTTAATCTGTATTTGCAACTGCTCAGCAATTCACATCACCACCTCAGCTCCACCTCAGATCCTCAGGCATTAGATTCTCATAAGGAGCAGGCAACCTAGATTCCTCAAATTCACAGTTCACAATAGGGTTCGCACTTCTATAAGAATCTAAGGACACCGCTAATCTGACAGAAGACAGAAGACAGCTCAGGAGGGAATGCCAGCAAGGGAGAGCAGCTGTAAATACAGATGAAGTTTCACTCACTCGCCTGCTGCTTACCTCCTGCTGTAGGGCCTGTTCCTAACAGGTCACGGACCAGTACTGATCCATGGCCCAGGAGCCCTGCTGTAGATGTTGTAGGTATATCCTCCTGATCTGTCTTTTATCTTTGCATATAGTGTTTATTGTGGCTCAGAAGCTTTAAACTCTGACAGATTGAATAATATCAGTTTTCTTTTTGTTTTGTATTTTATTTTGTGGGTGTGTGGATATGTTGCTTTTGAAGACCTTTCCTAGTCTAAATATATACACAAAGTATTCAATAATTTCTCCTAATGCTTTTATAGATTTTTTATACTTAGTTCTTTAATGTAAAATTTGTTTTCACATGATTTTTTACAACTATCCACAATACTTTATATGTGTATCTAGGTTTCCAGTACCGTTTGTTAAACAAATCAGCCTTGTCTTTCTGGCTCCATTGATTGTAAGCTAATTTCTCATGTGTATACAGACTGTTCCTGGACTCCATTCGGGTTCATTGACATATTTGCCTTTTTCATGAGCCAGTGATACTTTATCATTATCATTATTGTTATAACCTTGTCATCTGTTTATGTGTCTAGAGGGGCTGGGGCGCACTCTCTGAGATTCTTTCCAATTTTTCTTGGCTAACCTGCCCTATTGGCTGGGTCAAGCCACCATCTCTAATGCCCTCAGGCTGAGTTTTTATGATGGGAATTCTCTCTCCCCATTCCTCAGTCTCAGTTGTTCAATGGGTAATTGCTAATCAGCATAATTCCACTTAATTCCTGAGAGCCTGAATTTGTGTCTTCACACACAGAGGAGGCATCTGCAAGTCAGGCAGCCCCTCCCAGATGGGAATGGAAACCACAACCTCTTTCTGGAAGCCCTGCGGGGCAGCAAGTGGCAGAAAGAAAGTGCTGAACCCCACAACACTGAGTCAGAGGGCAGTATGGGACTCTGAGAAGAAAAAGGACTTGCCACAGGTCACTCAGCAAGAGGCTCCTGACCCCCCACGTAGCCCGCTTCTGGTCCCTCCTGTTGAAAGATATCCTGGCCCAGCCAGAGGGGACCTCCCACAGTGTTCCACTGGAGTGAATCATCCTTGCTCCTCTCACTGGTGTTGCTGAACCACACTCTTTGGTAAGGGAATCTGTATACAGCAGTCCTGCACTCAGCCCTGGTTGTGCTGCATAAGAAGGGACCAGGAGAGGTGTCCCTGGCTCATGACAGAAGCTGCCCAGGAGTCTGAATTTTCCTCCCTTGGGGACGCTGTGCTCCGCCCACTTAAAAGGGAATGGTTTGGAGTGACCCTGAGAAAGGGTGTCTTGGGCTGGAGGAAATAGAACCCAGGCCTTCTCTGCCAGACTTGCTCTCTGGACCTCTGGCTGAGATCTGGGGATGACGTGTCAAAGTTCCCTCTGTGGCAGAGCCCCCTCAGTGCAGCTGGAGCTGATGGAGGCCTACAGGACCAGGCCCTTCCCGAGAGATGCTGCGGGCCCCTCTACATTCTCCATCTCTGCTGCCAATTGGGCATTAGCCTCCGGATATTTCTTGGTTTGCTCAGAATCACCTGGAACAAGTGAAATCCTTTTTTTTCTGAGCTGCCTATGATACCCCCTCCTCCCAATGCTAGTAACATGGGTGTCCCTGGGGATCCCTGGGGGTTATGCCTTGCTTTTTCTCAAATTGGATTTGAAGTAACTTAAAACAGATCCCCATGAGGGATGATGGTATCAGACTGAGAATAGAAAAGCACACTCCTAAGAGTGGGGAACCACATAACACCTACCAGGGTAAGCTCCCTGCCACCAGGAGCAATCGAGAGCTGGATAACAAAAGATTTTATAAAAGGGATACATGATCTGGGGAATAGATCACCTGAGACTCAATCCCCACCACTACATAATATGTCCACATAATGAACATGCATGTGTACCCCCGAATCAAAATAAAAGAAAAAAAAGTTGAAAAAAGAAAAAGATGCATGAAAGCTTGGTTGTTGCCGTGCCTGTGATTCCTTGCATGTTAGTTGCTTACACACTCTAAAGCAACCATTGGCTGTTTATGTTTTATGGGATCCTGATAGTCTTCCAGTCCCAATCCTTGCTATCACCAGCACAGCTCCCAGAAGGCTCTGGTGGGCTCAGGTACCACTCTAGAGCAGAGGTCCAAAAGCTGAAGAGAAGACTGGTAGCAGGACAGAAAGTAACAGGACCCCTCAAAACCTGGGCCTGTATGAACCTCATCCTAAACGCCACTGCATGGCCTACAGGAGCCCAACTTCAGAAAAGGCGGCAGATGATAGAACAAAGAATCCTTTTCCAAGACACACCACTTTTGCCATTTGTTTTGCCATTCTCTCAGTATCTCTCTTGAATGCTGCATAAATCATACTCCTTTTATCCCTAAACACTCCTTTGTGAATTTCCTAAAAACAAGGCTATTCTCTTATATAACTTCAGTGCAATTGTCAAAATCAGGAGATTTGGCAGTGATGTGACACCTCATGTATCCACAGCCTATCTTCTCATCTCACAGATGTCCCTTCCTTTCCTCTGAGACCATCTTCCTGTCAAGGATCATATACTGCACATGGTGTCATATCTCTGGAAGATCCCTCAGCCTCATTTTACTTTCATGACACTGATATTTTTGAAGATTACAGGCCAGCTATTTAATAAAGTGCCCCTCTGTCTGAGTTTCCTCACATCAAGGTCCAGGTTTTACATTCTCTTTTTTTTTTTAATTTTAAAGATGTACAATTCAAGGTTAGGTATACAAATGTTCATTATGCAGGTACCCTGGTTGATGAGGTGTGCCTCCCCTCCCCTGGCAGTTTCCCACAACTGCCAATCCCTTTCTTATAGTATGATGATAATTGTTCAAGGTCCATTTATGAATGAGAATGTATGGTACTATTCTTTGTTTCTATGATAGATCATTGAGCATGATAGACTCTAAATACATCCAAGTCCATATGCGTGTCCTTCTTTATGGTTGTGTAATATTCCATTGTGTATATGTATCATATTTCTTTTATCCAGTCCAGTTTCAGTGGGCAGCACAGTTGGTTCCATGTTTTTGCTATTGTGAATAGTGCTACAATAAACTTGTATGTGCAGGTATCGTTTTTTGTAGAATGATTTGAGTTCCTCATGTGTATATTCCCAATAGGGGGATTGCTGGGTCGTATGGAAGGTCAATTTCTACATCTTTCAGATATCACCACACTGTTTTCCAAAGAGGTTGCACTAGTTTGTATTCCCACCAGCAGTCTAGAAGCATTCCTTTTTTCCGCATCTTCACCAGCATCTGTCATTGTTTTGTTAATGACGGCCATTCTTACTGGGGTTAGGTGGTATCTCTGTGGCCTTAATACCCAACTGTGTCCTCCTTAGGCCCTCCCAGCTGGAGGCCCATGAAATCCATATAACATTATTGCTGATGTCAGTTTTGATTACTTGGTCAAGTAGTGACCAAGTAATTTTGCCTTTTATAATTAATTTTATAATTATGGAAAGATACTTTGAAGCTACAAGAAGACCTTTCAGACTTACCATTCATTTGGTAGTTCTTCTGTTTTTACTATGATAGTTGGCAAGAGGGGTTTTTTCCAACTCCGTCATTCTTTCTACATTTATATTATTTAGTTGGCATTCTATGGTAGCAAAAAACATTTCCTTCTCCTTTATTTGCTTATTCTCTATGTATCTATTTAATATTTGTTTGAACTCATGGATTCTTTTTTCTTTAATAGATTATAGCCCATAATTACTGTTATTTATTTGGATGCTCAAAGCATTCAAAATGTGGTCAATCAGAGACACTTCAAGTTAGCTCCTGGGTTCTTTTTAACAAGTCCCTGCTGTTTTGTGGGCATGGTCTTACTTTCTGACATAAATTTTACAAGATCATCTTATATTTAACTTGCCCCAGCCCTAAAATGAACCATTTCCCCAAGGCACTTCATTCCTTTCCATGGGGAATGTTATATAGAAACTAAGTTCTGGGTACATGGTTGTGCTCATTTCTACACCCTAGGCCTCTTAGCAAGAATCTTCAAAAGTTAGCTGAAATTGTCCAACCTGAAAGCAGGCACTGGAACCAACCCAGACGCCCATTGAAGGAAGATTGAATAAAGAAAATGTGGTACATATATATGCTGGAATACTATGAGGCCATAAAATAGAACAAAATCATGTTCTTTGCAGCAATATGGATGCAGCTGGAGACCATCATTCTAAAAGAACCATCACAGAAACAAAAAAACTGAATACCTCATGTTCTCACTCAGAAAGGGGCGCTAAGCATTAGGTGGGCACATGAGCACAAAAGCAGCAACAATAAATGCTGGGCACTGCTAAAGGGGGTGAGGGGAATTAGGGGGCACACAATAACCCATTGGGTACCATGTCTACTATTGGGGAGAAGGTTCTTAGAAGCCCAAAAGTCACCTTCATGCAATGTACTAATGTAGCAAATCCTTGCATGTACCCTAGGACTCTAAAATTTAAAAAAAGAAAAAAAGTTGGGTAGAAGTTCCATGCACAAGGACAAGGCTAGCTGGGGACCTTCCTGGAGGGACACTGCCATTTTCTGGAAGAACTTGAATAGTGGTGATCTTCTCTCTGGGTCATTCCTTTTTTCCAAGGAATAGAGAAACCAAAGAAAGTCTCTGAAAAGAGAAAGAGTGCCCCATACTACTTTTGTGCTGGGTGGTTCACTCTTTTCTGTTACATAGCCTTGGCTTCAATATCCTTATTTTGATGCAAGCACCTATGTGCAGGTTGTAAGGACCAAGGGAAGAGAGGGGTGTCAATGATGAATGGAAAATGGTGAATGGAGGGGAAAGCAGATGGGGAATAATGAGTAATGGATGGTGAATGGCAAATGGTAAATGGTAGATGACAAGATCAATCAAAAACTACAATGGGTTACCACCGCATATGCAGTTGCCCAAAGAGTCAAGATCTTGAGAAATTTTATCTTTCACAAATGCAGATGCACAGAAAGGTCATATCTTTATTTATTGAAGAAGGGATTTTAGGCTTTAGGATTTTGATATTTGGGGATTTCAACATTCAAGATTATAGTATTCCAGATGTGTCTTTCAGGATTATGATTCAAACCCACTTTACCACCCCATAAGGAGAGAGGAAAAAAATCATTGTGCCCATTCAAGCCAGAGAATAGGAAATGCATACAGTTGAGATCCTTAGGAGTAGGGGGCTGCAGTCAGAGAAGAATGAGAAAAATGTTGACTACTAGCACAAAGGAGGAGAGGAGAAGGAAGACTCTCCCAAGGGACATTGAAACCCTAAGCTTACATCATGCACAAGGTTGAAGCCCACAAGCACACTATTAGCAAGACACTGACATCTCTAAACTGAGAAATTAATGTGAGAATTGGCTCTAATTTGGTGAAATCTCAGGCATCTCAGAGAAAACAAAAGCAAAGCCAACTCCTAGCCCAGAGAGTCCTACATTAAAAACCAACAAACAAAAACCCTGCTACATATAATGTCTCAACTAAAAAATTTCAAAACACACAAGGAAATAATACAAAAAGAATGAAAATCAGCAGGAACATTCACTCAATTTTGCTATGAGCCTAAAACTGCTCTAAAAATAAAGTCCATTTTTTAAATAGCAGAAACATCAAACCAGATTAGCCTCCCCCAACCCTCACCAAACTTGAGTCAGTAAAAGATTATGAAATAGCCGGGCTCAGTGGCTCAGCCTGTAATCCCGTGCCTGTGGGAGGCTGAGGTGAGTGGATTACCTGAGCCCGTGGGTTCGAGACCCGCCTGGGCAGGTGAGACCTCATCTCTACAATAAATCAAAAAATCAGCCGGACGTGGTAGCATGCGACTGTAGTACCAGCTATTTGGAAGGCTGAGGTGGAAGGATCGCCAGAGCCCAACAGGTCGAGGCTGCGGTGGCCGGGAGTGGCCACTGCACTCCAGTCTGGGTGACAGAGTGCGACTCCAACTCAAAAAAAAAAAGATTATGAAAAAGTGTATAAAGTAAGATTATTTTAAAAGGTTACAGAAACTAGAAACCAAATGAGAAAAGAGAATTTCCTAAAGTCATTGAATTTGGAAAATCAATGGATAGGCTTGTGGCAGAGAGGGGACTGGTAGCAGTTAAAAGTATTCCTTTTGAAAATCAATCGACAAGCTCTGAAAACCCCAGACCAGTTTTGTTTGAGAAAAACCAAATAGCCAAGGACTGCTGGCTTTCACGGAAATGCAAAAGAGTAACTAATTCACAGACTTATCCAAAACCCCTCTTTTGAAGTTGACGATTTACAACCCTGCTTGCCATGCATTTCCTGGAGACCATTTGTTCTTTGAAAGATCTGATTTTGCTGAGTACAACCTTGTAAATTCCAAAGATCCTCCTCACTTACCAAAACAAAGGTATAAGACCCCTCTTCTCCTGTTCTGGGGGGCTCAACCTGGGAGCATTAGTCCGCCGAGTCCACCCACATAGTAAGGTTGCCACTTCCTATAATAGTCTTGGTGTCATGACTTCTCTGTCTTCTCACTGCAGGTTAAAGAGCAAGTTAAACACCTGTGAGGAGAAAAATTAGTGAAGTGGAAGATGGTGTTAAGGAAATTACCTAGAATGAATCACAGAGAGATAAATAGATTTTTAAAAAATCTTTGAGGGACTCAAAAACTGGAGAACAGAATAAGAAGAGCTGATACACACTTGATGGGCATTCAGAAAGGAAAGCAATACAGAAGAGGAAGGAGAAGCAATAGTTAAGAGGATTGTCATTTTAAAAAAATTATTAAAAATATAAATCCTTGAGTTAAGAAAGCACAAGTAGCCCTGAACAAGAAAAATAGAAATGAACATTTAGATATACTTCAATAAAAGTCATAAAATAGCAATGACAAAAAGAAAATTTAGAGAGCAACTAGAGAGAAAAGACCTAGCAATTAAGTCACTAGAGTGACAGCAGATATCTAAAGAGCAACAAAATAGGACAGGAGACAAGAACATGACACCTTCAATGCATTGGAAACACAACTGTTAACTCAGCATTCTGTACCCTGTAAACAAGTATTCCAGCGTGAAAGCAAAATGAAGTTATTTCTTTCAAGTAGAATATACTACACACAAATGCATGCACACTGAGAGAATGCTGGTGGCCAGCTCCAGTCGGGTTCAGGGTACCCCAAAGGTGGAGACGGCATCGGTGATTGGAGGGAAGAAGAGAGAGAGAAAGAAAGAGACTGGACTCCAGTCTAGTGCAGAAGCAATGTGTCTTATTGGAAATTACAACAGGTCTTTTATACACAAAGTCAGATGTGGGAGGGGCATCCCCCACCCACCAGAAACCTTAATCCATGAAAACTTAATCAATGATTGCCCTTAAACCCTTTTCATATGATAATCTTAAAATCCCATAACAAAGGATAACCTAATCTGTGACTGACATATTCTATAAACCTTTTTCATTCTAAGCTGATTGATTTATGCCAAGTTAAACAATTCTATAGAAGCTTAAGTATTTACTTTACAAATGAAAGTGGCCCATCCCAGAATGTTTGGAATATGGCCCAGTCCAAAGTTCACAGTGGGCTACCTGCAAGTAACCCAGCCGCATTCTTTCAACAAAATGGCTGTCTTCTAAAACTGTATTCTACAATTTACACCTTTAATAAATCCTAAGATTATGACCCAGAAGCCTGTGACCAATACTAAGGCTCTTAGATGTGACACGAGTTTGAATTATAAGTTGTGTGAAAGCCAAAACTGCAGTTTGCAGAAGAATGGGAGCAATGAGCTTCTAAAGTTAGCTTGTGTTCATCCTTGTCTCAGAGTTTTTATGTTTTGAGCTCACAGGAGCTTAATCTGGTTAGTGATGAGTAGAAACGGGGAGGAAATGGGGTCAAATAGCTCCTGAACGCATTCTAGTGGTCTCGGGGTCAACGGCCCTTCCTGATCCCTAACGCTCAGTGGGCCTTCATGGCTGGCTCCCAACAAGAGAACTAATAAAGAAACTACTTTATAAACAAAGAAATGATCCATAAGTAAGGAGTGAAATGCATCAAGCAGGAGTGAGCAAAGAAATAGTAAACATGTAGATATATCTATATCTAAGAAACCATAGACTATATGAAACAACACTAAAGATTAGTGGGGATTATTAGAAACAAGGTGGACTCATATTAAGGCAATATACATGCAAGTTGGGGGAAAGATACAACAATAACAGTTAAAAGTTTCTTTTATTTTTTAGAAAGAGAATGAAAATGCTGGTTTTAAAAATGTATATTGCACTTGTAAAGAACAGGATTAAATGTATAACTTTCAAATAAATAAAAGGAAAAAGGAATAACAAAAATTCAATCAATTCACAGAAGACAGGAAAGGAAAAATAAAGTTAAAGATTAAAACAAAGCATGATAGCAATAAATACAATACACATATACACAAAATGATAGAAATCTAAAATCTCTAGTAATCTCAGTTATAGATTGACTATATTTTCATACTAAAATATAACCATCTCAGATGGAATTTAAAAATCCAATGATATGCTATCATGCAAAAAATGTAGCTAAACATTATGACACGCACAAAATTAATGAAAAAATACAATAGACAAATATTAATCAAAAGACAACCAGTATTGTCATACTTATATTAGACAAAATAGGCGAGACAAAAAGCACTATTCAAGTCAAAGAGGTTATCCACGTGATAATGAGAACAATTCACATTACATATGACAATGGAAACACTTTGCCACAAAGATATTAAAAAATTCAGAATCTATATGTTTCTAACAATATAGTCACAAAACAGATAAAGCAAAAATTAATATTTAAAAACCCATATAATAATAAAAATTTTCATAAAACTCCATTCAGTTAAACAGAGAAAAAAACAATAAAGACAAAAAAGATACAGAAAATGTAAATAGCCTAATTTTCAGGTTTGACATTATTAATATTACAGTCAACAACCAGTATAATCTGATCAGTTTCTAGACAACAAAGCTGTCCTCAACAAATATCAAAAAATTCATACCATGCAGATCATGTTCTTTGATCACAGTAAAATAGCACTAGAAATCAATGACAGAAAGATAGTCAACCTAGCCAATGTATTTGAAAATTCAAAACTTAAAACAGTGTATGAGTGAAAGAAGAAATCGTTTTAGAAATTATAACCAAATAGTGATGAATGCATTGCATATAAAAATTATAGAATGTACCTAAAGTGGTACTTAGAGGGACATTTATAGCTTTAAGTGCAAGTATTAAAGAACAAGGAAGACTGAAAAACCATGAAACAAGGATCCAACTCAAGTTGTTATTAGAAGAATAATAGGTTAAACTTTACAACCATAGAGGGAAGATAATGATGAAGAGCAAATTATTTTCAGGGAAAATAAATGATATTTAACCACTACCTCATGCCATGCTTTAAAAATCTATTCTAGCTGGGTTAAGTTCTTAAATGAAAAAAGTAAAAATTTTAGTAAAAAATATAAGCAAATATTTTTTCAAATTTACAGTAAGAAAAGATTTTTTTCAAAAAAACACAGCAAGCACTGCAAAAATAAAAGGTTGATAAATGTGATTATATCAAAACTGAGGATTTATATTCATCAATAAAAACCTTAAAGAAAGAGAAAAGACACACTAGAAACTGGGAAAGAATATTTGCAACATATGTAACTTAAACAGGATTAGAATAAAAAATATGAAGACTCCCCACAAATCATTGAGAAACAAGCAATCCAATATAAATAAACAGGAAAAAGAAATGAAAAGAAAACACATATGAAGAAAAGTATGAAATCATTAGTACATAAGGAAAAACAAATTAAGATCAGAATAAGATTTTATGCTCACTTGATCCACAAAAATTAAGAAATCTGATAACATTAAGTGTTGACAAGAATATAAATCAGCAGGACTTCTTACACTTGAAGGGATGATACTTGGTACAATGAATATAATTTCATTCCTACCTTTACGCCCAAGAGGCCATCTTACTCATATGTACCAGGAAGTAAATATCCAAATGTTGAGAACCACAGTATTTATAATATAAAAACTTGAAATAATTGAATGCTTTTCAATAACAGAATAGATAAATTGTGGAATATCCATGAAGTGGAATAGCATACCATAGTGTAGATCTTAAAGATACAGCTACACGCAATAATATGGATGAAACACAGCAGCATAATATTGGCTTAATAAAAGCAATTCCCAGAATATGAAACAGCAAGAAACTCTTTAAAATTATGTTATGAACAACTAAAAATAATGTCCTTTTAGGCATCGACAAACATAGAAACAAGAGAATAAAAAGAATGAAAACAATAGTTGCTCTGTTAGGGGAGAAAACTGGGGAAAGAGAGGAGGAATAAATCAATAGATGTGAGTTATTAGGGGTGTCCTTTCTCTCATGTTGGGCAGTGGGCTCATAGGTACTTATTATTACATAACAAAGTAAAACAGGCATGACAGGGTATTGGGGAGCATCTTGAGCCAAAAATTCTGTCTTATCCAATTCTGAGCACTTGATAGTCATTAGAAAGTTAACAACATAGTAATAAAAGATATAATAGAATGACAAACCCAAAAACTGACTCACTGAATAAATAATAAGAGACAAATAAAAGCATAATAGTCAAAGTGACTGAAGAGAGGAAAAGCATGGAAACCATCTTAGAAATATAAAGGAACATAATTACAGATATAGTCAAAAGTTAAATAATCATTTGAAAATAGAATGCGTTTATGCCAATAAATTTGAAAGCCTAGGTAAAATAAAGCATTTTTCTATAGAAATATAACTTAATAAAAGTAATACACAGCCAGGCATGGTGGCTCATGCTTGTAATCCCAGCATTTTGAGAGGCCTAGGCAGGAAGATTGCTTGAGCCCAGGAGTTTGAGATCTGCCTGGACAACATAGCAAGACCCTGTCTCAACAAAAAAATACATATACATATTGAATTAGCTGAATGTGGTGGCTTACAACTACTCAAGAGGCTGATGCAGGAGGACTGTTTGAGCCCAGGAATTTGAGGCTGCAGTGAACTATGATTACACCACTGCACTCCAGCCTGGGTGACAGAGCAAGATTTTCTAATAAATTTAAAGGACACAAAGAAACAGAGATACAGAACAGATTCATATCTATTTTTAAAGTGGAATCAGTGATTTAAAATCTTCCCACAAATACAGAAATGCACAGTTTATTTGTTTGTTTAGAGGCAGGCTCCCACTATGCTGTCCAGACTGACTTCGAGTGATCCTGCTGTCTAAGATCCCCACCCTCCCACCCTCCCAGTATCTGGGATTACAGGCTTGAGAGACATGCAGTTAAATAAATGGATTCTTCTAAATTTCAAGGAATAGATAACCTTATGTAAATTTCTCTAGAGTTGAAAAAGCAGAAAAACTCCTCCAACTCAATGTATGTTCTAAATGAGTATAGTACATGAAAGGAAAATCACACCCCAGATTCAATTATGAACACAGATGTGAACAGCGACATAAAACAATGGCAAACTGAATCTAACAGGATATACAGAAAAAGTGGCAAAGCAGAGGAACACAATGATAGTTTCACCTTAGACAACAGAGCAGTGTGCTTGCTCCAGCACAGTAAAAAATTAAAGGAAGCCGGGCTCGGTAGCTCAGCCTGTAATCCCGCGCCTTGAGAGGCTGAGGTGAGTGAATTGCCTGAGCCCGCAGGTTTGAGACCCACCTGGGCAACTTGGTGAGACCTCATCTCTACAGCAAATCAAAAAATTAGCCGGGTGTGGTAGCACGTGCCTGTAGTTCCAGCTACTTGGAAGGCTGAGGCGGAAGGATCGCCGGAGCCCAGCAGGTCGAGGCTGTGGTGGCCGGGAGCGGCCACTGCACTCCAGTCTGGGCGACAGAGTGAGACTCCAAATTAAAAAAAAAAAAAATTAAAGGAAGAAATAAAATCTCAACAGGTCGGGTTCGGTGGCTCAGCCTGTAATCCCAGCACTTTGGGAGACTGAGGCAGGTGGATTGCCTGAGTCTGCGGGTTCAAGACCCGCCTGGGCAACTTGGCGAGACCTCATCTCTACAACAAATCACAAATTAGCTGGGCGTTGTAGTGCTCACCTGTAGTGCCGGCTACTTGGAAGGCTGAGGCAGAAGGATCGCCTGAGCCCAGAAGGGCGAGGCTGCGGTGGCCAGGAGCATGCCACTGCACTCCAGTCTGGGTGACAGAATGAGACTCCAACTCAAAAAAAAAAAACCTCAACAGACTTGGAAAGAACACTTGGTAACATTCAACACCCATTTGTGATAACAGCTCTGAATAAATCAAAGAAGGAAATTTCCTTAGTCTGACGAAGGTCAGATATCAGAGCCTAAAAAAAACACCATATGTAATAGAGAAGACATTGAAATCATTACCTGTAAAACAACAAATAAAAATTTTCTATGAAAGAAAAAACAAGAAAATCTATAGAAAAAACCTATGAACTAATAAGAGGATTCAATATACCAGCAAACAATTAAGAAATTAATTTTTAGGGTATTAATCACAATAGCAATGAAATCTCTAGATTTTTTAATACATCTAACAAAAATGTAGTGAATTTTATTGATAAAAGTGTAAAAGTTCATAGGATATAAAAGAAGACCTACATAAATGGAGAGACTTTAATGTCGCATACATAGCAATTCTTACTAAAATAATCTATAAATTCCATGCAATTCTAATTTGAATCCAAAAAAGAGTTTTCAGAATCTGAAGAGCTAATCTTAAAATTCCAATGGGAAAAAAAAGAGCCAAGGAAAGCCAAATCCATTTTGAGGAAGAAGGTGTTGGATTTTTAAACTTTACATATCAAAACTTGTAATGTTACAGAAATTGAAACCGTATGATATACTGTATATGAGGAATCACTCATACATACATATGCATGTGCTTGTGTGTGTATATATATATATTATATGTATACTTATATGCAGATGTGTGAAACTTATATCTAACAGAGGCAAAATGATAAATCAATGGGGAAATCAGTAAATCAATAAACTGTATTTGATCAATCAGCTATCCATATGGAAAAAGATCCTATCTCACATTGTGTACAAAAACAAATTCCACATATATTGAAGCCCTAAACAACACTTTTAGATGAGAATAAAGATTATTTGAATGGTATTAGGGATAGGGACCAGTATCATTAGCACAATACAATATGTTCCAGCTATAAATAAAAGGTTAACAATTCAAGATTTCTCTGATAAAAGATATGTTGTGCCAACTAAAAACACTAGCCACTCAGACATTTACAGCATACAAATAAGAGAATGATACCTACAATATGTAAGTCAGTCCTAAATCAGTAAGAAACGAATAATAGAAATGGATAAATGATATACACAAGCAGTCCCCAAAAAAGGAATATGAATAATCATAAATGGAAAACAAAACAATGAGATACAATTTCATTGTTCAATCATTTAAAATAAGTGGGGTTTTTTTTGTTTGTTTTTTACATGTGTGAATATTTTTTAAATCTGATAACACCAAGTGTTAGCAAGGGATCTGCTCTTACAAACAGCTGGTGGGAGAATATATCACCTAGTGGTGGAGAACAATCTGTCAGTTCCTAGAGAAACTGAAGACACAACCCCTGTGGACATCAGTCCTAGAGAAGCCTGTGCACTGGTAAACGGGAACAAGGTAATAGCATTGTTCTTGGTAATAGCAAAAACTGTAAACACCTGTCTATCAGTAGTAGGAGACTAGATCACAGTGGATTTTACATAGCTGCTAAAATGAACCAAACAAGAGCTAGGTATTGCTAACATGGAATAAATCTCAAAAGCACTGTGCATAAAGAAGCAAGACGCAAAAAATGTGCATAGTATAACACTATTCTGTTTATTTTAAGATGTCACTCAACAATATTACGTTTAGTGTAGGGATATGTATATATATACAGTCATCCTTTGGTATATCTGTGGTTTCAGGACCCCCAAGAACAACAAAATCCATAGATGCTCAAGTCTCTGATATGAACTGGCACAGTATTTTCATATACTAGGCACATCTTCCCATAATTCAAATCATCTCTAGATTACTTGTAACAATGTAAATGCTATACAAGTGGTTGTTATACTGTACTATTTTTTATTTGTATTATTTTTTATTGTTGTGTTGGGTTTTTTCCTTAATATTTTTGATCCTCAGTTGGTTGAATCCTGTGGATGCAGAACTAGCAGATACAGATTATACAGTCGATTTAGAAGAGTAGTTGCCTCTTAGAAGAGTGATTACCTCTGAGAAAGAATTGGGGTGGTTAACTCTTCATCACACTTATTTTCATTCAAGGAAAAAAATCTGAAGCACACCTTGCTTGATATCTGCTAACCAAGGTCAAGGATAGAATGGGGGGGGGAATCATTTAATTCTGCCTTCATGAAAGTGCAGCAACCTAAAAGGTGGGTCTGAAAAGAAAGTTATTAATTCCCTGAGAAAGGGTGGGGGAAGCTGAACTCTGAGAGAAGAAACTCGTGAGCATCGAGGCCGGGGTTACTAGAATTACATGGAGGGCAGGGGCAGGAGGCAGAGCCCTGGGGGAGGCCCAGGAAAAACGATCATCTCCCACGATGCAGCTTCCAAACCGTCGTCGCCAAATGGAGGAGGAAGCCTCTCTCTCAGTGCAAATTCCAATTAATCCAAAAGCACAGCTGTTCACATTTCCCCCGCTTCCTTTGCGGACCCCCTTTGCACAGCTTGCCTCCAGGTTCTCCCCGATGAAACGTGTTCCCAGAGTCTGCGCACCCGTCGCCGGCGAGTGGGACGTTGCAGGCCGGCGTCCGCCAGCGAGGACCCATGCAGGGAGCGCGGACCCCGCGCGCTCTCCAGGCTGCGCCGGGCCGGCCCAGCTGCCGGCGGAGTGCCCGTCGCCTCCACGCCCGCGCCGCTTCACAGAGGTGCTTTCCTCTGGTCGGAGGCATGACGGCGCGTTGTTTTCCTTGGTTACTGGTTATGACAAACTAAAAGCCAAAAGGAAGGAAAGAACCGGCAAGGAACAAAGGAAAGAGAGAGAAAGGGTGCTTCTCATTGAGAGTTCGAGTTTGTCCGGTGAGATAAGCCCAGAAACTCTTCCGGGAGCTATAGAAACCTTTCTCTTCCAGGACAATCTTCCTTCGGGCTTAAACACATTCCCACCCCAGGGCGTTTGTATCCAAACAAGAATCCGGCCCCAACATTTTTTTCCAGGCAGAAGAGTTAAACAAATGCCTAAATTTCCTAACTTGCATCACTGTCCCCTAACTTGCATCACGACAGTGACGCACGAGTAGAGCCAAGGTCATCAGAGCACGCGGACCACGTCTCCGGACTGTCTTGTCCCTGTGAGCCCAGTGTGGACACTGAGGGAGGGACCTGAGTCCGGGTCTGCCTTGATTGTCTTGAAAAGCGAAAAGTAAATTTTTAGACTTTGTAAGTTTGTATTACTTTTACAAAACTTTCAAGGCAGAAAGTGAATTCATTGTGGAGAAGAAAATGATCAATGGTGGTGGCCAATATTCAAATACGCAGCTTCTTAAACCAAGGTCCATAGCTAAGGTTCTGCAAAGCAGCAGAAAGTTATAACAAGCAACTTAGAGATTCTTGACAGCGACTATGCTAGTGCTGTGCGTTAGTCAGATTTTTTTCCGTTTTAAATTCAGAAACAATCCAAAACAATAATCTCATTTGAAGCCGGTTCAAGTCTCTCTCTTTTCCCTTCCAAATCTAAATTCCACAATACAGACAAAGTGAAAAATGCAGAGTAAAGATTTTCAATCTGAAACCTACGGTACATGCAAAGAGGAATATGCAAAACATCACACTCTTGCTTGGTTGAATGCTTTAGGGAGCCAGTGGTCACAACTAGGAAGGTCAGAGGACTACCAAGAATTTCTTCTGTTGAGATGTACTAAGATTACTTTCCCATTCCCCTCACTGCATTATTCTTTAGATTCTTCACTTCCAAAATTTCATTCCTATTTTGAGTGAAAAATATTTTCCACTTTAATTTCAGGTTAGTTGTTCAGCAAAATGTAATACTTATTATCCGAATAAGACAGTTTCAAAATTGTACCCCAATCGTTAGTATGGGGATTAAAGCATATGTAATAAACTAAAAATGTCATGGTATCATTCTGTCTGCTAATAGAATTACTTTGTCTCTATTTACTTTGACACTTGAGCTAATGGGGACATAAAATGCACCCTTAGTGTGACTTGGTGGGAGAGAAGCTGCCTCCTCTTTTGCCTTTGCATAAATGTTCTCAGTGATTTAACTGCAGAAGACACTAAATGGGAATGTGAACGTCAACTTCTGAAAGAAACTTCTGCCATCTGGGCAGTAAAGGAAATAATCAGATTTTTTTTTTTTTTTTTTTTTGAGTTGGAGTCTCACTCTGTCACCCAGACTGGAGTGCAGTGGCTGCTCCTGGCCACCGCAGCTTCGACCTGCTGGGCTAATAATCAGATTTTTAAAATATGTTCTAAAATTACATGAACTAAATGTAAATAAATTGATGCTAAAAGAAGTTAAGTCAGTGTCATTAGGCGAAGACAGGATCAAGTGGTAACTGAGCATGAATGCTTGATGCCCATTCTAGACAAAATTCCAACACAACAGAAAAAAATACATATATATACACACAAATTCTTATATATACATATACATAAATGTGTGTATGTGTATATATATGTGTGTGTGTATATATATGGTGATGTTTTGGTCAAGGATGGATGTATATACAATGGTGGTCTCATAAGATTATAATGGAGCTGAAAAATTCCTGTCACCTAGTGATGTTGTAGCCATCATAATGTTGTAACACAATGCATTACTCACATGTTTGTGGTAATGATTATGCAAAACCGCTGTGCTGCTGGTCATATAAAAGTGTATAGTAATGTCCCAGGCCTGTACATTCACACACCACTCACTGACTCACATACAGTAACTTGTAGTCCTGCAATTTCCATTCATGGTAAGTACCCTATACAGGTGCACTATTTTGTATATATTTATATTTTATACTGTATTTTTACTGTACCTTTTCCATACTTAAATATAATTAGATACATAAATACAATTGTGTTACAATTGCATACAGTATTCGGTACAGTAACATGTTGCACAGATTTTTATCCTTGGAGCAATAGACTATACCATACAATCTAGGTGTGTAGTAGGCTACACCACCTAGGTTGTGTAAGTATACTCTATGGTATTTGCACAATGACATCACCTAATTATGCATTTCTGAGAGCATATCCCTGTTGTTAAGTGACACACAACTGTATATATATTCATAAGTGTTGGAAGACAAGAAAGGAGAGCCATTGTGAATCGGAAATTATGAAAGCACACTCTGATGGAGCAGGTGGTGGCTGCCAAAGTGGGAGTAACTGGGTAGGCGAGGTGGTCTGAGCCCCCCTGGAGGCAGTTCTGGAGTCTACAGAGGGCTACTGCATTAGGATCAGCCAGTGATTGTGTACCCTTTCCCTGCTTCTGCTAAGCAGAGACCCCCTCATTCCTACCTTAGCCATTAATATGGCACTTGAACACAGAGGCTTTGCCCGTCCCTCTGGGTTGGAAGGGAGAAATGGGAGCCCATACCAACCTGAGACTCACTCGTAGATACCCCTCAGCAGCACTACCCAGTTCTTTTCACAGTGCTCAAAGCAGGTTAGGATCAATGGGAGCATCCATGGACAGGTAAACAGGGAGTCTCAACTACATCAAACATAGCTAAGACCACCCGCAATCTGGGGAAAACCAACACAAAAGGAAGTACCAAGCTCAACCAACTGCAGCACTGGAAAAAACAAATGGAATGAACACACTCAAGGCATGAGAAAGCTCAGTGCAATCCATGACAAAGGACAGGACATTATGAAAGAAGGACCAAGGACAAATCCTAGAAAAAACAATAGATTGTGAAATTAAAAGAAGAGGACAAGATTAAGCTGAAACATTTTCCCAAAATGTACCAAGGCCAAACAGTTTTACAAGTAGTCTATGAAATGTGCATAAAATTCCTATATGAACTTTTCTCGGAACATTATAAAAGGGGAAAGTTTGCCAGTTCATTTTCCAAGGCTACAATAACCTTCACATATGTGCACGCACATACACGCACACACCACACATTAAAAGATGAGAAAAAATAACCATGCAGCAATTTCCCTTATGAACCAAGAGGTTTAAAAAAAATCCTAATAAAGTATTAGCCCATTGAAACCAGTAGCAAGCTAAAAGCAAAACACATCATGCCCAAATGGCGATCCCCATCCCTATCACAGACCTAGGAACATTCCAGTAATGAGCAAACAAAGGAGTTCATTCATTAAAAACTAAACTACCGCACTCATTTGATTTAGAAATTTAGCAGATTAAAGAAGGAAAGTGCTATCATCTTGGTAAATGCAATTGAGAAATTTAACATTTATTTCTAAAAAAACTATTTGCAAGCCAGGAACAGGGGAAAAGTTTCTTAACTCATTAAAAAGTGTCAACCAGAAATATAGAGCAAATTTACTTGACATGTGCAAAGCAAGTGTTCAGGTTAGAAACAAGACACAGGTGGACACTCTCATCGCAATTCCTGTCTAACATTGGACTAGAGGAAAGAGGTAGAACAGCAAGAAAAGAATAAGATTTATAAATATTCAGAAGAAAGAGACAATCCTGTCATTAATAGATGGAGTTTGGTGAAACTAGAATATATGGAAATCACTTGTCGAAGTCTTAGAACTATAAAGATAGTCCAACAGTAATAAAAATCTAAATAGTAACAACTACAAAAATGATAATAAAAATCTAATAGCTAACACAGAGCTCTAACTTTTGCGCCAAGCACTATTCTAAGCTCTTCAAACCAATTTGCAACCAATTAGAAAATGCAATTCAACAATGTAACAGGTAAGATTACCCAAAAGACCTTCTACACAAGAAATATTGTTTATACTGTTAAATATAACATAACAAAAATCCTTTTAATAACAAAGCTGAGATCATAGCAAAGTCAAGTGCCAGGAGTCACAAATGAGAAAGAAAACATAAACAGAGCAGTGCATGCTCACTGTAAAGTGCTGTTCCGAAAATCTAGATGTATGGATTTAAAACCAAGACATGGGGAAGAGACAGAAATGTGGACTTTCTTCAAAAGAAGAGCCAGAGATTGAACTCCCATATACAGAAAATATGTCCTCAGAAAAATAATGGGCTAGAATAGAACCCGCCTCCCGGTACAGAGATGCATTTCTGTTTGGCCTAGTTTCTTTTTGTATTTTTATTTTTTTTGAGTTGGAGTCTCACTCTGTTGCCCAGACTGAAGTGCAGTGGCACGCTCCCGGCCACCGCAGCCTCGACCTGCTAGACTCCGACGATCCTTCCGCCTCAGCCTTCCGAGTAGCTGGAACTATAGGCGTGCGCTACCACACCTGGCTAGTTTTTTGATTTATTATACAGATGAGTTGCCCAGGCGGGTCTCGAACTCGCGGGCTCAGGCAATCCATTCACCTCAGCCTCCCAAAGCGCGGGATTACAGGCTGAGCCACCGAGCCTGGCTTGGCCTAGTTTCTTAGTGGCAGACTTTATCCTCCCCCTCATATCTCATTCCAACACCCACCCTCTGAGAATTCATAACTAAGTGTATATGGATTTGGGCTTCAATTTTTTATCACCACATGATCCAAAGACTTCAAGTCAAGAAATTATCAGAAAAACTGGTTCTGTGGGACATAAGCAAACACAAAACCAAGCTGGTGAGGTTGTCCCTTGAAGATGACTCACACCCAACATCACAAACACACACACAAAATTACAGAGGGAGAGCCAGCAGACACAAGAGCTGTTTGAAAAGTAAGAAATTCAGGCAATACAATAGTATGATGGAGACTATAAATTATGTTTAAAATGATCATAGCTGCTCAGCCTCACTAATCATCAGAGAAATACAAATCAAAATCACATTGAGATATCACCTAACCCCAGCAAGAATGGCCTTCATTAGTAAAACAAACAACAACAGATGCTAGCAAGGATGCAGAGAAAAAGGAACGCTTCTACATTGCTGGTGGGAATGCAAACTAGTGCAACCTCTTTGGAAGACAGTGTGGTGATTTCTGAAAGAACTAGAAATTGATCTTCCATATGACCCAGCAATTCCCCTATTGGAATATACCCAAAGGAACTCAAATCATTCTACAAAAAAGATACCTGCACATGCATGTTTGTTGCAGCTTTATTCATAAAGCAAACACTTGGAACTGACCACGCTGCCCATCGAAACTGAACTGGATTTAAAAAATGTGGCACATATACACAATGGAACATTATGCAACCATAAAGAAGGACAAACATATGGACTTCACAGCGACTTGGATGGACTTCGAGTCTATCATACTCAGTGATTTATCACAGAAACAAAGAACAGAGTACCATATATTCTCACTCATAAGCAGACCTTGAACAATTATCATAATACTATAAGAAAGGGATTGGCAGTAGTGGGAAATTGTGGGGGGGGTGGGATTGGCAGTCGAGGGAAACTGCCAGGGGAGAGGGGGCATAATTCATCAACAAGGGTACCTGCATAACGAACATTTGTATGCTTAACCCTGAAGTGTACCCCACATTTTTAAAATAATTTTTTTTTGAGTTGGAGTCTCACTCTGTCGCCCAGACTGGAGTGCAGTGGCCGCTCCCAGCCACCACAGCCTCGACCTGCTAGGCTCTGGCGATCCTTCTGCCTCAGCCTTCCGAGTAGCCAGAATTACAGGCATGCGCTACCAAGCCCGGCTGATTTTTTGATTTACTGTAGAGATGAGGTCTCAGCAAGTTGCCCAGGTGGGTCTCGAACCCACTGGCTCAGGCAATCCACTCACCTCAGCTTCCCAAAGTGCGGGATTACAGACTGAGCCACCAAGCCTGGTTAAAATAAAAATTTTAAAGTTAAAAAATAAATTTTAAAAATGATCACAGCCATAAAAGGAACAAATTCAATAAAGAAGGAGAAAAGCATGTGAGACAAAATCAGGAAGCTTAAGGGGAAAGAGAAGCAGTTTAAAAATCAACATTATAGTTATAAAATTAAAAATTCGATAAGTAGCTTAACCAGAGGTTAGAAAGAAAAAGTTCCAGAAGGATGGGAGAAAATTGGGAGAGGCAATGTTTGAAGAGATAATGCCTCATTTTCCAGAATTGTTGAAGGACATTAATCCTTAAATGCAGGAAGCACAAGCTTCATACAGGAGAAAAATAAGTTCACAAAATGATGAATAAAAATGACAAGGAGATGATGTCCATAAAGGAACAATTTTTAATTTTTTAATTGTTTATTTACTTATTTATATTTTTGAGTCAGAGTCTCACTCTGTCGTCCAGGCTGGAATGCAATGGTATGCTAATGGCCACCGCAGTCACGACCTGCTGGGCTCAGGTGATCCTTCCACCTCAGCCTTCCAAGTAGCTGAAACTACAAGCGCATGCCACCACACCCAGCTAATTTTTTGATTTATTGTAGAGATGAGGTCTCACCAAGTTGCCCAGGCTGGTCTTGAGTCCATGGGCTCAGGCAATCCTCTTACCTCAGCCTCCCAGGCTGGGTTTAGACCGTGCCCAGCCTAGGAACAACTTTTTAAGCTTAGACAAAATAGACAATTTTCTAGGGAAATGTAACTTACTGAAATTGACTGAAAGGAATACTGAACTCCTAAAAATATTTTTTGAGTGTAAAATTCAATGGTCTTTAGTACATTCACAATATTGTACAAATATCGTGTTCCAAAACATCCTCATCACCACAAAAAAAGAATCCTACACCCATTAAGATACCACTCCCCATCCACTCTCCCCACTTCCAGTCTCTGACAACCACTAAGCTGCTTTCCATCTGTAGGACTTCCTGTTCTGGATATTTTATATGAATGGAATCATACAAAATGCTATATTTTGTACTTGGCCTCTATCACTTAGCATAATATTTTCAAGGTTCTTTAATGTTGTAGCAAGTATTTATTATTTATGGTCATGTAATATTCCACTGTATAGATTACCACATTTTGTTTATTCCTTCATTTGTCAGTGGATGAAAGTTCAGTTGTTTCTACATTTTGGCTATTGTGAATAGTGCTACTATGAATATTCATGTACAAGAATTTGTTTGAGTACAAGAATTTGTTTGAGAATTGCTGTTTCAATTCTTTTGGAAATGTTTCACCAAGAAATGTAATTGTTGGGTCATATAATAATTCTATGTTTAGTTTTTTGAGGAGCCACCAAACTTTTTTTTACAGTGGCTGCACCATTTTATATTCACACCAGCAATGTATAAGGGTTTCAGTTTCTCCACATTCTTGCCAATACTTTTTTTTAATTTAAAAATTTTTTATTATAGCATTCTACTGAGTATGAAGTGATATCTCATTGTGGTTTTGACTTGCACTTCCCTAAAGATGAATAATGTTGAGACTCTTTTCACATGTGCTTGTTGTCCATTTGTAGATCTTCTTCGGGAATTGAATATTCAGTTTCTTTCATCTTAAAATTGAGTTGTTTATCTTTTTATTGTTAAGCTCCCAACTTCTTTTGCACCCTGTGCTAATTATTTATTAACAACTGTATTTAAATATAGTTTACATACCATAAAATGTATCCATTTAAATAGTACAATTCAGTAGTTTTTAGTGCTTATTGGCCATTTTATGCAGTCTCAAAAATATATGCAACCATCACCACATCAATTTTAGAATATTTTCATCACCTCAAAAACAAAGAAAAACCCCTTTTAGCTCTCATCCTCACCTACACCATGTCTATCTCGTTCCAAAACATTCTCATCACCACAAAAAAAAAAAAAAGAATCTTACACCCATTAAGAAATCACTCCTCACATACCCTCCCTGCTGCCACCTCTCCAAGTAACTATTAACCTATTTTCTGCCTCTATAGATTTCCCTCTTCTATACTTTCACATGGATGGAATCATACAGTATGTGGTCTTTTGTAGCTTTTTTTTTTCCCCATTTAACACACACTTTTCAAAAGTCATCAGTGTTGTAGCATGTACTGGTCTTTCATTGCTTTGGGGGGACTGCATAATATTTCACTGTATTGATATGCCACAATTGCTATCCATTTACTGATTGATGGACATTTGTGCTGTCTTCACTTTGTTGGCTCTTATGAATAAGGCTGCTATAGACATTCAAGTACAAGTTTCTGTGTGGATGTATGTTTTTATTTCACTTGGGTATATACCTAGGAATGGAATTTATCGGTCATATGGTAACTCTATATTTAATCAATTGATAAATTTCCAGAATGTCTTCTAAGTGGCTGCATCATTTTACAATCCCACCAGCCATATGTACATGTGGGTTCCAGTTTCTCTATATTCTTGGCCAACACTTGTTTTGGGGGGATTTTTTGTTTTGTTTTGTTTTGTTTTGTTTTGTTTTTGAGTTGGAGTCTCACTCTGTCGCCCAGACTGGAGTGCAGTGGCACGCTCCAGTCACTGCAGTCTCACCCTGCTGGGCTCCCGCGATCCTTACGCCTCAACCTTCCAAGTAGCTGGAACTACACGTGCGCGTTACCATGCTAGGCTAATTTTTGATTTATTGTAGAGTCGAGGTCTCGCCAAATTGCCTAGGTGGGTCTCGAACCCGCGGGCTCAGGCAATCCACTCGCCTCGGCCACCCAAAGGGCTGGAATTACAGGCTGAGCCACTGAGCCCAGCCAACACTTGTTTCTTTATTTCAGCCATCCTAGTGGGTGAAAAATGGTATCTCATTGTGGTTTTGATTTACATTTCTCTGATGACTAGTGATATCAAGCATCTTTTCATGTGCTTATTGGCCACTTTTATGCTTTCTTTGAGGAAACGTCTGTTTAGATCCTTTGCCTATTTTTAGTAAAGTTGGTCTCTTAATTATTGAGTTGTAAGAGTATATGTGTGTGTGTATATATATATATATACACACACACATATATATATATATAATAGGCACAACTCCTTTATTAGATATGTGATTTGCAAATATTTTCTCCAATTCATAGTTGTTTTTTTCACTTTCTTGATGGTATCCTTTGAAACACAAACGCTTTAAATTTCAATGAAGTTCAATTTACATATTTTTTCTTTTGTTGCTTGTGCCTTTAGTGTCATATATAAGAATGCTTTGCCAAATCCAAATAAGAGTTTTATACTTTTTACTCTTATATGTAGATATTTCATCTGTTTTGAGTTGATGCTTAAATAATGTGAGATAAGGGTCCAGATTCACTCTTTTGTATGTGACTACCCACTTATCCAGGACCATTTGTTGAAAAGATTGTTCTTCCTCATTGAATGGACTTGGCACATTGCTGAAAATCAGTTGACCATAGATACATAATTTTATTTCTGGACTCAAATTTTTTTCCATTGGTTTGTATGTCTATTCTTGTGCCAGTATCACACTTCTTGATTACTGTTGTTTTGTAGTAAATTGAAATCAGGAACGGTGAGGTTTTTTTTAAAAAACCTTATTCTTTTTCAGGGTTGTTTTGGCTATTCTGGGTCTCTTGCAATTCCATATAAATTTTAGTGTCAGATTGTCAATTTCTGAAAGCAGTCAGCTGAAATTCTGATAGGGATTGTGCTGAATCTGTAGATCAGTTTGAAGAATATTGCCTGTAAATCAGTTTGGGGAATATTGCCACCTTAATAGTGTTAATTCTGATCCATGAACATGGAATATTTTTCCATTTATTTAGATCTTCTTTAATTACTTTCTGAAATGTTTTGTAGTTTTCAGAATATAAGTTCTGTACTTCTTGTTAAACTTATTATTAAGCATTTTAATGTTGTGATGCTATTGTGAATGTAAATTTTCTTAATTTCATTTTTTTGTTATTAATTGCAATTGTTTTTTTAAATATTGATTTTGTATCCTCCCATCTCGCTAAACTCATTTATTAGTTCTAATAATTTTTTAGTGGATTCCTTACTGGGCAGGCGAGACCTCATCTCTACAATAAATCAAAAAAATTAGCCGGGCATGGTTGCGTGCGCCTGTAATTCCAGCTACTTGTAAGGCTGAGGCGGAAGGATCGCCGGAGCCCAGCAGGTCAAGGCTGCGGTGGCCGGGAGCGGCCACTGCACTCCAGTCTGGGCGACAGTGAGACTCCAACTCAAAAAAAAAAACAAAAAAGGACTTTCTATATACAAGTTTATTACGTCTGTGAATAGAGATTATTTTATTTCTTTTTCTTTCCTAATTGAAATGGCTAGAACTCCAGTGCAATGTTAAATGAAAGTGGTGAGAACAGACATCCTTGCCTTATTCCTAATCTTAGGAGGAAAGCATCCAGTTTATAGCTAACTTTAAGTATAAAGTTACCTGTGGATTTTTTAATAGATGCTCTTTATCAGGTTATGGACCTCCATTCCTACTTTTTGAACATTTTTATCATAAAAGAATATGAAATTCATTCAAATGTTTCCCTTCATCAATAGAAATAATCGTGTGATTTTTAATTTTTTATTCTATTGATATGATGTATTACATTGATTTTCAGATGTTAAACCAACCTTGTATCCTTGGGATAAATCCAGCATGGTGGTGGTATATAATTCTTTTTATATGTTGCTGGATTCAGTTTGCTAGCCTTTAGTTGAAGATTTTTGCATCCATATTCATAAGACAAAATGGTCTGTAGTTTTCTGGTGATGATGTTGAGTGGTTTTGGTGTAAGAACAATACAGGCCTTATAAAATCATCTAGGAAAGTATTCCCTCCTCTTCTATTTACAGGAAGAGTTAGAGAATAATTGATATTAATTCTTTGATTGTTTGGTAGAATACGATTATGAAGCCATCAGTGCCTGAGCTATTCTTTGTGGGCAGTTTTTTTTATTCCTGATTTAATCTCTTAACTTGTTATAGGTCTATTCAGATTGTCTACCTGTGCTTGAGTCAGTTCCAGTAGTTTGTGTCTTCCTAGAAATTTATCTATTTGGTCTGTTAACTATTTTGGATATACACTTGTTCATAATTCTTTTTATTCCTGTAAGGTTGGCAGTAATGTCTCCTCTTTCATATCAGATCCTAGTAATCTGAGTCTCTCTCTTCCTCTCTTTTTTTTTTTTTTGGTCAAACTGGAGAAAGATTTGTCATTTTTGTTGATCTTTTCAAAGAATATTTCTGGTATCATTAATTTTATCTATTGTTTTTCCATTCTTTAATTTCTACTCTAATCTTTTATTTCCTTCCTTCAGCTTGCTTTAGATTTAGTTTACTATTCTTTTTCCAGTGGCTTAAAGTAGAAGGCAAAGTTATCACTTTGAGAGATTTCTTCCCTTTTTTTAGAAATCAGCATCTTATTCTGTTGCCCAGACTGGAGTGCAGTGGCAGAATCACAACTCACCACAACCTCAAACTCCTGGGCTCAGGTGACCCTCCCACCTCAGCCTCCTGAGTAGCTGGGACTATAGCCATGAGCCACCATACTCAGCTAATTTTTTTGTTGAGACAAGGCCTTGCTATTTTGTCCAGGCTGGCCTCGAACTCCTGGGCTCAAGCAATCCTCCCACCTTGGCCTCCCAAATTGCTGGGTTACAGGCATGAGCCAACGAACCCAACCATCTTCCTTCTGAATATAAGCATTTATATGCATACATTTCCCTCTAAGTACTGTTTTAGCTGCATCCATATATTTTAACATGTTGCATCTTCATTTTCATTCATCTCATTTTCTGATTACCTTTTTGTTTTCTTCTTTGACCCATTGGCTATTTAGTAGTGTGTTGTTCAACTTCCTCATATTTGTTTCTTAAATTTTCCCATTTTTGTCTTCCAACTTAATCGTGATTATGGTCACAGAACACACTTTGTATTATTTGTGTCCTTTTGTTTATTGGAAGTTTTAGGGCCTAGTGTATGGCCTACCTTGAAGAATGCTCCATGTGCATCTGAGAATGTATATGCTGCAATTGTTGGGCGAAGTGTTCTATAGGTGTCTGTGAGGTCTAGTTGGCTTATCATGCTGGTCAAGTTTTCTGTTTCATTGTTAATCTGTCTAGTTTTCATATTATTGAAATGAGGTTTTGAAATCTCAAATTATCATTGTGGCCAATTTCTCCTTTCTGTCAGTTTTTGCTTCATGTGTTTCAGTGCTGTTATTAGATGCATATTTATGTTTATAATTGCTATATCTTTTGATGGGTTGGTCATTTAATCATTATAAAATGTCTCCCTTTATCTCTATTAGCATTTTTTTTTAAAGTCTGACAGTGTAGGAAGTCCCCAGCATATGATTGAGTTCTGTTCCAAGAGTGTGATTGAGGGTCCAATCTGTTTTAAGTCCAAGAAAGTTAGCCTAGATACCCAAGTAACACAATCAGCTATATAGTACTTTATGTATTTAATGGGCTATACTGACACCTGGTGGAGAGAAATAATAAAAAATGCAGTTGTGCGTCATTAAAATTCATAACTTGAAAGTTTATATGTAGGGGATTTACTGTATAGTATAGTGATGTTGGCTTTCTTGTGTCAATTGTTTCCATGATTTATTTTTCTATCCTTTTACTTTCAATCTATTGTCTTTGACTCTACAGTTTGTTTTTGTAGACAACAGAGTGGAATCATATTTTTAAAATCCAATTTGATCATCTCTGCCTTTTGATTGGGTGGTATAATATATAGTTAGATATACATTACTTTTTGTTTTCTCTATGTCCCATCTCTTTTGTTCCTCTCATCCTCCTTGTTTTCTTTTGTATTGAGTGAATACTTTCTAAGGTAGTGTTTTAATTTCATTAATGACTTCTCCACTGTATTTTTGGAGTTATTTTCTTAGTGGCTGCTCTAGAGTTTATGTTTACCATATACATCTTAGCTTATCCAAATCTATTATATCTATACAAGCCTAACTCCAGTAATATATAGAAATGCTACTCCTATTTAGCTCTACTCCATTTCTCCCTTTTTGTAATATTTTGGCCATACATATTGTTATAGCTATTAATGTTTCAAAACCAACAATATTATTACTATATTAGTTTAACATCTGTCATCATTTCTTTTTTTTTTTTGAGTTGGAGACTCTCCCTGTGATTTCAGACTGGAGTGCAATGGCACACTCCCGGCCACCGCAGCCTCGACCTGCTGGACTCCAACGGTGATCCTTCTGCCTCAGCCTTCAGCCTTCCAAGTAACTGGAACTACAGGTGTGTATTACCATGCCCAGCTAATTTTTGATTTATTGTAGAGATGAGGTCTTGCCAAGTTGCCCAGGTGGGTCTCAAACCCACAGGTTCAAGCAATCCACTTGCCTCGGCCTCCCAAAGTGCTGGATTACAGGCTGAGCCACCAAGCCCAGACTCTATTATCATTTCATTAGCCTATTACAATTTTGATCCCAGCCATCTCGTTTGTGATGTTTTGACAAATGTTATACACATATTACATTTCTGTATGTTATAGCCCCCCAATACAGTGTATACGTATTATTTTATACCATTGCATTTTGAATAAACTTAGAAAGGAAAAAAAATAGGCACTTCTATGTCTTTTATAACTGTATAACTGCTTTTACTGAAGCTCTGTGTGTAGATTTGAATTACTATTTCATGTTGCTTTCAGCCTGAAGAATATTCTTTAGTATTTATTAGGTAGGTCTATTAACAAGTGTTTCTGTTTTTGTTAATCTGAGAAAGTCTATTTCGTTTTCATTTTTGAATAATATCTTTGCTAGATATAGAATTCTTAGCTGTTAGGTGTTTTTTTTTTTTTTTTCTTTGAGCACTTTGAATGGTATCATTGCCTTCTGATCTCCATTGTTTTTTCTGAGAAGTCAAGTGTTGATCTTGTTCCCCTCTAAGTGATTCATCTTTTTTCACTTGCTACTTTCAAGATTTTCTCCTTGTCTTTGATTTTAGCATTTTTACTATGATGTGTCTGTGGGTCCCTTTGCATTTATCATGCTTGGAGTTCACTAAGCTTCCTGGAAGCTCTTCAATAAATCTGACCATTATTTAAATATTTTCTTCTCTTTCTCCTGTCCTTCTTATGCTCCTATTATGTACACACAATGGAATCTTAATAGTGCATTTAATAGTATCTCACATTTCTCTGCCTTGCTCATTTTTCTTCATTCTTTTTCCTCTCTTTTCCTCAAATAATACGTATCTTTCAATCTATCTGCCAGGTAGCTGATAATTCCTTCTGCCAGTTCAAATTTAATTGAGACCCCCTAGTGCATTTTTGTTATACTTTTTAATGCCATGAATTTAGTCCATGCCACTCGGAGCTGGAGGGGATGAGAAATGCTGGCAGACTGTCCCTCCATTTCCCTGGACTGGGAACTTACCTGCATCCAACTGGATTGGAGCTTCTGTCATTACACTGAGATGGAGGCAGTGAGGGAGAGAGTGGGTTGTGACTGAGATGCTGTTCTTACCGAAATTTGGATTTTCTTGAATAAACTTTACTTCATTTGCTATATGCTCTTAGGAGAATTTACAGAGACATTAAATGTTTGTGTCTGTGTGTGAGAGGAAGGTGATTTTTCATTTTTATTTTTTGCAATTTTCACCAGTTATGGTTGATTCCTAGAGAATGGGTCCCTGAGGACCCTTACATTGCTATTCTGGAAGTGGAAGTCTAAAGAAAGTTTAAATGTTGGAAAATTAACTGTGTACTTTACTATACTGAGAGAGATACTAAAAGAGAAAATGATACAATTCTATCAATAGATGCAGGAAAAGCATTTAATAAAATTCAGCACTGGATTCAGAATTGAAAAGAGCATTTCCTCAACCCGATAAAGAGCATCTACTAGAAAACAACAGCAACTGCATATTCAATAGTAGAACTTTACAAGTTTATCTTGAAAGTCAGGAACTGACAAAAATGTCAATTGTACTATTTACATTCATCATCATATTTAAAATATTTAAAGTATCAGCACTGAAATGGAGGAACAACAACTGTTATTATTTGTGGTTGGCATGATTGTGATATACAGGGCAATTTACAGATTATTAGAAGAGTTCAGTGGAGCACAGCGCCACCTCCATGTCGTCCGGGGCCAGCGTGAGCGCCCTGCAGCGCCTGGTGGAGCAGCTCAAGCTGGAGGCCGACATGGAGAGGTCTCCCAGGCGGCGGCAGAGCTCCAGCAGTACTGCATGCAGAAGGCCCCAGCTGAGAGCAACCCTTTCAAGAGCCCAGATCCTGTGCTCTACTCTGAAAACTTGGAAGAAGCTTGCTGAGGAGCACCTTCCAGCACAAAGTGATGAATGACAGCCTCCAATTCCCAAGAAAACCCTTTCTCCTAGCCAAATGACTTTTAGATATTTCAGACCTTTGCTGTGGCCTGGTCCTGTAGCCAAAATTCTGCAGAAATTGAAGAGTTTCTACTCAAATAAGAAAACTGGCTGAAAGAGTAGTATTTTAAATAATAATGACCTTTTTGTGTGTGTGAAGTGCTTTATACTTAAAACAAACAAAAACCTTACCACCAAATATACTGGAATGCACCTCTTTCATAAGTGAGTTACTGATGTTTCAATACCTGGAATATTGTGTATGCTTTATTTACTGAATGTTTACATTTTAGGAAGAAAAACAGTTTTGTTTATGGAAAACCTGAATATTTGTAACTTATTCCTGACAAAAATTTTTATACCATAACAAAATTTGTTCTTTTCTCATGAATTTACAATTTCTAAATAAAAACAAGAAAGTAAAAATTGGGAGGGAAGAATAGGGTTTACTAATCAAATAATGTCTTGATTTTCTAAAGAGAAGATTGTTTTATTTTATTTTATTTTTTTAGTTGGAGTCTCACTCTGTCGCCCAGACTGGAGTGCAGTGGCCACTCCCGGCCACCGCAGCCTCGACCTGCTGGGCTCTTGCGATCCTTCCGCCTCAGCCTTCCAAGTAGCCGGAATTACAGGCATGCACTACCATGCCCAGCTGATTTTTTGACTTATTGTAGAGATGAAGTCTCGCTGCCCAGGCGGGTCTCGAACCCGCAGGCTCAGGTAATCCACTCACCTCAGCCTCCCAAAGGTGTGGGATTACAGGCTGAGCCACCGAGCCCGGCTTAGATTGTTTTATTTTTAACACTAAGCTTGGGAGCTGTTTCTTAGCAAACTTGTTTGGAGAAATTAACGTTATGTTGTGTACTGGGTTGCCCCATCCTGTCTATGAATGGAGCAGATTCACTTTTGTATCCTTAAGTTCCTCTGCTATGTAGTTGTGGTTGTACTTTAAAAAATACTAATTATTTCATGTCTTTTAAAAAGCTTAAAATGTGACCCATAGAATATCATCAATGGTGGAAAACAAAGTAATGTGAAAATATTACAACCAGAAATAATTCTTAATGTCACAAGTGTTTTACTTTGGTGATGTGCCTTTGATTTAATTTGGGACACTTTTAGAAGGATACTTTATTTGTATTTGTAATAATCTTTGAAGAGCTTGGAAATAAAATTTCTGCTAAATTCATCATTTTTTATGACAGCAAGAAAAAAAAAAAAAACAAGAGTTCAGCAAGATTGCTAAATACAAGATCAATATGTAAAGACAAACTTATGAACTGGAAATAAACTCATAAACTAGAATATGTGATTTTAAAATATGTCATTTACTATAACATAAACTGTAGGACAGTTAGGAATAAAATTAAGAAGTGTATAATTGTATTATAAAATGTCTTTACAAATAAATATATATTATAAATAAATAGTGACATACCCCATTTATACATAATTCAATATCATAAACAATGATCTATACATTCATTATAATTGCAAAACCAAAATGCAAATATGGTAAGATGATCCCAAATTTTACATGAAATAAAGGTCCATGAACATTTTTGGAAGATAAAGGGAATCATTCTACCATTTGTGATTACCATTTATAAAGATACAATGGGGGGAGGCTATTTTTTATAGGTGCTAAGTAAACTAGCCATCCATATAAAATTAGCAAGATAATTTATGAGAATGTATTCATGACTTTAGTAAGGAAGACATTTCTTAAGGAAACAGAAAAAAACATGGAAAAACAGAATCTACTGTATCTAAAAACTTTTGTTTGATAAACAGCATTATTCTTTTTTGTTTTTGTTTTTTTTTGAGTTGGAGTCTCACTCTGTCACCTAGACTGGAGTGCAGTGGCATGCTCCCAGCCATCGTAGCCTCGACCTGCTGGGCTCTGGTGATCCTTCTGCCTCAGTCTTCCAGGTAGCTGGAACTATAGGTGTACGCTACCATGCACGGCTAATTTTTTATTTATTGTAGAGGCGAAGTCTTGCCAAGTTGCCCGGGTGGGTCTCGAACCCGCAGGCTCAGGCAACCCACTTGCCTCGGCCTCCCGAAGTGCTGGGATTACAGGCTGAGCCACCGAGTCCAGCCCATGGATATTCTAATTATCCACACTTATATATAAAAGTAAGAAGAAAAATTCCCAAAATCAAAAATCAATAAAATATGTAGGAATAAGTCTAATATAAGATGTGCAAGACTTTCATGAGGAAAGTTATTACAATTTTATTCAAGAGTACAACAGATTTTAATAAAATGAGGTCTATCAGATACTAATGGGAAATATTATATTAATTATGAAGTCTACTAGCCTTTAATTAATCAAAAGAAAACACAATTTTACTGAAACTTAACAAACTGATACTTCAGTTCACCTGGAACAGAAGATGCACAAGAATAAGATACTGAAGAGAGGGAGAAAAAGAAAAGGGACTTGCCCATAGATGCTAAAGCACAGTGCAAAGCCACACGACACGGTGAAAGAGTATGGCTGGTAGAAACAACACCTGGATCTGCTGGCCAGAAATAGACAACTTAGCATGTGATGAGTTGAAAGGTGGTATTTCAAATTGGTGGAGAACACAATGGACTATTTGTTAATAAAAAATTGCCTTTTTGCTTTTGTTTAAGGGAGCAACCCTAAAAGTTATAACTCATGGAAAAACTAGGCAACTATGGCACAAACAGGCAATGCACAGTAGAGACCTACGAATGGCCAATAAACATGGAAATGTTTGGTTTTATATATTTTAAAAAGCCAAGGAAATTCAACTTAAAACAAGGTATTTTTCTCACAAAATTGATTAGAATAAAACAACCTACCACAACTGATACTACCTATTGTTGGCAAGGGTGTGGAGAAATTAGCCCTTTTATAAAGTGTGAATTGAAGGAAGCAATTTCACTATATCCTTTAACATTTATAATCTAAATCGTTGTTAATCCAGCAATTCCATGAAGACAGAGTTACAGGAACAAAAAGGTCTCGTGCATAATGTTACATGAAAAAAATAAGGATTGCATGATCCCATTAATGTAAATTACATGCATAAAACAAACTAGTTGCTGTAATGGACAGACTACAAGACAGTAGCTTAGACAAGTCAGTAATTTATTTTTCTTTTAAGTAACAGGTCAAAGGAAAAGCAGTTCAACCTCTCTGTCCTCAACACATGACTTCCATCTCTTGAGATTCCAGGTCACTGCTAAAGCTCTCGCTGGTCTTTCAGCCAAAATGAAAAGGGGAACATCAAGGGCCTAACTGGGTAGTTTTACTCACATCCCATTGTCTAAAATTTAGCCACGTGGTCACAATTAACTGGAAGAGACGCCAAGAAGTACAGTCTTTAGTTGAACAGCCATGTGTCTGGGCAAAACTCAGGGATTTTATTAGTATATAAGGGAAAAACAGACTTTATAGCAGCAGACTGTGTCACTTGTTTTTGTAACAGCATACACACTAAATACATACTGCACTTAGCTCTGGAACAGAAGTAAAATTGGTGTGGGAGTGGGGAGGCAGAATATTGCTTGAAATTTTTGAACAGTGATGGTACATTCATATACTAACTAGAGAATTTAAAACATTTGACAACATTTTAAAATCCTTTATTTGTATTGATATAACATGTTAAATACATTAAATCCATCCACAGTGTACAAAGCTTTTAAAGTTCAAAAAATTAGATTTTATTTGCACAAATAAGTTCCCCATTCAACTTACAGCATTGTCTCTAAGTCCTTCTATTCAGGACGCAAGATGACAATGTTTACAGCTCTTCACACTGAGATACAACCTACCCCAGGTCATAACATGTCAGTGGCAGAATTGAAACAAGAACTGGAAAGAGGACCACCTGGCTTTTACTGCATCGTAACTTTTGATGCAATAATTTTTACTTGACGAGAAGGCTACACCTTCTCTAGGTCAAATATAGATATGATGCCCAGGCGTCTCACATTGGTTAACTGGGTCAGTACTTCACCCTGAGAACAAGGGGATACAATTTCCTGATAGGCCAATGATTATTTTAAAAAATATAAAGAGCTCGCCAGGAACAAACTAATCATGAGTTCTGACTCCCTTCTGAGTCATGTACTCAAGTTTAAAACTTAATGATGTGTTTAAAAATCCCTTCTACGACTTCTAAATAATTATGACAATGTGATGAAAATAGTATCTTTCTCCCTAAACAAAAAAAAAAAGAACAAACTAGAATCCAAGAAAAGTAAAAAATTCTGGCATAATCATACTCAGGGTAGGACATCTGTCTAAGGAAAGGATTCCTGGTCTAAGGGGGGAAAACATCACAGCAGAGAAAGCAAAATCCATGTCCTTTCACCAAAGCTACAGCAGCCCAGCCACACCTCACTCTAAGAACTGTCCTCTCTGGGTGGTAAGGAAGAGCAAACAGAAGATCCAGACACAGCTGTCCACTTTTAGCATGAGCAAGATGTAAAGAAATGGCATGGAGGAAGGCAAGCATAACATAGAAAAACGTGAGAAGAAAAACAGCAAGCCAGGGAACACAACTAAAAAAAAAATTGCATTGGAACGGCTAGAGAAGAAAGCCAAGGAATACAATGAATTTAAGAAAACAAGACTTCTTAGACAAGATGATAAAATAACCACGAGAAGGATGAGAAGGAAACAAGATAAACAAGGTAAGACAATAAACTAAAGATCAAAGCAACATAATCATAGAACCATAAATACATAAATAACAGTCAGAAACAGCCTCAGCTGAAAACCGCACCGCAGACATAGGAAAGAGCGTCACAGTGAATGTAAAGGCAGGCGCAAGATGAAGGTACCTGGAGAGAAGATAACTGGGAGGAGAGCAACGTGGCTCTGACAGGACACAGAGCCAGCTCAACAAGAAAACAACAAAAAGGGTCAAAGACACCCGCCAGACTGCAGGCTGAGAGAAGCCTGGTGAAGTCACTTCCCAGTACCGATGGCTGTGTCTGGTTGTCGTCTGCAGTGATATTTGTGTGCATGCATGTGTATGGTTTTATGTACCTATTTTTGGTTCTGCTTGGATTTTCTAATATTTAACATTTAAAAAAAATCAGTAGTCACAAAAGATGTCCTATGCTTAAAGTAAAGCCAGGGTAAATGGAATACTCTACAACTTTCCACAACTACATGTTTTATAATTTATTACCACACTATTTCATGCTTTACTAGTAAACATACCTGTCAATTTAACAGTACCTTAAAAAGAAGATATTTTAAAGACAATAAGATTAACAAATTACAGATAACAAATCTACTTTTTTGGGGTAGCAAACAATAAATTTAAGTGTTTAAAGGTATGTATCAAAATAATGCTATTATCAGACACTGATTATCTAATTTATTGAACGGGTCTGACTAACTTAAGACCCACTTTTAGCACCAATAAAAATAATTCTTGAGATTTCTGTTCTGCATACTACTAAATGTCCTCCCTGCACTTACCTTTAGGGTAAAGGAACAAATGTGCTGCAAGGAGTAACTGTTAGATTCTTGATTTTTTAACATAATCCAGAGTGACCAAAAAAAAAAAAAAAATCAATTCAAGTATTTTCTCTTCTAGTTAGCATTACTAAAACATTTAAGTTTTGGAGAAAAGCTTCGTCTTCTTTAAAGTTATGAGGTAGATGTCATGCAAAGTAAATATCAAGTGAAGACAACTTCCGTCAACAAACATAATTATTAATCATAGGATAATAATCGGGAATTTCTATTAGAAAAGGTGAGTTCAAAGTTTAGGAAACAATGGTGCTCAGCAGTATTCTGGCTTGAGTTTCCAAATTCCCTCACCACCAGAAGCTCTATGAAAAGTGCACAGATTTCTCAATAGTTCTCGGAAGACACAAGACTGCGATGCAGACAACTTGGATTCAAACTCCTGCAGTATCTCCCTAGTGCTGGCCTGGCCATCAACGTGGGCCTGGAAAGCAATGAAGTTCCTAATTTCTACCAGAAGGTCGTCATGTTCTGTGGTGGGCAGTGAGGCAGAAACCTCTTGCAGGTGCCCGTCATCACTCTCTAACCGCTGTGGCAGAATCAGGTGGTTTCTCGCTCTCATTTTAGCCAAAAGTGAGGATGAAGGGAGGACCTCAGATGAGGATTCTGCATCTTCTGCTGTTCCACTAAAATGCCCAGGGACATTATCTCTTCCCTCCTTTTTCATGACGCCATCCTGGAAAAAGAAGACCACTGCATTGATATATTTAATTTCTAGCTTATGCCCCTCACTTACTTCCCCAAAGGCTGTGAGGGACCAGAAGATAACACACGTGTCAGGGTGCTGAGGCTACTGGGGCAAGGTTGAGACCCCAATCTAACACAACATGAAAGGAGAGGGTCAAACATCTACGTCCACCCGCTCTTAAATAACATTTCCCCAAAATAACAAATATATAAAAAGGAAGGACAACTAAGCCATTCCCTAGGTCAGCATTCTGCATGGTAAGAGCAGAGGGAAGGCGGAGTGGAGGCTTCCAGGCAAGGTTTCTGGGTAACCTGCCTCTAGGAGGCCCAGGACTGCCATGCCTGTGGGCTTTTCCTATTCTTCCTCCCAAATGGACCCTGAGCTACACACTGTGGATAAGGAACAATATAACAGTCATACTCCTTTTTCCTTGCTTTTAAATCTTCCTATTCTTCCCTACCTTATACCTAATGTTGAGTTTACTTAAAACAACAACTTTGAAAGGACCTCAAATTCCTAATGCTAAAAGCACACAACATGGGAAGTCAAAAGGGTTCTTTAATTCTAAAAGTGTTCACAGTAACCTAAAATTGGAGTCTGAACCTGGGAGTTTTAACATAATTCTTAACCAGAAAGACCAAAGAGAGAACTGAAGGGTGAAGTCTGGTCTAGTTTTATTCACTGAAACACTCAAGGCAACGCAGGGCGTTCTAGAACAGGGAGAGATGGGTATTCTGCCCTAGCAGCTAAATTATGGACAACAACATACAAGGTGGTTTTCCAGACCTTCAGTCCAGAAGGCAGTGGTCTCTCAAGCTAGTACTTTCCCTCCAGACAGGGCAGGCTGTGCTGGCAGTGACACAGCTATCCCAGTATTAACCTTCTGAGGGCAAAACAGAGATGCTGCTACAGAACTTGGGATAAAGACTTTGTCTTTTAGGAAGGTGGTTGATTCTTTTAGATTCAAATGTATGTGCATCCTAAATCAAAGCACACAATACAAATATCAGATGTCACTGTGTCACACACAGAAGCGATAACCATTTTCTTCAAGCCAGAATCAGGGAAAATTTTCATAACAATTCAATCAAGCAAGTCTCACCCTGAAAAGCAGAAAGGGTATCATATTACCTGGCACTTATCTGTTGGAGAAGTTGAAGAGAAGTTAGAATTCCTTTTCTTACCAAATCTACTCCTAAATAAGGAAAATAACAGTAGATTAAATGTTTGCTTTTGTTACTTAGAGATCAAAATACTATTTCAACAATGAATGTCTTCCTGGAAATGTTTTCATCTGTATGGTTACTCTTTAACAGCTATGTCATTTCTGTTCTATTCCCTCAATTCCTCCATTTCACTTTCCTGAGAGGTAACTGCTGCATCTCAGAATGAGAACCACTCACTATCTTCATTCAAAATATGATGGAAACCACCCTCAATTCCAGGTAGGAAAATTATTCTAAAAGAGCATACTAAATAGCAGAGTAATTACTGATCATTGTAAATTGGCTAATTATCTTATTAAAGTTTAATCATTATTCAGTATCTCTTGCTATTTTTAACACCATCTCTCAAACAAAACCTTATTCCCCTGAAGTCACGTTGGAAAACAGGAAATGAAAGCAAAGAAGAAATTAAGATTACAATGGTATTTCTCCAAGTCACCCAAATTTACTGACACAATCTCTCCCTGAAGGATTTTCTATAAATGCAGATAAATAAAAGTATCCACACCAGCCCTGACTTTATTTCTAGCCTTGTTTAACCTCCTTGCAAACACGGTAGGCAGCAATCTCTTACTTTGTTCCTGCTGCACCAGAAATTCCCCTGTGGCCAGTCCAGGTGGGAACACCAGACCCTGCTCCCAGGCACCTCTGACGAGAGAGCCTCAATGCTTTCAGGGCATCCTGGGCCACTCGGTTGGCTTCTGCCTCCACCAGCACATAATCGGGGTTGGCTCCATCCATGATGGCATCATGCTTCAAGACACTGTGCACACCGACTAATGAGAACAGAGGAAACAGGAGAGTGATATTTCAGATTGTACATAAGATACTTTTCTCCTCTATAATAGTCTAGTGTTGTGAGAGACAACAAACAATGAATATTTTTAGCTGCTATTTGCTGAGTGGCTTTAATGACCCAGAAACTTCACAAATGCTGTTTCTATTCACTTTCATCACTACCCTACAGGGTACAGACTATTGCTTATCTTTGTTTTATAATATTAATTATTCTCATTTTATAATAATTGAAGCATAATGCCTTAACCTCAACTTTAACATTTAACCTCTTTCCTGCTATCTAGAAGAGACGCAAAAACATTCAATTAATAAACTCTTTCATGAAATAAAAATATAAATCAGAATCAAAGAATTTCTAAAAAATAATAAGAAGAACACTATATCTCAGGATCACTTGGATAAATTTAATGCAGTAAAAATTAATAGCTTTGAATACTTACATTGACAAAAATAAATTTCTAAGTAAAAAGTTATAAAAAGAAAAAAGTAACAAAACTCTACCAAAATACAACAAAAACAAAAGCCAAAAAGAAAATAATGAAGATAAAAGTAAAAATTAATGAGTTAGAGGACAAACATCAAGCTAATAAATCAAAATCCTGATTTGTTGGAAAAAAATCACAAAATAAACAATCCACTAGGTTAGCTTAATATATAAGAAAAAATATATAAAATTATAAATGACAGGGGGGAAATTACCTTATAAAAGAAGAAAAATTAAAAAAAAAATCATTACAAGAGTTTTCTATATACCTGTATGCAAACTTGAAAACTAGACAAAATATTTCCTAGGAAAGCAGACCAGTAACTATAGAAGAAATAGAGAAAGTTATCAAGAAACTGTCTTACAAAAAAAAAAATCAGGCCTACATAGTTTTACAGGACAATTCTTTTTTTTTTTTTTGAGTTGGAGTCTTACTGTCACCCAGACTGGAGTGCAGTGGCCGCTCCCAGCCACCACAGACTTGACCCGCTGGGCTTCGGCGACCCTTCTGCCTCAGTCTTCCAAGTAGCTGGAACTACAGGCGCACGCTACCACACCCAGCTAATTTTTTGATTTATTGTAGAGATGAGGTCTCGCCAAGTTGCCCAGGCGGGTCTTGAACCCGCGGGCTCAGGCAATCCACTCACCTCAGCCTCCCAAAGCACAGGATTACAGGCTGAGCCACCAAGCCCGGATTTACAGGACAATTTTTAACAAATCTTCAAAAACCAGACAGTCCCAATGCTTCACAAATTATTCCAGAGAAATGAAAATTAAGGAAAACTTCCAAATTATTTTTATGAAACCGGTACAATATTGATAAATAAACCTGATAAATATACTACACAGAAAACTACAAACTGGGTGTGGTGGCTCATGGCTGTAATCCCAGTGCTTTGGGAGGTAGAGACAAAAGGATTGCTTGAACCCAAGGGTTGAGACCAGCCGGGGCAACTTGGCAACACCTCATCTCCACAATAAATAAAAAATAAATAAATAATCAGGTGAAGTGGCGCACACCTGTGGTTCCAGCTACTTGGAAGGCTGAGGCGGAAGGATCACCTGAGCCCAGCAGGTCAAGGCTGCAGTGGCTGTGAGTGCACCACTGCACTCTAGTCTGGGCAACAGAGTGAGACTCCGACTCAAAAAAAAAAAAGAAAGAATGAAAACTACAGGCCAATATCATTTATGAACATATGAGGGAGTACTCAAAAAATGCAGAATTTATACAAAATTGTGTATTTATTCTTACACATCTAAACTTCAGTCACTTTCAAAGTACTATCCATTTGGTGCAATACACCGATTGAGACACTTTTTCCACTGCTCAAAATAGTTGAACTCACAAATTTTGATGCCTTGTAGTGTTTCTGCCATTTTTTGTCTCACCTCTTCCACATCAGCAAAACATTTCCCTTTGAGGACTTTTTTCATCCAGGTAAACAAAAAAAAAAAGTAGGGTGGAATATGGGAGTCATGCTGTTTTTGGTCAAAAACTGCTGAACAGTCAGCACGGTGTGGGCAGGTGCGCTTGTAAACCACCCATCAAGAAATGGGCAAATGCACTGAAAGACTCTCTAAAAAAAAATTCACTGAAGCCAAATGCAGCCTCTCCACAACTCTAGCTGATACACTGAGGCCACTGGCTTCCTAGAACATTTACCTAGTAGGGAAAGCCTGCCCTCCAAAAAATAATTCTGGTTTTTATTTTTTGTCCCCCTAATACACATACACATATATATCAGTCTATTTCCTAGTTCTGTTGGCTAGGAAAGCAGTAACACCCCAGTACCAATAAACACTCTGAGAACCCAGATTCTAGTTCCTAAATATCATTCTCCAGGGCTCCTTGGAGAAATAGCTAATTTTAGAGCTGGAACAGAATAAATACAAGTTGAGCTTGGAATAACTTGGTGTGCCAGGAAGTAAGGAAGTACTCTTCAGAGGGACAAAAGAGCCTGCTTGATGAAACTCTCACTTTGTCTCAAGCAAAGTTAAAACAATATGAGTATCACAATGCTACTACTTATGGACTATAGTCATGAAAAAACATCCATCAGTCCAGATAGACAGAGAAGGAAAACCTTCCTCACAATAGATTATTAATCACCATTTGACAACCAGTATAGTAGTAACTGATTAAGGAAAGAATCATCAATGGATATTTAAATTAGTGGATAAAAGTTTGTTGAGAAGCAGAATATTTACAGTCTCAAAGTATATTTCTTCAAAGTATAAATCAATTACAAAGAGAAAAATATTAACTTTAATATTGAGATACCTGGTAGACCTCACCTTAACCCTGTGACACTAAATGTTAATCTGCAATAAATGCCCTGATAAGAAACAATATCACTTTTATGGTATTCCTGACAAAAATGTATGCATGGATGTACAGGTGTGGTAATGACAAAGCAAAAGTGGAAAAATGTTAATAAGGGGTAAAGAATATAGGAGAGTTCTTGCACTAGTTAATATATTCCAGTAAAGCTTGAAATTACTTCAAAATGAGAAATTCACAAAGAAATTTAACCATGTTAAATAAGTCTTCGTGATATGCCATACATGAACCTGCTTTCTTAAACTGAGTACCAGCCGGGTACGGTAGCTCATGCCTATAATCCCAGCACTTTGGGAGGCCAAGGTGAGAAGATTCCCTGAGCCCACAGGTTCGAGACCAGCCTGGGCAACTTAGTGAGCCCTCATCTCTACAATAAATCAAAAAATTAGCTGGGCATGGTGGTACATGACTATAGTTCCAGCTACTTGGAAGGCTGAGGTGGAAGGATCACCTGAGCCCAGCAGGCCGGGGCTATGTTGGCCATGAGCATGCCACTGCACTCCAGCCTGGGCAACAGAGTGAGACTCCAACTCAAAACAAACAAACAAACAAACAAACAAAACTGAGTAGCATAAACAGCAGTCTTTGGTAACTCAAGGCCATCATGCTGTCAACACAATGCTAGGTGCTGAGCAAAATGATACTCCCAGGGATGACTAGGCTGTGCGGGGCTATCTGTCTGTGGCCTTAAGCGATTGTTGAGTCTGTCTCCTAGTTTTTCCTCCCTTGATAGTAGCTATCAGCTTTCCTACTTCAAAAAGGCCTGCCTCTAGTCATATTCCTGTCTCTCTACGTTATGATATGTCACTTTAATTTCCTGTGATTGGAAAATCAGATAAATATAGCATGTAAAGAAACTACCTATTAAAATTCAAGTAGCATATATCTATTTAAAGCATTGCACCTCTTCTGTAAGTGGTCATAAGCACTCTACTGCTTCCCAAAGTTTTCAGTTCTATGTCTCTAGGAAAAAAGGGTAAATACAATTTTTAAAATGTTAATATATTTTAAATATAAATTTTTGAAGAAAAATACTTGTGAGTAAGAACATACTCTGCACCATCAGTTGAAGGCTACTACTGCTAGAAACAGCCTACTCATCTTCTGTTCCTAGGATTCCTATGACAAATGCATCAAAAGAATTACCTGATTTTTTAAAAAGCTTTTCCAAAACATAATCATCATTGCTCTGTTCCTTGACCTCACTCTTGTTTTCACTGTCTTGCTTCTGATACTGCCTTTTCTTCACGAGGTGTGGAATTCGAGTTCCTTCAAACTTGGCATCTCTATGATGCTTAGAGTTCTTAGGCTTTTGCTTTGGTCTCAAATGTTTCTCCAACGTCTCGTCTTCTGCCACACTGTGATGTTTTGTTTTTGACTTGTGTTTATAAAAATTATTTTCTGTTTGTTCATTCTCCCAAAGAGGTTCTATTTGAACCTGGCAGTTTTCTCTTTTGTAAGAAAGACCCTGCTTTTCATCGATGCTTTCCTCACCAGGTGGCCTGGATGTTTTGCTAATTCTTGGAGAATCGGAACATTCTCCCTTTCCATTAATCACTGATAACTCCGCTGGTCTAGACCCTGTGTTTGTCTCTTCTCCAAGCCTGTCACTGTTAGCTACATTACTACTCGTGTGAGGGTCATCTTTCAAAGGATCACTTTGATTAGAAGTTATTGTATTTATTTCAGCTCGTATAGCCTTAGATTTCTCTTCAGATGACATGGCATCATTTGCAGATGCATCAGAACCAGGGAACTTTTTGTGTTTTGGAACATCGGGGTCTATTTCAAAGGTTGGTTGACTCTTTTTTTTAAAATGACGTTTGGGTGCCTGAACATCTGAACCAGTTCCTGTAAGGAGGAAAAACACAGCTAATATTATATATTATAATATAATCTTATATAATTGATTACTTTAAATTAAATGATTTTATGTTATACCTGCAAAAATAGCACTTGTTTCAGTACTCTGGGATACATCGGGGCTAGTCAGAGTAAAGAGCTCATAAAGATCATTGGATTTGAAAAACCGTCTTTGCTTTGGGTCTTTTAGCACTCTATTTGTCAAAAACTGCTTGAAGATCTGTCTAAAGAGATAAAAATTAAACCAGTATGAAAATATGTGTAGCTCTACCTCAACATTCAAGTGGTAAAACAACATAAGATATGATAACAGCAGCTGCACAAAGGACCAAACTTTTAGTCTTGGAAAATTATAATTCAGGAAGTATAGTAAGTCTCCTACATATGAATGAGCTCTGTTCCAAGAGTGCATTCATAAGCCCAATTTGTTCATAAGTCAACAAAGTTAGCATAAGTACCCAACTGACACAATCAGTTATATAGTACCAGCACATCACCACTGCTTTTAGGTTTGCTCCTGTACATTCTGGGCTTGAAATAAAGATACTGTACTCTATACAGTACTGTACAGTAAAGTACACAAAAGCATAACCACTTGTAGAGGATGTACGTATGTGACAATGAACACCAGACACTTATGTGACTGGACATGTGAATGCATGTTTGCATCTTTGAAAGTTCACAACTTGAAGGTTCATATGTAGGGGACTTACTGTATATAATATCAGTTGATCTCTCATGTTTTACAGAATTTAAATAAAAATAGTACCTTATCATTTACACCCAGTGAGCTTTCTCATCCTCTAAGATCCATCAAGAAACATCTTTTCACATATCTTCATGTGATTCACAACATCTCTGAGCTGCAAGGAGTTGCTCTCTCTGACTCATGGACCAAGGGTCCCCTGCCCTGTCCTGCCTAGGACCCTTCTGTGAATAGAGCTCGGGAAATTCTCTTATCTGGACTTTGTAACATTTTCACTCTGTCCTGACTCCCCCAGCTCCACTTGCTGGTCCACACTCTGCTGAAACCTCAGGCCATCATCATTTTTGCACAGGTATCTCCAAAGAGAAGCTGTCCTTCTCTGCCACTTATTGTTCAGGCTAAAGTGTGTGTCTCTAAGAGGAAGTTCTCCTCTCACAAGATTCATCTCATCTCCTACCCTCTCACAACAGGCCCTTGAAAAACACATAACACTCCAAGAGTAGCCCAACACACAGTAGAGAGCAGGGAGTCTCCTTTAAGAACTGGGCTATGGCTTACTACAGTCTTTGGTGAGAAATGGGAGAAGCTGGCAATGTCTTGACTTTATTGTAGAATACACCATTGCTTAAAATCCCTTCGTCATTATACACAAAGACAGAGGAAGAAACAGGTGTCCTGTCAACCTCTCTCTAAGGGACACCTGAATCAAAACCACCAGGTCACCCACACTGATCCCACTTGCATGGTACGTGCAAATGCCAATATGTTACCATTCAATTTTGCCACTCTTTAAAATGTTTCTGAAAGTGGCATTCTACAGTAGGTAGAAACATTTCTCTCAGATAACAATTAATATTAAGTTTACATATAAGCAGTCCTTGAAGTAGAATAAAGTACAAAAAATACCAGGTTCAAACCATTTTTTAAAACTCACAGAAAGCCACCTAAGCTTATTTTAACAGGAAAGAAAAAATACAATTCAAAAACAACAAAAAAAACTATATTCCTTAAGTTATAGCAACTATTACTCTAAGATAAAAACACTTTTTTCTTTTTTTGAGTCAGAGTCTCATTCTTTCACCCAGGCTGGAGTGCAGTAGCATGCTCATGGCCACCACAGCCTCAACCTGCTGGGCTCAGGAGACCCTTCTGCCTCAGTCTTCCAAGTAGCTGGAACCATGGGCACGCACCACCATGCCCAGCTAATTTTTTTGTTTATAGTAGAGATGAGGTCTTGCCAAGTTGCCTAAGCTGATCTAGAACCTTTGGGCTCAGGCAATCCTCTCACCTCTGCCTCCCAAAGTCCTGGGGTTACAGGTGTCAGCCACCATGTCTGGAATTAAAATGACTTTTTAAAACAACACTTGAAAAAAATTCCTGCTCAAAACTCTGGGCATGCAGAGTCAAGAGCAGCCACACTGACCGGTGGTAGATCTTTTCTTCAATGGTACCCGCAGTCAGGAGTCTATACACAGTCACCTGCTTCTTCTGGCCTATTCTCCATGCTCGCTCCCGGGCCTGCAGAAGAAAGAGACATCTCAACTAGAGCTCTTCCCAGAGACAAGAGGCAACTGAAAAAGAGACAGTTGGTTGCTTCCTCTTATTCCCTGAGTTAGAATTTTTTCTAATGAGGTCAAATATACATAAGGCCTACTAAGTAAAATAAGCAGCTAGTTGACAAAAACAGAACTGAGATATCTCTACCTAAAAAATGCTTACAACTTTGCACATGCTCTTTTTACTCCAAATCTAGGAATAGATGCTATGAATCTAGAAATTCAGCTATAAACTGTTGAAGACTGTTTCTGTCCATGTGACTCTGAAGGCTGTCTTCTTTCATGCTGCAGAATAGGAAATAACCAAAATGTGAACTGTACACTGAAGCCAACTAGAACATCAAAGGACAATCACAAATGTTAACCATGAAACTATATTTCTACAAATTCATTTTTAAAGTAAAAAACAGACCTGAGTGTCTGTGCTTGGGTTCCAGTCGGGGTCATAGATGATGACTCTGTTTGCCCCTGTTAGGTTGACACCTATGCCGCCCACCCGAGTGGTCAGAAGAAACACAAATATAGATGTGTCCTAGAGGCAAGATACATAGCGCTTAACAGGCACATTTAAGACTAGTTATGGCTCTTCACCTCTGCCTTCACAGAGTCTACTTGTGGAGCTATCGGGCTGTTCCCAATACAAGCAACAGTTGTGTTCTAGAGGTTTTTGGTGATTCAAGATCTCATATCACACCTCTTACTTTTAATATTAATTACATTAGCAATATTTAAAAATTGGGTTTTCAAGAAGGAAAACACATTATTTGTTTAAACATACACAACACTCATGCACATACTCCAAACGCACATAGAGTTACAAGCAAAAAGTCCCCATCATCCCCTATCCATGTTCTGATGTGAGCATTACTCAGGTGGGTGCGGGTGTAGATACGCTCATGACTTTCCCTCCACATAGAGTACTAGATAAAATGGTCTAGCATCATTTGATTTTCCTGTTATATTTACTTGTTACCTCATTGTATCTTGTAATCAGTGGCTGTCTTGAAGCTATTGTAGTGGTACCATCCATCTTGAGATAGGAATACTTCCGTGCTCTAAGGAAAACTTCAAGTATGTGCAGCATCTGTTTGGAGGGGGGAGATAAGAGTTTGAAAATCAAATACACACTCCCAGTGAGTGTTCCCTATTGTGTAAATGGTCACCCCAACAGGCCTATGCTAAAAGAAGCTTCTTGCTTTAAGGCAGATAAATAGAACTGCTATAAGAGTATTTTGGGTATTTTCTTACAACTTTTGTAAATAGCTTGTGCTCAGGCCCAAACTCACCTGCACACCAGAATCACATGGTAAGCTTTCTTAAAGAATCAACTTCTGGACACCATTCCTAGAGAAAGATCCAAACTCCCAAACAAATCTGCAGGCTGCCTCAGCATCAGTGGTACTTGCTTTGCAATCATCATTTTACATTAAATCCTATTTTTTTGAATTAATGGTCATAAGTCATACAGAATCTGTTTCTTACATGAAGTGTGTACACTCACCTGTCTTGACTGAGAAAACAGCAATACTCGTTGACCCTGTTTGTGCCATATTTTCAACAAAGACTCAACAACAATCATTTTCCCAGAACGTTTCCAGTATCCAAACTGATCTTCTTCTAGTTCGTCATCTGGAAGACCTTTGAGATTTTTGGGACCTCCAGAAAAGAGATCAGGGTGGTTGCAGATTTTTCTTAAGGCTACAAGTCCAGAGAAAATCTATGATATGAAAGAATATATGTACACTTAGATTACCTTATGTAAAATAATATTTTCTCAGGAAGGAAAGAAAGGACACAGATTATAAAGTAATTCTTCACCAGCTTCTTAGTTTCTCCCCTAATCACTCTATCATGAGAAGCTGGGAGAAATTAACTTCCACTTACTTTCTTTCCCTGACAGGAAAAAAATCTCTGGAAACAAAAAAATTATATTGGGACTGTGTCTATAGGGGTCATATTCAATTGCTGATAATTCATTTTCCGTCACTAGAAAAAAGGCATACAGTTCACAGCATTATAAATTTAATATAAAAAATGGACTCATCTTTTAAATAAAGATCAGAAATGTCATACTAAACTTGGAGAAATCAGTCACATGAGTTATCAAATGCATTTAAATATTACATTCCTAAGTACCTCACTAAAAGCTCTGCAGTTTAATATATGAGTCAGAGATTGAAGTTCCATTTACCTTTACACTATTATTATATCAGAAACAAATCTGCATAAGAAATGCACAAATGGTCAGCCGGATTCGGTGGCTCAGCCTATAATCCCACGCCTTTGGGAGGCTGAGGTGATTGGACTGCCTGAGCCTACAGGTTCGAGACCCGCCTGGGCAGCGAGACCTCATCTCTACAATAAATCAAAAAATCAGCTGGGCGTGGTAGTGCATGCCTGTAATTCCGGCTACTTGGAAGGCTGAGGCGGAAGGATCGCCAGAGCCCAGCAGGTCGAGGCTGCGGTGGCCGGGAGCGGCCACTGCACTCCAGTCTGGGTGACAGAGTGAGACTCCAACTCAAAAAAAAAAAAGAAATGCACAAATGGAAAAGATGTGCAAGATGGTTGGTTTATGCAGCAGAAAGGCACAGGAGGCCAGGGGTGAGTGTCCTTATTCGCCCCTGCATGAGGGTGTTAACAAAACTTGGAATAAAGGGGCTCTTTCATAGTTTTTAGAAAGTGAATGAAATCAAACTCATAGTATAAAAATCTGAGTAGAAAAAGAGAAATCATAAATTAAACCAATAATAAAAGTGTATGATAGTCATAACTAATAAACAATGGTTAAACAAATAAATCAAAAAAGATGTGAACAAATCAGGAACACTGCCAAAACTCCCCAAAGAATCATCTATAACTCATTTTTTTCCTTCAGAGCTGCACTGTCCAACACAGTGGCCACTAGCCACATGTGGCTACTGAGCACACGAAAGGTGGCTAGTGCAAATTGAAATGCACAGCAAATGGAAAATACATACCCAATTTCAAAGACCTAGCACAATAAAGTAAAATAGTTCATTAATTATTTTTAAATTTTGATTACATATAAAAATTATATCTTGAACAGATAAGGCTAAATTTTAAAAAATGACCAAAATTAATTTCCCCTGTTTTTCTTTTTCCCGTTTTAAATGTGAATACTGGAACATTTACAATTACAAGTGTGGTTCGCATTCTCTCTCCATGGGACCTGAAGATGTTAAAGGGAAATTCAGGGGGATGAATAAATGTGAATGTCTGAAAAACCTCCTATAGTTACCAATGATAGATGAAATAAGAAACTGTGAGAGATGGTTACAAAAACTGAAATGATTTAATCTTGAAGAGAAAGCATCTGGATGTCTTGAACACAGGCAGCCACATCAGCCAATGCATCTCTTTATCTAGCATGTGAGAGCAGACCAGTGTGGATCACAGAGTATACAGTGCTACTTGGCTGTGCTCCATTGAGGATGGAGCAAGGACTGCAGGCACAAAGGTCAATGTAGATTAAGACCACAAAAGCATAAGCTTGCTGAAGGAAGGCCGGATTACTCAACAGACTGGCTTCCTATGGTCCACTTTGAAAGCACCTCACAAAGACAGCTCTGCCCAGGATGACAGAAAAAAGGGCATAGACTAGGTAGCTGCAGAGTTTCTTTGGCCCTAGGAAACTTTCATGTAAATCAGTGAGACACAACTCACAGGTTAAGATACTGATTAACAAAGAAGGAGAAGAGTTTACCTGAAGCTTTAGACTAAATGCTGATTATAAACCTACTACATAAGCTTACCGGATAGACACATACCCACATTGGTGCGAAGTACTACCAATAGCTAAAATGCTGTTACTTACAGAAAAATTTATAAAAATGATTCTTCCTCAGTGTGCCTGCTCACCCAAGCAGTCTGTGGCTATCTTTCTACATTTTATATGGGATCACCAGTCCCTGCAGGGTTCATCAGTGCAGATCCTATCATTTAGTGCTGTTCTTCCACTAGGTCACACAGTGGGAGTCAAGTATGACAGTTAATACAGTACAAATGAAAAGGGAGCATGATACAATTTAACCTTAAGTTCTCTTATTCGTGGTAGGGCTTCAATTTCAGCTAAAGTTCTCACTGAAATGTTCTAGAGGGGCACAGTTATCCATGTAACCAAAAACCATTTGTACCCCCTAAAGCTATCGAAGTTTTTTAAAAAGTGGGGGACAGAAAATCCCTGGCCCAGTGGCCGCACATGCACGTGCTATCTGAGTAAAACGACACCCAGTTTCCAGTACATGAGCCTTGGCCAGCCCATATTTCCATCAGCTATGTAGTCCAGCAGGTCATTCTCACTTATGATACCAGCAGACACTGCAGTGGCACAGGTGTTCCTCCAGAAAGCCAAATTCTATCACACATTATTTATATAGCGGGATTTACCAGAGAAGAACACTATTTAGTAACTTCTGAATTCTGGACACTGGTAGAAAGACAGCTTTCTCAGTATTGGAAGGAACAGAATGACCATAAATAAATTCCTTTCATACACTGGAGACAATGAGAATTGGAATGAAACTTAATTATATCCGGTTTCTAACATGGTAGGGGGTTATAAATATTTATGGGAGCATGGGAATCCTCAAGAAGCTGATGAGGCCATGCTGGGTCACTCAGCCTGTAATCCCAGCATTTTGGAAGGCTGAGGCGAATGGATTGCCTGAGTCCACAGGTTCAAGACCAGCCTGGGCAACTTGGTGAGAGCTCATCTCTACAATAAAAATAAAAAATAAAAAATAGCCAGGTGTGGTAGCGTGCATCTGTAGTGCTGGCTAAGCGGAAGGCTGAAGTGGAAGGATTGCTGGAGCCCAGAAGATGCTGGGGTGGCCATGAGCGTGCGTGCCACTCACTCCAGCCTGGGCGAAAGAGTGAGACTCCAACTCGAAAAAAAAAAAAAAGAAGCTGATGAAACTTATGAATCCTCATGATCTTCTCCATATAATATTGCTCATAATTTCTTGGAAAACCCAGTTATGTAACTGACACCCACTCATCTTCCAAGTAAAACCCTTGGGGGTAGCAGGAACAGCACGGTCTTGTGGTTACAATGGCATCTGGGATCAGCTCTAACAACTCACAGCTCTGCAACCTCCCACCAGTTACCTAAGTCCTCTGCATCTGTGTCTCCAAGCTTACGCTGACTCTGTAGCTACTGTGCGGGACGATATGTGAGTAGACTGAGATGACATTACGTGAAAAGCCTGGCTCATTCTAGATTCTAGTTTCCTTTCCTCCCCCACTCCCCTTGGTCTACAAATCATTTCTCCAGCTTCTACCTGCATCTCTCCATTGAGAATCCTGTAAACTTCTTTGGAATCAATGAAATTTTGGTAGACTTTATGCTGTTCATCTGTAAGACGGCAAAATAAGACCTACAGGGAAAAACAACAATAACAAAGAAACTATAATTTCAAAATAATAATAATAATAATTAAAATACCAACTAAATTTCCTAATCAAAAGAGCATAATACATACAATTTTAACAATGTACCTCTTATTAAAACAACAAGACAGATACCTGTCAAGACTGAACAGAGCACAGTCCCCTTGTCCACCAGCCCATCTCTGTCAAACATCCACCTCCTGGCCCTGTCCCACTGCCCAACAGTCCTTGAAGACTGGCTTCCTGCTCACCAGTAAGTTCAGGGCCCAGGTACAAAGAGCATCCTTCAGGCTAGCCTCAGTGTGCTGGGACCACCCTGCTCCCATGACGCTTGCCCACACTCTATTCAGCAGACCTAACCAGGGACCATAACCTTTCCTTTTCCTTGAGCCCTAAGTGCAGGCCCCCAGGTTTACCAGACTTGCCTCAGACAGCAACACTTACCCTCCCAGCCCACTGTACCAACTACTCTGTGACACCGAGCCCTCTGACTTGCTGTCTGTCAACTCTCCTCTTTTTCCTCTACCACCACCTTGTGACTTGACTTTCTTCCTTGGTCAGTCATATTCCCATAGGATGTTCCTTCACCCATCCCTCTGCCACCCATGTGGCCCCTCTTCAATCTCTGCATCTACCCTGTAAACTTCTAAATGTGGATCAACTCCCATCTGACTTCTCCATTCTCAGGGTCAGTGCTGGGCACTGCTGGAGAACAGCACCCACCTGGCAGCAACCTGTCACTGCCTCTCCTGCTCCAGGGGATCCTCCACATACACCCTGCCCACAGAACATTCAGGTTTGTCGACATTCCTTGCAACCCAGCTTTGTCTCAACCTCTACTTAAAAACATTCAAACTAGGCGGAGCATGGTGGCTCAAGTCTATAATCCCAGCACTTTGGGAGGCGGAGGTGAAAGGATTGCCTGAGCCCACGGGCTCGAGACCAGCCTGGGAAACTTGGTGAGACCTCATCTCTACAATAAATCAGAAAATTAGCCAGGCGTGGTGGTGCGTGCCGGTAGTTCCAGCTACTTGGAAGGCTGAGGCGGAAGGCTCAAATGAGCACAGCAGGTCAAGGTTGCGGTGGCTGTGAGCGTGGGCAACAGAATGAGACTCTAGCCTGGGTGACAGATTGAGACTCCAACTCAAAAAAAAAAAAAAATTCAAACTAAAAACAATTTGGGAGGCAGAGGCAAGAGGACTGCTTAAGCCCAGGAGTTCGAGACTAGCCTGGGCAACTTGACAAGATCTCATCTCTACAGTAAATCAAAAAAATTAAGCAGGCATGTTGGCACATGCCTGCAGTTCCAGCTACTTGGAAGGCTGAAGTATGAGCATGCCACTGCACTCCAGCCTGGGCAACAGAGCGAGACTTTGACTAAAATACATACATAAATAAACAAATATAAAAACAAATATAAAAAAAAAAAAAATCAAACCTGAAGGTACCAGAATCAGGCATGATTCCCTAACTTTTACTCCCTAAAATATCTACTTCTGTATCTACCTCGTCTCGTTTTTCTTTATCCCAGAGGGAAAGGTTCCTGTACAGGATCAAGGGCAACCCTTCAACCTTTACACCGGGTGAGAAAACCCACTCTTCTTCCTCGGGACAGTGTCCCAACCTAGACTCTCCAGAAGTTGGAAGTGGGGAGTCTCCGGGAGAACAGCATATAATCCTCACCTCCAGTTCCTTACATCCAATCCTGAAGCCCATACTTGGCACAAGCCTGATGGGCACCACCAACGATGCCACTGAGGCTGCTCCGGATGTTGTCACTAATTACTTTCTAGCTGCCAAACACACCAGGTCCTTCCCACTTCTCCTCACCCACCTGCCTATCTGCCTTGGCTCTCTCAGTCTTCCCAGCAAGCTCCTCATCTTCTACCCTCTCCATACATATTGCTGTTCCTCTGGGCTACTCATCTCTTCTCATTCTACACATCCTCCTTGGGCAAACCTATTCCTGTTCAGGACTATCACACTTTCCCTGTTCACAGTTCTTAGCTACAGCTCAGCCTAGAACACTCCTCAGAGTTCTAGACCCATTTACAATGGCCTCTTGGACAAATAGAGGACATAGAGGCACTTCAAATATATCCTAAATTACACTCACCAGCTGTCCCCTCCAAGCCAATCTGTCCTTTTGAAGCCTCTGCTGCAGCAAATCCATCCCAGTGTCTAAGAGAGAAACCTAGGAGGCACCAGGCCTCTGGCAAGCCCCATCCTTGGCTCAGGTCAGCCACCTCTTATCTCCAGTTAACTCATCTTTTTGTCTCCATTTTCTTTCCCTTCCAGTGTTTTCATACACTTTCCAAATAATCTTTCTAAAACATAAGCCTGAGGGGTTTATAATCCTTAATTTCTTAAATTCATATGTTAGTCCACTAAATACAATGGACAAAAGGGAAAAAGCCTTTTTTGTCAAATGCAAAGTTAAGTGAGCAAGTTATTCACCAAGTACCTAGTCCCTGTAAATCATCGTGTCAGGTGTTACAAGGGATGTTCAGAAGTGTAAAACAAATTCTCAACCACTAGGAGTTTCTAGTCTAATAGAATCTGCTAAGATCTTAAAATGGAACTTCTCCATGTATGTTTGCTGGAGTGGAGCAAGTATGACAAAACCTTCAGGTGGAGGAGACATTATATGCAAATGGAAAGAAAAATGGTATGTGTTTGGAAAACAGAATTAATGTGGCTTGGTTACAGCACAGAATACAAGAAAAGACATTCTGGGAGCAACAGTGAAACTAAGTTGCTATAAATAAACTAAATGAGTATTCTTAAGCAGATGGTGGGGAAAGGGACAGTACAGGCATGTTGGTAAAAAGACAAACCTTGGGAAAAGTAATCCAGCAACAACATGCAGTACTGAATGCAGAGGCCAGATACCAATGCACTAATTTAAGAGAAAAGCCATGGAATGTAAGACAGACTTGAGAATGAGAATGAAAAAGGACATATAAGACCCCAGAGCAACTGGCTGATTTAGAATTAGAGACAGCTCAGAGAATTGTGGCCTGAGGAACAAGCAGGAAGGGGAGGGGAATGCAGAGGTAAAGAGCTACATTTGAAGATGAGTTCTGGAGGAAGGGAAGAGGCAGGGATGAAAGTAGCTTTGATGACAGATTCCCAAGATCCTTTAATTTTTCAACATTGAGAATCTACAATGCATTTACTTTTAGGTGCTGAGTAGGAGGTATAGCTGCCTCTTAAGATATAGAATACTAGGGTGGAATTTAAGAGGATGAGCCTTTTAACACCTGAGTCAGATGACATCACTCTCCTGCTCACGATCTTCCCATTAATTTCCTCTCTTGGTACCTAGTCTCTGGCTGGCAATCTGACTTCCTCATTTACTGCCCTCCTCCTGCTCACAGCTCCAGCCATGCTGGCCTTTCTGCTGGTCGGTGGACATCCCAGTGAACTGCCACAGTCCACCACCTGGAAAGTTCAGTCTCCAAAACCCATATATCTCACTCTACCTTCTTTAGGTCTCTGCTCAAATGTTAGTTTATCAGAGGTCTTCTCTGACCATCCCTTATGTATTGTGGCAACTCCAGGTCAGGGCGCTGGTGTAATGTTCACCTATTTCAAAGAAATCAAGCCGGGCTCGGTGGCTCAGCCTGTAATCTCAACACTTTTGAGAGGCTGAGGTGAGTGGATTGCCTGAGCCCGTGGGTTTGAGACCCACCTGGGCAACCTGGCGAGACCTCATCTCTACAATGAACCAAAAATTAGCCAGGCATGGTAGTGTATGCCTGTAGTTCCAGCTACTTGGAAGGCTGAGACGGAAGGATCGCCGGAGCCCAGCAGGTCAAGGCTGCAGTGCCCGGGAGCGTGCCACTGCACTCCAGCTCCAGTCTGGGTGACAGGGTGAGACTCCAACTCAAAAAAAAAAGAAATCAGCCAGAGGACAGGTTGGTAAAGATATGGGTTTACTATTACTTATGGGAGAGAACTGATAGCATCTGGTCAGTACAAAGCTCTCCGCATGCCAACAGATGTGGGGAGATTACACAGCCCCAGAGTGGGAAAGGGAGCAAGAAACAGCAATAGCATTAAGTATCAAGAAATAGAAACCAAGATGTTTACTCTCAGAAACTGCCTTGAATTCACAGATGTGCATATCTCCAAGGGAATTTCAACTGGACACAGTCTTGACCAGGGGCCAGTCTCCAAGTCAAGAAACAGTCATCATCAGGGGAGGGGGAACAGGGCATATGTCCTGCATTTACTCCATATCTTATCAAAGGCCTGTTTCCCCAAATCCTTGTCCTTAGTATTTCTGGATTAGACCTCAACTCTGCTTCATTTTCCTCCACATGATATCTTCTATACTTACTTGTGACTCTTCCCTTCAAAATTAAATGTGACTTCCACAAGAACAAAACTTGCTTTGTTCACTGCTAGATTTCAGAGCTGAGAATGATGCCAGGCACAAGGCTAGCACCTATTACAATTTTAGTGATAATAAATCGCAGGCTTGAGGAAAATGGAGACATTTAAGAAGAGCAGTTGTAGAAACTCATGTGTTAGTAAGAGGGAGATAAAGCCTGTGAACTAGAAGAAGAGTTCAATGAGGGCAGATGCCATAGCAGGCTCACCTGCCCCACATGGGTGCATGCAGCTGAGGACCAGCCTACTCACAGCTCCAGGATGACATCTGTCAGCCTCATCACATTCTCTTGCCTGAACTGGAGAATCAGAGTGAAGGGGCAGGCACACCTATACTTTAGAAATGCTTTGTTCACTCCTGGATTTACAAACCTGTTCATTTTTATCCGGCAAAGAAAGGCTCATCTTGACATCTGACTTCATTCTCCGCAGTAGGTATGGATTTATTGTATCTCGTAAGACACATGCACACTTATAAGCAGTTTTAACCTTTAATAAGAGCAAAGGGAAAAACATTACTGTATATTTAAGGAATGCATTTGTTCTTACCTTTCTATTGACTCTATTGTTTAAAAAATAAAAGAATGACCAACAGTTGAATAAAATTGATAGGAAAATGGTTTTTAAAAACCAGAATAAGTTCCATATAATCCAGGAGGTAGTGGCTTTCATAATAATATCATCAGTAAAAATTTATCTCATTAACTATAATGTACAACAAAAGAAAAACTGATAATTTTGTGCCTTATTCCTCTTCTATATTTGCTCAAATTATTATGATATAATTAAACCCTAAAGTAGAGATTTACTTGGTTCCTGACCACCCTCTAGGGGAAAAACTGCTTTTTACAGATCTGTTTATAATCTTGTATTCTCCAAAAGCTACAAAGGAACTCTGCGAGATTGAAGATTAAAGCTAACTCTGGGGAAAAACCACATCCATGGGAGCAACCAGCCAATAATCAGAGATTACTGCCCACTGGAGACTTAAGAGAGTAGGTTCAAGAAAAGTCCTCTGATCTCAGAAACGAAAGGTCACTCTGCCCTAGAATGGAGCATATGGTTCCATAATGGAGCTGGTCACATGAGATGTTTACTAACTATACACAGAAAAACAAAGACCCACAGCCCAGGAAACCACACCTTCTGTAATTCACTTACAGGCAAACAAAGAATTCCATAAATTATTGATACTTACAAAAAAAATCTAAATAGGTTCAACAACCAGTAAATTACTATTTCACAGAAAAAAAATTCCAACCAAAGTTTAAATTTAAGAAAGTCAGCTGTAAAATGAATGATAATTAAGAAAGCTTGACCATAATACTCAAGTTTAAAATAATTAACATGCTAAAAAAGAAAACATTTTAAAACACTCTAAGAACACCTCAAGTCTATACACACGCATATATATGTATATGTTATGTGAATGTATGTGCATAAATATAAAAAGAGGTTTTTCCAGCCTGGTATTGCTACAAGAACAGGTTTATAGACCAATGGAACAGGATAGAGATTCCAGGAATAGAGCCTCAATTTCTCAATCAACTTATCTTTGACAAAGCCTCCAACGATGACCACTGGGGAGAGGAGAACCTATTCAGTAAATGGTGCTGGGAAAACTGGCTGATCACATGCAGAAGACTGAAACAGGACCCCTAATTATCACCATAAACAAAAATTAACTAAATGGACCAAAGACCTAAGTGTAAAACCTCAAACTATAAAAATCTTAGAAAATGCAGGAGACACCCTTATGGAAATTGGAACTGGCAACCAATTCCTGATCAGAACCGTAAGTGCTCATACCATAAGAACAAAGATAGACAAGTGGGACCTCATCAAACTGACAAGCTTCTACGAAGCAAAAGAAACCACCAAGAGAGCAGGGAGACAGCACACAGAATGGGAAAAAAATATTTGCCAACTGTATATCTGACAAAGGCCTAACATCTCCCATCTACAAGGAACTCAGACATGCCAAAAGGAAAAAATCAAACAGCCCCTTTAAAAAGTGGGCAAAAGCCGGGATCGGTGGCTCAGCCTGTAATCCCGCGCCTTTGGGAGGCTGAGGTGAGTGGATTGCCTGACCCTGTGAGTTCGAGACCCACCTGGGCAGGCGAGACCTCATCTTTACAATAAAATAAAAAAAATTAGCCGGGCTCAGTGGCTCAGCCTGTAATCCTGCGCCTTTGGGAGGCTGAGGTGAGTGGATTGCCTGAGCCTGCAGGTTCGAGACCCGCCTGGGCAGCGAGACCTCATCTCTACAATAAATCAAAAAAATCAGCCGGGCGTGGTAGCGCATACCTGTAATTCCAGCTACTCGGAAGGCTGAGGCGGAAGGATCGCCGGATCCCAGCAGGTCGAGGCTGCGGTGGCTGGGAGCGGCCACTGCACTCCAGTCTGGGTAACAGAGTGAGACTCCAACTCAAAAAAAAAAAAAAAAAAAAAAGTGGGCAAAAGACACGAATAGATACTTTTCAAAAGAAGATATATCGGCAGACAACAGACACATGAAAAAGTGCTCAGCCTCACTCATCATCAGAGAAATGCAAATCAAAACCACACTGAGATACCACCTATCCCCAGTAAGAATGGCCATCATTAATAAAACAAACAACAACAGATGCTGGCAAGGACGCGAAGAAAAAGGAATGCTTCTACACTGCTGGTGGGAATACAAACTAGCGCAATCTCTTTGGAAGACAGTGTGGCGATTTCTGAAAGAACTAGAAATTGACCTTCCATATGACCCAGCAATTCCCCTGTTGGGAATATACCCGGAGGAACTCATATCATTCTACAAAAGATACCTGCACACGTATGTTTGTTGTAGCTGTACTCACAATAACAAAAACACGGAACCAACCATACTGCCTACCGAAGCTGTCCTGGATAAAAAAAAAAGGTACATATACACAATGGAATATTATGCAGCTATAAAAAAGGACAAACATATGGACTTCACAGCAACTTGGATGGATTTTGAGTCTATCATACTAGTGATCTATCACAGACACAAAGAACAGAGTACCATATGTTCTCACTCATAAGTTAACCTTGAACAATTATCATAATGCTATAAGGAAGGGATTGGCAGAAGTGGGAAACTGCCAGGGGAGGGGAGATGGGATTGGCAGTTGAAGGAAGCTGCTAGGGGAGGGGCACACCTCATCCACAAGGGTACCAGCATAATCAATGTTTGTATACCTAACCCTGAATTGTACCCCACATCTTTAAAATAATAAAGTGTCTGTTCTTGTAGTAACAGACAATAACAAAGAGGCTAAACTAGTCAACAACTTTTAGTTACATATAACTCCCTAAAAGTATCATTCAGACATTGAAAAAAATTACCTTTAAAATGAAGATGAAGTAAATGTTATGATTTCTAATGCAGAGATTATTAAATTTCCGAATTTAACAACACATTACAGTTCCACCAAGGAAGTAAGTACATACAGTGTATTAAGGAAACTGTCCCATGCCCTCCATCTTCCTTCTCCTTACATCTCTCTCTCCCAGAAGAACAGGCATGCTGACTGGGGATGCTGACCAACTACACCAGGGCTGGGCTCCTGCTTTCTCCTGAGTGCCACCCCATGAAGATTATCTTATATTTAATTACCAACTGGCTCCATGTCTGCTTCCTGTGTAAAAACACAGGAAGGAGAAGCAATGAGATTTCTCTATCACCTCCAGTCCCCCACTGCTGTGAAAAACAGATACCTCACTGAGAATGCCATGCTTCCTCCTATTCCTGACAAGAGGGAGTTCTGCCTGTTCTAGAGTGATGTGACCTTAAGCAAGTTGCCTAAACGCTGAGTCTCAATAACCCCTGAGCATGAGATCAAGAAGTTCAACTAGACATCCCTGCAGGTTCCCTTCAGTTCTAGCATTCCCTACCCCAGTGAACATGCCAACTCCAGCAACAGAATGTATTTGGGCTACCAATGCTCTCTCCCTCACCTTCCTCAGTCTTTTAGACCCTGGCTTAGTCATCTCTTCTCCAGGAAGACCTTCTTTGATATTGGGTATCTCCTCTGATCACAGTCTCAGTGCTCTGTACTGGAATCATGTTTACTGCACTTTCCCCCTTGTCCACCACTGTCTGGACTGGGTATACTAGTTAAGGAAAGATTTTGGTTTCCAGCTCCCACCCATCATTTTAGCCCAGCCTGATACAATATATACTTATGGACAAACTAGCTTCTTAAGATTCAATAATGCATGGCAACCAAGGTCTTAATCAAAAAGAAGCAAATAAAACTTCTGCTCCCCAGGACCTTACCATTTAGAAAAGGAAAAAAGGTAAGTACACAAACTCCTAACAAAACTTCAAGGTAGAAACAGACTGTAATGACACATTTCAAAACATTTCTCCGCAAGTGATTTGTTAATTCCAAAGGGTAAGTGGTAACTTCATAGAGTTTAGAAATCTGGTCACACTATTTTACCTAAGTAATCAGAGTTAAGGTCACTAATAATGAACAAACCAACAGCATGTGCCTCCAAACACCACGCACCGAGAAAGACATGTCACTTCTGTGATAGTCCTGCCAAAATGTGTAACCTGAATCTAATCAAGAGAAATGTAAGACAAACCCAAACTGAGGTACATTCGACAAACTAATGGGCCTGTAGTCATAAAAAATGTCAAGGCCATGAAAGGCAAAAGAAAGATTAGAGGAACTACTCCACATTAAAGGAGACTAAAGAGATATGGAAACTACTGGAACATCTGGCAAGATGTGAGTGGCTAAAGAATAGATAGCAGAATTACATTAATGTTACAGTTCCTTCTGATTTTGATGTTTACACTGTGGTTAAGAGACTGTCCTTGTTCTTAGGAAATATACACTGAAAAATTTGGAGGAAAGAGACATCATGTCTGCAATTTATTCTCAAGTAAAAAAATAGCTTTAATTTGTGTACATGAAAGAGATGTACAGAAAGAGGTTGGCAGGGGGAGAAGGAATGATAAAGCAAATGTGGCAACATGTTAGCAAAATGCTAACAGATGGTGAATCTGCTTGAAGTATTCATGGAGTTCTTTGTTTTAGAATTCTTACAACTTTCTGTTAAATTTGAAATGATTTCAAAATAAAAACAATTTTTTAAAGAATGGTATAACTGAGGGGTTCAGACAAAGAAGAGTATCTTTAGAAAGTTAGTATCATTCAATCTCAAAATGTAAAAGGTATTATAATTGTTTTTGACAATCTTCTGATTTAAAATGTCTAAAGTTCTTTTTCTAATTAAATATTCCGAATATAAGAGTATCTCTTTTGGTGAAAGGCATCATTGACCCTGCCATGGCGTGGCAGCTGCAGGCCTGGCTGAGGGTCACACAGAAACCCTGCCTCCCACCAAGTCTGAAGTCTCCCTCCACAGGCTACAAACCACTCTCAGGTCAGCTTCACATCCTGATATTCTTGCCTGTGATAACCCCATTCCACCCACAGCCCAGGCCCCCCGGCCTAAAACTTCAGCGGTCAACTGTATTAAGCTCACCACCTCATCCCATTTCCTTGATCTTCTCAGTCTTCACAACTTGTTTGTTCTGCCTAAAAATGCCACCTGGGTCTCTTATTCCCTTGTCTTTCTCAAACCACCACCCAAGTCCAAGTCTAGGTTCAAGTCCTCACAGCCCTCACCCCAACAGTTCCTGCAGGTCCCCCAATGCCAGCTCCTTCCTGTGACTATCCTGCAGCCTAAGCAACCTCTGAGAAGTACTATTTCCCAGCATCCTGCTGAGATACCTCCAATGGCCCAGCCCCGAGCACCACTGCATCCCTTTGAAGGGACCCTGGTTCTGGCATCCACAGCTTTCCCACAACTCCCTCACAAATGTCACCAGTCCAGTCAAGTGGATCTCTTCACTGCCTCCATGTTCATATTGTTGCCCTAATCTACAAGTCCTCATCCTGCCCTATTTTCCCAGAAGCAGGTTAAGAGACACTTGTCTCATTAAGTCTTCCCTAAACTATCCAATCCTCCTTGGTGTCCCCTTTTCTAAGTTTCTCCAATACTTTTTGTAATATATACTACCCCAATTTGCAGAACTAAACTGTATGCTGTCAGAACTGATTCACTCGTTTCATAATTTCTGACTGCTCTTCTAACCACATGTTCATCATTTTAAAATTTCTTATCTGACCAAAACGTGCAAAAAACAATCAACACCAAAACTGTTTAATAACTATTATGCAAGAAGTTTTATTCTAGGGCTTTCCCTTAGATGAATATTTTTCATAATTTTTTAAGCAAAAAAGTATGATCATGTCAAAAACAATTTTGTGACTTTTACCAGATACCAATTTATAAGCCTGGTCATTTTTCCTATGTTCCAAATGACTTGGCTACAAAGTATAATGTTTAATAGAAGCATCTTCTATATTAAAATGCCAGCAGTGTTATCAGTTTAATACATTACCTGTACCGGGGAAGCATTTGAATATCCCCCCATTGTGATGGGAACAGAGAACTGCTCCATAAACACGGGCAATGTGCCTAACTTTCCAGGGAAGACAAAGTCAAAGAGTGACCACAGCTCTCGGAGGTTATTTTGCATTGGTGAGCCAGACAAGATGATCCGATGAGGAGTGCGGAACTATTTAAGGAAAGAAAATACCTTTTTAATTAAATCACCTTTTAAGAGACGGTCACCATCCCTACAACAAAACACTCCCATGCAACATTATTATTTAACACATTTACTTGTCATTTTAGTTACTGCTTCATTTTGGTCCTCTCCAAAATGTAGACATTTTATGCAACTATAACTCTTCAATTACATTTAGATGAGAAAATGAGGGGGAATTTCTTGATTATAGTTCAAGCTGAATACTAGGGATTAGAGTTGGATTTGGTTGCGTTCTAACAACTGACTCGTATAAGAGACATTAAGTAATATGGATAACCAGAATTTAAAAAACATAATTAAAGGCAAGAATAAAGAAACTTATGCATTAAGGCAATATGTATATGTTTAATTCTTTATGCAAAGGCACAAGAAAAGATTCAACAAATATATCACTAAAAGCAGATAATTTATTCTGAATTAAATACTATTCTCCACCTGCAAATCCCCTTGTTATAAGAGGTCTTACCTGTTTGCAAGCAAGAGTGACAGCAGCATTTGGATTTCGAATTTTGTGTCCTTCATCCAAGATCACATAGTGCCAGCCATACCTGCCAATGTCATCCTGCATCAGTCGAATGTAGGAGTAAGAAGTGATCAAAATTCCATGATAATGTGCAATATCTCGAATTAGTTTCTCCTAAAACCATAATAAAATGACAAAGCTGGTTTTTAAATAAGAAGTGAAATTAAATGAGCATGATTTAAAATGACACTCCTTCAATCATGACACAATTTAAAGCACTTTATAAAAACGCACAAACATAATACATATAATTCTAAGCACTGGAAGTTAACAACTTTACATGTTAACCTATAGTAAACAATGACTAATATAGCCACTATTGGGGGGATGTACAACAAAAGATGAGATAAAGTTATAATATGTAAATACCTACCAATTTTTATTTTTCTAAAACATCCTTTGTGTTCATCCTTGTTAAACTTAAAACAAGGTGGATGGAAAATAATTTATTATTTTAAAACAAAAGCAAGAAAATAAGAGAAATTCCAAGGAGAGTTGGAAGACAAACCTAAGAGCTCTAACAATGTATAAAGTGAATTCCAGGAGGACAGAGCAAGAAGAATATAAAGGCAATTATTTTTAAAATGATAGAGAAAAAACTCCACAAACTGAGGAGACACTTGAGTCTACAGAGTAAAACACCCCAGAGTATCAGGCAGAAACATGAAAAAAGACATATCCCTAGGCATATCCTACTAAATGTCTAAATTATAAAAATAAAGAAAAATAAAGAGAAAATGTCATAGCAAAACAAAGAACAAAAAATAAAAATAAAAAATTTTCTGTCTGCTTCAGATATCTTTTCTGAAACAGTAAAAATGCCATAAGGTAAAGAGAAAAATCTTGATTCTAAGGAGGAGGGGAAAGTGGTGACCCTGGGATACTCCATCAATCCAAACTAGCAATCATGCTTGACAGAAAAAGGAAACAAATTCCAGCTCCAGACAGGAAAGGACTCGGAAAATCAGCCACCAAGATACTGGCTAGCTTCAGTGCTCTGCACCCAGATAGTAAAGTGGTGCAGTCATGGATTGAAACGAAGGTGTGCACTGAGTTGCGCTCTGCGGAACAGACAGCAGTGCTCCTGCCCATGCAGGGAGCCTAAGTTGGATAGATACTGTTTAATTCTTAATTGCACAAGAAAAATATGTTAAAATACAAAAATTTAAGCCTATTACTAATAGCTGCTACTTTCATATAAACACTAGAAAAGAAACAGAATGCACAACTATCAAATCACCATAGAGAAAAAAGTAATAGGAAGGAGCAAAAATCCAAAAAATAGAAAATAGAACATAGAATAAACAGTAAATAAGATAGGCACCATATGACAGTGAGTTAACAGTGAGACTTTCCACTAGGTAAGGAAAAAACAGCCTAGTGTTTAAAAGAGATGCAAATCAGAATGACACTGAAAGATGAAATATGGGAATCATCAAAGATATACCACAGAAATACAAATCAAAAAAGGCAGGATAGGGAATATAAATACCAGGCAAAAAGAAACAAATAGAATGATATTACTCTTGTAATCCTAGCACTTTGGGAGGCCGAGGCAGGAGGATTGTTTGAGCACAGGAGTTCCAGGATGCAGTGAACTACGATTGCTTTTACATCCAGTCCAAAGAAGCACCCTTCATCATCAACACCTTGCCTGGACAGTCCCACGACTTTTAGAAGCCAGAGCTGATTTCCTTAGTTCCTGCACATCTAAATTTTCACTGAGAATCTGGGCAGGCAGCTACCCTGCCTCTGTTCCCATGCTCCCCTCCAGGAGAGCAGTGGCTGCTAGAAGCCATGAAAGCAGGCAGGGCATGAGGTGACAACAAATGGAGACATGGGCACGCTCCATGCCTGAGTCCATTCTAGGCAGCAGCTGCGAGTGCGCACAGAGAGAAGGGGAGGGGAAAAAGACACACTGCTTGGGGCCTGAAACATAGCAGAAGTTAAATTGCCACTCACTTTTATAAAAAGTCCCCTGTATTACAGACAAACCCTGCAAATGCTGGTACGCTTGCTCATGAACGCACAATTCCTAACTGCTAGATGCACAGATATAACCTCCAAGGAGCAGAAAGCTGAAGTGAATTCTGGACATCACTCAGTGTATCTGAAGCTCTACGGCCGAGCTTCTTGAATTAGATACCACTGGAACAATATGTAGCTTCCTGTGCTTGTTTAAGAGTTGAAACTTATTTGGAAAATTCTGTCATGTTAGCAATAGAAATAAAGAATTTCTACCATGTTCAGGAAGATATATAATGATTAACAAGAATTAAGAAGGTGCTTTTATAAAAAGAACAGGAAATTGTTCAAAATGTCCCCATTGAAAATATAATCATTTAAAAGCCACTGGGCAAAAACACAGCTAAGACCATTTGTTTTCACCTGATTCCATCTCAGAATTCTATAACTGTCTAGACTGGAGTTTCAATAATGGTGAATTGTTGAATATTATGGACGTTTCTATCCAAACACTTAAGACAAATCATCTCGGGCGGTTTCAAATTAAAAGCTTGTAAAATATGTAACCTCTCTTAGTTTTTGCAATTAATAGGGTACATCTGCAATTAGCCTGACTTACTGAATGCAATGCTGTTGTCATTAAAAGATGTCTGTGAAAGTGCTGCTGTTATTATGGAGGCTCAGGAGACCAATCCCTCCTAGAGGGCAAACAGTGGACTGGTAGAAAACAACAGCCATAAATCACACTGTCAGGCAGCGGGGAGGGCAGAGTGAAGCACAGGCACATGAAGGCCATTCACGGAAACACAGCACGGCAGCTTCCCAGGCAGGATTTACTGCACCTGTAATTAATTAAAATTTCCTTCAAGCTAAATCTTTAATAAACAAGGATTTGTGCTGACAATGAAGAAAAAAATGGGCTCCAGCAACATAATTTTACAATATACCTCAAAGAACAAGCCCAGCATCTACCATTTCTTGTATCAGGTGTTCACACTGACTCTAAAGTTAATAGGAATGATATCACTTTGTGCTGTAATTTGCATACTTGGAAAGGGCCTGAAATATTCAGGATGCTTGAGGGACACTGTGGTCTCTTTCTATTTTGTGTTATGTTTTTGACACTCTTCTAGCTTTTTGCTCTAGTGTTTCAGAAAACAGAACTTTTTAAAGAACATGTGATGGTAGTTTCATCTGATGGCCAAGTTTTTGGGTGGTTTGCTTTTTAATCACAACTTGCACTTTACTGTTTCCATCTGGGGCCAAATGTATCTGGACATGAGAAGAAAAGGTCTAGGTGCTGAATGATCATGAAGGTTTTTGATAAAGCAGGTGTGTACCTTCTATCTAGAATATATATTGAATCAATCAGCAGTGCCTCATTCAGTATCTTTTCACAACTACTGAGATGTAGAAGCCTACAACGTTCTTTGTTTCTAACAATAATAAGAATTACCTGAGTAAATGATAAATGTTAGCGGCCACACTGACCTCTTTGTACACACATATTAGCCTCACAATAAATCCTCACAAAATTACCACAGAAATTGTTTTCACTTTACTGGTGATCAAAACAGGCTCAGAAAGGCTACGTGACTTGCCCATGGTCACAGAGTTATAAAATGGCAGATCCAAGTTTCAAACCCTGGTCTGGTAAGCACAAAAATCTACGCTCCTGAAACTGTATGCTAGCATTGTTTTTCCTACTCTTAAGCCTCTAAATGTCATGAAATGATCAAAGAGAAAACTCTTAATTATCAAAAATATTATAGAATTACTAGATCCTACATAGTAGAAAAGAATGGGAAAGTGAAAATTGTTTCTGAATGTAAGTGATTTCTCACTACATATATTGAAACATGTTGAAAAAAAGGTTCCTTAATCATTAAACTTTACAATATGGTGCTAAAGATGCTACCACCCACTGTGAGTGATGGGATAACTATTACAAGACTGCCATTATCCATTATCTCTTCATGTATTTTATTTCCCCAAGAAAACAGTTGGCTTTTCAAGGTTAAAAACATCATATTCATTTTTTTAGAGCCCAAACAACCTCAAACACCTGGAATATAGTGTTTACAGTTATTCAATAAATAAATATTAATCAACTCACATAAAAGTTGTTCTATGTTAGAAAAAAGGAGTCACAAAACATCATGAGAAAATGGAACTCTCAGACTCCTATTAAATGAGATTTTAATGAGATTTGACCATTAAAAGAGATTCAGAGGCCTACAAATTTCTTTATCAGATTTGATCATTTGGTTAAAACTATTAGGTATTTTTTTTTTGCATAATTGCTGGGTGTGCATTTAACAATTCTAAATTATGCTGCCAATCAAAGAGACTATTAAAACAGATAGTATTGGATCAAGTGGTGACAGAGGTGGGAAGCTAAAAAGCAACTGAGAGAAGAAGAATGATAAATGTGCTCTGTTCAGAAATTGTTGGATCATTTGGTATGTTTTACAGATGACAAATTTTCAAAATTTTATATCATATTAGCTACAACAAAGCGTTCAAAACATTGTATTTGAATGATAAGCAAAATCCACTTCTATCAAAAGTTCTACTTGCCCATGATCATGAACACAACAGGAATTTGAAGGAAAAGGGGTATTGGCAAAATCACGAAGAACCCGGAGTTCCACAGCTCCTGCATACCTATGTCAGGGAGGCAAACACTCCACAGCCCTTGCAGCTAGCACGGCTTTCCCAGGGCAGGAGAGCTCGCTCAAGAGCTCAGAAGACTCAGAAAAGAAAGAACACACTCCAAAACAAACTGCCACTTCTCCTTAATAACATAACATGCAAGCCCAGTGAAACTGTGATTATTATTTATTCAGCAAATGTGGTTGAAGCACCTGTGATACAAAATGAGTCAGCCACAGTCCCCACTCGACTGGGATCACAGTCTAGATGGTGAGACAGAGGAGAAGGAAAGAAAGCATAATATAACAACACATCTATGCTATCTACTGGGCATAGATAAAACTCCTTTTTGATAATGTGACTGTTAACAAACAACAAGGAAATGAGGAAATACATTTTTTAATACATGATCAAGAATGCAGGGAACAAAACACAACTAAAGAGCAATAATACTTGTAAAATTCTCAAAATGGCAGGTTGCTTCTTTTGTTCATCAAAAACACGTCTTAAAAGCATATTAGTAAACACTTAACCAATTAAAGGTTATGTTACTTTTTGTAACCATCTTCCTAAAACTGTTCAAAGCCACTAATGCCCAAGTCCCCCCATTACTGTAACATAAGCCATCTAATTTATAAATCCACTCACACCATCAGGCTTGTGGTGCTCTGTCTGTGCCCAGTTGTGTTTTGTTGGACAATAAACATGTCATAATACCACCACAGACTATTAGAAAAATAAAGCTTATACTAATAATTGTTTTGAAAATACAGAGCTTTAAAGGAAACCAATAATAATAACTTTAAATATGTGAAAGAAACATAGAACTATACATCTGAGGAAATACACAGATCTAAGAAAAACCAAATATTTAAAATGGAGAGCTTTAAAAAAAAAACCAAAAAGGTACTGAAATATTATAATGTTACCTTTTTGTGGGTATAGGAACCAGTTTCATGCAGAATTGCCACTCTGAATGGAGGCCACCACGTGTGAAATTCCTTCACCCACTGATGCATCACTGTCGTTGGACAGACAATTACAGTTGGACCCAATCCCTCGAACCTGTACCCAAATGTCCAAGAAGAAAACAAACATGAAAGAGCATACAGTGATCAAATAAAAAAAAAAACATTCCCCCCAAAACCAAAAAAAGACCCTTAACAGTTCAAAAGAAGAAAATGCCAGCTATGGAAATTTATTGTTTTTTATTTAAAGAAAAAGCTATTGTAGATAAAGTTTAGTAAGTGAAATCTCTATGATCCCATTCATCAATTAGTGGATACAGGTATTAAACTATTAAATACATTAAAAGATAACATCTATAGTAACATTTAAAGAATCAAATAAATATTATTTAACAAAAATACTTTTCTCTCCTTCTGTTCTAAGTCATTATCTTCTTAACTTAACCTAAGTGAACATAACAGTGTCTTAAATTTGAAACTTTATAGTCTGCCAAGAATTTTCAATCCACTGAATTTCAATCAATCTTCATAGCCCTGGGAAGTAGGCAAGGCAAAAATGCTCCACTGTTCAGAGGCTGAGTGGCTGGAGTAGCCCAGGCAACATGGAGAAATGCATATAAGTCAGTCTTTGGGTGGCTGCACCCAGCCTCCACTACGCAATGCTGCCTGCTTCTCCACGCCATGAAGCACAGTGGAGGAGCTTCCCAGTGACTGTTTTCTCCTGGGAAGCCCACACCGACAGAATGTGAGCTAGCACTGTTGTATGGATGATGGCTAACAGACACAGTAAGAACCTTAACAGCAGTCACAAGCTGACTCAGAAACCCCAAAACAAACATTTCTGTACCAGAAGACACAATGGAGCATTATTTACATTGCGAAAAAAGTGGATGCAACTCATGTCCATAGATAATAGGACGGTTGAACAAACTATCCCATTTCTTTTTTTTTTTGAGTTGGAGTCTCACTCTGTCGCCCAGACTGGAGTGCAGTGGCCGCTTCCGGCCACCGCAGCCTCGACCTGCTAGGCTCCAGCAATCCTTCCGCCTCAGCCTTCCAAGTAGCCGGAATTACAGGCATGTGCTACCATGCCCGGCTGATTTTTTGATTTATTGTAGAGATGAGGTCTCGCTGCCCAGGCAGGTCTCGAACCCCCGGGCTCAGGCAATCCACTCACCTCAGCCTCCCAAAGGCGCGGGATTACAGGCTGAGCCACCGAGCCCGGTTATATCCCATTTCTTTAACACAGCACAGGCCAGTGGTCAGAGGCATTGCCTGAGTCTGAATCCCAGCTCTGCAACCTGTATGACCTCAGGCACTTTATTTAACCTCTCTGAACCTTAGTTTCTCATATTCAAATGGAGATAATAGGACTGATCTTATAGAGTTATCACAAAGATTAAATCAGTTACCATCTGCAAAGTGCTTACAACAGTGCCATATAGAAAATACTATTAAGAGTCTATTAAATAAGATGGAATACCATATAATCAATAAAATAATTTTAAGAATATTTAATAATCTGAAAAAATGCTCATAAAAAGTGTTTTTTAAATTATTTATAGAATCACCCCAATTCCCTTAGACATAGATAGGCTGGAAGACCAGTTGTGGCCACTGCCTCAATATTCCTTTCTCCTTGCACTTCTTTCTAAAGAATCACAGATTTGTGCAGGTGCCCCTCCTTCCTTCCCATAGACACACACTTTATGGGACTGCCCACTGTCTAACTGAAGCAGAGATCCTGGTTCATCTAAAGCCTATCAGTGCACAGTATTCCCCTGAACTCCCCCTAGACCAAAACCTTGAAGCTGGCCTGGCAAGACTTGCACTCTAGACTGGTAAGTTTTCCCTCATGGTCTCTCCTGCTGTAAGTACAGTCCAAGGGCCCCTGGGCAATTTGGCTACAGTGGTAAGGAGAGCTAATGATCACAAGGAGACCTGGCCTTATGAGAAAATTAAAGTGTCTTGGTCAGTGAGGACATCACTGATCGTATTCAGCTTGCTCCCTGTAGGTTTCTAGGTATACCATATATTTGTGAATGTTTAACCCAATGAACAGGTTTCATTTACTTACAGTCAAATATCCTGATACTTTCTACACTGTAGGTACCTGTCTGCATCTGTACCCATCCAGACCTTCCAGGACAATCAAGCAAGTGAAACCAATCCCTTTACCCAAACAACATCAGTGCTCCCATTACTTCGGCCATCTTTAGTCCTGCTGGGAGCTGGGTGCAAATCAGGGCATACAACAGAAATAAAGCAGAAGTGAAAACTAACTGTGGCAACCTCTTCAACAATAGACTCATACTCAGCTCATGCTACAAGAGGCAACTGGGAACTGCGACTGATTAAGGGCACTGCAGGTCTACTTGCCAACTGGAGCAGTCCCTGGCACTTTGTACACTGTCATTCTTCCCTTCCCCTCCCTTTTCCTACCCTATATAGATGTGAACTGTGTGAAGCAAAATGCATATAAATTACTCCACTGTACACACCATCCCTATGCTAATTCCTACCATTTCAGTTCTTTCTAGATGCTGATGCCAAGTCTACACGTCTCCAGCTCAGATCTCTCTCCTAAACTCCAAACCACCAAGCACTGGATTTCTCACTGCTGACTTGGCTGTCCCACGACACCACATGCCATCCTCCCCCACCTGCCCCTTGTCCCTTTTTCCAATCCAGTGGAATCATCATCCACATCTCCAGTGCCCATATCAGAAATCCAGGCTAAGTTCACCAAGCACATCACTCCTACCTCCTGAATTCCCTGAAAGAGAATTCATGACTCTCCCTCTATACCAGCTATTCCAGTTCCAGCCGCTATCATCTCTCATCTGGTTTACTACACCTTCAAGCATGATCATTTCAAAAAGCAAAATCAGAATGCCTCATCCCCTCACTTCAAAGCCTTCAATGGCTGCCCACTGCTCTTGGGACAGTCTAATCACCTGGACCTGGCCTATGAGGCTACAAGTATCTGACCTCTGCTCGCCTCTCCAGCCTCACCTTTCACTGCCGCCACCCTAACACTTGCCCCGATGGTCAGCAGCTCACCAGTCTGAACTGTCTTCGATTCCTCCAAGGTGCGTCCTCCTCTGACCCCGGGATCTTTGCCGTGTCCTGCTTACCTTCTTATCCCCCCAACTACCTTCTCATCCTTCAGACCTCAGCTTCCTCCACAGAATCTTCCCTGTCTCTTTCCCTGCAGACAAGCCAAGAGCCCCTCATCAGCACACCTCATGCTAACCCTGTCATAATATGTATCACCCTCATCTTAACTATTTTAATCCTTCCTAAGTTCTTTGAGAGTAGGGACAATCCTTCTTCAAATGGTCTCAATGCCTAGTTTACAGTAGGTAATGAATATTGGCTTTATTAAATAAAAACTTTTTTAAGGTTGGAAGAAAATATGTCGGAACGCCTCTTGCACCTTGACTCCCGCTGTCTGTGCGAGCTCGTTTGTGCCCGGTATCCAACAAACATGCCCTGCAAACGACTGCGCCATGAGTCTGACTTCCAATTCCAGTGGATGAGTTGAAAGGATTGCAGCAGTTACCTGCTGCTGGAACAGCTGCAATAGGTTATTTAGCTTAAAGATTTTTATGTTAAAGATCATTGCAATAAGGGGTGGTAAGTCTTCACATCCAGAAAGACAACCCTAAGATTGTACATGCTTTTGACATGGAGGATTTGGGAGATAAAGCTATGTACTGCCATTGCTGGAGGTCCAAAAAGTTCCCATTCTGTGATGGGGCTCACACAAAACACAACAAAGAGACTGGAGACAATGTGGGAGCTCTGATCATCAAGAAAAAAGAAACTTAAATGGACAGTTTTGATGCTGCAAACCAACTTGTCATGATATTACCTGATTGTTAAATAGTCTAATTCAGGGATCCTCAAACTACGGCCCATAGGCCAAATGCGGCGCGCAGAGGACATTTATCCGGCCCAACGGGTGTTTTTGCCGCTGCTACCTGTCCTGCCTAGCAGCCAACTTGTCTGGGCCCACAGTGCGCATGTGTGGAATGTGCGTTGCACTCTCCAACTCCCCTCCTTCTCTCTGTCTCTCAACTCCTCCTCTCAGTAATCTCAGGAACCATGCACTCAAAATGGCAACGGTCTTTGGCAGCACTTATGTCTGTGAACAGAATTTTTCCAGAATGAAATATCTGAAATCTCCAGCCAGATCTAGACTAACTGATGCACACTTGCATCACTTGTTACGACTTGCAGTGACAAATATGGAACCAGACATTGACCATCTCATTAGCCAAAAGCAGGCCCATAGTTCCCATTGAAATACTGGTAAGTTTGTTGATTTAACTTTACTTGTTTTTCATTTTAAATATTGTATTTGTTCCCGTTTTGTTTTTTCACTTCAAAATGAGATATGTGCAGTGTGCATAGGAATTTGTTCATAGTTTTTTTTTAAAAACTATAGTCCGCCCCTCCAATGGTCTGAGGGACAGTGAACTGGCCCCCTGTTTTAAAAGTTTGAGGACTCCTGGTCTAATTCATCTCCCCTGGGTTCTAGATGTGGTATATTACAAACTTCAACTTTCGTATTCATGGCATTTGCCTTACTTGCTAAAACATCATGGTACACATTTGTTTAAACAAAAAAAAAAAGGAAAAACCAACCTCATGGCCTGTGGGCTATTTTGATTTGCAAGGATCCATTTCTTTATATTTAAAATACTGACATTAGAATGTAGTTGTATCTTAAAGTCAACATATTAAATTATTCTCAAAAAAAAGAAGGAAAAATGTCAAAATGCAAAAAGAGATGTCTCAGTTACAGGGTCATGAGTGATTTTTATTTTCTTGCTACAGTTCAATACACAATTCCTGAACTTAAAACAATTTTTGTAAATAACTCAGAATAAATCATAAAGTTCTTAAAATATTAAAGATAATCTTCTACACAACTGAAAAATAATCTGTAGTTCTAATAGAAAAACAATGAGATTTTGGTCAAGTACTAACTTAAATGAGACCTACCCTTATACTCCAACATGACAAAATGTCTCTGTCAACTTCAAAGCCCTCCTCACCTTCCCCCACAATCACTGCCCCTGCTCCCTGACTGGGTGGAAAGAGTCAGACTACAAGAAGCCAGAGGCTACAAGAGACTCCAACACTTCCCACAGAATGTCCAAGCCGTGCTCCTCCCCACAGGTGGGTCCTGTACAGGTATCCCTCAAGCTCTCTGGGGACAGTGGGACTCTGCCCTGGGCCCTTCCATGACAGCATTCTTTTATAAAAGGATTAAACATACCAGCTTCTTTTTATCCTCTAAGGGGAATAAAGAGAGAGTTATTATCAATATGCACTTAGCAGGGATTAGGAAACAACCAACCAAAAGCTGTCTAAAATATTTAAAAATATTTTAAAATATGCATTCAAATCAGCATAAGTACACATGCTTTTTCAGGTTATACTGCACTTTTTCTCTTTTATAATATGCCTTCTACCAACTGCTACACTGATGGCATACATTGTCATTTAAGGCTAATAAGTTCTCCTAGCTCATTATCTACCTGGTATCATTATGTCCTTTAATTTCTGCCATTTTCCCTCTATTAGAGGGAATATAGAGGTTTTAGAAGAATATAGAGGTTTTCACACTAAATTAGAAGAATATAGAGGTTTTCACACTAAAGTGAAATCTAGGAGCAGGCCTAGACTGTTACTGGACCGCATAAGGGCCAATCAAATCCATTAACAGTCACGTCGACCGAACCACCTTTTTCCAACTCTCAATACCAGTGAGACCAGCATAAGAAATCACTAAATGTACTAGAGAGATTAGCATCGATTACCAAACAGACTGCAATTCCGTTCATCTTTGATCGTCATTGATTATCTAATGAATTTAGGGCAAGCCAATAGCTTCATAGGCAAATATTTCAACCTGGAAGATGGAAACATGCTAGTCATAACTAGAACATACCAGGAATTACAAACTAAATATTTACCCTTGAAAGTTTATTAACTTTTTCAGGATATTTATTCATAATTAGAAATGAAATGATAGCTAAGACTTTAAACTATTAACTGAAGTTGGAAAGGTTAATTCTTTTCTCACCATCATAAAATTCAGAGGCCTATCATGATCATATAAACAGCAAAGTGAAAAGAAGGTAGTGTATCCATTATGAATGGGGAACACAGCAACCAGTATACATTTTTATCAACCAAGTATAATATGCTTCTTCCTCTTTTAGAAACACATATACAATACACATTTTTAAAAAGCAACAAACCAAACTTATTTTACTAGGAAGTTTCTTGGCATCACAGATACTTAAACGGTTTTAATTTCAATGTTCATGGCCTGTAAAATTGCAACACTAAAAAAACCATCTCAAATTAAGGCTCAGAAGTCTAAAGTTTGCAAAGAGTTCAGAGGAAATGTACATGGTCAATGCTGAAGCAATGCCAGCTCACACAGAACTTCACATGACTTCAAGGGCTACTTTTCTTTCAGACAAGAGCAGAAATCCCATGTTCATCTAGTTTCAGAAGAGGACATGTTATAAAATTGTTAGAAAAATGTGGTCCAAGCTGGGTACGGTATCTCACTCCTGTTATCCCAGTACTTTGGGAGGCAGAGGCAAGAGGACTGCCTGAGCCCAGGGGTTCAAGACCAGCCTGGGCAACTTGGTGAAACCTCGGCTCTACAATAAATGAAGAAAAATTAGCCAGGTATGGTGGCACACACATGTAGTTCCAGCTACTTAAAAGGCTGAGGTGGAAGGATCACCTGAGCCCATTAGGTCAACGCTGCAGTGGCCATGAGCATGTCACTGCACTCCATCCTGGATGACAGAGTAAGACTCCAACTCAAAAAAGAAAAGAAAAATGTGATCCAATTCACTCTGACACATGTGAACAGAGGGGCCCACTCTCCTCAATACACCTCTACACATGAGGAGTCCAGTTGTTTGGCTGATATATTGCCACATTCTTGAAAGCCACTTCTACCATTACTATTTTAATAAAGATGATCTGGGCTACAGTCCAATATGCCACACTATTTCATTAAGGAAAAGAGGATATGAGCATTGATAGTTAATTGATTACAGCTGCTGCTCAATATTAGCCCTGACTTCACTCCTAGTAGGATTGTCACCACTTGAGAGAGAATGTTTTAATTTTTAAAACAAAACTACACTGCAGGGATAACTTTAGGTTTCCTAGGCCCAGAGTATTAGACCCCACACAAGTTTCATGATAATAGGAAGGGAAAGGAAGAAAAGAGATGGGAAATAAGAAAATCCCAGAAATCATTTAAGGAAAGAAAAAGTCCTAGAAACCATTTGGGGCAATTTAGGGCATTCTCATTACCAAAAAACCCCAACAGGGTTGCAGAAATTGAGCCAACCAAAGAGTTTATTTGGAATAGAGAAAACATTTTTTAATGCTAAATTAATAACAATCATAGATAAGACAACACTGAATATCCATTTTCAATTCTGACTTTTCCCTTGGGCTGGAATGCTTTCACATGCTTCCAGGCAAAATGTAATACAACTCTAATATTTGAGGAAAATCCTCTGCTTCAATAACTACTTGCTTGTAACAACAAAAAACATCTAGCACTTAAAATTCTCAATTTGTTTCCCCTTCCTACCCCTACATCTATATAAGAGTAACTGGAATTTCTAAAATATTCTACAACTTCAAACACTCCTCACAAGTGTTGATCTGCCAAATTAATAAAAGGGTAAGAAATAAAAACAAAGCACTAAACTCTGAAGACTAAAAAAACAATGTTCTTGACTCAATAGTTTATGGCTCTGGCCAGGCTTGGTAGCTCAGTCTCTAATCCCAGCACTTTGGGAGGCCGAGGTGAGTAGATTGCCTGAACCCACAGGTTCGAGACCAGCCCAGGCAACTTGGCGAAACCTCACCTCTACAATAAATAAATAAAAATTAGCCAGGTGTGGTAGCCTGTAGTTCCAACTACTTGGAAGACTGAGGCAGAAGGATCGCGGGAGCCCAGCAGGTCAATGCTGAGGTGGCTGTGAGCATACCACTGCACTCCCTCCTGGGCGACAGAGTGAGACTCCAACTCAAAAGAAAAAAAAAATAGTTTATGGTTCATATTTGGATCTCCACTAAGCATTTCACTGCTGATGAGCTAGAGTATAGGAAGTAACTTCCTGCAGCTGTTGACTTTAGGCACATCGACACTCCCTTAAAGGTGTCTCCAAGTCATATGCAGTGAGTGAATTTCCAAGACATACTCTTCTGGTAAACAGCCTGCTCTTACTAATTAGATAAACCTACCGAAACACAAGAAACTCTTGGACTATCTGGGCACAAAATTAAATATCCTACATAATATACCTAACAATATTTTTACCAATACTGATTTCCATAAAGTCAATTTATAGTTTAAATTATGGAAATGCTCACAGTACTTTATTTCAAAATAAAGTATTTCAGTACTGCCAAACAGAAAAGATTAAATGCTTATTTCACTGGAATATTAAAGCCTCAATAGTTTATTTAAATTTCTAAATAAAAATAAAGATTAAAATCTAAACATTGTTTTCTATAATTTTAAACAGTCATTTAGGTTTTGGCATTAGAATTAATATAAAGTTGGTAGATTGGGAAAGGGAGCAGAAAGCACAGAGGGTAGACAAGTAACTTCATTCAAATAAAAAAAAGAGAAAGAGGGCTATATAAATGTTATCATGTACACTGCTTATAAAGGAAATTAGGGAGAATGGCTTCTTCAAAGTTCCAACTTTCCCCACGAATAGACTTTGTACTTACTGTAATGCTCACCTGGTATCCTGCCAGAACAAATATTTTAATGTAAAATTTAATAAATGGAACTAAAGGCATTATGTCTAATTTAAAATTCCATATTGTGTAAACTATTGATATTAACATAATTGAGTTTGTAAACAATCCATTTGTAGAAGCTAACCTTAGACATCATATTGACCCAAAATATCTAGTGGGGCTCATCTGCAAAATGAAGCATCAATGCCTGGAATTCATTAAAAGTGTTACATGTTTAATTTCTCCTGCCCTACAGCTCCATTGTCTCGTAAAATTTTTCCTTTGATGTCCCCCACTAAAAGAATTAAAGGAATATTGTAATTGAAATGTCATCAATAATTCACAAGACCCTCCTCCACAGCAATACATCTGATGAAATATTAATTGAGCTCTACAGACTGACAGTCTGCAGAGGAGCACTTGCCTGTAATTTGAACCACGAGTCCTGATCTTGCTGTAGCTCAGACCTGCCAAAAAGGCAATTATCTGGATGGTCTTGCCCAATCCCATTTCATCTCCCAGAATTCCTCCTGCCTGCTGGCAGTGTAATTCCCACAGCCACCTAACACCTGTCTGCTGGTACCTACAACAACAAACACCAACAAGAAAAGAGAAAATGGCAAATGGTGGATAATACAGATCATAACAGAAAGTACTCATGAATTAATCATTTGGCTAGGTTCTAGTACCAGTTAGAAAAACATGCCGGATGTGTGTTTTACATGAGTATTATATTTATAAGGTCATACATTTTTGATCACCTAGGCATAAAATCAAATTTTTCTTTACAGAATGTTAACACATCTCTAATTAAACTGATAGATGGGGTAATTAGAGACTATTTCATTTCGTTTTCAACATTAGAAATAGCTTGGTAAACAAACATAAACTTATTATATTTTATTCACTTTCTTTCTGGGAAAAAAAATCCCAAGTATTACAGTATATAAAGTTCCATCAATTTTTCAACCAAAAAAGCAACATTAATGTTTATTTTTTTCAATATGAATAGCATCAAAAAACCAGAACAGAAAACACAATTTGCAGCTTATACTGTTGAAAAGTCACTTGGTAATCATATTATCTTTTTATAGGAAAAATTAAATTTTAAGGCCATAAACAAGTTTGAATAATAGGGCTAATCTGAAAATTAATACATAACAGATGATTCTGTCACATTACTAGCAGATGCAAAAAGAAACATAAAGACTCAACAATACAAAGGTCTTTTTAGTATTTTACAGCAGAAATTGAGTCAGGGATTTTATCATAGATACAAAAAGATCAGAGCTATTAAGATCTTAAATAAAGAATACCGATGAAAGATAAATAATATATCCTTTCCACTTCTCTCACACACAAAAAAATAATAATAAAAATAACGCCTGTAATCCCAGTTCTTCGGGAGGCCAAGGTGAGGGGATTTCCTGAGTCCATGGGTTTGAGACCAGCCTGGGCAACTTGGCGAGACCTCATCTCTACAATAAATCAAAAAATCAGTCAGGCATGTGCCTGTAGTTCCAGCTACTTGGAAGGCTGAGGTGGAAGGATCACATGAACCCCAGCAGGTCAAGGTTGCAGTGGGCATGTGAGTGTGCCACAGCACTCCAGCCTGGGCAACAGAGTGAGACTCCAACTCAAAAAAAAAGGTTGGTATTTTCCTTTCTTCATCAATGTCATGCTTACTCTATAATCGAAAAATGAAGTAAAAGGGAATAATGAAAAAACATTTATAAGAGTGAAAAAAAAGATTTTTCATGGAATGGAATGAAGAGTACGTGCCAAGTTTAAAAGTCTAAAGCAAAAATCACTTAGAAGATGATGAAAGCCAGATTCTTTTTCTCAAAGAAAACACCAAGGCTAATGAGCTACTTACCTTAAAAAAAGGTTTTGTTGTTGTTTTGCTGACCAAATATTTACTATTTGGTATCTATCTCGTATGTCTACCTAAAATCTATCTATCTCGTATGTCTACCTAAAATCTCATTTTAAACTTCAATCCTGGTTGAACTGGTTTTATTTAATCTACTCTCAGTAAATATGTCATAATTAAAATTATCTTCCCTTAGTATTTTGAAAAGCAATTTTAGAAGTATGACTCTAGATGTTGCCATTATTACCTATCATATAAGAAAAACTTTAAGAATCTTGCTGATTAAACTTGCAATTAAAATAAATACATTGGCTGTGTACCTTGAGAGAGCACTAAAACATCAAAACTCAGTGAAATCTAGTACAGAGATAAGATCATTTAATTTTGTAAGTAGGACAAGTTTCAAAAATATGTGGTATGTAATCAGAAAATAATGGCTACCACTTAAGAAGCCTACTGCTGGGGAGGCACTAGGCCAGGTGCTTTGGATACAGCCTCACAAACCAACCTGCAGAACTGAGATTTTTTAGCAAATTTTACAGTTAGGAAACAAAAGTTCAGAATGGTTAGGTAACTTGCCAAGGGTCATGCTGCTAGAGAAAAAGGGAAGGGGAGGGCAGGAGAGGGAAGGAAAAAGGAAAAGAAAGGAGAGGAAAGGAAAGGAAGAAAGAAGGAAAGGAGGGAGGGAGGGAGGGAAGAAAGGAAAGAAAAAAAGGGCAAGCCAGAACTGAAATCCAAAATTAAATGATTCCAAGGTGATTCCACTTTGGAAATAAACTAGACTAGCAGTTCTCAGAGCTAATTCTGCTCTGTATAGGACATCTGGCAATGACTAGAGACATTTTTGTTACAACTGGAGAAGTGTAATAGTAAAGACCAGAGATACTGTTCAACATTCTATAATGTGCCGTACAGTCCTCACAACAATGAATTATTTGGCCCAAAATGTCACTTATGGCAAAGTTGAGAAACCCTGATCTAGAACTAGCTACGCTGGAATAATCTCAGCTCTTGGAAATGACATATAGTCTAAAAAACTCTCCAAAAAAACTGATAAGCAATCAGTTTCCAAAATAATCACTAAATTCCAGTCAACTGATGTCTTTTTTCTGAGGTGCAGAATAACTATAAGACCAGTTCTTACTGGGCATGGACCAAAATCTCCTAGCAATCATTCTGGCATTTCACCACTATGCCACATTGCCTCCATCCAACATGGGTCCAACAAATCTTTTTGCTTCAGGCCCATCAACTTAAAGTGAAAAGAATATGGAAAGGAGCAATCAAGGAATTATGAAAGAAATGGTAACCAGTATGGTATCCCAGAAGGAGTCTGCCTGGGAGGGAGGTAGGACATCTGGATACTATGTGACCCAAGAGAGGCAGTAACAGTGTGCCGGGTATCTCCTTATTTACAAATTTAATTTCAAAGGGCTTTCAAACAGCACATAATGGTGTGTTTACAAGATGATTAGCACTAAAAAAAATGAGTTAAGAAAAAGTGCCTACCTGCAGCCCTGGAAGTCACATCTCTACATGAAAATCCCCAACAACTATGAATAATGTACAAACATGGTAAAGAGTGGCTGTTTCCAACCATAACACATGAAGGCCCTCAGACTGCAACTGAAGGAAACTCACGTGAACATTTAAAAGCATCAGCCACACTGTCACTAGGTGCATATTGCTGGATGCGGAGTTAGCAGAGTTAGTGACCTGAGCTCTGGTTCCAGCTGTGCCACCAACTGACTTGGTTTTATTGCTTTACCTTCCAAATAATAAACGCTGTAAAACAATTACATTGTTTAAATAAAAATACTTAGGCCAGGCCAGGCACAGTGGCTCAGCATGTAATCCCAGCACTTTAGGAGGCGGAGGAGAGTGGATTGCCCAAGCCCAAGGGTGGAGACCAACCTGGGCAACTTGGTGAGACCTTGTCTCTACAATAAATCACAAAAACAAGCTGGGTGTGGTGGCGCCTATCTTAGTTTCAGCTACTTGGAAGGCTGAGGCAGAAGGATCGCCTAAGCCCAGCAGGTCGAGGCTGTGATGGCCAGGAACGTGCCACTACACTCCAGACTGGGAAACAAAGGTGAGACTCCAACTCAAAAAAAAAAAAAAAAAAGGTATAGAATCTAGTTTTCAAAACCTTTGAAAAGCATATAAAAATTACACTTTAGGAAAAATTAAAGTTTTTTATAAACTATTATATATAACAGTAAAGAAATTACTATACTCTGCTATCCCTATGAGATTGAAGCACAGTGTGACCACAGATAATTGGTATACATTGACATGGTTACATTAACTCAAGATTGCATTTACTAGTGTGGCTGAAAGTAAGATTAAAAGACTGAAGTTTGTCATTTGACTTCTAAATTATACAGACAAATACATTTGCTGGGCAAACTTTCAAAATAGAAATTTAAAAGTTAAATATTTTCTTGCAGAAAATAGCACTTAAATAGCTATTTGTACCTTCTGACTCCCTTGTGTACAACTATATACTTTGTTAATTCAGCTCAACAGAGGGCAGTATCTACAGTTTAAAATAAAAATTAGCCGGGCGTGGTAGCGTGCGCCTGTAATTCCAGCTACTCGGAAGGCTGAGGTGGAAGGATCGCTGGAGCCCAGCAGGTCGAGGCTGCGGTGGCCGGCAGCGGCCACTGCACTCCAGTCTGGGTGACAGAATGAGACTCCAACTCAAAAAAAAAAAAAAATTAAGTTGGCCTAGCTAAAACTTAATCATAAGAGAAAAACGGAGACTATATCAATCCCCTTTTTTCATACACCAGAAAAAGAGGAATGGAAATTCTATGACCATTATAAAATATTTAAAATACTCTTTTTGTAGAGATGAAAACAACATACCTTCCAAGAATGTGCGATTAAGACTAATTAAAAACAAACAGGTATTAATATTAATTACTATAGAGTTACTTGTCAGTATGTCAATAAGAGTCCCATATCCTTTTTTTTTTTGAGTTGGAGTCTCACTCTGTCACCCAGGATAGAGTGCAGTGGCATGCTCATGGCCACCACAGCCTCGACCTGCTAGGCTCAAGTGATACTCCGGCCTCAGCCTTCCAAAAAACTGGAACTACAGGCACGTGCCACCTTGCTTGGCTAATTTTTTGATTTATTGTAGAGATAAGGTCTCACTAAGTTGCCCAGGCTGGTCTCAAACCCATGGGCTCAGGCAATCTTCTCACCTTGGCCTCCCAAAGTGCTGGGATTATAGGCATGAGCCACTGCGCCTGGCCTGAGCATGCCATTTTTAAGTAGACTTCTTCCACAAGTTTAGGGCATGGCTGACAGCTGAATCCATATAGAAGATTAAACTTAATCATCTCAAAGAAATAACTTTGCATCCTGCTTCCAACTACAAATTGATGATACAAAAGAGATAGAAAGAAGCTATTTAATGGTTTAACTTCCTATATGCATCTAAGAAGCCTGCCTAAAGCATCTTGTTAAGTAAATCCCAGGAGTAATGAGATTGAAAATGTTCCTCAGTGTTTACATTCATCACGGGAGACTGGCCAGCCCTTATAGACTATAAGCAGGCAGCATCCGGTCATCTGCAACACTCAGCCACTTACATATGAAACTTAGCTTCAAATAGCAACTTAATCCTCAAGGTGTTGCCTATATCTTCTCTTTTGACATTAGAACATCTCCATAAAATATTTAGATGCGCATTTGGTCAGCTCAAAAGTATTATACCCTCAGGCACAATATAAGGCACTCAGAAAACAATCTCAATAGTTTTTAATTTCCACATAGAAGTAAAAGAACCTCCCCCAAATTGATTTTAATATGCAACACTTATTAAATTAATCGGATTTAAGAAATTAGAGGTTTGGTTCTTAAAATCAGTAAGGACAAAAAAATAATTCAACATAGATAGCTTTTAAATGTGTTGCTTTTAGTCTGCTGAGACAGGTCCATATAGATTCATCAGTTTATAAACATACCCAATGCGCACTTTAGTCAATTTATTATCATCTAATTTTGATGAACAGCATGTGGCTAAAATTTCATTTGACAGTGTCTAGTTTTTGCCATAAATTGCTGCAAGTACCTTAAGGGCCCACAGGTAACTACTGTGTAATTCCTAAAATGTTAATTTGTACATAATAGCTTGATGACAAATATAAAGAGCAGAACACAAGGTACATACTTAAAAAGCTTTTTGAACAGAAAACCCGGCACTTTAAAACCTTCATCAAATTCGGCATCGCTTTCCTCAGAATCATCTTCCAGCTTCAGGCGCTTCTCTTTGTCCTGTAGTCTCAATTTATTCCATCTCCTAACATGAAAACAAAAATCATATTTCCATTATTTTAGATACAAAACAGATTAAAATAGATAGTTCTAGATCATGTACAGGAAAAAACAGGCAAATTAGAAAGGTCTCTCAGATTTCTGTTTCCACCATTACCCAAAACATATACTCAGGGAAGAAGAACAATTCCCTTTCCCTGCAGTCTCAATTCATTTATTTGAATTATTATAGCTGCCCTAGAAATATTTCTTTAAGGTCTCATTTCATTATCAAAACTACTTGTTCCTCTTCTGGCATAACTTAAGGGGAAATTTCTCTACTAGTTCCTAAGATACATTAAATTAGTTCTAGAAAAGAGTCAGTAAAAATTTCAACATAACTATCTCCAAAATAGCAACACGGTATAACAAAAATTAGATTTTATTTATAACTATTTCTGGCTAAAGATATAATAGCCACACTTAAAAGATCATACTTGGACAAAAAGCAAATTTTTGGCAAAATTGCTACATCTGATTCACATTCACTGATTACTTAATTGGGGGGAGGGACAGCAACAATATAAAAGTACCAATAGTTATACCAATCAGGAAAAAAGCTATTCACCGAATAAAGTCTATGTTACAAATTTAGTAATATAAAATAAGGTAAACATTTATATTTCAGAAAGGTCACACCAAGTATGTTTAACAGAAGAAATGTCAGTCACTTATAGATCTGAAAGACTTAGTAATACACCAAGGTTGTGGGGTAGGTGTAGCCATTTAACCATTCTAATCATACATTCATATAACTATGACAGACCCTAGCATTGTGAGTAAAAACAAAAATTACCAAAGTCAATAGCTTCACTTTCTACTCACTTTCAAACTAAAAGAATGTTTTCAGTACATGTGCAACTGAAACTCTGAATTTCACAAAGTGCTGAAAATGGAATAAAACAGTAATACAGATAAATGCCTTCAAACTAAAAAGCTCAAAGGAAAGGAACAGAGCAGCAACACATAAAAGACAACATTTATCTACCACAGTCTATGCAAGAATAATAGAGAATATCTGAGGAAAGACAAAGAGAAAAGGGTAACACAGAACACAATGCCTGGTTATAGGTGTGGTATATTTTCCAGTATCCATTACAAAACCAGCAGAGGTCCATGCTAGCTAGCATCCTTGTGAACCTGAAAGCACATCCTCTGACAAAGTCTCGCCTTGTTTAAAAATGTTAACTCTTCAAAGTAACAAAAGGAAGGACTGGCTGAAATTCACTTGTGATCAATAAGAAAGCACTAGCTGGTTACCTGAAACTGCACTGCAGGGTAGTATGAGAACCTATAAATAAGATCAATGAAGCACTGCTGGTAATTTTCAGAGAACAGCAAATGCAAGAGGCAGTATACGGCCAAGTCGAAAGAAATAGCTATCATCCAAACACAAGGTTTAATAAGTGATACTCTTTTGATATAAAAATGTAATGTCCTTTTGGTGCTTAACTTTTTTTTTTAGTTGGAGTCTCACTCTGTCGCCCAGGCTGGAGTGCAGTGGCACGCTCACGGTCACCGTACCCTCAACTTTCTGGGCTCAGGAGACCCTTCCACCTCTGTCTTCCAAGTAGCACCACCACGCCCAGCTAATTTTTAAAAAAATCATCGTAGAGATGAGGTCTCGTCAAATTGCCCAGGCTGGTCTTGAACCCGTAGGCTCAGGAAATCCTCTCACCTCGGCCTTCCAAAGTGCTGGGATTATAGGCATGAGCGACTGCATCAAGCCTTGTGGTTAACTTCTAAAGGTAATCTCTTTTTGTTTTATTAGTATTTTTCTTCTTAAAAATTATCTACATGTGCATAAGTGGTCATCGTACATCTTAAAAAAAATTATCTCCGTGCAAATGACAAAGTATTCTTAAGTAACTATAACAGTCTTCAGAGTTCCATGCTATTTACAATTTTGCTAAGTGCAATGGTGTACAACAGTGGTTCTCAACTGGTGGCAACTTTCCCCCCTCATCCCCACCTCAGAATAATCTGACAACGTCTGGAGGCATTGGTTTCTATAACTACAAGGGGAGGGGGAACATACCACTACTGTTATCTTGCAGGTGAAGTAAGGATGCTGCTATATACCCTATGATAGGACTGGACAGTCCCCCAAGCCCCAGAAAAAGTTATCTAGTTTCAAATGTCAATAACACTGAAACTGAGAAACTCTCAGAACTTAGAAACTGAAAAAAAAAAAAAAAAAAATATATATATATATATATATATATATACACACACACACACATACATTTTCCTGAGGTACATATCTGAATTCTTGCTACTCACTCTGAAATTTAACAATCAAATAGTTTTGGATGAGATATTCCTCAGTATCCAAACTCTTACTATATGATCCCAGAACCAAAGATCTGCATAGCAAAGGATATTTGTATTTAGCAAATGTGTGGATAACAAGAAACTTGAAAGAATCACAAAAACTTTCACAGTCACTTAAAAATACTTCATTTTGCAATTTCTCTAAAATAATTTTACAGAAAGAAAAATAAGGCCAGGCTTGGTGGCTCAGCCTGTAATTCCAGCACTTCAGGAGACTGAGGCGAGTAGATTCCCTAAGCCCGCAGGTTCGAGACCAGGCCAGGCAACTCGGTGAGACCTCATCTCTACAATAAACAAAAAATTAGCCGGGTGTGGTAGCGCACACCTATAGTTCTGGCTACTTGGAAGGCTGAGGTGGAAAGCTCACTGGAGCCTAGCAGGTCGACGCTCGAGTGACTGTGAGTGTGCCACTGTACTCTAGCCTGGGCAACAGAGTAAGACTCCAACTCAAAAAAAAAAAAAAGAAAGAAAGAAAGAAAAAAGAAAAACCAGAAGATATCAGCTTTAGAAGTCTGGCACAAGGCCATTAAGTATTTTACATATAGGTACATCACATATTAAACTTCATTGGCAGATGACGGTTATTTCCTTAGACTTAGTCAATAAATCGTTGTGGCTGTTAAATTTCCCACCACATCATTCTACACTGGCAGGGTTTTAGCTTCCTCCTCCTCCTCCCTCCCTCCTAAAATATACCAGCATCATGTCACCACAGAACTCAGCACCTAGGAAACCACATAAGCCACTACAGAAATGATTGCATTCCAGTGCCTTCCGCTTCATAAAGAAAGATGAAAAGGGCCAGACATTTTATTCAGTTTGGCTAAAGGATGACTGAAAGTGGTGAGGAAAAATCATTATTGCCTACAAGTATCTGTATCATTGTGAAGATAAATTGCCCCAGTAGAATCATATACACATATTAAAGACAGAAAACACCAGGGTTATAAAACCACATGCATATGTGGCTCAGGTTAAGAGATTCATCTGTTACATAAGCAGTACTTTCTCATGTGGCTTATAACCAAAGTACACCTGACCATCTGACAAGACCCACTGCAGCAGCACAGCCAGTCAACAAGAAGTGCAACATGGCAAACTGGGGAGACACTGAAGAGTTGAGTTCACTTGGCTATAGACAGGAATATGCCTTTTCCACCCTAGATGCTACCAAGGGTCTTTAAAGGTACTCTCTTTAGCATGTTTAACCAGCTTGTCCCCATAGCATGGCAGGCTAAGCAGTCTGTCTAACCAGTAGATGTAAAGGGGAATTCTGTGCTATGAACACACTGGTTTAACATACACCAAATTGCAAGACCGAGCATAAGGATATGGGCTCAGACTGGCTAAAGTCAAATCCTGTTGCCATTTATCAGCTCTTGGACCCTCAGCAAGTAACTTCTTCAGCATCTAAGTTTCCTCCACTGTGAGATGGGAAGAACAACAGCATCTAGTTCGCTGGGCTTGGGGAAAAAATTAAATGAGATTCACAAGTAAGGCACTTAGCAACGAGGCTAGAATATAAGTGTGTAATTAATTAATACAGTATTATGTATAATCACATACACTTACTGAAATCCTCAAAACAAACCCATAGGAGGTACTATTACTATTTTTACTTAAAGAGGAGGAAACAGAGGCAATATATGTAACCAATATAATCTGCATGTGATGATGCAAAGCACCATTTTTGGAGGGTAGGGTCTCACTCCACTGCCCAGGCTGGAGTGCAGTGCATGATCACAGCTCATGTCAGCTTCAAATTCCTGGATTCAAGTTATCCTCCCACCTCAATCTCCCAAGTAGCTGGGACTACAGGCGCACAACACCATGCCTGGTTAATTTTTAAATTTTTTTTGTAGAGACAAGGTCTTGATATGTTGCCAAGGCTGGTCTCAAACTCCTGGGCTCAAGCAATCCTGCTTTGATCTCCCAAAGTTCTGAGATTACAGCATAAACCACCACACCCGGTTACCACAAATGTTTAACAGAACTACCTGAACGTGTACATTTGAACAAAAACAATAGTAGTTTATCCACACTCTTACTATGAGTAAATTATTTGAATAATATGATCACCATATGAGTAAAGACACCTAGCCTTCAGAGGGTACCTTCAGGAATACCTCAGTTTACAAACTGTCATAAAATTATAAACAGCCAACTGTCATGAAACATGACAGTCTTTTAGATAATCATAACAAAAATAGATAGAGGATGACTTAAAATGGTCAGGAGCAGTTAAGATATGGGCCCAAGTGAGCTGAAATCTTAAAAACTAAAAATGACCCTAAAATGTCTAGATTCTGTTATTTCAATAAATAAATCAGTAAACTGAGAAAAAGCAAAAGGAGTCAGTAAATAGTACAAGATTTACCTTTTAGAAAAGAAATAACTTTTTCATGTTCTCTATTCTCTCATTTAAAAAAATCCACACATGCAATAGTCACAGCTGCAGCCACATAAAACGAAGCGGGCATGGTGTTCACTGGCCGTGCTTCCAACTCCTCATGGCTGCCAGACTCAGCCCGCTGTCAGCTCTGCTGGCAGCCACTTACAAGAGAAGACAGGAGCAAATATAAACCTACAATTCCAGTCTGATGCAGGCAGAGAAAACACTCTCTGGCTTCCCCAAATTCATGCAAGAATGAGAACCTGGCCCAGGATATGGGGCCTGGGGCTGATATTGCAACCTTCATTGTTCAGAAGCAACTGAGACCCAGCATGAGCAGTTGAACCACACCAGGAACAATGCTTCCTCCAGCTGTAACCTACTAGGGTGCCTGGTCAATAGAATCCTAAGAATATACCTGAAAGCTAGTTGCTGCCATTTAAAGTTAATTTATTTTAGGAGAATTTCCAGCATTCCAAAGATGTTCATAAGCAGAAAAACACAGCTAGCTGTGCCATACTGTGTTTGTGGTCCCCTCATCTCCTTGCACCTGCATATCATGTACTGTCCCCAACCTCACGCCCCAAACACACACATCCACATACCCAGCAGACTCTTCAGATCTTCACTCAAGTAGCGTCTTCATTCACAGGAACTTTCCCTGACCAGTCAGACTTAGGCATCCTATCTTTCAGGGGCCTTACCAACCTTGTAACATCTTGGGCATACCTGGGGTCTCTACTACAGTACCCATCAAATGTTAGTATACCATGAAATCCATGCTTGTCTCCCAACTGGGAACCACCTGAGGACAGAGACTGTCTTCAGCCATGTATATACCCCCAGAGACTACTATAATACCCTCCTCATGGCAAATTTCTAATAATTGCTGTATGAATGAATGGATGAAATTCAGAATTGGACTAGGGATAAGGAAGACACAGAGACAGAGCAGTTCTTTGAAAATGGTCAAAGTGGGCCATCCAGAAATGGGTTCTAGAAACCTTCTGTTCTCTCTCATTGAGAGCCTAGCTCCTGTTATATTTCCTACTCCTTCTGCCCAGATGACTTTAAGGCACTACTCTTAGCTCTATCCACTGGAAAAACATGGTCAAAATCCAATGCAAAAAATTACCCACAATGGAGGGCAACTATCATGTCAGAGAAATTTTTGATTTAGAATCTTGTAACAAAATAAAGAGAGAGAGAGAAGAGGGGAAGCTCATTATTTTGAATAACAAAAATAAAATACATAAAATAAAAATCATGTAAGTTATTACCAAGTCTGAGCTCCATTTTTCAGTTTCACCAGTAGGTCTACAATGTAAGGAGACTGATTTCTGCATACCAGCTAATAGAAAGAATCAGAAGCCCCAAGTTTTCCCAGGACCAAGTGGGAGAGGTTGGGCAAAGGTTCAACTTCTTATGAAATAATTCTTTTTTTTTTTTTTTCATCAGGGTCTCACTCTGTCACCCAAACTGAAGAGCAATGACATGATCAGGGCTCACTGCAGCTTTGACCTCAGCCAGGTTCAGGCAATTCTTCCACCTCAGCCTCCTGAGTAGCTGAGACTACAAGTACATGCTGCCATGCCCAGTAAATTTTTTTTTCATAGAGACCAGGTTTCACTATGATGACTAGGCTGATCTCAAACTCCTAGTCTCAAGCAATCCTCCTGCCTCGGCTTCCCAAAGTGCTAGGAATACAGCATTTTGAGCCACTGCGTCCAGCCAAGAATTCTTTTTGTTTTTGAGTTGAAGTCTCACTCTGCCATCCAGACTGGAGTGCAGTGGCACACTCCCAGTCACCGCAGCCTCGACCTGCTGGGCTCTGGCGATCCTTCCGCCTCAGCCTTCCAAATAGCTGGAACTACAGGAGTGCGCTACCACGCCTGGCTAATTTTTTTGATTTATTGTAGAGAGGAGGCCTTGCCAAGTTGCCCGGGTGGGTGTTGAACCCATGAGCTCAGGCAATCCAATCACCTCGGCCTCCCAAAGTGGTGGGATTACAGGCTGAGCGACCAAGCCTGGCCAGTCAAGAATTCTTATGACAAGAAAAATAAGTTTAATTAGCCCTAAACTGCATTTTTAAAAAAATTTGAATTGGAGTCTCACTCTGTTGCCCAGGCTGAAGTACAGTGGCATGATCATGGCTTACCACAGCCTCAAGTTCCTGGGCTCAAGTGATTCTCCCACCTCAGTCTCCCAAGTAGCAGTAGCTACAGGCATACACCACCAAGCTCAGATAATTTTTTGGTTTTTGTAGAGTTGGGGCTTCATGATGTTGCCCATGTTGGTCTCAAACTTCTGTATTCAAGCAATCCTCCTACCTCGGACTCCCAAACTGCTGGGATTACAGGCATGAATCACTGTGCCTAGCCTTAATTAGTCCTAAACAGTATTTACATTACTAGGAAGGAAATAGTTTTTGCTGTTCCCACCTTCATGTTTTTTCTTTAATCCATACATGTAAAAGTCACAGCAGCAACCAAATAAAATAAAGTATGTTAATCACTGGAACATTTTCTAACTTCTAAAGCCCCTATCAGACTCTGGTGGTGACCACAAGAGAAAAACCCAGATCTAAGATATCCTGGTGTAGGCAGAAGTGCATTACAGTCCTTTAGCTGGTAAGAAGTGGCACAAACTTTAGAAAACATCATTTAACATTGTTGAATTTGCCTCCTTGACCACAAAGTGAGTCAATAATGGAACCTTATGAAGTCCAAATGAATAATATATGTATACTATACTTTGGAAATGACAATATCAGATGCTATCTTACAATTATTGGCAGGGGGTTATACAAATAAAAGTAAAATAGAGAAAATTTGGCTAATTGTAGATTAAACATGAATAAAAATAACAAATGTCAAACCACTTATTGCAATCTTGGGGAGGGAGGAGTTCAGTTCAGCTTCCAATTATAGGAAATTGTTAGGCTACCTCACCCCACACTGGTCAGTCAAGAACAACAGGACATTCTGGTCATGACATCCTATCATCTAGGACAGCAAGGAGTCTGGAAATCAAACCATAATAGGCGGCAGAAGAGCTACAAGAGAAAAATCTGGTACATCTTCCTTAGACTAGAGCTCTGAGGAACTACCATGTAATCTTGATCTACCTACACTTAGAACCAAGGAGCAAGTTGTAACGTCTGTCTCTGTACAGATGACTAGTGCCTCCTGGTGTGTTCAAAGGAGAAATAATTTTTTATTTCTCCCCAATACTGAAACTGTACTTATATGAAGGGGAACCCAAAAAACCCAGAATTTATTTATAAAAACATATTTATTCTTACATGTTTAAACTTCAGTCACCTTCAAAGTACTCTCCATTTGTTGCAATACACCTATCAAGACATTTTTTTCACTGTGCAAACAGTTTTTGAGCTCCCTAATTTCTACCATTTTTGTTTCAACTCTTCCACATTAGCAAAATGTTTCCTTTTGAGGACTTTTTTCTTTTTCTTTTTTTTTTTTTTCCGTCTGGGGAGACAAAAAAGTCGCCTGAGGCAAGATCAGGTGAATAGGGAAAGTGGGGCTTAGGGGTCATGCCATTTTTTTATCAAAAACTGCTATACATTCAGTGTGGTGTGGGCAAGTAGTTCATGTAAATCGCCCATCATGAAACAGGCAAACATGCTGAAAGAATCTCCAAAAAAAATTCATTGAAGCCAAATGAAGCCTCTCACAACAATGTTAGCTGACACTGATGAAGAGGGGATCCTAGAACACTTAGTAGCAGTGGAAGCCTGTACTACAAGGGGCCCAGCCTCCAGGAAAAAAAAAAAGATAATTGCTTGGGACTACAAGTCAGATTTTGGAAAATTTGTGTATGCACAATGAGATTTCTTGACAATGAGACCCAAGTCTAAACACGAACTCATTTATATTTCATATATACCTTATACACATAGCCTGAAGGCAATCTTTTGCAATATCTTTAATGATTTTGTATATTAAACAAAGTTTTGACTCTGTTTTGACTGAGACCCAGTACATGGAGTCAGGTATGGAATTTTCCACTTGTGGCATCATGTTGAAGCTCAAAAATTTTCAGATTTTGAAGCATTTTAAATGTCAAATTTCCAGATTAGAAATGGTCAATCTGTAATATCAACTGTTAAACTTCTCTTCACTTGGGAAAGAGATTATCTTTTCATATACATCAATATTTACAAGCCCTTCTTAATGGTACTCACAGATCCTCTTTTCACACACTGATGGAATTACTAGCTTGATAGAATCTTTGCCGTAACTGTTTTAGTTAGTGGGCATGAGAATATCAAGAACAGCTACATTAACTGAGTGCCAGATGTATGTCAAATATATTACACGTATGCCCTGTTGTAATTCTACTACCCATGAAGAAAGTACTGCTATGGTCCCATTTTACAGATGAAGGAATACATCAGATCTCGTAAGCCACTAGATGAGGCTTAGGCATTCTGACTCCATGACCTGTGAAGTCAAACCCTATCTACATATTGCCTCTTTAATTAAAGTTGGCTAGCTCTGAACAAGTTTTGTTTTGAGATTATACTTACATACACATGTATATATGTTTTTTAATTGAGCCAGAATTCATACTAAGTAATAATGACTGATAGTTATCAATGCTGTGTGCTGAGCACTATTTTAAGTATTTCACATTTATTAATCCAATTAATCCTTACAACCCAATGAGGCAGATTTTTTTTTTTTTTTGAGTCGGAGTCTTACTCTGTCACCCAGGTTGGAGTGCGGTGGCAAGTTCATGAACACTGCAGCCTCAATCAGCTGGGCTCAGGCGATCCTTCCACCTCAGCCTTCCAAGTAGCTGGAACTACAGGCATGTGCCATCATGCCCAGCTAATTTTTCTTGATTTACTGTAGAGATGAGGTCTCGCCAGGTTGCCCAGGCTGGTCTCCAACCTGTGGGCTCAGGCAATCCTCCCAAATCGGCCTCCCAAAATGCTGGGATTATAGGCGTGAGTTACCATGCCCGGCCACATTTTTTTTTTTAACAGTTAAAAAAAGGCAGACAGGGAGGCTGCACAAGATTACCAATGAGTTAGTACTGGATGAAGATTCAATCCAGATGATCAGACTCAAAGGAATATATTCCTCTGTTCCATAATATTGTCTCTTAAAAAGTATTTTCCAAACTCCCTAGAGCCATCCCTTTTCTCACTGTGCCAGCCAAAGGGTCAATAATCACCTCTTTAATTGCCACATAATGAAAACAATTGAACAAGAACAAACCAAATTCTAAACTTCAAATTCTGTCTTTAAAAAAATGCCAAGCTTAAGGTTTAAAGAGGAGAAAGACTGCCTTCATTTTTGTACAATAACATGATTCCTTCCCCACCTCAATTCTGTGCAGGATAAGTCAAAACTCACTCTTTACCAGACACCTGCAAACTTTTTCAAGTAACAGTAAAGTCAGATTAGTAGTTCTCTGAACTACAATCTGGGCTGAACAACCACATAAGATACATTTATTAATAATGCCAGACAAATCAATGTATACAACTGCCTATACCCACCCACAAAAGGGGCAAAATATGCCTCTTAATGGGAATTGTTATATATTAGTAGCCTGAGATAATTTATTAATAAAATAAGCATGCCTTCTCTAAAACTTCAGGGAATCACATATTAGGGTACTTAAAATCCAAAACTAATCTTAATGTTCTGTCTTTGTATTTTTATGATCCAGTGGTCACCAAGCACAGAGCTGTTAAATCTGTTGTTTGTAAGAAAAACGTTGCACATCATACAGCTAAATCATTCTTAATACAGAGTGAAATTTCAACCTCAGGATCATTCTCCACTTATTACAATATTCATGAAAGAAATTCCACAACTGAAGCACAGTGAGTACAATTTGATTTTTAAAAATATGTTCAGGCATCAAGCTGTGTATTTAATATAGTTTGCATTTCTGTAGTGCAGTAGGTTTTCTATTTCAGACAGCTGAGAGTAGCTTACAGATTAGTCTAATTTGCTAAATTGAGATACTCATGTTTTACTTTTCTTATCTGCCTTTTTATGGTCTATCTGGGTGAACTTAATTGACATATCTGAGCAGATGAAATACCCTCAGTTAGGAGTGTGGCTCTCACAGAGTAAATTAAGACTGATGTAGACAATTATGCACAGAGCCGAGAATGAAAGGTGTGTGCAGAAGAGGGAGCAGAATTAGTCTTCATTTGTGTCTCAGCTTTATCACTTAAAAGAAGCCCATGTGCTCTCTAAGAAAACATCCTTAAGGGAGGAAATTTTTCTTTCAACTTAAAATATAGATTCCTAGAAGAAAAAAGAAGAATAACAACAACATGGGCTTATTTCTTGAGAAAGAAATGAACTGCCAGAAAGAAGTGATACAACACTCTTCAAATTATTATATTTAGGCTTCTACATCAAATCTTGATTAAACTTTTACTAGATTCAAATCGTCAGGTTTTTTTTTTAATTTGGGTTTTAAAAAAGTACAAGCAAAGCAAGCTTCACAATGAGTTGGCCACTGTAGAACCACGACTAAAACTGCTAAATTCTCACGCAGTCTACACCAGGCTCAAACTGAAGGGCAGCTGGAAACCATCCCAATGCAAACATGCTCTAGGCAGAAGGATGATAAAGAGGTTCACTGAGGACAATAAAATAGAGCCAGAGAAGCTGCGAGACCAGTGGCTCTGAGAATATGGCCTTTAGCAGCGTTTCAGGCTAGGAATGGAACTCCCCCCAGATGGCGTAGAGTTGGTCCTTATCAAGTGAGAAGAGAAAGTCACTGAGACAATGCTCATCTGAGTCCACTGCAGCAAACCAAGTTGCTCCATCATTCCCACCTGCCCCAAACCACCTTCAGACCCTTCGTCCTTCTCCAGGTCCCTCACTGACTAGTACATTGGGCAAATGACCTTGACTCTGGGTTCAAGGTCCTATCTCCTAGGGGCTTGTGAGGATTAAGTCAATTGAACCATATAACCACCAAGTGGTAAACATTCAGACATATTAGCTATCGTTGTTGATCTTGTGCACTTTCCCCAACCCCTGCTCAGTCCATGGAAGCCTTCAACGTTCCAAACCCACAAGATTCTCTTGAGCATTTATCCTTGGTTTAATCCCTCTCAGCATCTGAAAATGCTGATAGCGTGCCTCTTCTGAGAACATGTATGTGTAGAACCCAACCCTTCAAACCAGGACCCAATTGGTCTCTGGTAACAGAAGCCCAGAAATTAAGGGAAAGGACAGTGAAGAATATTATATTCCCAGATGATTAAGCCTATTAGAAGACATTTTGTAAGATTTAGACAATGAGTGGAATATTTACCAGTCCTTTTAAATTCAAAGTGATTCATGTAAAAGTAAAAAATGGGGCACAAGAAAAACTGTTAGGATAAAAAATGTATTAAAAACCAGTTACATCAGCAGGCATCAAGATTACAGATTCAGGTTACACCCGACCATGAAGTAAATTCTATTTCCATGCACACCATTCTCGTCAGGTCTTCTAGACTCCCAAGCCATCTCTCCAAATCCTTGTCCACCTCCCAGATTTAGGCTTAGGTTTTTTGGTTTGCTTTCCAGTCCATGGAGGTGAAGGCAACTATGTGTTGATTCTTGGCACCATCCTGTGGTCATACCTGATATTGCACCTTCCAACAAATCCCACTAAGGGAAGGAAATATTTACATAGCCCTGCCCAACTTCAAATCTCATCTCTACTTAACATTGAGACCATGGGTAAATTGACTAACTTGGAAGGGCCATGATAATAACAATATAAAGGTATAGATGCATAGAATCAAAGACTAGAATGACATATAAAAAAATAAAAACATAAAAATAGAGATCTTTTTTTCATTTTAATATTGTTACCATTTTTTCACAATCCAGGGAATCACCAGAAGTGCTAAATGATGGAGGGAGCCTTCAAACCATTCGAAATACCAACCTAAATCCATTTCAGGCTGTGAGCTCAGCAGCTTGGCCCAAAGTACCAGGTCATCTGAGGAGACTCAGGCACTGCCTACTGAAGAGTCTGTTTCTGAACTCTGTACTGTGTTTTACGGATCTGGGGTGGAAGTGGGCTGAGGATTTATCTCAGAGGCAATTATTTGCTGACTTTGGGCTAAATAGAGAAAAAAGCTTACATTCTCAAACTACAGCATCCTTACCAACAGTGATTTCTAATTTCTACAAGTCTCCTAAACAGGGACATAGTTATTTCTAAACAAGGTCTATGGCCAGGAAGAATGCCACCAACCTCGACTCAAAAGTGGGAGCATGGGTGCACACAGAATCACTGGGAGAACAAGTGCAGTGCCCAGCTCCTCCCCTCCAGGCTGATCCCAGGCATCTGCATTCTGAAGATGCTCCCCAGGTGATTCTGATGCACAGGTCCTGATAAAAACCAGATTATCTATGATATACAGCATTTAGTTGAGGTTCACTTACAGGGTCTCTCCTGTAATAAATACAATTGTGCAGGGTACATAAAAGAGGACTTTAGAAAAACTGATATACAAATTGAATCAGTCAAGAGCTACATCCTCAGAAGGGAAAGGTATATAAGAACTACTTATATACCTCCGATAGTTTCTGACAGTGCATCAGAATTACCTGGAAAAGGTTTTTAAAAGTACTGCACAGTGATCCCAGGCTAGACTTCCCAAATCAGCATCCCCAGTACTGGGGCTTCCAGTGACTCTGCAGTCTGTGGACTGCGAAACTTTACTTTAGTCTAAGCTCATTGCCAAGGAAGTAGAGGCAGTGAGGGTAGCAACTTAAATAGTAACCACTGGCAAATGAAAACAAAAATAAAGAGTTTTTTAAGTCAAATGATAAATGCTAGCCCTAGTCCTGCCAGTGAGGAGAGACAAAACTCCGTTGGAAGAGCATCCTCTCACTGAGGATGCAATCTGATCTATGCCCCACAGTTTGACCAAGACATGCTGACCACTGCTGAGGAAAGAGGCAAGAGTCTATGATATTTTTTGTCTTACTGTCTCAAGGTTGGCAAATAGCTGGCACAAATGCTATTGGTTCCCTGCCCCCCTCCTATGCACATGAGAGATATCATTAAGGGACTGTGACATTCTTTCCCAGCCAACCCAAACAGGGCCTCAATCTTCCCTGAACAGACTACCACTTCCCAAAGACCAGAGTTGGCCAGTTAGGTGAAGTCCACGTGCCCTCCCTGACTTAACATAGACAGCTTAGAAACCGGGCCTCTCTGTACACCATGGCTATTATATCAATCTCCAGGTTAGTCCAAATGAGACCCCTGAGGAAATAATGTACCTACAAAGAAAGCAAGTTGTTTCCCGCTCAATGGTGTACCTGGAATTTTGGGACAAATATGCAAAGTTTCTAACCTGCATCCCTATCAACAGATCTGACTACCCAATAGACAGGGTGCTGTACTGGATGAATCTCTTCCATAAAGTCTCCCCCAGTACTTCAGTCTGAATTCATCATTCCCTTTATAGTTGGATAGGTCTTATTTGTGCCTATGTCCACTAACAGACTGCAGATTCTTTGCCAAAGACTTTTGAGGCTAGTCCTGCAATGTAGACATGCATTCCTGTCATGGAAGCAAAGAAGAAGCAATGAGAGTTGACCTCACATATGTAAACTAAGAAGTGAATCAACAACGAGATCACAAGAACTGGGAGGACAAGCACCTGATCTTTACCATTCTGAGGGGGAAAGATGCACATGAAATGGTTGGTCTTCAGGGCCACTCTAGGCTGTTATGGCTGGACAACCTTGACTAGGTAAGTGGCATGCAGGTGCTCACCAGGAACAGACATCATTCAAACACTATAGGCACATTATTTCTATTGCCTTCATTTGGTTCCTGGAGCTCTCAGGCCCATGATTTCTAAAGCAGCAGTATATTTTAGGAAACTCCGGCCGGGTGCAGTGGTGCATGCCTATAATCCCAGCACTTTGGGAGGCCAAAGAGGGCAAATTGCCTGAGTTCAAGACCAGACTGGGCAACTTGGCAAAACCTCATCTCTACAATAAATCAAAAACTAGCTGGGTGTGAAGGCACATGCCTATAGTCCCAGCACGTGGCATGCTGAGGTGGAAGGATCACCTGAGTCCAGTAGGTCAAGGCTGTGGTAGCCATGAACATGCCACTGCATTCCAGCCTGGGCAACAGAATGAGACTCCAACTCAAAAAAAAGGGCAAGAAAGCGCCAAACCAAGAGCCATGCCCTAATGGAAACTCTGCCAGCACAAAATTAAAATGAAAAAATAATATATGTTTCCTAAGACCTGCATACCACTGACATGAATAAGAATTGACAGAACGCTTACTTCTAAACAGTAACTCATCCATCCTGTATGTCATGAAAGGGTGTGAAAACCTGGGGAACACCACTGAGGCGCTGGCCCCCACATGCAGTGTAGTTCTCAGGAGCAACATGGGAAGGGAAAAGACACGGGGTTTTTTTTTAATTACAACTACAGAGACTGAGCTGAGGTTTTGGGCCAAATCAAAGAAAATAGGATCCTGAGCGCTACTGCTCAGGTTCCAGAAAAAGTTATGATGTAGAAAAAGCTTGACATGAAATTCACAGTAAGCATCAGTTAAAACAGAGACACCTAGTTAGGACAAACCTAGAGTCAATGCAAGGCCTATAACTCCCTCAACTGAAAGAATAAAGGGGATGGGATGTCTAGGAGTTACCCATTCTCACTTCTAAGAGTTTAAAAGAGCATTATAATTAACAAGAGTTAACCTCAGTAAAAAGTGTTACATTCCATAAAAGGTGCCTATTCTGGGTACTATTCCTAAAATCTAACCACTAAGAAAAACTCATTTTCTGCTCTATAATCTATATGACTTTATTGTCATCATCCATCGTCAAACCTTGCTAAGATAAGTAATCCTAAAGGGTTTTTTTCCTCCTCGAGGGAATACCATTAACACTTCAATCTGTCTACAAAAACCAGCAACAAGTAACAAAATATAGTGACTGGTAGTTCTAACATCTTCTTAATATGCTTCTCAATCCTGAGCATTTATTTTTTAACATCCCCCAATCCAAAGTGCACCAAAGAAGATGTAATATAAACATTTCAATGTGGATGTCTGCAGCTTAACAGCCTTAATAACTGCAGCTATAAAATTTTAAGAGCTATCGTATTTTGGTGGCAATTAAGAGTTATTGATATTTCTGAAATTCATTTGAGATTTTACTGTAACTTTAGCAAAATATTGGTTTATGATATGACTTTGGAAATAATAAATTGTCTTACAATCTTAATATTATTAAGAAAAACTTATTGCCATGAAATTAAACTAAACCCATATTTAAAATTCAATCAAAATAAATTGCTCTTGATCAAAATACTGATATATCTAAAATATATTTAATATTGACCCAATCTAATGGGAAGAATATACTGCTCTATTTATAATCAATATGTTGACATTAACACTTTTATTAATTCTTTACAGTAGTTAAGAAAAAGTCTGACACTGCTCACTGTTCAAAGTATTGGGCAATATTCCTCAACAACTTTACAGGTATTAAGTATGCCTAGAAACTAGTGCTGTGGTGAAAAATGACAACTATAAGCCAGTCCTCAATTATAAGTTTGTACATAAGGTACTACTAGAATGTGAGTGAAACACCTCTAAAGAATTGGATTTAAGTCACAGGTCCTCAAATTATTTTTGTAAAGAATTCTGCTGCATCTATTTTGAAAAGGTTATGGAATGTGTGTGGCTCACTGACAAGGGTCATGAGAAGTTCTAAGTAACAGAAGAAAAAATATCAGGTCAAGTTTCACTCATGAAGGCCAGTGGAAAGCTACAGTAAATACAAGAAACTAGGTCTCCCCACCTTGAGAAATAAGAAAAAACTGTTGCAGACTGGGTAGAAGGTCACTCAACTATTAAATGTTTAAAAAGTAAGGAGATTTCTTATTCCCTTTGACTTCTTGGAGCTCCTAGCAAGCTGACTCACAAGACCTGAGGTGCAGCTGTAGTACAGTGCTCAGTGGGACCCCACGGGGAGGCCCGCAATGCATGGATTGTTTATCCTGGATATTAGATATCCAGAAAACATGTGGTGACATGCAATCCTGACTTCATGTTTCACATGTTCACCTTCTCTTTTATCCCACTTCCATCATATACTGACAAAGTCATGGAGACAAAAGCCAAAGTCAGTCTCTACCATAAAAAATGGCAGTAAAGATAGTTATGCAATGCCTACAAAATACAATTTTGGCACGACAGTGGTTTATAATTATGAAGGTGACTATTTCCTCAAGACAAAGAAGAATTCAAATCCCAAACTTCAGTAATAGCTTTTTTTTTTTTTAAAGGAAAGTTCTCTAAAATTACTACTCTGCTTCTAAAGGAAAAACAAAATAAAAAACCCCCACCCAGTATTCATGACAGAACTCTCCCTTTTCTTTTTCCTGGTACATATTATGGGTGACTACTCTCAGTGTAAAGTTCACACAGTTCATGCTCAGTCTTCTGTATGCCTCTTTTCCCTACCTTTCCTTAAGCTTTCCATCTTAGACTTGGTTCCAAATCCAAATAAAGACCTAAAGTACAAGCATTTGGGGCCAGCTCCATTAAGGACTCAGAGGCCCCAATGGTTTTGTAAGTTAAGTCTTCAGGAAGTCCAACCTCTGCATAAACAGGATCTAGTATGTTGAGCTGGATCTAAAATGCTTACATATTAATAAAACTGCAGCCTAAGATCAAGTAGTACCATTTGCTTACAATCCCTGCAGACTGACCTTAACCGCTGCTTATAATAATCTTCATCTCCATCATCTCGGCATCTCGCTACTTTTTGACCTCCTCCTCCTGTGGCTTCAGCTTCTTCTCCGGAACTTGAGAAAAAGTCATCCTCAATCTCCTGCACCAGGACTTTCTTCTGCCGTTTGCAGCTCTTGCGCACAGGTCTCAGTTCACAGCTGGTGCCATCTCCAGATAGGTCTGCCCTCGTCCCCTCTACATCGTCCTCCTCATCCTCCCCGGACGGGAAGTATTCCGACTCTTCACTCCCAGAGTCTCCCTCTGCATTTGGCCTCACATCTGACTCCCATGGTTTCTTTGCCTTTGGCAATCCCACTTTCCCCTGAAACTGCAGAGCCTTCTTCTGGAGTTTCTTGATGTGCTTTTTCAAGCGTTTATCTGTTTTTGAGAGAACTTTGGTTTTCTTGCTTGGTTTGTTTTTATTTTGTGTTGGGGTCAACTCAGAAGTGACAGTGGCTGGAGCTTTTCTAGCAGCTCTTTTAGTATAAGCTTGCTTCTTCCTTTCAAAAGACAGTTTTGCTTGATCTGCCAAATACTTTTCAAAGTCTGATGCTTCATTAAGCATTATTTTTCTAGGCTTTTTCTCCTGTTTCTGAGGGATCTGGGTACCAAAAGGTGTCATCTGGCCACTGCGGATGAGCTCCTCCCAGGCAGCCTCCTGGACAGGCATGAGCATGCTGCCGAGACAGGATGGCCCCGGCTCTGAAAGAGCAACGACAATGCATTTGACACTAGCATAAACTTCCCAAGAGTACAGCAGAAATAAATATTCTTCCACTAAGTAGTAGGCACCTACATATAACTCATAAAAGACACACTGCCAGTGTACTAAAGCATATTATACATGAAGGATAGTGTAAAATGCATTATAGTATCATGCTACATTTAATATATTCCTGTTCAAAAAGGTGACTTATCAGTAATTTTTGCCAAATATCATACTATAAATATACTCTATGCTAATCAAAAGACAGACATTACTATGTAAATTAGTTATAAACAGATAAGCTTAGCTATGCTTCCTTATCAACTGAGGAGTAGCCCATGAGGAAGTAATCTCTCCAAGTTTCTATGTCACTGCTAACACCAACAACCAGATGGACTTAAATTCAAGAGACTGAAAATAGACATCTCCAGGGTCATCACCATGTATCCAAATAGGAAAAACATAAATGTTAGCTCTACACTGCCCAGCACAATGGTTAAAGATACTTGTAGCTATTTAAACTTAAATTAAGTTAAAAATTCAGTTCCACAGTTGTATTTGCCATATTTCAAGTGCTCAATAGCTACATGTGACTAACGGCTGCCAAAATGACAACACAGAGAAAATTTTCATTATTGCAAAAAGGTCTATTGGAGAGTACTATATTATCTATGTAAAGTTAACTAACTTGAAGACATAAACTAAAACTGGAAGTTATGCCATAAGTGTAAAGTGACCCACAAATCATCTTTCTTTTGTTAGTTGAAATTAATCTTAAGCAAAATTACTTTACCATATAGCCAAAATACCAAAAGACCCAAAGCTTCACAGAAAGGAATTCATATTCTAAAATCTAAATGCAATCTAGAATGCAAGTAATCAATAGCCACATGTGAATAATGGCTACCAAGTGATAGCACATCCAGTTTTTCATTAAAGTTGTACTGAAATAAAATTTACATCAGAAAGTACACAAATCATAAGTATTCAGCTCAATGAATATTCTGAAAAAAAAATACTCATACACCCACAGCTGCTGACCTCACAGACCACAAAAGTGCCGGCCAAGAAAGCACAGTTGTCCTGCCCTACATGAAGGGTTCTTCCTGGAAGTACAGACCAATAGACACAACCAGGTCAAGTGACAGGAATTACTAATACTCCCAGATATGCCCTTCAGGCCACCTCCCAGCCTTTACTATCCCCAAGATAAAGGCAGTCCTGACTCCTTTAGACAAGTTGTGCCTAGTTGTGAACTCTTATATAAATGGAAATGTTTGTGCTCTTATGTCTGCCTTCTTTTGCTCCACATTATTCTTGTGATTTGACCACTTATTGTTAAATGTAGTTCAGTATGTCAATTTTCACACTGTTAGTAGTATTCTATTATATGACAATACTACAATTTTTCTGTTATACTGTTGATGGACATTTGGGTGGCTTCTAAATTTAGGTTTCTAGGACTAATGTTGCTATGTATATTCTGGGACACATCCTTTGGAATATAGAATGCTGTGGATATATTAAGCTTTTGCTTGCACTGTCAAACAGCTTTCCAAAGTGGAACTTTCCAAAGTCCCACCAGCCATGTCTGAGAGCTCCAACTGGTACATATTCTTGCAACTCCATATCAATTATGCTAGTAAGCATGTAGTGGTACCACATTGTAGCTGTGATTTGCACTTCTCTGACAACTAAAGAAATAGGGCACCTTTTATAGATTGCTCTTTTGGACAGCCTCTTTTGTGTAGAAAATGTTCAAGTCTTTTGCCCATTTTTCTTTGCCATTTAAAAAAATGATTTCTTGGAGTTCTTTGTACATTCTGGATTCAACAACTGATTCACACAATTATTGCAAATATCTTCTTCCACTCTGCAGCTTGTCTTTTCAAAAACTCTCTAAATGCTCTTTTTGGCAAATAGGAGTTCTTAGTTTTAACACAATCCATTTAACAAATCTTTTCCTTTACAGTGAGCATGTGTCCTGTGTAAGTCCTTGCCTACCCCAAGATCATGAAAATGTTTTCCCTATGTTGTTTTAAAAGGTTTGTTTTACCATTCACAATTAAGTCTATAAACTGTTTGGATTATATTTTTGTATATTGTGTAATGGATGAAGATTAATTTCATTTTTTTATTTTTCTGAGTCAGAGTCTCACTCTGTCACCCAAGCTGGAATGCAGGGGCACAATCAAGCTCACCACAGTCTTGAACTCATGGGATCAGGTGATCCTTCTGCCTCAGTTTCCTGAGGCCTCCAGAGTAGTTGGAACTACAGGCATATACCACCACACCCAGCTAATTTTAATTGTTTTTAAGAAATGAAGTCTCACTATGTTGCCTAGCCTGATCTCAGACTCCTGAGTTCAAGCAATTCTCTTTTCTCAGCCTTCCTAAGTGCTGGGATTACAGGCATGAGCCACAGCACCTGGCCTTAATTTCATTGTCATATGGATTAACACAGCACCATTTATTGAAAAGATCATTCTTTTCCACAGCTCTGCCTGTCACCTTTGTCATAAATTAAGTGATATACATGTATAAGTGGGTCTGTTTGCTGAACCCTTTATTCTGTCCTATTGCTCTACCAGTTTAACTTTGTGCCAATACTACACTATCATAATTACTATAGCTTACAATAGGTCTTGGTATTTTGTTCTTCTTCAAGATTCTCTTGGCTACTCTTGGCCCAATGCATCTTTATACAAATTTTAGAACCAGTTTGTTAACGCTCCCACACCATTACTCTATACTTTCTACCCTGCACCATTCCCCTCAAAAAACCCTAAAATTTATATTCGGTTACATTGAAACTATAGCTGGATAAGAACTGACATATTTACAATTAGGTAACTCACATTTACATAGGTCTTAATTTTTCAATAGCATTTTGTAGTTTTTAATGTAGAAAATATCGCAGAAAACATTTTTTGCTAAGATTTACTTCCAGGTATTCATTTTTTATTGTAATTGACTTCTTTATTAATTTTCCTAGCATAGAAATATGACTGATTTTTATGTATTGATTGACCTTATATTCAATGATATTGCTAAGTTCATGTAATAGTTCCAATGGTCCATTGATTCTTTTGGATTTTCTATATAAACAATTACATATTCTGTGAACAATGATGGTTTTATTTTTTTTTCAATTCTTATGTGTTTTACTTCTTTCTTCTGTTACTATACTGTTCAGTACAATGTGTAATAGAAAAGATGAAAGTGAGGGCACTCATCTCCTCCCAGATCATAGTGGCAAAGCCAAAGTTTCGGGAATTTAGGGAGTTTTGTTGGTTTGTTTGTTTATTGATTGATTGTTTGGACACAGAGTCTCACTCTGTCACCCAGGCTAGAATGCAGTGGTACAATCACAACATCATAGCTCACTGCAGCCTCGAACTCCCGAGGTCAAATGATCCTTTGTGAGCAGAAGTAGAGGGCTATCACACTTCTGCCTACTGCTTGGGTTCAAAGAGACTTTAAAAGGTAAGGAGTATAGCCAAGGGTTGTCTCTAGACAAGGCAGAGCTGGGGCCACAAGGCCTGGGCTCTTGGACACTTCTGCTCTACTGCCTCCCCAAACAGCATGAAGAAAAGAGGGCAATAAGAGACCAGGAGTCTCAAGTGCTGGCTGATGCCCAGAGGGAGAGATATAGTAGGAAGCTGGAACTCAAAAAAGGGCAAGGCCAGAGGTCCAAAGATTTGTAAGACACTAGAACCTAAGTGGATGCAAAAGACATTGCGAGTGGTTGAGATTATTTAAGGAGAGGTAGTAGAATAAGAAGAGGGCTTAGGAGAAATTCTCAGAAACAATCAGCATTTAGGATGAGGCTAGAAATAACTAAACAGAAGTAGTAAGAAAGCCGAAAGGGAAGTCTGTAGATGGGGACCCCAGAAGGCAAAGGAAATGTCAGCTGCCAGAGTAAGACAAGAATGAAAGGGGCTTTTGGATTCAGGAGGCAAACAGAAAGCCTGAGCAAAATTGTACCAAAGTAGCAGTAGGAGGTAAGAGACAGCAGCAGGTTTGAGACAGTCAGACAGAAACAATGAGAAACATGGTACCACCACAACAGAAAGCACAGGTCGTAGGCCTACTGAATTCTGAGAGACTGAATTTTAAAAACACATATTAATATGTTTTCTTTTGCTTCAATTCTGCATAACAATTCTCTTGTCTTATTGAATAAACTTCTGGAGTTAGTAGAAAATGTTTGCTTGGAAAGTTTAAATAATAAAAAGCTTTAGTCTATATTTCAAGTAGTAAATGTCTGAGCAGCTACCAACAATGTCTACACACACACACACACACACACACACACATACACACACAATGACTGCAAAGATACTTATTTCCAGAGCTTATGCATTTTCCAAAAACATTTTCCAGTAGACAATCATCTAGGATAGTAATGTAAATGAAATCATGGCCACAGTATAACCTGAATGAAGATGCCTTTTCTTAAACAACAGAACTGATGCTTGGAAAGCCTGCCAAATATGCTCCTTAAGGACACAAGAGAGCAATTCTACAAATGTGGATTGATGATGCTGGGCTTCCAACATGTAATTCAATCAGGATGTCAGTTATCTTAATCAAATTAACTCTATGAGAATGTCTAAGATTTCCAATTTATTAAGTGTAATAATAAATGAGGACCAGCAGCCTCCAGTGAAATGTGTTAAAAATTTATTTTCATTCTCTTCAGAGAGATTTGGTTCTGCAGGTGTAGAGAACAAAATTTTCCTAAATCTTCCTTGACACTATGGCAAAAAAATGTATTTTTCTCAAAACCCAGGCAAAGACTAAAGAGACACCCTCCATGGACTATAGGCATCAGGCATCATTTTAAGAACACAGAGAAACAGCTTACAGCATCCTCACCTGCATCCTCCTCCTCCAGACTGGCATGATCTAGTTCAACTTTTACCTCTGCCCCTCCAAGAATGGCCTGGAGACGTTTTTGTTTTGCAGTGATCTTTTTTAGTTGCTGTTCCTTGAATGGCAAATATCGAATGCAGAAAACAGGAATGAAGTGATTTATTGTTAAATACAAAAGACTGTGTTACAAAATTTTAAAGCTTTAATCAAAAGTAAAGTAAAAAGAAGACAGACATTCCATAGATTGCTATTACTATAGAGAACCTTATTTGAGCTACTACCAATGTTATAGCAGCAAAGGGGCCTCGAGCATTTACAGTAGGTAGGCATCCCAGACCCACACACTCTGCCGACTAAGCCATCATCTACATGCCCAAGCACTTATGCACATGTGTGCTGACTTGGGAAGTGGAATTGTTTTACTTCGTTTCCCCCATTACAAACTGAGTAAATCACTAAATGTCTCTGTATTTCTGACCTTAGCAGCCAATGGGCCACAGAGGTCAACAGGCCATAGGGATAAGAAATAAAAAAACACAGGTTCAAATAGTTAAAAAGTCAATCCCCTTTGATAACATACCGTATTTATGACTATCCTTTATAGCATTCTACCCAATCGTAAAACCTTAAAAGAGAAATATATTTTGTTACCAAGCATAGTAACTCAAACCTATAATCTCAGCACTTTGGGAGCCTGAGGTAGAAGGATCACTTGAGGCCAGGAGTTCAAGATCAGCCTAGACAACATAGCAAGACTCCACTTCTACAAGAAAAGTAAAAAATTTAGCCAGGTGTGCAGGCATGTCCATAGTTCCAACTATTTGGGAGGCTGAAGCAGGAGGCCTGCTTGAGCCCAGGAGTTCAAGGTTGTACTGCTGCACCCCTGTCTGGATGACAAAACAAGTCTGTCTCAAAAAAAATTTTTAAATTTTAACAAGAAAAATATATTTTGCTATGCCTCTTTATACTCCCCACCTCAGATTCCTTCTTGTCTTGTTTTCTTCAGCCTCACCAGAACTTGGATATGTGGCCCTCCTGAGGCTTCCTCAATTAACTGGGCCTGTAGATTTATGTTTCCCAGGTGAAGAATGTTTCAACTCCAAATATGAGTTTGGGGAAAGGGGACATCCTGACATAAACACCACACTGTAATGACTTGCAATTTATTTTTTTCTCAGTCTTTCACTCAGCAACATCCCATTTAAGATATTTCCCCTCTGAATAGCCTATCTCTAAACATCAAAGAGTTGCTAAAGAAAGATAGGAATACATAATTAAGTTAGACTAGGACCTTAAGTAGCCTAAAGTTTAGCCTCTCTGCCCTTGAAATCCCAGCCCACCAAAACCCAAAAAGGTCAGAGAAGGTCTCTGCACATCAATTTCACATGCTCTCACAGAAGGCCAGATGTCTACTCTCTGATTTGGGAAGACCTCAACTGCCTTAAACCTACTGTTCGCTCTGACCTTTGGGCTGCTATTCTGGGAGTAAGTGAGAGAAGACAATGCAGACAACAGACTGGTAGGTAATTAGAAAGCAAAAGGAGAGCCACATGAACTGAGTCTATGTACACCCCCCAGGAGAGCTTACAGAAAAGATGCAAGGAATCAACTGTAAGCACAAGGACATCTGTTAGTCATTTTGGAGGGCAGAACTCAAATGATCAAAACTAGTCATTTCTATCTACTGCTATGTATTTTTATAAGTGGGTACATAAATCCTAAAAATATGTTTTAAACCTCACAAAGCTGCACATGAATCCAAAAAAAAAAGGTTTCAAACCTCATAAAAATCACATCCTATGTAACAGATATCCCCTACCCCTAAGTTCTCCGAACCTAGGTCAGCCCCAGTGTGGCTGGGTGCTAACTATCATGCCTGAGAAGGGGAGGAAGGACCAGCTCTCAGAACACCAAACAGGAGTACATGAGGGGCAACAGCTGCCTCATCAGAAAGCAGAATAGACACAGAGTAAGGAGGAGCTAAGCAACTGAGTTCACACAAGACCAGAAGACTGAAAGGCCAGCATGCCCAACAGAAGCCAAGCTGGGGGAAAGAAAGGGTGAAGCAAGGAAGACTATGGAAGAGCTAATGAGTGAGGAGGCATGCAATTCCAAAAAAGAATTTATCCTCAAATGTACAGATGATCCACAATTACAATGGTTTGACTTGCAATTTTTTCACCTTTACAATAGGTTTATTAGGATGCAACCTCATTGTAAGCTGAGGAGCCTCTAGACTTAGTGATGTTATGACTTGATAAGCTTTTTACTTTAAGACAGGTTTATTGGAACATTAAATGCATTTTCAATTATAATGGGTTTATTGAGACATAGCCCCATCAGAAGTTAAGGAGCATCTGTGTATGTACAGATAGTGGGTGTATGGGTGGATGGATAGATGTGTGTGTGTCTTTAAAAATGCTGTACAGGCCAGGCGAGGTGGCTCAAGACTGTAATCCCAGCACTTTGGGAGGCTAAGGCGAGAGGACTGTCTGAGCTCAGGGGTTCGAGACCAGCCTGGGCAACGTGGGGAGGCCTCATCTCTACAATAAACCAAAAAAATAAGCTGGGCATGGTAGCGCACGCCTGTAGTTCCAGTTACTTAGAAGGCTGAGGTGGAAGGATCACCTGCGCCCAGCAGGTCAAGGCTGCTATAGCCATGAGTATGCCACTACACTCTACCCTGGGCAACAGAGTGAGACTCTGACTCAAAAAAAAAAATGCTGTAAAACCGAAAATATTATAAGAAAATAGATTAAAGATTAAACATATAAAAGCAACCAAAAATTTATCAGCTATAACTATTTGCTTCACATCTTACAATTATTACACAGAATATTTCCTAAGTTATTAAAAGAACCTAAATGATGACCTTTTCAAAAATGTAATACTTAATACATTATCTTGAATCACCTTATTAAACTTCTGTCGTCTTACAGAATCTAGTTTCCTGTTGATATCTCTGTTGGTGGCAGCTTGAGGGCTAAGTTGTTCAATAATTTTATTGATTTGCCTTAGGGATGTCGTACATAACCTGAAAAATAAGATAAATTGTCTATTCTTCACTTTGGCAATATTTTTATAACACAACATAAAGAGAAAAATGCTTAAAACAATCCCTTTTACTACTTATTAACTAAAAGAAAAAAGAAGCTAAACCAGAGCATATATTATAACTGGCCACAAATAGGACTTGAAAGATTACAGATTTAAGATGACTGCTAGTGTTTTTCTTTTATCTGGTTGATTTAAATCAACTCGCTACCTCTCACAAGTAGATTCATTCATTCTACAAGCATGTTTTAAGATTCATTCATTCTACAAGCATGTTTTAAGTACCTACTTGCCTATAATCCCACACCTTGGGAGGCTGAGGTGAGTGGATTGCCTGAGCCTGTGGGTTCGAGACCCGCCTGGGCAACTTGGTGAGACCTCATCTCTACAATAAATAAAAAATTAACCGGGCATGGTAGTGCGCGCCTGTAGTTCCAGCTACTTGGAAGGCTGAGGTGGCAGGATTGCCAGCACCCAGCAGGTCGAGGCTGTGATGGCCAGGAGTGGCCACTGCACTCCAGTCTGGGTGACAGAGTGAGACTCCAACTCAAAAAAAAGTACCTACTTTACTCAAAAACACTGTGCTAGAACAATGTGCAATAAGTTGTCCTTTAATATGAAGAAATGCATACACGAGTTTTTAAAGTCCATTATGGAAGGCTTCCTAAGTTTGGGAAAGTCCTAAAAATGCTTAAGTATTTTTTATATAAGTTATATATCTGTGACAATATTTTCTTTCACAAAACTGGAAGATTCATTTACTGCTGCATTAAAATTTGTGGCATAAAGAAAAAAACATCAATTTAAAATAAAGTGAAGCCAGGCATGGTCACTCACACCTATAATCCCAGCACTTTGGGAGGCCAAGGTGAAAGGATTGCCTGAACCCACTGGTTCGAGACCAGCCTGGGCAACTTGGCGAGACCTCATCTATACATTAAATCAAAAAATTAGCTGAGCATGGTGGCACACGCCTGTATTTCCAGCTACTTGGAAGGCTGAGGTAGAAGGATTGCCCGAAACCACGAGTTCAAGACCAGCCTGGGCAACTTGGAGAGACCTCATCTCTACATTAAATCAAAAAATCAGCTGAGTGTGGTGGCACATGCCTGTATTTTCCAGCTACTTGGAAGGCTGAGGCAGAAGGATCGCCTGAACCCAGCAGGTCGAGACCATGGTGGCCATAAGCATGCCACTGCACTCTAGCCTTGGTGACAGAGTGAGACTCCGACTCAAAAAAATAAAATAAAATAAAACCGCTACTAAAGTAAACACCACAGAACTGTAGCTTCCAATTTTTAAAACACAAATTCAATCTTCCTGACGCTTAAGTAATTTGTTCTTTGTACTCTGCAGATTTCAGGATAAACAATGAAAGTCACTGGCTGTCTAAGGCACCACATACCACCAGCCATCTAACATCACACACTGCCTGGAGACTCTGCAGCACTCTCCTATCACCTCCGTAGGAAGTAGATATGTTTCTAAAATCAAATATAAAAGGTGTATCATAAGAAAAGTTGAGTTCGGCTGGGCTTGGTGGCTCAGCCTGTAATCCCGTGCTTTGGGAGGCCGAGGTGAATGAATTGCCTGAGCCCGCGGGTTCAAGACCTGCCTGGGCAACTTGGCAAGACCTCATCGCTACAATAAATCAAAAAATTAGCTGGGTGTGGTAGCGCGCGCCTGTAGTTCCAGCTACTTGGAAGGCTGAGGCAGAAGGATCGCCGGAGCCCAGCAGGGCGAGGTTGCAGTGGCCAGGAGCAGCCACTGCACTCCAGTCTGGGCGACTGAGTGAGACTCCAACTCAAAAAAGAAAAAAAAAAAGGAGTTGAGGTCCTCAACACTCAGGATCAGACTACAACCATCCAAGAGCACCTGCTACTCAGGAGGCCAAAAGGGGAATTGTGAGCAGAAAACATGCCTTTTAAGCGCCAACAGCTTTTAAGTGCCAACAGCCACCTCTACAACAGTCTCAGCCACTAGCTCCACACTCTACCTTCCCAGTTACCTCCTCTGACAATGTTCCATCCTCCACCCAGTCCAGCCCTCATCTTCTTGCTTGATTGCTTGACACTATCCAGAACGTAGTCCAACAGGGCACAGACTAACAATAATAAGAGAACTCAACACTCCCCCCCCCTCCTGACCTCACTCCCGACTCTAGCCCAGGTCCAGAGCCTCCCTGTTCCCCACCAATGTACTATGCTCAAAAGAGTTCATCTATTTCCCCTCTAAAACACAAATGAAGTCTTCATGAGACTTCATCTTTCCTTATAGAGTCAAAAGTAGAACAGAAGAAAGGAAAACCAGAGCGTTATTTCTCACTATTTCTAAAATGCAAATCTAAAAAATTGTTGAAGGATTCAACACTTGGTTTGGGAATAAGAAGCTGGAAAGAAACTACAGGACTGAGAAAAACGTGAGGGGGTAGAATGTGTCCCTGGTGTCTCAAGTAAGAAATACCTGAACTTTAGATATTTCTCCTGAGATCAGTTTGTACAAATGCTGGTGACTTTTAGGGCACTTAGAACAGCCCTTCCCTTCAAGACATTATGCATGAAATAGGCCTTTATGAACTGGACTGAGACCCTAACTACTGGTACAATGTTGCTCCGGAGGGCAAGGAACAGGGCTAAAACATGAGGTTGAGAATTGCCCTTAGTGGCTCGGCCCTCCAAAAAGAGGTTCTGCAAATCCCCTAAATTTCTGGACTACTAGAGCTATTACCTGAACTTCTCCATCACTTTTAAACATAAAGTCTGAAAGAGAGAAGATGGGCCAAACTTACGTGAGGTCATCCAGTACTGACCGATACTCCTTCTCCACATCAGCAAGCTGGGCCACACAGCTGGCCTCATGGATTGCTTGGTCCACTTGCTGAAGCACACCTTGCTCTAGCACATCCTGGTCATAGACATCCACACCCAAACCCTGCAGTTCAAGGGCCTGCACGCTGGGCTCCACTGCCTGGATCTGACGTCTGTCGATGTGCAGCAGGGCTGGCCCTCTCCTTGGAGTTGCTGATGCACACCTCTCAGCAGAGGTGGATGGCCCATCAGCAGGGGAACAAGATGGGAGACATTCCTCCACCTCCACATCACCACCATTTTCTTGCTTGATTGTCATTTCTACATTATTACTGACATATTGACTTTGTAAACAGTCTTGCTCCTCAGTTTGCCTTGAGTGGGAAATTCTCTCATTTGGCATCCTTTACAGACTATAAAGAAAAAAAATTGATAAGCCTTTGGTTATACAGAATTGATCATATATAGTTTCTTATATATTTTATAATTAAAGTAGACTGATTTCTCAAAAGATCAAGTAATAACATCCAAATTACATAAATTCAAATTTCAACATATTAATGTCATAAGAGGACACAAATATATCTTCTTGCATTCTGATAATATATTATTATTTTCCCTCTCTTTTTATTATAAAGATGTGGGATACAATTCAGGGTTAGTTAATTATACAGACGTTGATTAGGCAGGTACCCTTGTTGATGAGGTATGCCCCCCCCTTTAAAAGGACAGGTCTGAAAATAAGAAAAGTTAATCAAAAAAATAAATAAATAAAGAAATGCAGTGTCACCAACAAAGAATATTTAGGCAGCCAGCTAAGAAAACTAGCCACCAAAATCCTGACTGAGGTCCATAGAATGTTCTCCAAAATAGCTGAAGTCATTTGGCTGCTGTTTTCAAAGTTAGCATCTTTATTTCACTGCAGTACAAACAAGTTATAATACAGTTGTGTGATCAACTGTAATGTATAAAAACATTGGGATGTTAGAGAAAAGCTGCTGTATGAATCTGAGTCTAGAAATCTCTAGGTTGAACATTCAGTAAACATGAGCTCTGAACATCAGAATCTCAGAAAGATTAATTAAAATATTCTCAAAATTCACTCCATCTTAATACATGATATCATTTCCTATCCATCAAGTAGGCAAGAATGTATAGCCTGATAATACCCAATATAAACAGGGAGGAGGATCCACCCTCACAAACTGCTGACAGGAATATAAATTAGTAAGGCCTTTTGGGGGGGACAATTAAGCAATGTCTATCAAAATTTTATGTATTTATGTATTTTTTGAGTTAGAGTCTCACTCTGTTGCCCAGGCTGGAATGCAGTGGCACCATCACGGCTACTGCAGCCGCGACCCACTGGACACATGCGATCCTTCTGCCTCAGCCTCAAGTAGCTGGAACTACAGGCATGCACCACCATGCCTGGCTACATTTTTTATTTATTGTAGAGATGAGGTCTCACCAAGTTGCCCAGGATGGTCTCGAACTCCTGGACTCTGGTAATCCTCTCCTCTCCACTTCCAAGTGCTGGGATTATAGGCATGAGCCACTGAGCCTAGCCAATGTTCATCAAAATTTTAAATGCATATGACATTTGCCCAGCAATTCTAGTTGTAGGCATTTATTCCAGAGAAATGCTCACATATGGATGCAAGAATGCTTCCTGGAGCATGCTTTTAAAAGTGTAATGTAGTCATTAACTTTCTTCTGTGGTACCAATATAAAAGCCATGTTAAATGAAAAAAATCATGGACACAGTATATATATGACCACATTTATGCTGAAGGAAATGTGTATCCACATCTGTGTGTGGAATATACACAAAAAGATTTGGAGAGATACATACTAAACCTGTGACAGTTGGGAGGGGGAAGCAGAAAGAACAGGGAGAAATAAAGGGGAACTTACATATTTTATTCCTCATACCCAGGAAGTGCTACTTGAAAGAGAATATTCACTATATTACCTGTATAATTATCACAACTAATAAATACATTAAAAGCAACACAATAACCAAGAAATAGTCTTGCTTTCCATTTTTTTCTGAGTCAGAGTATCACTCTATCACCCAGGCTATAGAGTGCAGTAGCACGCTCATCTCATGGCTATCACAGCCTCAACCTGCTGGGCCCTGGCAAGCCTTCCACCTCAGGCTTCCAAGTACCTAAAACCACAGGCACGCACCACCATGCCCTGTTAATTTTTTAATTTATTGTAGAGACAAGGTCTCACCAAGTTGCCCAGGCTGATCTTGAACCCCCGGACTCAGGCAATCCTCTCGCCTCCACCTCCCAAAGTACTGGGATTGCAAGCATGAGGCACCATGCCCAGCCTTGCTTTTTATTTAAATATGAATAAACTGAGGTTTCTTTCAGCACAGAAATTTTATCTCCATTAATGACTGCAAGTTCCACCAATGAGTCCCACTCATTCCCCATTAAATAAAGCAGTCCCACCAACCAAGGTCTGGGATACAAAGAATTTAGCATCATCTGCCCCCAAGTGGCTCACTCTCTACTGGAAAAGTGTGTCAGTAACCCAGGCAGGTCAGCAAGCAAGTAGGGACATGAACATAAACACAAAAGAGGAAACAATATATTGTGTCTAGGACCCATGGAGGAGCTAAGATTTGAACACCTGGCTTACAGGGTCTGATACATAGTAGGTCCTCAAAATCTGCTGAACGTAAACTTCAGAGAGGAGTCTAAAATTTAAAAAAGTTTGGTCTGAACAACTGAGTCACTGGTGAGTTCAGTCAAAAAAGTGAGCCTCTCAAAAAGGAAGCAGATGGGAAGCAAGTCTGGTCAGGACTTGCTTATATGCCACCAGTACCACGTGAAGCATGAAATCAGAAATGCAAATCTGAGCTCAAGGGACAATCTGGACGACACATGGACGCATCTGCAGAGCAAGCAGCTCCAGGGTTTCCAAGGCTCTGGCAGGTCCAGAGATCATTTCAGAGGGTACAAAGAGGCCAACGTTGAAAAGGTTAAAAGTGAACAACAGAAAGTTCCTCCTTTGGGGGCCTTTTGATTACTTTCACAAGAAAGACTCAGTCTCCCTTTACAACTGAGAGGACAAGATTCTGACTCAGAGCCTTTGTATTAACTGGAATGCAACAACACTGCTTTCATTTTACTTATTTATGTGCAAATGAGGATTTCTTTTTAAGTTAAGAAAAAATATGTCAATTCAACCAAAAATATTAAGCAATAGAACTCAAAATAATGACAAGATTAAAAGACTGGGGAAAACTTCAAATCATAAAAACAGGAGGAAGAGGGAATGTTTAAAAGTGAAAAACAATACAGCAAATTCACATAAGGAAACTAGAAAGGGTATAGTGAATTTAGACACTAACAGGTCACTGTAAATGTGTAAAGTTTCAGTGAAGCAACAGGGACAACAAGCAGACTGTATTAAGTTATGAAACGAGCAGGAGATGGGGAATTGGAGGCCACAAAGAAGCGGTCTATCCTTTAATAAGTTTGTGGAAGGGAGACAGCTAAACTGATAAAGTAATAATGGGTTTGTTGGGGGTGAGGAAAGGATAATTAGGGCATGAAAACCTAGAACATGTAATGGCTGGAGGGAGAGGAAGGAGACAACCCACACAGAAAGTTGTACAAGAGAAAGCAGAAGGGAAAGGTCCAGAGCAGAAATGAACAGAAAGCACAACATATCTTTCTCTGACTCTGGCATAAGTATGACTCCTGATAGACCTACATTTGTAGGTACAGAGGAGGGAAGCTGAAGTGAACCAAAGAGAAAATATCCCATAAGGTAAGAAGTTTGGGTATATCCTGAGTCAGGGAACAAAGTTGGAATAGTGGATGGAAAAGAGTAAGAGTCTGGAATAAAGACTCTAGAAAAGGGAGTTGATGAGGAACAGACATTGATGATAGGTGTGGAGGATCTATCTGGCATTGGCTCCGGAAAACCATGGATTACCAACAGTTCCCAAGGCTGTACAATTTCCCCCTCCAGTAAATGGTAGTACCAGAGGAAATGTCACTATTGGATGTTTTCAGAGTAAAAGTGGTAGAACAAAAGAGTCATGGGGTCAAAGAAGCAAAATAAAAGACTAGTTCAAGTAACTGATCTTGGGGTCCAAGTTGGGTAGGTTTAAAAAAAAAATCCAGAAAGGGACTAAAAACGGAAGAAAAGGGTCAAAAGTGGCAGCTCACGCCAGTAATTCCAGCACTTTGGGAGGTGGAGACTAAAGGATTGCCTGAGCCCAGGGATTGGAGACAGCCTGGGGACTTGGCTAGACTTCGTCTCTACAGTAAATAAAAAAATTAGATGGGCATTGTGGCTTCCAGCTACCTGGAAGGCTGAGGCGGAAGGCTCACTTGAGTCCAGCAGGTCGAGGCTGCAGTGGCAGTACGTACCACCATACTCTAGCCTGGACAACAGAGTGAGACTCCGACTCAAAAAAAAACAAGCAGCAGCAGCAGCCAATAATAAGCAGCCAATAATAATTTACACAATACACTCCATTGTGTAAATCTTACAAAGTATCTTCTAAGGCTTAACCATCTGGAAAAAAACAGTATCTCCACTGTCCTCCCCCTTCTGCCCCGGGGTTTCTGCAGCCGGGGCAAGTTGGATGCTGATTAGGAAGGGTTGGTGGTACCCATGCAGAGTTCTGTGGCGTTGGCAAGGGCCAGATCACACAAGGTCTGGGAAAACACGAGCATGAATTTTACTCAAATGCAATGGAATGACTTTGAAGAGTTTTAAGTAGTATGATGATGGCATGGTCTACTTCATGTTTGTAAAAGACACTTGGACTACTGAGTGGATAATGGATTGGAGAAAACAGCGCAACAAGGGAATGATGGGAAACGTTCAGGAGAAAAATGAGGGTAGCTTGGAGCAAGATCACAGCAGTGGAGATGGACGCAATGTGGGAATCATGACAAGCCTTTACATGTGGACTGCTCAATATTTCACATACGTCTTCCAGCTTGACTATATCAACGCTCAAAGCGCCGGACATGTATTTTACTCCGACTCTCTGTCAAAAAAAAAAACTACTGTATTTTAACCAAGTTCAAACAGGGCCCAGCTCACCCTGTGCGCTGGGGCCTAGCACGAAGTCCGAGAAGCTGATGCTACGTCGCTGGCCAGCACAGCAGGGACCAGAAAGCGGTTTGGGCTCCCGCTGCCCCAGATGAACACGCACCGCGGCGTTATTTCCGGTCGGAGGTGGCCGGCCGGAAGTCGCGCCAAGGCCGGATAACCGGGTCCCAGCTGCCCGCGCAGACTGGGTCCATCACCACGGCCAGGGACCAGAGCTTGGGGCCGCGAACGCCCGGGCAGCATGAGGGGGCTCAGCCACGCCTCCGCCCGACATTCAGCTGGGCCGCCAGAACACTCACCCCAGAGCTGCGCGGCCACCCATACGGAAAGACGACGTCGCTGCTGCCGCCGGCCGTGGAACCCAGCTTGACTGGCATCAGCGCCTGCGCCTTCGGTTGGCTGTAAGCACCGCCTCCCTCAGTGACACGAACTTGGGCCTCCGAGGTGGTGTCGACAGCGCATGCGCGAGTGACGGGTTTGTTTTTAAGTACGAGCGAGGGCGCATGGTTTGAGGAAAGAGCGCAGCAAGGTCTGGGTACGTGCGTGCAAGTGGGGAGGAAACGTGGTCTTGGCCACTGGCCAGCTGGCTGTCGGGGCTGCCGTTTTACCCCTGGCGAAAAATACTTCGCTAGTAAGGCGGTTATATAAATTACAAGAGATATTTCCAGAGAGAAATAGGCAAGTGTGGGCCGTGAAGAACGTAAATGCTTACAATTAACCTTGAACCCCAAAGAAAAAGTCAACTTGGGGAAGGGAGCTAGCCACACTTTGGGGTCACCAGTTTCAGTGGGCATTGTTACCTCTCTTGTCATCTGGCACGTCTGTGTACATGTGAAGAATTGGGAGAGGGCTTATTGATCTCTGTTCCCCGCTCTACCTCACACATACCTGGGCTTTTAATGTTTTGCTTGCATTAGTAAGTCAATCATTTAACCTCTGTCTTCGGATCTCAGAGATAGGGAGGATTTTGAAGCAGGGAGAATTTAGCTAGGAGCATTTGAAGAAATTAGATGTTCACATATACATTCAGTAAAAAGGGAGAAAATTGAGCTTCACCTGAGGAAAGAAGTAACCCGTGATGACTCGTGCCTCTACCCACCAGAACTTAACAGCCCAGGATTCCAGCCCGAGGAGAGGGTGAATGTTCCCTGGCCGAGGCAGAAAGGCCTCTGGAAGTGGAGTGACCACGGGTAGTCACCAGAGCCTGGGTGGGGAAGTGTCTTTCTCATCTTGAAGCCTGAAATCGAACAATAGGAAAAAGGTATTGGGAAACAGTCCTAGTAATGCTTAGTAATACCATTGAATCACTTCTGTCAGTGGCCCCAACCTATACTGGGTCATTCCACATAAAAATGTAACTGGTTTTTTTAAGAGGAGAACGAATTTTAGGGATCTCTTGAATAGAATAAAGTATTAAGACTAGTCAGGCAGTTGATGAGATGTTAGTTTTAATGCTTGAAAGTGAAAGCAGATATATAGAGGGTCCCAATCGTTTTGAGACTGAGGTGGACTATTTTGGAGACCCTTTACATATCAATCAGAATTTGGACAGGAAAAAGATGGTGCACTCAAAAGAGGAAATTGAGGAGAATCAGTAATATTTACAAAGGTGTGGTCAGGGTTTAGGAAAATAACTCAGGATGGCACAGTTGGAGTTGTTATGGGCTGAATCATGCCCCCTCAACCCCTGATTTATGTGTTGAAGTCCTAACCCCCAGTACCTCAGAATGTGACTGTATTTGAAGATAGGGTCTTTAAAGAGGTAACTGAGTTGATGAGGTCGTTAGGGTGGACTCTGATCCAATCTGAGTGGTGTCTTTGGAAGAAGAAAGACATAGACATATATACAGAGGAAAGACCCTATATGAAGACACAGGGAGAAAACTGATATCTGCAAGTCAAAGTAAGAGCCTCAGGAGAAACCAACCCTGCTGACATCATAATCTTGCACTTGCAACCTCCAGAACTATGAGAAAATATATATGTTTTGTTTAAGCTACCCAGCCTATGATACTTTGTTACAACAGCCCTAGAAAACAGTTCTGAAGGGGCAATGGAAGGACACAGTCAATAGGGAATAGCAGAATGGAGAGGACCACAGGAATAAAAACACTGGCCGCCGCCCCCTGGTTTCCAATTTCCCCTCTCATGCTACTCCATTATTTCATCTACTGCTACTTTCTATAGACAAAACCAACTGAAAGGTGGAGGACCAGGAAGCCATCCATATAGGTCGGCCTCCCAGGCCACAGAGCAGAGTGGAAAGAGGTGTAGAGTGGGTCTGGAGTATCAAACAAATCATGCGTTATTCTCCACCCAGCTGTAATTATCCTTTAGCTATCTTTTTCCTTCAGAAAAGGCAGAAAGATAAAGAGTAACTATTAATTCAGTAAAGTTTTTAGATGAATTTGTATTTGACAATTAAAAGATCTAGGTACTTTGTCTAAGCCAAATTTCCCCTGACCACCCCCCCAACAGCCTGAGAGCAGTAATAAGGTCACCTGAGCAGTGATAACTCAGATTGAATGGTCCCTGTGCCCACTGGAACACTAAGGACCTTCTCTGCACTCAAACCCTCATTGCCAATCTCACAGAGCTCTTTGTGAAGTCCCCCAGGGTGCTTCCAGTCTATGCATCTGTTCAGGCATCCTTCGCTGCCATCTGCCATTTTCATGTCTTCTTGAGAGCAATATCTGCTCCTGATGCCTGTTACTTAAAGGAAGCACCATCATATGAGTGACACAGCACTCTGCCAAAACCACCCACCAGTTGGCATTCTCTGAGGTCCTCATTGAACCTATCTCCAGGCTGTGATGAGAAATAGACCCCACTCTGTCACTCCATCTCACTGGCATCTGAGCCCCACTGCAACCCTGTTAGTATTTCCACTCTCTGTATCATACATGAGCACATGTTGGCCCACTGGAGACTACTACACACCATGTCATTGCTCTCTGCCATCCAATTTCTCCCTAGGCACATACATGCATGTGCATACACACACACACACACACACACACACACACACACACACACACACACACACACTCTTCATTCCTTCTTTAGCACTTCCTCAACAATACACTAATGGAGTCATGGAGGCTGGGCCCAGAATTTCATCAGACAAATCTGACTTCTAATTTAATCCTCGGGTACAGAATCCCTGTATGGTTTGGAAGCTAGCAGCACTTACCAGTCCTCAGAATACTGGCTAGATGCACGTGTAGGTGCCTAGTTTCCATGCACAGAGCCCTCTTGCAAATTCCTGAGGTAGACTGAAAATAGTTTGTGATTCTGCACCAGAATGCCCAAAGCACCCAAGTCCTCCAGTGGTAAGCCTGGGAAGGAAACTGTGTGCCAAACCCAGAATGAGATGAATCAAGGAAAAAGTGTTCAAGGATTCTTCTGTTCCTCCAAAGACCTTTAATAAGACATCAGAAACATTCTAAGAGAGTAAATATTCAGAGAATTGTTTCAGTTGACAGTTGCTTCAAGGTGCTAAATTTTGTCTTCTGCTTGATCATTTAAAAAACACATAATTAGAGAATAAATTTCCTTCCTTCTATGATCATCATGAAAGAGATGAGTACATAGGATTGAGCTGCCACAAGGTTACACTGAAGCCTGCCAAACAGGAAATCTGAAAGTGGAAATTCTACAGCCAACCCTGCCAGCTCAGAAATAATATAGATAGGATATAAGAAGTGGTGGTGTTTTTACAAACAAATTTGCAGTATGCATTTATGAACCTGGACACCTGGAATGTCAACCAGGACCTCTCTCCTTCCTATGTATATCCAATCAGTCCCCAAATTCCGCCAGTTCTGCTTCCTCCATAACTTACACACCTATCCTATCTTCTTCCCTTCTGTTTGGTTGCCTTGACAATTACAACCGATATCCCAGCTCCAGTCTTATTCCTTCCCACATTTGATTGTATGCAGTTGCCAGAGGGTTCTTTTTAAGATACCACTCTAATCATGCTTCTCTTCTTCCTCAGACTCATTTCCTGCATAATAAAATTTAACATGTCATCCAAGCCTTTTTACTCTCCTGCCCCATCTAATTTTTCTGCATCATTTCTGTCCATTGCTCTCTGGATGGTTATGCTCAGAATTTAGGGAAGTACTTAACTATTCTCTCACTCAGGGTGTGCTACAGTTGGCTCCTACTGCCTAGCAAGCCTATTGTACACATGTCTTCCCAACTCTCTTAGCTCAGGCTGCCATAACAAATGCCATGGACTGGGTGGCATTTATTTCTTACAGTTATGGAGGCCAAAAGGACCAAGATCAAGGTGCAGGCAGATTTGGTTCCTGGTGAGGGGTCTCTTTTTGGCTTGCAGATGGTTGGCCACCTTCTCACTGTGTCCTTATATGGCAGAGAGAGAGAAAGTTCTCTGGTATCTCTTTCCTTTCTTATAATGCATCAGCCCTACTGAATTAGGGCTCCACTCTTATTACCTCATTTAATCTGAATTATTGCCTAAAGATCCTGTCTACAAATAGTTGCATTTGGGGTTAGGTCTTCAACATATGAATTAAGTATTTAGCTTGAAATCAGCCATGGTGGGAGTATTTATACCACAAAATGGACAAACTATAAAACTGGACTTTGTAAGTGTGGGGGGGGGGCTATTTTTTCCCAGCATACCCTCATTAGTTATTCTGAGGCTTCTGTGACCTTACACATTGGTCTGTGTGGAATTCTCTCACCCATTCTAAACTTAAGCATAGTTTCTCTTTCCTGAAGCTGTCTCTGACTCTCTAAACAGAATGAGTCCCTTGCGCTTCCTCTGTACCCCCAAACCAATATTTCTAATATTATTATTATAGCACATATTGATTTGGATTTCAGTGTCTGTTTCTTACCAATTTTTAGTCCCTACACTGGGTAGTGTCTCAAGAACTTTAAAAATATTAACTCCTTTAACTGTGACCAGAATCATCTTCATCTCTTACTTTACATTTAGAGTTCAATGTAAGGAACTCTTTTCCTGCCCCTACAGAACAGAGAGCTAAATTGATTCTCACTTTTTAAAACTTCAGGGTAATAGCAATGTACCAATTTGGTTCTCTGTTCCTTATAAATATGGAAAGACTAGTGAAAAAACTTAGATATATTGGAGGTGCAATAAGTACTGTGTAAAAATAATATTACAAAAAATAGAGGTACAAGCATGTTATTTAGAATTATGTGGCAACCACTAGGAAAACTTATGTTAAATATACGTTGAAAAAATGAACAAAAATCTTAAAGGAAATACATGTATAAAACCATATACTTCTGGCCTTTGCAGTACATGGAGCGCCATAGAGACAATGCCATGGCAAGGGAGAAGGGCTAGGAGCAGCACAAAGCCAGCCACCGAAATGCTTTAGTCAACTTTTCAGAGTTTTCTAAAAAGTGTTCAGAAAAATGGAAGACCATGTCTGCTAAAGAGAAAGGTAAATCTGAAGACATAGTAAAACTGGACAAGGCCCTGTATGAAAGAAAAATAAAAACCTATATTCCCCTAAAGGAAAAACAAAAAAGTTCAAGAATCCAGTGCATCCAAGAGGACTTCTTTGGCCTTTTTTTTTCTGTTTTAAGGAGCACCCACAAATTACAGGACAACATCCGGCCTATCTATTGGTGATATTGCAAAGAAACTGGGAGAGATGTGGAATGTTGATCTAAAAGGAAGGAGCTGATGCAAAATTTATATGAGTAGACAGTTTGTTTAGGCCAAGGTTGAGAAATGCAACCTGGGAACATAGATTCAAATTGCCCTGAACATAGATTAGCAGCAGTTACAAGTAGGTTTTTAAAGGAAAAGAAATTTCTAAGTTGTTTGCCAAGAATTGATATTAAAATAATATAACCTGGCCAGGCTCGGTGGCTCAACCTGTAATCCCAGCACTTTGGGAGGCCGAGGCGGGTGGACTGCCTGAGCCCCGCAGGTTTGAGACCCGCCTGGGCAACTTGGTGAGACCTTGTCTCTACAATAAATAAAAAATTAGCCAGGTGTGGTAGCTATACATTGATTGGCTATACATTGTTCTTTTTATCACAAATTTCAGGAACATGAAGATAATGGGAGAGGGAGCTAGTCCAGAACAAAATATGTTTAAACAGTTGCCCCCAGGCAAGGATGTGGGAGCCAACTAAAGTCCCGAATACTCATGTCTCTCTGGGCCATATAAATTGTGCATACCTCACATAGCTCAAACTGCTCTGAACTATTTTTCTTTTTTAGGAATAATAACACAGCTGCTGATGACAACCTTATGAAAACAAGGCTACTAAGCAGAAAGAAAAATATGAAAAGGGTATTGCTGCATACCAAGCTAAAGGAAAACCTGATGTGGTTAAAAAAGGGGGAGGGGTAGGAATCAAGGCTGAAGAAAGTAAGAAAAAGAAGGAAGGGGAGGAAGATGAAGACGGAGAAGGAAGAGGAGGAGGAGGAGGAGAAGGTGAGTCTAGTGCGGTTTTTTTTTCTTGTCTATAAACTACTTAACCCCCCCATACACAACTCACTCCTTAAAAAAAAATTAAGCTGGGCATGTTGGCTCATGCCTATAATTGCAGCACTTTGGGAGGCAGAGGTGAGAGAATTGTCTAAGCTCAGGAGTTCACAACCAGTCTGAGCAACATAGTGAGACTTCATCTCTACAATAAATAAAAAAATTAGCCAGATGTTAGGCCACACTCCCAGTGGGGGCCTCCAGAATGTTAGGTCAGGCCGCCAGGGGAGTGGGTACTGGTGTGTGATCCAATGCCACATGAAAGATGCAAAGAATTGCACACAAGTTAGATTAGAAAATATAGTTTATTTAGAAAGTAAATTAGAGAGAGAGGAGATAGAGAGATTCACCTCCCCAAGGTAGGGATGGGAGCCAAAGCTAAGAAATATGGGGGCAGTAGCTCCGAGAGCCACATGGACACACCAGAGTTTAGCAGAGCTATGGCAACTGGCTGCTCATGGTTGAATCCTTTTAATCCTTCCCTTTGATGGGGAGGGTAGTTAAGGTGATTGGGTGGTGGTCTGCTCACCTCATCACTAAGGGGCAGGTACTGGTGTCAGGTGATGGACAGCAGACAGACGGGTGGATTAGTCACAAGATTGCTGCCATGGTGGTGAGGTCTGTCTGGTACAAAGGGCTGATTAGGTAACTTGAGTCTCATGGGTGGAGGCAAATACTTGAAATAGAAAAGCTAATTAGTAACAAGTGGGGAGGGGGTTGTAAAGCAACTGTCAATAGCTGCCTCTGAAAACTGCTTCTGTCCTTGACTAGTGATTAGAAGGTAAGTTAAGTGAACTGCTAGAAAAACATGAAATTTAGGCAATGTTAAAATGGCTGTTCATTGGTATATTAAATCCATGTTATGTCCTTTCACCGGGTGTGGTGGCGCATGCCTGTGATTCCCGCTACCTGGAAGGCTGAGGTGGAAGGATCATCTGAGCCCATCAGCTGCACAGTGTCCGTGAGTGTGCCACTGCACTTCAGCCTGGACGACAGAGTGAGACTCTGACTAAAATAAAATAAGCAAATAAAATAAGATCTGTTTTAAACTATAAGATTTGTAAACTGTAAGATTTGTTTTTAAACCATACAGTGTCTTTTTTGGTAGTCAACACACTACCAAAGGTACCAAAGGTATCCCTGTCCTGGTGATATTTTCCATAACCACTAACCTTGTCTGGTACAGTGTGAGGGTTGTAAATTGGCATGGAAGTTTAAAACAGGTTCTTTTAGCACAAATTCGTTTTATATAGGGATGGTAGTTTTTTCATCTTTAAGTGTTTCTGATGCAGCGTATATGAAATAATTGGTCTGTTAACTGAATAGTACTCTAATTACAAAAATAAAAAATGCTGCAGCTGTTTTCTTGACTCTCTGAATGCTTCTAAGTAAATACTTTTGATAAAAATACCAAACTCTGTAAAATAGTAAAAATGGTTTATTCTGAGCCAATAAGTGACCAAGGCCTATGGCACAGTCCCAAGAGGTCCTGAGAACATGTACCTCAAATGGTTGAATTATAGCTTGGCTTTATACATTTTTAGGAAGGCAGAAGTTACAGGCAAAACATAAATCAATACATGTGAGGTTCATATTGGTTATCCCAAAAAAAAGGTGGGACATCTCCAAGTGGGGACTTGCAGGCCATAGATGGATTCAAAGATTTTCTGAGTGGCAATTGGTAGAAAGAGACTGTCTAAATAATTTGAAATCAGTAAAAGAAATGCTGAGTGAAGATCGGAAGGGATATTGAGAAAACCAAGGTTCTTGATATGTAGATGAAGGCTCTCAGTAGCAGGCTTCAGAGAGAATAGGTACTAAGTGTCTTAAAAGATGTCTGGCTCCTCCAGAATCCCCGAGAAGGGAATTCTATACAGATACAAATTTCCCCAAGATATAGCTTTGCAGGGTTATAAAATATTTTTGATTCCTTCCTTATCTGTTATGTGATATTATGCCAGAGTCAGGTTGGACAATAAGCCACATTCTATAGAGTTAAAAACTCATCTGATGAGACTTTATGGTTTCTAAGGGTGTGACTCTTCAGGCCCCTTAGTGAACAATTTCGTCAAGAGAAGAAAAAGGTCAGAATTTAGTCCTTAATACAATTTTTTATTAGTTTAAAAAAAACCCTCATATGATCCCATTGAAAAATATGTGTGTGTGTGTGCGTGTGCATGCACGTACATGTGATGGAGGTGGGGGTGAGAAAAAGTCTCCTAACATTTTGGCCACACCTCTGTACCGTGTTCTGTACCTCTTGCTCTTAATCTCTTTGTTTCACATGTTCTATCCAACTTTGTCCTTGCCATGGCTTGTTCTCAAACTCCTCATGATTATTTGGGGCATTGCTTTTTTCATAATCTTTTAGGATAATTTCAATAATCTCCAGAAAGATGTTACTTTTCATCTTTCTCTTCAAAGCTGATCTCAAAAAGGAGAACAGATATGGATGAGCAAATATCTGTTCAAACTTTAGAAGAAGGTATAGGTTTAATCTCAGTGTGCCCCCAATTTTAGCAGGCTTCTGTCAATAATATGGTTTGTTCATTAGCAACCAGCTTTGTGACGAACATGTACAATTATACATTTAAAAGGTTTTGAAGGAAGTTGTGGTGATTCTGAACACATGAGAAGAAAAGTTATTATTGATCTATTCTTCATATTAATGAAATCTGACTGCAAGTATGAACATAAGAAGAATTCAGCAATAGTAAAAAAATAACCTGAAGGCATGGACATATGTCTACAGGATATCTAATTCCAGGTAAAAATGTGCAGAAATAAAATAGAACCATGATCTGTAAGCCAGGGTTCTCCAGAAAAACAGAACCAATAAGCTAAAGATACAGGCCAGGCATGGTGGCTCACACCTGTAATCCTGGTACTTTGGGAGGCAAAAGCGAGAGGATTGCCTGAGCCCAGGGGTTCAAGACCAACCTGGGCAACCTGGCAAGACTTCGTCTCTACAATAAATCAAAAAATTAGCTAAGCATGATGGTGTGCACCTGTAATTCCAACTACTGGGAAGGCTAATGTGGAAGGATTGCCTGAACCCAGCGGTTGAGGCTGTGGTGTCCATGAGTGTGCCACAGAACTCAAATCTGGGTGACAGAGTTTAGACTCCAACTTAAAAAAAAAAAAAGATATATATAGAGAAATGGAGATGGAGATAGAGAGATAGAGATTTATGAAAAGGGATTTATTCAAGCTGGAGACTCTGGGATGTTGCTAATGTGGTTTAGTCTAAATCCTAAAGGCTCAGAACCTAAGAAGCCAATGATGTAATTCTGAATCCAAGGCTGGAGGCCTGAGAACCCAGGAGGCCGATGGTGTGAGTCCTAGAGTCCAAAGGCTGAAGTTCTGATGTCCAAGGGCAGGAAAAGACTGTTCCATCTCCAGGAGAAAGAGAGGGAAAGGGAGAGGGAGAACAATTTTCCTTTTCTGTACATTTTTGTCCTATCCAGGCCCCCAGCCAATTGAATGGTGTCCATTCACATTGAAAGTAGATCTTTCCTATTTAGTTCACTGACTCACACGCCAGTTTCTTCTGGAGACACCCTCACATACACATCCAGAAATAATGCTTTGCCAATTCTCTAGGTATTCCTTAATCCAATCAAGTGGACATTTAAAATTAGCTATCACATAACAGTAAGTCCCCTTCATACAAGTGAGTCCCATTCTGAGAACACATTCATAAGTCTAATTTGTTTGTAAGTTCAATAAAATTAGCCTAGGTACCCAACTAACACAATTGGCTATATAGTACTGTACTGTAATAGGTTTATAATACCTTTCAACACAAATAATGCATAAAAAACAAATATACACTACTGTACAGTTAAGTATACAAAAGCATAACTACTTATAGAGGATGCACATACATGACCATATATGCCAGACTTGTGAACTAACTTACGTGATTGGACATGCAAATGTCTTGGAAAGTTTGCAACTTAAGTTTTGTATGTAGGAGACTTACTGTATCTTTGTATACTGTACACTGGGGCAATTTTACTTTTTAAAAAATTATCAGTGCAACTCCCTTTAAAATCAGCCTACTCCCAGAGAATGTTTTTTAACAAACGTCTACTAGAGTAATAAGAGCACCAGCTAATGGGTGTGGACATTTTTCATTTCAACACATTTTATTTTATTGAGTGGCTATTATGAGTCAAATGCTCTGTTGGATGTGGGGGACATGGAGATGAACAAGGCAGTCAAGGTCCGTGCTATCATGGACTGGCATTCTAGTAGAGGAAGAAAATAATAAATACATTAAATAAACAAAAATATAAAGTAATACATGCTATTAAGTAACATAAAATAGGATAACAGAGACCAACTGGACTGCCTCTTTAGTGGGTATGAAGTAGTATCTGAATAGGTGACATTTCAACTTTAGTCCTAATGACAGGAAGAAGATAGTTGTAGGAGGATCAGGCAGAAGAGGATTCCTGACAGGAAATAGCAGTGCAAAGAGGGTAAAGCAAGCACAAACTTGTCAAGTTTTAAAACTAGAAATTTTGCTTCTGACTGAAGCCAAGGTAGAAAAGAACCAGATATCTAGAGCTCTGTAAGCAAGGCATACAATTTAGATTTTATTTTAAATGCAAACCAAACCTGTTAGAGGGTTGTTTGCTTACTTGCTTTAGTTGGATTCTTACTCTGTTGCCCAGGCTAGAGTACAGTGGCACAATCACAGCTCACTACAGCCTTGAACCCTGGCTCAGACAATCCTTCTGCCTCAGCCTCCTGAAAAGCTGGGACTATTGGTGTATGCCATCATGCCCAGCTAATTTTTGGATTTTTTGTAGAGATGAGGTCTCCCTGTGTTGCCTGGTCTGTTCTCTAACTCCTAGGCTCAAGAAATCCTCTTTCCTCGGCCTCTCAAAGTGCTAGGATTGCAGGCATATCCATTGTACCTGGCCTGTTGGAGGGTTGTACGTAAGAAAGTAACATGACTGAATTTACATTTTAAAAATATTCTGGCGTAAACATAGTCATGTAGATCAAAGGGATAGATTTGAGTGGCAGGAAATAAGTCTGGGCAAGATGACTAATGCCTGTAATCCCAACATTCTGGGAGGCCAGGGCAAAAGGATTACTTGAGCCCAGGAGTTTGAGACCAGCCTAGGCAGCATAGTGAAAACTCACTTCTATAAATAAATATGAATATAAATGTAAATACACAGAGACAGAGAGAGAGAAAGAGAGACAGAGAATGCAAGCCTGAGTGAGCTGGGTGTGGTGGTGTACGCCTATAGTCTGAACTACTCAGGGGACTGGGCAGAAGTATCACCTGAGCCAGGAAGTTGAGGCTGCAGCAAGCTGTGATTGTGCCACTGTACTCCTGCCTGGGTGACAGAGTGAGACCCCCAACTCAAAAAAAGAAAAGAAAAAAACTTTCTGAACACAGTGGCTCACACCTGTAATCCTAGCACTTTAGGAAGCCAAGGTGGGAGGATCCCTTGGGGCCAGGAGTTTGAGACCAGCCTGTCCAATATAGTGAGACCTCCATCTCTAAAAAAATTTTTTTTTAAATTAGCCAGGCATGGTGGCACACTGCTATAGCTCCAGCTACTTGGGAGACTGAGGCAGAAGAATGGCTTGAGCCCAGGAGGTCAAGGCTGCAGTGAGCCAAAATCGTGCTAGTGGACTCTAGCCTGGGCAACAGAATGAGACCCTGTCTCTAAATAAATAATAAAAATTTTAAAATAAAATAAAATAAATTTTTAAAAATAAGAAGTAAACTCATATATCTGTGCTCAACAAGAGTGCCAAGACCACTCAATGGGAGGAAAAGATAGTCACTTCAACAAATAACACTGGGACAAGTGGGTATCCACACACACAAAAATGAAGTTGGACCTCTACCTCACACCATATACAAAAATTAATTCAATATGGACCAGATACCTAAATGTTAGTGCTAAAACTGTAAAATTCTTAGCAGAAAACTTAGAAGTAAATATTTATGACCTTGAATTTGACAATGGACTCTTAAATATGTAACACCAAAAGTACAAGCAGCAAAATAAAAAAATAGGTCAATTGCACTTCATAAAAATTGTAAAGTTGAGAGGACAATAATAGACTTAGGTTAAGAGCATGCTATTGAGAGACCCAAGAAACCAAGAAACTTAAAAAGCCATACTTGCTGTAAAAGTAGTGTTTAGTTCACTATATTTCATATATCCCTACCTCATGTTTACTATATATTTTGTGTATTCCTACCTCATGTTCATTGCACTTTATGAAATCTTAGTACTTTAAATCCTACCTCAGACCCCGTAGAATTAGGCATATGTCGGGTGCTGGGTAGTGACTGATTGTGTAGTTATATAAAATGTCTTAAGTGGTGTTTGTATTTAGAACTCTTAGGTTAAGCATTGTCAGTCCTAATTGCCATACTGACTTCTGCTTTTACAACGGGATGTAAATGTTAAAGCGATAAGCCCCTTTCAGACATTCCTTTCCTATCACAGTAGACTCTGAGGTGCTAGCTGCTCTCTAGGTGGGCTTTATATTGATTTAAACCACCTGCTTCCATGCCAGTGTTAATTTACACACAGTGGCTATGTAAACCTGAAGGGATCAAAGACTTTTACAAAAACCGCCTTGCTATAAGACGTTTGTGATATTTTATAAATTCCCAGAATTAGTACTATATGAATTTCTACCCCACATTCACTGTATGTGTTTGCAGCATTCATATTTAAAACTTTGTTAAGTTTGGCTTTTGTTGTCCCATAATGACCATGTTATGTTATGTAAATGTTAAGCAAACAAGCTTTCCTAAGCATATCTTGGGGTGGATCAGCAAACTTAAAGGACTAATGTAACCCCTTACCTGCCTGCTCAGGTTACTTTATACGCAGTGACTGTATGGACCTAACTTATCTGACATTCCACTCTGCCCGTTAAGTGGGTTTCTGTCAATCACAGGCAGTCAGGTTACAGCCACGAAAGGCACCAACCAATACCAAGTGTTCCCGTACCCATTAGGAGAAATTACCCAATCATGTAAAATCAAGTTTAAAGTTCTCTCCCCTCCCTCTGTAATTGTGCATAAAAACTGCTTGCCATTGTGAATCAGGGCTCTGGTCCATGAAGCCTCTACAGGCTTCATGCGTGAGCCCAGACTCGAGCCTGAATAAAGACCCTCGTGTGTTTGCATCGGAGCTGGCTCTTCGTGGTCTCTCTCTCTCTCTCTCTGATTAGAGTCTCGGGTTTAACAAAGTTTTCTACTGGGATTCTTGTGATAACTACCATGTGGATGAGCCCAAGGCATCTCCATCCTCTTAGTGGGGGTCAGGTCAACTCAGGATGTGTAAATGGGGCCATCCTAGACCATCCAGCCCCAGCTGAGCCTTTAGTTGACCTCAGGGTTCAGCAGACCTGATGCAAACCAGAGAAATTCCTAACTGCCCTATAGAATTGTGAAAACTGACACATAGTTGTATTAAGTGCTATGTTTTAGAATGCCTTGTTATGCATGCAGCAAAAGGTAACTGATATGGAAGGTGACCCAGAAAGCTGGCACACAATGCCAAAGATGTGGAAGACAAAAAACTAGGTCCCTTCTGAGGGCTCATGTTACAAAAGAGGACTTGCCATTTGCACAAAGGCACTGGGGAGCCAGCAGGTCACTGCACAGTCATGTGTGAAGCTAGCTGATCCACAGGACTTCAAAAGCTGCACAGATTGCCAACATTCAAAGGAGATGAGGAAATGAGCTAATAAAAAGAAAGCCACCCTGCTTTTACCAAAATCTGGTGGTCCCTAAGTGGGATCCTCCATCATACCTCCCCCAGAATACTGCTGCAACTGTTGCAGGAAGCAGAGGAAGAAAAGGAAGAGAGAATGGCTACTGAAGACCTGGGCAGGGGATCATCACACCCAAATAAGCTGAATATTTGCCTGCAAGGAGGGGAAAGTTTTAACCCCATTTTAGAATACTGACCAAACATATCAGGCATGACCTAGGTAATACCTGGCAAGAGACCAAGTTTGTTAAATTTTTTCTTCCTCACTTTCAGGAACAGAAAAGGAATCTGAAAAGGTAAAACTATAGTAGTGGTTATTGGGGGTGGGATCCCATTTGCACAGTGCTGTTAAAACTCTCCAGTTGGCTCAGCCTGTAATCCCGCCCCTTTGGGAAGCTGAGCCCGCGGGTTCGAGACCCGCCTGGGCAGCGAGACCTCATCTCTACAATAAATCAAAAAATCAGCCGGGCGTGGTAGTGCATGCCTGTAATTCCGGCTACTCGGAAGGCTGAGGCGGAAGGATCGCCAGAGCCCAGCAGGTTGAGGCTGCGGTGGCCGGGAGCAGCCACTGCACTCCAGTCTGGGCAAACAAGTGAGACTCCAACTCAAAAACAAAACAAAACAAAACTCTCCAGTTCAGCCTGTTACATCCTCTTGTCCTTATTTGTCTCCCTAATATTTAAAACTAGTAATGTACCTGGCCTTTGGAGAGTAGAAGGATAAATGTCTGAATCTTTTGATTGTAGTTTCTCTCCAAGTTGTCAGCCTAGTGATATTCTGGGAGTTCTCCATGATTTAGCTCAAATCCCCACTCTTTTATAAAGCTTTCCCAACACTCAGCTTCAGGCTCACACCCTGCACAGAACTCTAAGCACTCACTGGACTGTTTTGGAACTGACAGGGTCAGTGTCCACTTCTCCCAGTGACTGGGGAACAGGATATCTGCTGCCCCCATGACCTCTGCCCTCCAAGGACCCAAGATGCTATTGCCAGTTCTGTCCTCTCTCCCACAGCCTGGAGGACATCAGGCAAAGAGATACTGTCTCTCAATGCATCAGTCCCGAGGAACCCCAGATCTCAGACCTGTCATCTGTTCCAAGCTTGTATAAAGGGGTGAGTTGGACAAAGCAGTGCGACTTCAAAACCTTGCCTTCTCTAGCCTGGCATGAGCCTCTACCTGCAGTCCACCTCATTTCTGCAAAGTCTGCATTTAGAGACCCTTAGATTCCTCAAGGTGCTTTTGAAGACTTCCTGATCTATGCTGGCAAATTGTTAATCAGTTTGTGGCAGCATAAATAAAATTAGAGGGTTTAATTAAAACTAATGAATGAGTGAATGGAGACCAGCCTGGCTGCTTTGCTCTCTAAGCCTTGGAGCAGTAAATAATGAATGTGTCATGCAGTGAGTGATGTGTTTTAGCAGAAGTGTGAGAGCACAAAGAGGAGGCTGCAGAGCGCTCCTCTACCCAACACAGTTTGTAAATAGGTAGGATCTCCATTTTGGTGTATCTTATTAACTTCAGGAACTGTTCCAGTGTCCTAGCTCTTCCAAAGCAGAGGGGGAAGGGTGTTCTCTAGGAATCCCTTAGTGTCTTAGTCTTCATTAAAGGGAGCAATAAGGCGAGCTCGGTGGCTCAGCCTGTAATCCCGCGCCTTGGGAGGCTGAGGTGAGTGGATTGCCTGAGCCCGTGGGTTCGAGACCCGCCTGGGCAACTTGGTGAGACCTCATCTCTACAATAAATCAAAAATCAGCTGGGCATGGTAGCGCACGCCTGTAGTTCCAGCTACCAGGAATGCTGAAGCGGAAGGATCGCCAGAGCCCAGCAGTCGAGGCTGCGGTGACTGGGAGCGGCCATTACACTCCAGTCTGGGTGACAGAGTGAGACTCCAACTCAAAAAATAAAAAAATAAAATAAAAATAAAAGGGAGCAATAGGCACAGTGATAGAACAGCACCATAGACATTTAGTAGGTCGGGGGAGGATTTCTAACATTCTCAATGTGTAGGACAACAAAAAAGAATTGTCCTGTATCCCACATGACTTTCAAATGCTTTCCCAGACATTCATTTAGGTGAGAAACATGTTTATAATTATTTGAGCTTAGATCCGTGCTCCATGTAAACATAAAGTCTTTTTTGCTATGTAAGGCATTTTCCAGAAATGCAACTACTATGTGGAGTGAGGTAAGCTAGAACTTTGGCAGCATTTTTAAAGCTGCATACTTAATGGCACCACTCCTCCCAGTGTCCTCTGGTACAGCACGCTGCATCAGTCTGTTTCATAACTTGTCACACTTGCAGTGATTCTACATATAGGCACAAGCATCTTATTATTCATTTTGTTTTTCAGTGTAGTACTGCCCAAACATTTACATGTTGAAATAAATATTATTTTATTATACATTATTTTCCTTTTATTGCATTCAGCTAGGGCATTATACTGATTTCAAAAAACTCTGTGTGGGGAGTGTGTAGGGATGCTAAAAAATATGAGTTACAGAAATGAATGCATTGGGCAGATGAGTTTGAGAACCATTGTTCATGTCAACACATGGCCATGAAAACTGTTGAGAGAATTTTGGAGAATATACTCTTCTACTGCTACTTTTGTTCCCTATTCCCACCAACCCCTTGTTTCTGGTTCTCCCAAGGGATTTCTAGAAGCCATTTCTGGGCCCCTCGAGCAGCTTGTCAGCCTATGCACATTGTCCCAGGTTGAAACCTTCTACCCTGTTGGCTGCACAATCTGTACTTTCTAAGCTCTTTGTCACCCCTGCATGCCAGGCACCCATTTTTTTTTTTTTTTTTTTTTTCCTTTGGAGTCTCACTCTGTTGCCCATGCTGGAATGCAGCCTCAACCTACTGGATTCAGGTGATCCTTCTGCTTCAGCCTTCCGAGTAGCTGTAACTATAGGCATGAACTACCATGCCCAGGTAATTTTTTGACTTATTGTAGAGGTGAGGTCTTGCAAAATTGCCCAAGCTGATCTCAAACCCTGGGCTCAGGCAATCCTCTCTCCTCTGCCTGCCAAAGTGCTGGTTTAACAGGTGTGAGTCACTGTGCCCAGCTTCCACACCCACTCTTAAGGAAACCTAAGGGTGTTCTTTAATAGGTTTTCCTTACTCTTCCATTAGCTATTAAATCTGGGGTGGGGAGCCACGAGGGTGGGGGGATCCGGGCCTGGACTAGACACTGAAGTAGCATGGTAGGCAGGATCACAAGATGACCCCCAAGATTTCCCACCCCCTGTACCTGCCTTTCTCACAACTGCATTCCAGTTGAACTTCGTTCCTCTGCTCAGTCCGGTTTCCCTCACTTCCATACTGTGCTGTTACCAAGAACACTTCTCAAGCAGCTTCCACTGCCTCAGAGTCTATTTCCCAGGGAACATGACCTAAGACAGGCAGAGCCAGGAGTGGTTCAAGGCAGCAGAATCTAAATGAGATTTCAGGATTCTATCACCCACTGGTTGACAACAAGGACCTCATAACAGGTAGAGTAGTTTGCTCTAAGCATGCTGAAGCAGTGCAATTTTTTTTTTTTTGAGTTGGAGTCTCCCTCGCCCAGGCTGGAGTACAGTGGCATGCTCACAGCCACCCCAGCGTCAACCTGCCAGGCTCAGGCAATCCTTCCACCTCATCCTTCCAAATAGCTGGAACTACAGGCGCGCGCTACCATGCCCCACTAATTTTTTGATTTATTGCAGAGATGCGGTCTCACCAAGTTGCTCAGGCTGTTCTCGAACCCATGGGCTCAGGCAATCCTCTCACCTCAGCCTCCCAAAGTGCTGAGATTACAGCCTTGTGCCACTGCGCCTGGCCTGCAGTGCAATTTTTAATACTCAAATGGACCACGAACTGGAATGGGACAACAGTGGAGGAATATTGCAAATGTAATGATTTAGAGAAGAAACCAAGAAGTAATCATTATTTAGATAAACTGTTTGACCTTTGCTAAGTGCCATTAATATATTGAAGAAAGGCAATGAAAAGCTGAGGGTAATTAATCATCAATTAAGGCACGGCGGAAAAGTCAGAGAGCCTTTTTGGCATTTTAAAGAGATTCTCATCTCTTGTAGGAAAGCTAAGCTCAGATTCAGGAGTTGACTCTAATGGTAGTAGAACTCCAAGGAAAGTTGAGATTTTATTCGCAGAAAATCTGCAATGCAAAGCCTGAGATGGGAAGGAATGGAACCTTGAAACTTGGTATGGAGATGTCTGGGTGATGCATTTAAGAACTTTGAAGTTCCATGTCCCCCTGAACTTTCTGATACAAGACAACACAGACCTCCTCAGGACATCCTCCCACACCCCTCCTAATCACCAGACCAATAACTAAGTTCAAATCACTACATAACCTGACTAGAAGAGTGCTCAGTTGACTAAGGGAGAAAAGGAACTTTAGGACCTAGCCAACACATGCCAGCAGAAACTGAGGTATGTTGGAGCCAGGAGACCTGACATGCAGTATGATGATAAGGAAACAGAACATGGAATTCCTGAAAACAAGAGAGGTAGACAGTCAATGAAGTTCTTACTCGATCTATACAACTAAAAAAGAGCCAAGATGGATAGCAAAACGCTTAGAACAACCACTCCAATAAAACACCAAAATTTGCCTTAGTCAGCTTTGTCTGCCATAGCAGAATATTGTAGACTGGGTGGATTAAATAATATAAATTTATTTCTCACAGCTCTGGAAGCTGAGAAGTCCAAGAGAATGGTGCCAGCTAGGTAAGTTTCACTCTGAGGCCTTTTCTTTTGGCCTTAGGCTGCCATCATCTCACTACGTGTTCACGTGACCTTTTCTTTTTACATGAGTGGGCAGAGTGAGCAAGCTCTCTAGTATCTCTCTTATCAGAGTGCTTGCCTTATATCATGCCCATGATGACAGCCCCACTCTCATGATTCCATCTAGTGCTAATTACCTTCCAGAAGGCCAATATCCTAACACTATCACACTATGAGTTAAGGCTTCAACATATGTCTTTGAGGGTAGAAAACACAAACATTTAGCTGCCACTTACTCTTTTGCCCAGTTTCTGTACTTGAGCCAGTTTTAGGACCTAAAACCCATTGACTGGAAGAAAGACCAGGATCTCAGAAAAAAGGACCCCTGCAATAACATATGACTTTCCAGTTTTATTTTTTATTTTATTTATTTATTTATTTTTTGAGTTGGAGTCTCACTCTGTCACCCAGACTGGAATGCAGTGGCCACTCCCAGCCACCGTAGCCTTGACCTGCTGGGCTCCGGCAATCCATCTGCCTCAGCCTTCCAAGTAGCTGGAACTACGGGCACGCGCTACCACGCCCGGCTAATTTTTGGATTTATTGTAGAGATGAGGGCTCACCAAGTTGCCCAGGCGGGTCTCGAACCTGCGGGCTCAGGCAATCCACTTCACCTCAGCCTCCCAAAGTGCGCAATTACAGGCTAAGCCACCAAGCCTGGCTGACTTTCCAGTTTTAAGAAACAATTTCCTTGAGTGTTCTGTGTCAGTTGAGAAATAGTGTAGTTTCTTATATCTACTATCCCTGTGTTCTTTAGAGTTCTCTTTGTTTGTTTGTTTACTACCCCATTCTTTGTTACTCCATTACCTTGTATAGTTAATAATCTTTATATTAAAATTTCTGTATTCAAATTAATGTGTGATTTCTTTCCCCTGATTGAGCCCTGACTGATAAAGAATTGGTATCAGACTTAGTTTTAGCTCCCACCCTCTAATTTGCATATATGTCACTAAGACATCTAAAGAACTTACTACTTCCTGCTCTTCAAATCTAATCAAACTGGGTGTGGTGACTTACACCTGTAATTTCAGTTCTTTGGATTGTCAGAGCCCAGGAGTTTGAGACCAGCCTGGCAACTTGGCGAGACCTTGTCTCTACAATAAATCAAAAAATTAACTGGGCATGGTGGCACATTCCTGTAGTTTCAGTTACTTGGAAATCTGAGGTGGAAGGAATACCCAGTAGGTTGAGGCCCAGTAGGTCAAGGCTGCGGTGGCCTTGAGCATGCCACTGCACTCCAGCCTGGGTGACAGAATGAGACTCTGACTCAAAAACAAAAACAAACAGAAAACAGATCTGATCAGCATAATATTGTCGATTCAGTAGACTATTCTGATGTTTTGTTAAATGCCAAGATTATCCAGATCTCTGTGGGCTATAATATAGCAGAGAACAGGAGAATTGACATAGCTCTAAGACAAGACTGTGAAGGTATATCATTGACACTAACAGGTAAAAGCAAATTGACTCTGATGGTTCTCATAAATAGGAATGTAGAAAAAGGCATTAGCTAGGTCAATAGGTACATATCAAGTACCAGGAGAAGTTTATTTTTTTCTATACATCTAGAATAGCAACAGAAATTGAAGTCACATTTGATTAACGTCATAATAATCCAGTCATTCTCCAGGTTCTTCTGACTTCTACACAGTTCAAACTTATGTGTTATATAGGGATATGATAGCTATCATGAACTCTTTTCTTCTTAAGTCTTTTATGGTAACATTAATCTCTGTGATTCTCCTGGAATGTAGTATTGATTCTAGTTTGCTACCTTGGAGAGAGTGGAAGTTAGTCCTTGGCCACTCCTATCATAATGGTCCTCATCTCATAGATCAGAGAGGCCAAGTGAGGATTCCCACATAGTTGCAAAGTATGACTATTCCAATTATACATTCAAGAACTGAGGAAATAACTACAGAGTTGGTCTGTGGGCCACAGGACCCACTCTGAGTCAGACTTGGGCTAAGATTTTAACATCTGATTGCTGAAATCCCCCATTCTTACTGGGGAGCCACTGTGGTATATTGGGTCTCCAGGAATTAATGACAACTCAGACTCAATGTCTACTAATCTAGGAAGGGTTTGGGAATTTCCTTCTTCCAAATGCCATCACTATAAGAAACAGCCATAGGTACCTTTGGAGAAAGCTTGGGGTCAGATTTATAGTGTATATTTGTGACATTGATATGGGGTCCTTCCTCCAGGAGTTTCTTTATTCAAGGGACTCTAAGCATGTGAATTACCTTAGGTCTCGAAATGGGGTGAGAGGCTGTGACTCAAATCAGACTTTTGGCTACCAAACCTAGAGTTTTTCCTGTTATACAGATCAAACAACACTGTAGTAGGCTGTCTATTCAGTTCCTAAGAATGCCTGATCAATTGACTATTGCTAAGATCTCTGTGGGTCAAAGCATTCTAATTGCCTGTAAATCCCTGCTGCCCTTTATAGATGTGTCTTTGGCAGTTAAGTGCTGTCTCTTGTCTTCTACTTCTCTGGGATCTCATCCCTATTCAAACCAGAGAGCCCATCTCATTGTAGCTTCCCCTACAGTCACATCTGACCTATAGAAGAAAGCAACTACAGAGCTGATCAAGGGTGCAGGTGCTTTTTTTTGTTAATGTATTTCTCAGTGCTTTTAGTGAGGGGATTATTTTCTGGGCCTTCTCCTGGAACATAAGTGGGGTAGATATATATATTTGCACATGATAAATCAAGTCCAACATTTCTTTTTTTTTTTTTGAGTTGGAGTCTCACTCTGTCACCCAGACTGGAGTGCAGTGGCCGCTCCCGGCCACCGCAGCCTCGACCTGCTGGGCTCCAGCGATCCTTCCGCCTCAGCCTTCCAAGTAGCCGGAATTACAGGCATGCACTACCACGCCCGGCTGATTTTTTGATTTGTTGTAGAGATGAGGTCTCGCTGCCCAGGCGGATCTCGAACCCGCGGGCTCAGGCAATCCACTCACCTCAGCCTCCCAAAGGCACGGGATTACAGGCTGAGCCACCGAGCCCGGCTCAAGTCCGACATTTCTATCTCCATAGCTTTTGGATTCCATTCTTTTTATCATACCAGGGAAGCTCTAGCATCTCAATCTCATTAAAAGCAGGCTGTTCTTGTGTCCAAGGTTCAGTTAACCAACCAAGTAAGTTGTTAGAATTGCCCTCCTCTGCATGGTGAACACATTAAATCCAGAATCTCCAGCAAGAGCACCTATATTCATGAATTAGGAATTATCTAGTGTTATTGTCTACCTTCTTGGTCTAACACCCTTAGAATTCACTCCCACACATGTTTTCTAGGCATCTAACAAGATACATTAATAAAATCTTTTTTGTTTATTAATCAGTATTTTTTATTATGGTTTTGTGGGGTACAGTTAAGGGTTAGGTATACAATTATGTAATAAAATCTTATAATTCTCTTGTGTCAGCTATCTTTTTTAGTCATTTCTGTTCTTCTGGAGCACATTGAGGTCTTACACTAGTTATGGATCTAATGGCAACAGGGGGTAGTTTGGGTGGGTCTTGAGGAGAATAGACACCCCCTTTCAAGGAGCATCTGCCTCAGTTGAGATTATCATATTTTCAAGCAAAGAATGTCTAGTCCTCTCAGACAACAGAGGGCAGGCTTCTTCCATGGGTAGGTGAATCTCAGAGTGATTTGGAGGTCCAAAATGGTCAATTTCTTCTAAGTTCAACCAGATGTTCTCATTCCAAGTTTTAGAATCTCATTCTTTATCAAATAATGTTCTGAATTTCAAATGCAATTCAGCAAAAAAAATAAATTTTATGCTTCATTTTCAGCATTATCAGTTTAACAAAAAATTAGTTTTTTCTAGGGCTATCCAGTTTTCAGACTGTCACAAGCTAAGAGTGAACAGAACTGTGCTTCCCATTTTCTCTTTGCAAGAGCTCAAGTGTACTTAAAAGGAAAATCCATCTCACATCACAGTCCTCATAGTCACCATTACTGCCATAACAGTTCAGTGCAGCAGGCATGTGGGGTCTCACGACACTTGCCTCTGATGGTGCTTCACAATCAACCACAGGTAATAACTTGATTAAATGTGGTGCTACCACATACCATGATATTGATTAAATGTGGTGCTACCACATACCACGATACCATGATTTAATAGCTTGATTAAATGTGGTGCTACCACATACTAGCATCCCGTTTCTGCTTGGCAAGGAACTCAGAACTGCTCTAGAGCCCAAAGACCTGACCAAACCAATCCCAATTTCTATCTTGTGGTCTCTCTCCTAGAATGACTTCTGATATCATTTCTGTATTAGGTAGGATCTAATCAAAACAGCAAAACCACATGGTAATTTTATTGAGAAAAGTTTGATGTAAATAATTATTAATATAATAAGAGATTCAAGTAACAAGGGAGACTCTGGCAAAAAGACAAGAGAACACTAAAGAACGTCAGAATATCAGATATAAAGAGCAGCCATAACTCCTAGGACTGAGATTGAGTGCCCAGAGAAGAGATCCTTAAGGGCTGAGGTCCATCCCCTGCTGAAGGATCCATGGCCAGAATAACTGAATGGCAGAGAAGTCACCGGGGAGTTGCAACTGGAAAAAGCCTTATGAACAGGACTTTCTCATAAGAGCTGTGACCCTGGAAAAGGGCAGCAGGTAGCATGAGGCAAACCTGTAGAAAGACGACCATGGGAGTAAAGACCCTAACCTCTCATTCCTTCATGCTATCTCCTAGCATGAAGGAGTCCCCGTTTGCCAAAACTAACTTGCTCTGGATTCTACCCTCTGGGCTCTTGGTTTCATATTCTGGGCTCTTCATTAAATCCCCATCATTCTTCCTTTATTAATGAAAGGTAGTAGCGCTGAGTACAGTTGACCCTCAAAAAATGTGGGAGTTAGAGCACTGACTCCCACATTTATATATAGTTGAAAATCCACATATAACTTTGACTCCCCAAAAACTTAACTACTAATAACCTACTATTGACCAAAAGCCTTGCTGATAGCATAAACAGTCAATTAACATATTCTGTATGTTATATGTATTATATTCTGTATGCTTACAATAAAGTAAGTTAGAGAGAAGAAAAGTTATTAAGAAAATCGTAGGAAGAGGAAATATATTTACTATTTATTAAGTGGAAATGAAGCATCATAAAGCTCTCCATCATCATCATGTTGTGTAGGCTGAGGGGTTGGTCTTGCTGTCTCAGGGGTGGCAGAGGTGGAAAAGATAGAGGAAGTGGAAGGGGAGGCAGGAGAGGCAGGCACATTTGGTGTAACTTTTATTGAAAAATATCTGCATGTAAGTACAGCCTCACAGTTCAAATTCATGTTATTCACGGGTCAACTGCAGTTCTATCACTGTTTTCTGACGGTAGACTCTCAGGGGTCCAGTGGGCTTCTTTCATTTTGTACTCTGTCTCTCTCTTTGGACTCTTTGAGTCCATGTTGGCAGTGTTTCTGCCAAAATAAGTTTCTTAATAACCTTGTGAGTCTGGTGTGAATTACATTTGATTTCCCTCCATTAGACAAAACCCATATCCACACATTGTCTGGAAACAATCTCTTCCCTTCTCTATTTTTTGTGTCCCGGCTGAGATGGCTAAGGGCAACTCCCATAAGCCTGGAAACACTATGGTTTGGTTCAGAAGATCTGCGAGGCACACCCTTAACCTCAACTTGAAAAATCCTGTTGTGTGATTGAGTACTCTGACCTTTTGGTCTTTCTGAGCTTTTGTCAGAAGTTTTTACAGTCACACCCTTGGCTTCTTCTTTTTTTTTTTTTTTTTTCTATGCCATGCTTTCACGAGCAATCTTTTCATATTAGCATTTTTACCATCTGGATAAACTGAGAATTTTTCAAATCATTAAGAACTGGTTCAGGCCGGGCTTGATGGCTCAGACTGTAATCCCAGCACTTTGGGAGGCCAAGATGAGAGGATTGCCTGAGCCCGGGGGTTCAAAACCAGCCTGGGCTACATGGTGAGACCTTGTCTCTACAATAAATCAAAAAATTAGCCAGGCATGGTGGCGTGTGCCTGTAGTTCCAGTTATTTGGAAGGCTGAGGTGGAAGGATCACCTGAGCCCAGCAGATCGAGGCTGCAGTGGCCGGAAGTGTGCCACTGCTCTCCAGCCTGGGTGACAGAATGAGACTCCAACTCAAAAAAAAGAACGGGTTCTTTTTTGTTTAGCAGTCTTTCCCTCAATTTATCTCTCTCCTCTAGCATTTTACTATAAGTAGTAAGAAGGAATCGGGCTGCACTTCAGCAGTTTCCTTAGAAATTTCCTTTGCAAGTTCTGCTTTTCACAGAGCTTCAGTGGACAATTCTGCTAAGCTTTTAGTCACTATGAAACTAGGATTCCTTTTCCTCTAGTTTCCAATAGAACAGTCCTCACTTCCTTATGGGCCTTCACTGACAGTATCCCTAATGTTCAGATTTCTACTAGATCTGTTAAGTGACTTAAGTTTTCTCTACCATGATCTTCAAAATTCTCCTCAAAATCCCTCCAGTTTCTGCCCATTCCCACCTCCCATATTCTAGGTGTTTTTTGTGGCAGCACCCCACTCTATAGTGCCAAAATCTATATTAGGTTTCTATTGCTGTGCAATACAGGGTCACAAACTTAGCCACTTAACACAACCTTCTGGAAGCTTATGTAACTTGTGAAAAAAGTATTACCATTGGACTCCACAACAGATATCTGGTGAACAAGACAGGCCAAGGTGTTAGCAGGGAAATTACTAGAAGGAGAGGAGAATGTAAGGAGAGGCGGCATCAACCAAACTGAGGGAGCAATGCTGAGGACGAGCAGGGAAGGAGAAGAGGAGCCTCCCTGGAGGCTATAGGTCAGAAGTCCGGGCACAGCATCACTGGATTCTCTGCTCAGGATCTCACAAAGTTCAATCCAAGTGTTGGTCAGGGCTGCATTTTCATTTGAGCCACGGTCCCTTTCCAAGTTTATGTTATTGTGGCAGAATTAAGTTCCTTCCAGCCATGGGACTTAGGCTTCCCTTGCTTTGCTGGCTGTCAGCTGGGAGATGCTTTTGACTCCTAGAGGTCACCTGCATTCCTTGTCACATGACCACCCTCCTCTCTTCACATCTTTAAAGCCAGCAATGGAGAATCTCTCTCATGTAAAAGCCTCATACTTCAAACCTTTTTCATCCAATCTCTTTAAAGGAATCACCTGATCATATCTGGCTTACCCCAAATTATCCCCTTATCTTAAGATCACCTTATCAGAGCAGTGGCTCCTATAATCCCAGGAGTTTGAGAGGCCAAAGCAGGAGGATTATTTAAGTCCAGGAATTTGAGGCTTCAGTAAGCTATGATCACACCACTGCACTCCAGCCTGGACAAAAAAGTGAGATCCTATCTCTAAAACAAACAAAAATAAAACTCTTTTGCCACAGAATTTAACATAATTATGGGAGTGAGATAGTCACAGGCTCTGCTTATATCAAAAGCAGGATATCACACAAGGATACGAGTCACTAGGTATTATCTTAGAATTCAGCCTTCCTCAAGTACCACCCCAAGGAGTTGTTGTAAAGACTAAAGGAGTTAATATATATGAAACTCTTAGGACAATGGCTGGGATATGGCTGGTGTCAAGTGTTAGCTGTTCTTACTATTGTTTGACTCAGATTCCCAGTTTCCCTTCAGACTACTGGAACCAGAATCCCCAGAATGGGTGGGGAATGGGCCTTTTCTCCAGCTCCCTGGGAATGTGTTGCACACTGAGAGGGACCTCCAAGATTCAGACTAAGTGACACATTTCTGAGTCTGCCATTCTCCAGAGAGGTTCCTCTCCTTTTTTCCTGCTCATCCTCAGCATGGCTCCCCCAGTTTTGTTGATGTTGCCTCTCTTTACATTCCCCTCCTCCTTCTAGTAATTTCCCTGCTATCAGCTTGGCCTGTCTTGTTCACCAGAATATCTGTTGTGGATGCCAACGGAATACTTTTTTCAAAAATTGCACTGTTATGCATTTTCCACTTGAGAAATGTGGTATTTTATGTGTAGCTAGCTGTTCTAGCCTAGGAGTCAACATGGAAGTGATATAGGAAAAGAGCAGAAGCCAAGCTGCAGAAATCAGCAAATGTCCTGGGAAAAATCCCAGTATAACAGAACAATATTCCAGAAAATAATGAAAAATGATCTCAAACAATTAACATCTTGGGATGATAGCTTTAATTAAAAAATTTGAAATCCTTATTGTGATGAGGGTTGGGAACCATGGCCATTGTGATGTGCGTTGTTTTCTGACTGATAAAGAAACTGAAGTCTTTGGTCTAGCAGAGAAAATGTCAGGCTCAGCAGGTTTCCACAGTGGAAGCAATTTGGAAGTGGTTTGGAGGAGATCAATTCCCTGCCCAAAAGGTCTAAACAAGCCGAAACCAGAGATTTTTATACAAATGAGTAGAAATGAAAGCAAAAATTTCATCAAAGCAAAGGTGTACGTGCAAGATATTGGCCCCTTGGTGTCATTTGAAGGAAATTAATGTGGAGGGCCAAAGAGATGGAGTCTGCAATATGCAATGCTCCAGAGACCTGCCTGTGATTTTGTTCCTAGTGTAGCAGAAATAAATGCTCCTGGCAAACCTTCGGGGAGGCATGAGACATGTGCATAAGTAAGATTAATCAGTAAAGCTAGCATCGACCTAATGAGTCATCTTTGACATCATAAAACTTGAAAAATACAAGGTTGTGGCCTGGCAGATCTGTGTACTCTCAGCAGAAGCAAAACGGGGGCTGCCCAAGTTTACAGCCGGGGGTGGCTCTTGAGCACAGCAGAGAGGAAATGATAGAAAAATGGCTGCAGCCTGGCTTTTACTGACCTAATGTATGAGGATACTTGGGGTAGGCTGCTGAGGTGGAGAAAAATGAATGTGCTCATGCACATTCTCCCCTCAGGAGCCCTCCTTCTTCCTATCCCAGTGAAGCCCCCAGAAGGACTGTGTTTCCATCCAATAAACCATCCTTTGGGATTTCCTGGGACACAGCACCAGTTTCCTGAAGGTTGGGAGAAGGAGGAGCGCACAGTGCAACAGGTACACAGTGTCACTTCTGCCTTTAGACTTGAGTACAGCTCTTGTGTGTTCAGGGCCTGCTTAAAATGGTCACTGTTCTTCATCCTTTCATATCATGCTTTCATCTTATGTTTTGACTGTTTTACATTGTTTGTATCATTCCCACTTTTCAGACGGACAAGCTGAGGTTCCAAGTCACACAGCAAGTACCATGTGAAGCCAAGTTCTGAGCTCACATAGGAGATTCTAGGCTTGGGTTTCTGCTCTTAGCAGGAACTCCATAGGGTGAGACCTTCAGAAGTTTTCGGGCCTGGCAGAAGAATGTTTGAGTGGCCTTCTGTCCAGGGCTGTCAATTCTCCACCCTCATTTGTCACTAAATCCTGCAGGCCAGCTCTCACCTGAAATCAGCTCTGCTTCTCTTGCACCTGCTCATAAATCTTTTTTACTTCCCTTGAGCCTAAAAATGTCTTCATATCCTCCTCTGTCACCCTTAGCCATCAAAATACAAATCTCCAACCGCAGAGAATCATATAGTTACATGACAAATCAGACTCGGCTTCCTGACCATACAGTCCCCAGGTACTTCCCCATTTTGAAAGCTTTCTTTAAACACTTGGAATGCTGCAACCCACCTTCCCTTTATTGACTGATTCTGCCAGATGACAGCATGTCCCAAGAGCCCTAAATAGTTCCTCTGTGATTAGAGCTCCTGAAAGAACATCCGGGCCCCTCCACTGTGCAAATTCTGTGGGAGCAGCCTCCTCCCTGAAGAAACCACACCACCTGGCACTCGTGCTGGCCCTCACCTACTCCCAGAACACCCCAGCCCATTGGATGGCTGGCTGCCTGTCTTATTTCATGAGACTCAGTTACAGCATCCAACATCCTAGGCACACAGTCCTCCTGCTCTGAATGGCTGATCCTGACAGTCTTCAGCAAGGAAATCAGATCAGGACCTCTTTTTTGGGTCATCTGCATACTCTCTGTCCACACAGGAAACTGGAGGAGAAGTTTCTAGGACTCATCCTCATGGTAGTCATTGAGTGTACTGGTGGTGCCATGGCTCAGTTGCTGGTGAGCATCCTGGTGAGCCAAGTCATATCTCTGAGCCTTTGTTTCCATATCCCTCAATCATTCAGTAAACATGTACTGTACTGACCATGGACCTGCACAGCTGCACCGTTCTGGGCACTGAGGATACAACAACAAAGAACAAAGGTAGCCAGGCTTGGTGGCTCAGCCTGTAATCCCACGCCTTGGGAGGCTGAGGTGAGTGGATTGCCTGAGCCCACGGGTTCGAGACCCACCTGGGCAACTTGGTGAGACCTCATCTCTACAATAAATCAAAAAATTAGCCAGGAGTGGTAGTGGGTGCCTGTAGTTCTAGCTTCTTGGAAGGCTGAGGCGAAAGGATCGCCGGAGCCCAGCAGGTCAAGGCTGCGGTGACCGGGAGTGGCCACTGCACTTCAGTCTGGGCGACAGAGTGAGACTCCAACTCAAAAAAAAAAAAAAAAAAAATGAACAAGGGTACAATCTCTGCTCTCTTAGAACTTACAGTTTGTAGAGAAAGAAAAACCACAAATGAGTAAGCAAATAAATACATGTAATAAAGTGAGAAAGTGACAAATGCTATGAGAGAAAACAGAAAGGCATTGTAACAGAGGGATTATGGTTGGTCAGATGGGGGAGATGGGACGGGTAGGGGGTCTTGGGTGGAGTGGTCAGGCAAAGTGCCTCTGAGGAGGAGATCTTTGAGGTGCGGCCTGATCACCAAGAGGAAGTCAGTGTGGAGAGACCTCGAGGAAGGTAAGAAGAGGGAGGAGCAAAGGTCAGAATGACTTGGATGTCTTTAAAAAGCAGAATAGGAGTGAATGGAGGGAGTGAGAAGGTGAGAACAATATGAGGCATGGCTGGGGGCCTGGGAGCTAAGGGGTCCTCCTTGTTTGAATTGCACCCTAGTCTTAATACAGAACCACTAGTTGGTTTTCAATAAGAAAGAGATGTCAGATTTTCGTTTTCAGATCTTCACTCTGCCTGGCTGCCATATGGTGAGTGGACAGTGGCAGTGGTGGGTGTAGAGGGTGGATGGACTAGAAGCAAGTGGCAACTTCAGTGGCTTCTGAAATTGTCCAGGAGAGAGATCAGAGTAGAAGTTGTAAGACAGACAGCAGGGAGACATTGGAGTATGCTTTGGATCAACTCAGCACGTCTTGACAGTGGATTTGAGGTGAGTGTTAAGGAAGGGAGGAATTAGGGAAGTGTCTAAGAACTTTCTCTTGAACCACTGGTTGGTTGGTGCCACTTATTGAGATAGGGAAGCCTGAGTAAAAAGCAATTAGGTGGAAACAGGAGCGTTTGGGCTGACTTATATTTGAGAGACCTCTTAGACATCTGAGTGGAAATTCCGAATATGTAGTTGAATATATGAGCCTAGAGTTGAGAAGAGAGGTACAAGGTAGAAATATAAATTTTGGAGTCTTCAGTACAACCATGCATTGCTTAACAACAGGAACACATTCTGAAAATGTGTTGTCAGGTGATTTCATCATTGTGCGAACAACATAAACCTAAATACTGTAACACAATGAGAAGTATTTTTGTATCTAAACATAGAAAATGTACAGTAAAAATATGATTAAAAGATTTTTCAAAAAATGTTACACCTGTATAAGGCAGTTATAATGAATGGAGCTTGCAGGACTGGAAGTTGCTCTGGGTGAGTCAGTGAGTGAGTGGTGAGTGAATGTGAAAGCCTAAGACATTACTGTGTACTACTGTATACTTCATAGACACTGTACACTTAGGCTACACTAAACTTATTTTTTAAATTTTTGCATAAAAATAAATTAACTTTACCTTACTGCAACTTTTTACTTTATAAACTTAAAAAAAAATTATTTATTTATTTATTTACTTATTTATTCTTGAGTTGGAGTCTCACTCTGTTGCCCAGGCTGGAGTGCAGTGGCACTCTAACGGCCACCGCAGCCTCGACCTGCAGGGCTCAGGTGATCCTTCCACCTCAGCCTTCCAAGTAGCTGGAACTACAGGCATGTGCCACCACACCCAGCTAATTTTTTGGTTTATCGTAGAGTAGAGGTCTCGCCAAGTTGCCCAGGCTGGTCTCAAACCCATAGTTTCAGGCAATCCTTTTACCTTGGGATTAAAGGTGTGAGCTACCACGCCCGGCCCTTAAAACAAATTTTTAACTTTGACTCTTTTGTAATAATACTTAGCTCAACACACAAATGTATTGTACAGCTATACAAAAAAAAATTTTTATACCCTTACTCTACAAGCTTTTTTCTATTTAATTTTTTTTAACTTTTAAAACATGTTGTTAAAAGTGAAAGCACAAACACTGGCCTAGGCTTCCACAGGGCCAGGATCATCAATATCCCTGTCTTCCACCTCCATATCTTGTCCCACTAGAAGGTCATCAGGTCATCATTGACACGCGTGAAGCTGTCATCTCCTGTGATAACAATACCTTCCTCTGGAATACTCCTGAAGGACCTGACTGAGGGTGTTTTAATAAAAAGTATAGTAGAGTAAATACATAAACCAGGAACATAGTTGTTTACTATCACTATCAAATATGTGCTATACTTAATTTCTTGTGCCATGCTTTTATACAACTGACAACACAGTAGGTTTGTTTATACCAGCATCATCACAAACATACAAGAATTCCTTTGAGCTATGAAATTACAACAGCTATGACATCACTAGGCAATAGGAATTTCTGAGCTCCATTATAATCTTAGGTGACTACCATCGACTGTATGGTCCATTATGGACCAAAATGTGGTTTTGTGGTGCATGATTATATGTGGATACAATGTGAAGTCATGAGACCAGATGAGACCACCTTGAGGCAATGTGTGAATAAGAAGACAGGTCGCCGGGCTCGGTGGCTCAGCCTGTAATCCCGCACCTTTGGGAGGCTGAGGTGAGTGAATTGCCTGAGCCCGTGGGTTCGAGACCCGCCTGGGCAGTGAGACCTCATCTCTACAATAAATCAAAAAATCAGCCGGGCGTGGTAGCGCATGCCTGTAATTCCAGCTACTTGGAAGGCTGAGGCGGAAGGATCGCCAGAGCCCAGCAGGCGAGACTGCAGTGGCCAGGAGCGGCCACTGCACTCCAGTCTGGGCGACCGAGTGAGACTCCAGCTCAAAAAAAAAAAAAAAAAAAAAAGAAGACAGGTCAAGCCCTGGCACCTGTAATATTTAGAGGTTAAGCACAAGAAAACAAAAAAGGAGACGGAGAAAGTACAGCCCCTGGGGTAGGAGAAAATTTGGCAAGGAGAGAATGTCATGAAACTCAAGTAAGGAGCGTATTTCAAGCAGCAGGGAGTGGTCCAATGAATTTATGCCAAACACTGTGTATGACCACTTCAAGGACTGAACAAAATAATGCATGTGAAAGCACCTACGTGGACATGCCATGAATGTGCGCTATGAGTATTACCATAATTTGGGGGTTTTTTTTTAGTTAGAGTCTCAATGTCATCCAGGTTGGAGTGCAGTGGCACACTCACAACCACCACAGCCTCGATCTGCTGGGCTCAGGCGATCCTTCTGCCTCAGTCTTCCAAGTAGCTGGAACCATAGGTGCACGCCACCACGCCCAGTTAATTTTTTGATTTATTGTGGAGATGAGGTCTCACCAAGTTGCCCAGGTTGATCTCAAACCCCTGGGCTCTGGCAATCCTCTCACTCCTGCCTCTCAAAGTGCTGGGATTACAGGCATGCGCCACCATGCCCGGTCTGATTATTACTACTGAAAATCGTTTATTGTCTGACTCCAGGACTTACTGCTCTCATGAGGCTACCTGTGTTCCACTGCGGGCCACTCTGTTGCAAATTGCCAGTGACATTTAACAAAAAGAAGAAGAATTATGGTATTATTTCCCTCATGAAGTACATTAAAAATGGCAGTGCTCATTGGGGAACAGGAAACTTCCAAAGGAATGAACCCAGAAAGATTAAATGGGAGATGTAAAAAAAAGAAACAAAGAGCTTATAAACATTATGCCTACAAAACAAAATTTTCACCAAGGATGCAGAAAACAAGTTTTACCAAAGAAATAGTAGAGGACAGGCCAGATGCTGTGGCTCACGACTATAATCCCTGCACTTCGGAAGGCTGAAGCAGAGGATTTCCTGAGTCCAGGATTTCAAGACCAGCTTGGGCAACACAGAGAGGCCTAATCTCTACAAAAGATAAAAACTTGGCCTGGCATGGTGGCTCACATTTGTAGTCCCAGTTACGTGGGAGATTGAGGCTGAAGGATCACCTGAGCACACGATATCAAGGCTGTGGTGAGTCATGTTGGTGTCCCCCCACTCCAGTTGGGATAACAAAGCAAGACCCTGACTCAAAAAAAAAGAGAATTGTCCCAATCTAATTAGGACACCAGAATTAAATAATGCCTAATTTGTCTTGGCTGCACTTTGACTGATAAATTTGATTATTTTATAAAATAGGTGAGTCAACAGAGAGGACTGAGTAATTTTTTGACTAATTATAAAAGAGCATCCAGTATGAAAACATTATTTCAAAAGGTGAAACAACCTTCATTTCCATAGATCTCGATTGTTTCTCTATGTTTCAAATAAATCACAATAAAAGCTTCATGATAATAATGAGTTTCAGGCACTTGACTCTGTGTAGGGTGTGTGTGTATGAGTGAGTGTGTGTGTGTGTGTGTGTGTGTGTGTGTGTGTGTGTGTGTTGTGTGAGAGAGAGAGAGAGAGAGAGAGAGAGAGAGAGAGAGAAGAGAGAGATCATAAGCACAAACAAGTCAATCAGAAATAGAGTCAGATAATTTCAAATATAAATTAACCTTTTATTTTATTTCTCTTTTTTTTTTGAGTTGGAGTCTCACTCTGTCGCTCAGACTGGAGTGCAGTGGCTGCTCCTGGCCACCGCAGCCTCGACCTGCTGGGCTCCGGCGATCCTTCCACCTCAGCCTTCCGAGTAGCTGGAATTACAGGCATGCACTACCATGCCCAGCTGATTTTTTTTTTTTATTGTAGAGATGAGGTCTCGCTGCCCAGGCGGGTCTCGAACCCGCAGGCTCAGCAATCCACTCACCTCAGTCTCCCAAAGGCACGGGATTACAGACTGAGCCACCAAACCCGGCTTAAATTAACCTTTTAAAAGTCAGATTTTCCTGTGACATAGTGCTATATCATAGATCTCCCTAAGTTTTCTGTCTTCCCTCTCCCCTCTTCCACCCTCTCTCTTTGTCAAATTACATTTCTATTGGCTTTCTAAATTTGACATTACAGATACAGCTCCATGTGACTACACAAAATTTCATATTATATTCCTAATAGTAAGTAAGAAGAAAACCTAGATAAATTATAAAGATCATTTTATATTCCCAAAGGCTCCCAATCTGGCCCCAGGATCTGGTCAATCTCAAAGAGCCAAGGCCCAACAGTAAGATTAGTTAGTTTGCTGATGCTAACCTACCAGCACCTTGGGAGGAACACAGAGATGTCTATGGAACAGGCCCTGAAACCTCAAAAACAACCCACATATCAGAGCTTGACATAGACCTCACATTCTCACGGCCCAGTTCCCCCTGTCTTGCCTCTTCATTAATTGCCACAGAGCTGCCCTAACTGGATCTCCTGTCCATCCCAGTGCTCTTGATTCTCTTGGGCCAGTATCTTCTCTGTGCATATACTAGACTCTGCCAACCAACCCAGTGTGTTCCCGCCTCTCTCTTGTCCTTGGTTCTGGGCTTTGTCTCCCTGTCCTGGTACTTGCAGTTCAGCTGGAGCATGTTCTGCTTTTAGTCAACCAGTCATTCACTGACCAATTCATCAACACATCATCCACCCCACCCACCCATCCACCCACCTGCCCATCCAATCAACATTTATCACCTGCTCTATTCCAGGTCCTGTGCTTGAGGCTAGGAAGTCAGAAATAATGAGAAATGCAGAATAAAGAAAAACCAGATCTTTAAAAAATACATTACTTTTTTAGAGTAATTTCAAGTTCACAGCAAAACTAAAAAGAAGGGATAGAGATTTCTCATATATCTTCTGCCCCGACGCATGTATAGCCTCCTCCCATTATGAACATCCCCCACCAATTTTTACACTGACACACCATTATTACCCAAAGTTCATAGTTTGCACTAGGGTCCACTCCTGGTGTTGTATAGTCTATGGCTTTTTACAAATGTATAATCACATGCATTCATCATTATAGTATCATACAGAATAGTTTCACTACCCTAAACATTCGCTATGCTCTGCATATTCATCCTTTCCTCTCTTAACTCCTGGCAACCACTGAGCTTTTTACTGTCTCCATAGTTTCACCATTTCCAGGATGTTATATAGTTGGAATCATACAGTATGTAACCTCTTCATATTGGCTTCTTTCACTTACTACAGTAACGTGCATGTAAGGTTTCACTTATGTTTTTTTCATAGCTTAGTAGCTCATTTCTTTTTAGTGCTAAATAACATTCCATTGTCTGAATATACCATAGTTTATTTATCTAGACACCTCCTGAAGAACATTTTTTGCTTATATAGGTTTTGTTTGCTTGTTTGTTTAGCTGCAGAGTCTTGCTCTGTTGCTCAGGCTGGAGTTCAGTGGCACAATCACTGCAGCCTCAATCTCCTGGACTCAAGTAATCCTCTTTCCTCAGCCTAATGAGCAGCTGGGACAGAGTTTCTTTATGTTGCTCAGGGTGGTCTTGAACTCCTGGTCTGAAGCAATCCTCCTGCCTTGGCCTTCCAAAGTGCTGGTATTCTAAGTGTGAGCCACCATGCCTGATCAGCAAGTTTTTGTATAGACATAAGTTTCCAACTCTTTTGAGCAAATACAATGCTAAGAAGCACCGTTACTGGATCTTATGGTATTTTTGCTTTTGTAAGGCACTACCAAACTGCCTTCCAAAGTGGATGCACTGTTTTTGCATTCCTACCCACAACGAATGAGAGCTCCTGTTGCTTAACATTCTCAAAGCATTTGGTGTTGTCAGTGTTCTGAATCTCGGTCATTCTAAAAGGTCTATAGTGGTCAAAATCCGATTTTGAAATGGAGTCACAAAGACCATATTTAGCCTCCCACCTGGAACAATAAAAAAATTAAGTCAAAATATATGAAGTCACAAATTTCAGCACGTTGGACATACACGAAGGACAGAAATTCCTGAGATATGGGGGAAATGAGATGAGCACTACATCTCATCTTACCACCCAGTTTACCACTCTGAGAGAGTTTCCAGCCTGCAATGGGAAGTTGCAGGGTGGTGGGGGGGGCAGGTGGCAGAACTGGAAGACTCTAATTTAAGAACATGGAGCTGAGAGTCTGGAACAACCAAGACAGCTACATTCAGAGGACAACATACCAACGAGGAGAGAGCTGCACAGAAAGACAATTGCAGAGTCTTACAGAGGGTCTAGAGTATTTAGCCATGTATTGATCAGCATATGTGTGCAAGGAAATTACTCAGGTCTGAGAAAAGAACTATCCAAAATTATTAGAAGGGACAATGCTCAGTGTTCACACAGGGACTGGAATAGTACCTTTTCCTACCAAGCACACTGGAAAACTTCATAATTCACAGTAAGAGACTCAGAAAAGTCTTGTCTCAGTATCGGAAAATAATTAGCCAGAGACTAGGCACTGATCCAGACCCACCAAACAAATCATAAATCAAGACTTAACTGTCTCTGAGTAAATTAACTGCATCTTAGAACAAAACTCAAGAAGATTTATAGAAATGAAAAATATTCAGCACCCAATAAGGGAAACTCTTAATGTCTGACATAAAAAAAAATGTTACCAGATATTCAAAGAGGCACGAAAACATAACCCATAATGAGGATACAGAAGTTATAAAAAAGACCCAAGTCAAATTCCTGAAATGAAAACTACATTGTACAAGATGAAAAACGTGTTGGGTATGATTAATGGTAGAATAGATATTGCAGAAGAAAATATTAGTGAACTTGAAAACATTGCAATAAAAACTATCCAAAGTGAAACACAGATAAAAAATAAGTTGTAAAAATGAGAAGAGTATCAGGCTGAACTTGGTGGTGCATGCATATAGTCCCAGCTACTTAGGAGGCTGAAGTGGGAGAATCCCTTGAGCCCAGGAGTTCAAGGCAAGACTGGGCAACATAGCAAGACCCACATGTCTAGGGGGGAAAAAGAAGGAAACTTTCATGAGTGAGTTGTAGGAAAACTTTAGGCAGCTAATATATTGGCATCCCTGAAAGAGGAGGGAGAAAGAAAATATTTAAGAAATAATGGCCGAAAGATTTCCAAACTTGATGGAAACTATAAACCCACAAATATATGAAACTAAACAAACCTCAAGCATAAGAAATATGAGGAAAATTACACCAAGGCATATTATATTTGAATTTCTCAAAACCAGTAATAAAGATAAAAATCTTAAAAGCAACCAAGGAAAAAGACATGTTTATACAGAGAGACAAAGATAAGGGTGATTGCAGTTTCTCTTTAAAAACAATGCAAGTATGAATATAATAGGACAACAACTTTAAAGCACTGATAGAAAAAAAAATCAATCTAGATTTCTATACCCAACAAAAACATCTTTCTAAAACAAAGGTGAAATATTTTGTCAACATATAAAAGCTGAAAGAATGGTGAGACCCAAAATTATAAGTAGACCCAAAATACAAGAAATGTTAGTGAAAATTCTTTAAGCAGAAGTACAACTATACTGGATAGAAATCTAGATTACAAAAAAGAATGAAGAACACCAAAAATAGTACTATGTGGATAAATGTATAAGACTTTTTATTGTTTAATTTGCTTTGAAAGATAAATTATTTAAACAAAATAATGACAATGTATGATGTAAAATTATGATAATAGCATAAATGTCAGGAGAGAAAGTATACTATTATAAGGATCTTATACTATCTAATAGAGTTTCTACACCAAAACACTACTGAAATTTGGGGCCAGATCATGTATCACTGTGAGGGACTGTCCTGTGCATTGCAGGATTTTAACAGCATCTCTGGTTTCTACTCACTAGAGGCCCCCGGTCTCTGGACATTGCCAAATATCCTCTGGAGGACAAAACTGTTTCAAGTTGAAAACCAATGATATATGTGAAAAGGTTGAATATCACTTGAAGAGAGACAGTGGTAAATTAAATATACACATAACAAATGCTAGAGAAAGTGCTAAAATAACAAAATAAAATTGAACATTAGAAAATACTGGGCTCCATGGCTCAGCCTGTAATCCTGCGCTTTGGGAGGCTGAGGTGAGGGGATTGCCTGAGCCTGCAGGTTCGAGACCCGCCTGGGTAAATTGGCAAGACCTCATCACTACAATAAATCAGAAAATCTGCTGGGCGTGGTAGTGCATGCCTGTAATTCCGGCTACTTGGAAAGCTGAGGCGGAAGTATCGCCGGAGCCCAGCAGGTTGAGGCTGCGGTGGCCGGGAGCGACCACTGCACTCCAGTCTGGGCAACAGAAAAATATCCAACTCAAAAAAGGCAAAAAAGCGTTAAGAAAAACAACAAAGAACAGATGAGATGGGATACATAGAAAACAATGAGATAATAGACTTAAGCCTAACTATAGTTTTTTTAAAAATCACATTAAATAAATATGGTTTAAACACTCAATGAAAAGGCCGAGGTTGTCAGACTGATGAAAGAAGCAATATCAAAACTATATGCTGCCTAAAATAAGTGCACTTTAAATATAAAAATAGAACTAGACTAAGAGTCACGATGAAAAAAACATATATCACACTAACACTAGTCAAAAGAAAGCTACAGTGGCTATATTGTTGTCAGACAAAGAAGATTTCAGAGCAAAGAGGGATCAAGAGCATCATTTCATAAAGGTAAAGGAATCAATTTATCAAGAAGACATAACAGTTATAAGCATTTAAGATCCTAATAAGAGAGCTTCAGAATACATGAAGTAAAAGTTAATAGAACTGTAATGATAGTCAAGTCCACAATTATAGTAATAAATGCCAATACTCTTCCCTCAATAACTGATAGAACAAACAAACAAACAGAAAATCAAAGTTATAGTAGACTTGAACATTCTCAACTAACTTGACCTGTTTGGCATTTTTGGAATGTTCCATGACAAAGTACTTGTAGTTCTCCAGTGGACATGAAACATTTATCAAGATATTTTGGGCTATAAAATTAGTCTCATAGATCCAAAAATATTTCAGTCATATAAACAATGCTCTCTAGGCAAAACTGAATTAAATAAGGAATCAATATAAGAAAGATATGTTAAAAATTCCTAAATACTTAGAAATTGCATAACATATTTCTCAACAATCCATGGGTTTAGAAGAAATCCAGAGATAAATTATAAAATATCTTTAACTGAAAATGAAAATACAACATATAAAAATTTGTGGGGAACCAATAAAGCAGTACTTATTGGGAAATTATGGCACTAAGCACCTATATTAGAAAAGACGAAAGGTTTCAAATCAATGACCTCAGTTTTCATCTTAAGAAAGTAGAAAAGGGAGGTCAAATTAAACCCAAAGCAGAAAAAAATTAATAATAATAAAGACCAACAGAGAAATCAATGCAATTGATAACAGAAAAACAAGAGAGAAAATGAAACCAAATCTGGTTCACTGGGAAGATACATAACCTTGTTACACTATTAGCCAAACTGATCAGGAAAAAAAGGGAGAAGACACAAATTGCCAATGTAAGAAATGAGAGAGGTGATATGACTACAGATTCCACAGATATTAAAAGAATAATCAAAGAATATTATGAACAGTTTTATGGCAATAAATTTATGATTTAGATGAAATGGACAATTTCTGAACAGATGTTAGCCATGTTTTTGCTGTCTCCTTATCGTCTTTCAGATTCTAAATGTGGAAGCACACAGATTTTCTTTGGTAATCTTCTACTTTCAGCCCAACCAACCAACAGGTCCCTAAAAATCACAGAAAAATTAGAAAACATTTAGAGATAAATGAAAACATAAACACAACATACCAAACTTAAGAGATGTCCCAAAAACAGTGCGCAGAAGGGAATTTATAACTGTATACACCTACATTCAAAAGAAGAAAGATCCCAAATAAAAAACCTAACTGTATACACTTAAAAACTAGAAAAACAGAGAAAAACAAGCCCAAAGTTAACAAGGAAAGGAAATAATAAATATAAAGCAAAGACAAAATAAAAACTAACAAGCAACAGAGAGAATCAACCAAAACACAAAGTTGGTTATTTGAAAAGAACAACAAAATTGAAAAATCTTTAACTAGACTGAACTAAAAAGAAAGGGAGAATATGCAAATAACTAAAATCAAAAGTAAAAATGAGTACACTGCCAACGCTTTACAAAAATAAAAGGATTATAAGGAAATACTAGGAACAATTGTACAGCAATGAAAAAAATTGATAGCCTAGATGAAAAGGGCATATTCCTAGGAACATAAAATTTTCCAAAACTGATTCAAGAATTCCTTATAATAACAGCCTATATAAGTCAACCAACTTATAACAAGAGATTGAATCAGTAATCAAAATCTCCAAAAAAGGAAAAGCCCAGGATCAGATGGCTTCACTGGTAAATTCTGCAAATTATTTAAGGAAGAAGTGCTACCAATTATTTCCAAAATCTTCCCCCCAAAATAGAAGAGGAAGGTATGCCTTCTAATTCATTCTATGAGGCCATTTTACCCAGATACCAAAGTCAAACAAAGACACCACTAGAAAAGAAAGCTATACACCAATATCCCTTATAAAAATAAATGCAAACATTCCCCAAAAATACTGGCAGACCAAATCCAACTGAATAATAAAAGGCATATATGCCATAACAAAGTACAATTTTCCCAAGAAATGCAAGGATGCTTCAATATTAAGAAAATCAATGTAATGCACAACATTAAGAGAATGAAGGAAAAAAACCCACATGATCATCTCAATGCAGAAAAAGCATTCCACAAACTCTGATACCCTTTCATGATAGCAGCAAAAGAAAATTAAGAATAAAAAAGAACTTCCTCAAAATCATAAATGACATTTATGAAAAATCTACAGGTAACATTATAAATGAAGGTGATAAACTGAAAACCTTTCCCCTGATAAGATTTCAAATTCATATGCTAAAACTTAATCCCCAAGGTTATGGTATGAAGTGAGTTCCTTGGGAAGTAATAAGGCCATGAGGATGGAATTAGAGTCCTTATAAAAGAGCTTGAAGAAGAAAATTTGTTCCTTCACTTTCTTCTGCTGTGTGAAGACACAATGATTATACCCTTTGCAGGACACAGCAACAAGTCACATCTTGGAAGCAGAGAGACAGCCCTTACCAGATGTTGACTCATCTGGTACCTTGAGCTTAGATTTCCCAGTCTTCAGAAGTATAAGAAATCAATTTCTGTTCTTTATAAATTACCAAGTCTAAGGTATTTTATTTTAACATCCTGAATGGACTAAGAAATTCTCTAAGATCAGGAATAAGAAACTGATGTCCCCCTTTCACCAACATTGTCCTAGAATTTTTAGCCAAAAAAGAAAAGAAAAGAAAAGATTCAAGAAAAAGAAAAAAAGTTATCCAAATAGGAAAGGAGGAATTAAAGCTATATCTATGCATAGGTAACATATCCCATATTCCTATATATGAAATATTCCAAATAATCATCTTTTTTAAAAAAAAAAACCTACTTGAGCTAATAAATGAAATACAGCAAATAAGGCTGCATTCAGATGTAATGCAGAAGATATAAGCTTTACACTGAAAACAACAAAACATTTCTGAAAGAAATTAAAGACAAATAAAAAGAAAGACATTCAATGTTCAAGGATTAGAAGAAGCACTATAGTTAAGATGGAAGTACTACTCAAAAGTTATCCACAGAATCAATGTAATGTCTATTAAAATTCCAGTGGCCTTTTTTGAAGAAATGGAAAAGCTGACCTTGAATTCATATGGAATTAAAGGGTCCCCAAATGGCCAAAGAAATCTTGAAAGAGAACAAAGTTAATGAGCTCACAGTCCCTGACTTCAAAACTTACTATAAGACTGCGGTAATCAAAAGAGTATGGTTATGCCATAAAGGTAAACATATAGACCAGTAGAATAGAATCGAGAGTATTAGAAGCCATATATCTAGGGCTGATTGATTTTCAACAAGAATTCCCAGACTATTCAATAAGTAAAGAATAGTCTCTCCAACAAATAGTGCTGGGACAACTGTATATCCACATGCAAAGAAATTAAGCTTGATCTATATTTCATACCATATGTAAAAATGAAAATGGATAAAATACCTATATGTAAGAGCCAAAACCATAAAACTTTTAGAGGAAAAGTTAGAAATAAATCTTCATGACCTTGGATTCACATTGGTTTCTTAGATATAACCAAAAGCACAAGCAACAAAAGAAAAAATAGGTATATTTTACTTTACCAAAATTTTTTTAAAATTTGTATTTCAAAGAACACCAAGAAAGTGAAAAGACAACACACAGAAAGGGAGAAGATATCTGATAAAGATTTAGTATCCAGAACTAAGAATTTTTACAACTCAACAAGAAAAAGACAGCTCACTTTTAAATGGGCAAAGGACTTGAACACACATCTTTCCAAATAATGTATACAAGTAAGCCAACAAGCACATTAAAATATGTTCGACATCATTGTTCATTAGAAAAATCAAAACTACAAAAAGATACCACTACACACTCAAGATGTCTACAATTTTTTAAACTACAAAATAGTAAGTGTTGGCAAGAATGTGGAGGAATTGGAACACATGTATATTGCTGGAGTGGGAATGTAAAGTGATACTGTTGCTGAGGAAAACTTTTGGTGGTTCTTCAAAAATTCAAATACAGAATTTCATATGATCTAGCAATTCCAATTCTGGGTATGTACCCCCCAAAATTGAAAACCGGTACTCATAAACTTGTACACAAATATTTATAGCAGCACCAGTTGCGATAGCAAAAGGTAAAAACAACCCAAATGTCCACCAATGGATGATAGATAAGCAAGCAGGGGGCAAGGGGGATGGAGAGTGGCAGTTTAATCGGCACAAAATATTCTTTTGGGGTAATGAAAGTATTTTGACATTTTATAGAAGTGGTAGTTAAACATGAATGTACAAAATGTCAATTTATTTATTTGTTTGTTTGTTTGTTTGCTTTTTTTTTTGAGTTGGAGTTTCACTCTGTCACCCAGACTGGAGTGCAGTGGCATACTCCCGGCCACTGCAGCCTCCACCTGCTGGGCTCCGGCGATCCCTCCGCCTCAACCTTCCAAGAAGCCGTAACTACAGGTGCACACTACCACGTCCAGCTAATTTTTTAAATTTATTTATTGTAGAGACGAGGTCTCACCAAGTTGCCTGGGCTGGTCTTGAACCCACAGGTTCAGGCAATCCACTCGCCTCAGCCTCCCAAAGAGCTGATTACAGGCTGAACCACCGAGCTCAGCCCCTAAATGCCACTTTTAAATGGTTTGTTTTATGTTATGTGAATTGCACATCAATAAAAAAATAGGTTTTTAAATTTGATTATATATTTTCAAAAACATTTACCTTTTTATAATTATGACATCTTTTGATTAATTGACTCTTTTATCAATACATGCTGACCTTCTCTGTCTCTTGTAACAATATTTTATTTAAAGACAATTTTTTTCCTGATATTAGTGTAACTATCCTAGCTTTGTTTTGGTTATTATTTGTGTGAAATGTCTTTTTCTATCCTTTAATGTCCAATCTATTTGTGTCTTTGGATCTAAAGTGAATTTCCTGTAGACAGCTTTCAATTGCATTATGGAATTTTTGTCATTTTTTTTTTTTGAATTGAAGTCTCACTCTGTCACCCAGGTTGAAGTGCAGTGACACGCTCATGGCCACCGCAACCTGGACCTGCTGGGCTCAAGTGATCCTTCTGCCTCAGCCTTCCAAGTAGCTGGAACTACAGGTGCACGTCACCATGCCTGGCTAATTTTTAAAAATTTGTTTTAGAAACAAGGTCTTGCCATGTTTCCCAGGCTGTTTTTGAGCCCCTGGACTCAGGCAATCTTCTCTTCCAAAAAGTGCTGGGATTACAGGTGTGAGTCACTGCACCCAGCTTAGATTGTTTTTTTAATCCATTCTGCCTGTCTCTGCCTTTTGACTGGAGAGTTTAATCAATTTACATTTAAAGTAATGACTGAAGCCGGGCTCGGTGGCTCAGCCTGTAATCCCACGCCTTGGGAGGCTGAGGTGAGTGGACTGCCTGAGCCCGCGGGTTTGAGATCCACCTGGGCAACTTGGTGAGACCTCATCTCTACAATAAATCAAATAATTTGCTGGGTGTGGTAGCACGCGCCTGTAGTTCCAGCTACTTGGAAGGCTGAGGCGGAAGGATTGCCGGAGCCCCAGCACGTTGAAGCTGTGATGGCCGGGAGTGGCCACTACACTCCAGTCTGGGCGACAAAGTGAGACTCCAACTGAAACAAAAAACAAAAAATAAAAAAAAAATAAAGTAATGACTGATAAGAAAGATCTACCTTGTTGTTACTTTTTTCTGTATGAATTACACCTTTTTTGTTTCTCATTTTCCTAATTATTGCCTTCTTTTGTTTAATTGATCTTCTGTGGTTTATTTTATTCCTTTCTCATTTCCTTTTCTGCATTTTTTTAAAAAAATTTTAGTGGTTACAATGAGGATTACTACTAAAATCCTAACTTTATAATATCTAATTTTAATTGATACCAAATTAGCTTCAACAGTATACAAATCCTTTGCTTGTTCACAACTCTGCCTGCTTCCTTGTATATTATTTTGACAAATTGCATATTTATACATTGTGTGCTCATTAACAAAGATTTATATGTTTTTTATGAATTTGTTTTTTTAATCATTTGGGAAACAAAAAGAGGAGTTACATCCAAAAATACAATGATATTGCCTTTTATATTTACCTATGTAGTTACCTTTGCTAGAGTTCTGAGTTTCTCTTTATGGCTTTGAGTTACTATCCAGTGTCTTTGCATTTTGCCCTGAAGTACTCTCTTTAGCTTTTCTTTTCTTTTTTTAAGTATTTATTTGCTTATTCATTTATTTATTTATTTTTAATTTTAAAGATGTGGGGTACAATTCAGGGTTAGGTATATAAATGTTCATTATGCTTTTCTAATAGGACCAGTCTGTTAGTGAAAAACCCCATCATTACTTGTTTTTGTGAAAACATCTTAATTTTTCCTTTACTTCTGAAGAACAGTTTTGCTTGAATTAGAATCCTTGGTTGATAGCTTTTTCTTTCAGCACTTTTGATATGTCATCCTACTACCTCTGGTCTTCATGGCTTCTGAAGACAATTCAGCTCTTAATCTTCCTGGGAATCCCCTGTATGTGACATGTTGCTGCTTTCAAGATTCTCTTGTTGTCTTTGACTTTTCACAACTTGATTATGTGTCTTTTTAAAGAAAAATTTTTTTTTAATTTTAAAGATGTGGGTTACAATTCAGAATGAAGTATAAAAGTGGTCAGCGTACAGGTAAATTTGGGCCTCCCTTTGGTCCCCACGTGGCCTAGTTTGAAATCAGGTACCCTTATTGATGTTATGTGCCCTCCCTCATCCCCTGGCACTTTCCGGCTACTCTTAATCCCTTTCTTATTGTATTATGGTAAATGTTCAGGGTCCACTTATGAGTGAGAACATATGGTACTCAGTTCTTTGTTTCTGTGATAAATCACTGAGTATTATAGACTCTAAATCCACCCAAGTTGCTGCAAAGTCCATAATTTTATCCTTTTTATGACTGAATAATATTCCATTGTGTATATGTACCACAATTTTTAAAATCCGGTCCAATTTTGACGGACAGTGCAGTTGGTTCCATGTTTTTGCTATTGTAAATAGTGCTGCAATAAACATATGTGTGCAGGTATCTTTTTTGTAGAGTGATTTAAGGTCCTCCAGGCATATTCCCCAAAAGGGGGATTTCTGGGTCATATTTAATTTCTAGTTTTTTAGGAATTGCCACACTGTTTTCCATTGAAGTTGAACTAGTTTACATTCCCACAGTGCAGAAGCGTTCTCTTTTCTCAGTATCCTTACCAGCATCAGTTGTTTTTTGTTTTATTTTATTTTTATTTTTTTTGAGTCGGAGTCTCACTCTGTCGCCCAGACTGGAGTGCAGTGGCCGCTCCCGGCGACTGCAGCCTCAACCTGCTGGGCTCTGGCGATCCTTCCGCGTCAGCCTTCCAAGTAGCTGGAACTACAGGCGCGCACTTACCACGCCCAGCTAACTTTTTGATTTATTGTAGAGATGAGGTCTCGCCAAGTTGCCCAGGCGGGTCTCGAACCCGCGGGCTCAGGTAATTCACTCACCTCAACTTCCCAAGGCGTGGGATTACAGGCTGAGCCACCGAGGCCGGCGTTTTTTGTTTTATTAATGATGACCAGCTCTACTGCAGTTAGGTGGTATCTCACTGTGATTTTGATTTGCATTTCTCTGATGATTAGTGAGGCTGAGCATTTTTTCATGTGTCTGTTGGCTGCTCATATGTCTTCTTTTGATAAGTGTCTATTCATGTATTTTGCCTGCTTTTTAATGGGACTGTGTGTTTGTTTTTCCTTTGGCACGTATGAGTTCCTTGTAGATCCTGGATGTTAGGCCTTTGTCAGATATGCAGTTGACAAATATTTTTTTCCATTCTGTGGACTGTCTCCCTGATCTTTTGATGGTTTCTTTTGCTTTACAGAAGTTTTTCAGTTTGATGAGGTCCTACTTATCAATCTTATCTCTTATGGCATGGGCTTTTAGGGTTTGGATCTGGAGTTGGTTGCCTATTCCTATTTCCTTAAGGGTGTCTCCTGCGTTTTCTAAGATTCTTAATGTTTGAGGTTTTATGTTTAGGCTTTTGAGCCATTTAGAGTTGATTTTTGTGTTTGATGATAGGTAGGGGTCCTGTTTCATTCTTCTCATGTGGTCAGTCAGTTTTCCCAGCACCATTTACTGAATAGGTTCTCCTCTCCCCAGTGGTTGTTGTTGGAGAAATTGAGGTGTTGCCTCTGGAATCTCTATCCTGTTCCACTGGTCTGTATGCCTGTTCTTGTACCAATATCAGGTTGTTTTGATTATTGTAGCCATATAATAAATTTTAAAGTCTGGAAGTGTGATTCCTCTCGCTTTGTTTATTTTGCTAAGGATTGTTTTGGCTATTCATGGTCGTTTATGTTTCCATATGAATTTCTGTATTGCTGTTTCCAGGTCTGAGAAGAATGATGTTGGTAATTTAATGGGTATAACATTGAATCTGTAGATTGCCTTTGATAGAATGGACATCTTAACAATGTTGATTATTCCAATCCATGAGCATGGAATATTTTTCCATTTGTTTGTTTCATTTTTGATTCTTTGACCAGTGTTTTGTAGTTTTCATTGTAATGGTCTTTCACTTCTCTGGTTAGGAAGATGTTGAGGTATTTCATTTTTTGTGTGTGTGGCTATTTTGAATGGGATTGTGCTTTTTATTTGGTTTTCTGCCTATTTGTTGTTGGTGTATAAGAATGTGACTGTCTCTTGCACATTTATAATGTGCCTTGTGTGGATATTCTTGTGTTTACTACTTGAACTTTATTGAGATTCTTAGATGTGTAAATTAACATATTTCATCTTATTTGGGAATTTCTTTGGCCTTTATTTCATCAAATACTTTTTCACCCTTTCTCTCTTTCCTCTTGTCATAATCCCATTATGCATATGTTGATATACTTGATGGTTTTCTGTAGGTCCATTAGCATTAGGCTCTGTTCATTTTCTCCATTCTTTTTTTTTTTTGGATAATTTTAATTGTCCTATCTTCAAGTTCACCGATTCCTTCTTCTGCCTGCTATTAAAACCCCTAGTACATTTTTAAATTTCCATTAATGTACTTTGAAGTTCCAGAATTTCTGTTTGGGTTTTTTAAATAATTTTATCTCCTTATTAATTTTCCTATTGTTAAGATATCATTCTCTTGGTTTTCTTTAACTCTTTGTCCATGATTTCCTTTAGATCTTTGAGCATATTTTAAACCATTGACTTAAAGTCTTTTTCTAGTAAGCCCAATGGTTGTGCTTATTCAGGGACAGTTTCTGTGTGTGATAGGCCATCCTTTTTTTGGTGAATTTTTTTCCCATGCATTATAATTTTTTGTTGAAAAGTGGGCATTTTTAACATTATAATGTGATAAGAAATCAGATTATTCCCTTCCTCAGGATTTGTTTTCGTTGCTTGCTGTGGGCTATAGTTGTTAGTTTCTTTAATCTAATTTTTATAAAGTTTGTATTCTTTGTCATGTGTGGTGTCTGAAATTTCCATTGTGTTAGCTTGTGTTCAGTTAGTGTTTTTACAGAAATTTACTTGAATATCAGAAGAAAACGCGATAGAGAATGAGAGAGAGTGTGCGAGAGAGAGAGAGAGAGAGAGAACAAGAGAGTAAGAGAGCGAAAGCAAGAGAGTAAAAGAGAGTGAGAGAATGCGCGAGAGCAAGAGAATAGAAGAAAAAAATTACTTCTCCCAGTCTCTACAGATTCCTTCCTCTACAGATTGAGTCTGTGTTGGGGCACTCTTTTAACACTTAAGCTGTTTACAGAAAGTGTCGTAGCCTTCACATACTGCTTACATTGATCGAAGAGATGGGTCAGAGGTGAAAGATTATACCTCTGGCTTTCTAAATTCCCCAGTGGACACAGAATCATTTAAATTCCCTAAAATCAAGAAATCTACATACTTTACTCCCAGGTTTTAGATGTTCTATTGTTTGCTTGAACTGTCAGCTTTTGCCTTTGGCAGCAGTAGAATATTGATTTGTCTTACATTGTTATCAAGGAATGCCCACAGCTTTTCTCCCTGAGTGATTTCATAGTTGGGTACAACAAAGATAAGCACCTTGTGACAGTTTTTCAGGTAGTCCCCAGACTGGTTAGAGCAGAAAAATCACAATTATTTTAGGAAAAGTTCTGCTCTGCTTCCTCTGGAGCCAGGGCCTGGCATCCCATCCTGGGAAATCAAGTTGTCATCTTCGAGACTGCTACTGAATTAGGGAGAGGGTGTGACCAGGGCAAGAAAAATGCTGCAAAGCTTTCCTACTATTCTTAAGCTGCCTTGTTCTCGCCTCAGCCTTTTCTTAGTTGCTGTAAACCTTTGACTATCTTTCAGAGTTTGGGCCAGGTTGATTCCAATCATTTTTGCTTGACTTTTCAATATTTCTGTGGCAGGATAGGCCCTTGGAATTGCCTACTTCACCATTTTCATTTACATCACACAATCAGTTATATTAGTAAACTATTTCTAGAACGTAAGCATAAGCCAACTTTTTAAAAAGTTTTTTTAGAGACGGGTTTCACTCTGTCACCATGCCTGGAGTGCAGTGGTGCAATCATAGCTCACTGCAGCCTCAGTCTCCTGAGCTCAAGCAATCCTCCTACCTCAGTCTCCTGAGTAGCCGGGACTGCAAGTGTGCACCACCACACCCAACTAGGTTTTTAAAATTTTTTGTAGAGATGGGATCTCACTATGTTGCCCAGTCTAGTCTCAAACTCCTAGGCTCAAGCAATCCTCCTGCCTCAGGTTCTCAAAGTGCTGGGATTATACGGATAAACCACCTCTCCTACCAAAAACCAACTTTATACTTTTTCTATCTACCTTTAAACCTGTATTGTAGACTATTTATTCTTAATGTATGTAAAATCTTAGATAGATTCTACAACCTTTCTAGTTATAGTTAGCTAGTAAGGAAATATACCCTTGGTTTTAGCATTAAAGACTCCAGTCTAATATAATAATAACATAATCCCGTTTCATCTCTGTATAATAATCATTCTCTAAACTCATTCAATTTAGAACCATTACCTACTTTAGTCCCTACCTGTTCTATACAAGGAAGCCTGAAAGGCGTGTGAAGAAGAACATGGTAATCTTCTTCACTATTTCTTGCTCTGTGCCTGCCACCACCAGTGGCTAGACCAAGTTGAACCTAGAGGTAGAGATAATTAATAGAAAAACACAAATCCCAAGTCATGAAATGACCTGTGGGTGCCAGGTGCATAATTGCCAATATTTTCTCTTATTGAGTGATTGTGTAGGTTTGCAGGTGGTCTCCTTTTGGGAAGAACCATCTGCATAAGAGTCCAACAGGGATGTGAAGAATAATGACCAAAAAAATAAAGACTAGAGCCTTAGAATCTGGGGAGGTGTCTCTCTTTTCCCTTTCCACAGACAACTAGCCCAGATGAGGCAGGAACTAAGCTCCAACCACAAAACAAGGGCAATAGTTCTCAAACTGTGGTCCCAGACCAGCAGCAGTAGTGTCACAAAAAAATCTGTTAGAAATTAAGTTTTGGGGTACATACCAGACAGAATTAGAAACTCTAAGAGTGGGGCCCAGAAATGTGTGTATACTAAGCCCTGCAGGTAATTCAGATGCATGCTCAGGTTTAAGAAACTTTGGTCTAAGATAATCCCTTGAACAGTATTTCTCACACATGCTTGTGCATTAATATTACCAGGGGAGCTTTAGCAAACACTGATACCTGGGTCCTACCTTCAGAGATTCACATTTAACTGGTCTGGAATGAGACCTGGCCACCTGGATTTTTGAACCCTCTCCTGGTGATTTTAATGTACAGTTAAGGTTGAACCCAACTTATCCGTAGGATGATGGAGAAATAGGATAAAAGGAACTAGATCTCTGAATGACCACTTGGAACAGAGCCTCCTGCTGACTTGAAACATTCATGTGGGACTTTGGTGTGAGAGAGAAACTTCTCTGTTCTTTAAGCCACTACTTAGGTTGCCCTACTCCACATTAAGCTCTTGGGACCCAACCCCCAGCTCAGGCTTACCTCATCCACCTCAGCCACCATAGGAAGTGCTTCAAACTAAGGGAGCGACTGACACACTGGGTACCAGGGAAGGGTGCAGGACCAAGTGAGCTGAGAAGAAGGTAAAACAAGAAAGGAGTAGGCAAGTCCAAGAAATTGGAGGTCCAAGTCAGAAAGTGGGAGAGAGGCTTCTAGTTCCAGAAGTGAAATGCACAAGATAGTGCAAGTGCTGGCATGGGTTTGAGCAGGCACTGCATGGTACAGATAGAAGCCCACTGCATCTAGGAAGTCAAGCTGCTGTGAAGCAGTAAGGAGGATGATACTCTTTCCTGACTCACCCCACCCAGCCCTTCCTTTCCAGGTACTCAAGGCCCCACAGAACACAAAATGATCACAGGCAGATTATGAAAAGGGACACTTGCCTGGCTTTGAGTTTTCTGAACTAAGAAGCACCTTAGATTCTGCCACCCACCATGGGGGTGGGTAGACGACTTCAGTCATGAGGGAGTCAATGTAAGATCAGTCTTAACAAGGACAAGGACAAGATTTTGGGGGAATCATGATGAATAAGAATAAGGATTACACCACCTTTCTTTGCTCCAAGGACAAGATTTTGGGGATTCCAAGGACAAGATTTTGGGGGAATCATGATGAATAAGAATAAGGATTATACCACCTTTCTTTGCTCCACTACCAGTCTCCCACCAATCAGAAACCAATTCCCTAGGCTATCAGGAAGAAGGAAAATTAGGGGAATAATGAGAGAGTATATTTGAATGGGTGCAATGTGAGGGGTCATGTAGGTTGCCCACAGACTGAGACTGAAGGAGGCATCAAAATCCAGATAACTCTGTGGGTCTGTAAATAGAGATAAGCTATACCTGCCTCCTGGTAGTCAGCTTGGAGAAGTAGCAGAAACCATCCTTGAGAGAAATGGTGGTATTGGATGTCTAAGCAGAAGGCATCTTGGACAAACTCTCAACAGGAGAATTCCTGAGAGGCAAGAACAGTTCAGAAAGAGACAGGAAAGTAGACAGACCCTAAGAGGCTATGCAACAGAGATGAAGGATGCCACTCTCCCTGCCCCTGTGACCTGTATGGACAAATGACATCGAGGATCAGAAGTCCTTTCTTCCCCAGGTTTCAGTCTCATAAGGGAAGAGAGAAGATTCTGTGTTGGCTGATATTACCATTCCCTCACTTCTGCAGAGTGGGGCCTGGGATTCGAATAAAGAACATTCATATTTCCTGAGTGCCTTAATTGTGGTCTGCAATTCCTGCTCATTGCAGGAGAGCATGGAACAGGTAGTAGAGGCAGGCGTCAGAGGGCAGAGGGAGGATGTTCACTGGAGATAAAGATGGAGTAGGACCAGACAGCTCCAGGTCTTTCTGACTCCATGACCAGTGCAACATCTCCCCAAGAGTTATGCACCTCTCAAGCTTCCTGAGCCTGTTAGGGTGAAGTAGGGCGGGTGGAGAGGGGTCCTAGACTATGGCAGGCTGGCAGCTGGTCTCTACTCTGACCTGTAGAAGGAGAGCTCCTGCTGCCAAGATCTCTTTTCTGCTTCTTTTCCCACATTTGCTTGACTCTTATGACTCAACAGCCAATCAGTGAATCAATACAGTGAAATCACCATGAAGTGACCACTCCTGGTTCCTCCGTCCATTCCTTCAGCAGATGTGTGTCCCAGGCAGCAGCCACAGGGAGCCGCTGATTCTGCCTGCCACCACCAGGGGGAGCGTCACAGAGGAGGGATTCATTGACAGAGGAACCTTGAAGAGTGGATAGGCTTTCATGACAAGACAGGGTAGGGTGAACAGTTCTACATAGAGACAAATAAGGAAAGGCTGTTAGTTCAGGAACCGGACAGTAGGGCATATGTTGTTTTCCTCTGTGTTCCCAACACCCAACAGAGAACCTGATCCAAGGAGGACACATGGATGGACGAACGAACAGGTAAATGAGTCAATGGATAAACTGATGTACTATGGCTATTCCAAGCAAGGTAAAGAGGACTCAGAACATTCTTCAAGATAGACCATGTAAAAGGACACAAATCAAGTTTCAATAAATTAAAAAAGTCAAGATCAATCAAGCACCTTCTCAGACCATAGTGGAATAAAACTAGAAATTAACTCCAAGAAGTACTCACAAAGCTAAATAAAAATATGGAAATTAACAATCTGCTCCAGAATGATCCTTGGGTCAGCAATAAAAATCAAGATTAAAACTTAAAAATTTCTCAAAACAAATGACAACAATGAAACAAGTTATTAAAGCCTCTGGGACACAGCCAAAGCTGTGCTTAGAGGAAAATTTATAGCACTGAAGGCTTACATTAGTAACACTGAAAGGTCACATATTAAGGCCAGGCGTGGTGGTTCATGCCTGCAATCCCAACCCTTTGGGATGCTGAGGGGGGTAGATTGCTTAAGCCCAGGAATTCAAAACCAGCCTGGGCAACACGGTGAAACCTCGTCTCAGCAGCAGATATCAGACACTCTTGCTGTTGTCCTGCCCATTTTGCCCTTCACAATGTAGCTTTCCTTAATAAATCTGCCTTTTTTAGTTCATTTAAAAAAACCCAACAACTTTGTCTCCACAAAAAATTTTTTTTAAATTAGGGCTACCCTTTGGGTCTCCTTCTACTGTGGGAGCTTTTCTGTCCTCTCAATAAATCCTGCTTTAAAAAAAATTAGCCAGGTATGGTGGTGCATGCCTATAGTTCCACTTGTGGTACTGAGGTGGAAGGATAGCCTGAGCCAAGGAGGTCCATCTTGGGCAACAGAGTCAGACACTGACTCAAAATAATAATAATTACATATCGACAACCTAATGTTACACCTCAATGAACTAAAAAAAAAATTGAACAAACCCAAAGCTAGCAGAAGAAACCAAATCAGAATAGAATTTAGTGAAATTGAAATAATTTTTAAAATATAAAGGATCAATAAAGCAAAAAGTCAGTTATTTGAAAAGACAAAACTGATAGACCACTAGCTAGACTAATTAAGAAATGAAGAGAGAAGATTAAAATTAGCTCAATAAGAAATGAAAATAAAGACATTACAATTGATAACTGAAATTCAAAAAGATCATCTGAGACTATTATGAACACCTCACGCAAACTAGACAATCCAGAGACAATGGATAAATTTTTGGAAATATACAATCCCCTAACCTTGAATCAAGAAGAACTAGAAACCCTGAACAAACTAATAATGAGGAGTGAGATTGAAACAGTAATTAGAAGTCTCCTAACAACGACAACAACATAATCGAGGACCTGATGAACTCACAGCCAAATGCTACCAGACTTTCAAAGGAGAGCTGGTACCAATTTTACTGAAGCTATTACATAAAATCAAAGAGGTTTGAATTCTCCCTAACTCATTTTACAAAGCCAGTATCACTCTGATTCCAAAGCCAGAAAAAGACAGCAACAACAAAAAATAATATTCCTTATGAACATAAATGCAAAAAATCCTTAACAAAATATTAGCGAACTGAATTCAATGGCATGCAGAATAATAATAATAATAATCCACTACAACCAAGTAGTAGGATACAAGTGTAGTTCAACATGTGCAAGTCAATAAATGTGATCCACTGCATAAGCAGATTAAAAACCATAAGATCATGTCAATAGATGCAGAAAAGCATCTGATAAAAGCCAGCATCACTTCATGATAAAAGCTGTCAGCAAAATGGGCATAGAAGGAACATTTCTCAAAATAATAAAGGCCATTTATGATAAATCCACAGTCAATGTAATCCTAAATGGTGAAAAGTTGAATGTATTCCCCCTTAGAACTGGAGCAATGAAATGATGCTCACTGTCACCACTTCAATATAGTACTGGAAGTCATAGCCAGAGTAATCAAGCAGGAAAAAAAATTTTTTTAATTTAATTGGAAGAGAAAAAAAATCAAACTATCTCTATATGCCGATGATATGATCTTATACCTAGAGAATCCTAAAGACTCCTTCAAAAGATTCCTGGACTTGATAAATGAATTTAATAATGTTTCAAGATACAAAATCATCACACACAAATCAGCAGCATTCATCATACTAATTGTTAACTGGTACACAAATAGCAACCAAGCTGAGAATCAAACCAATAACTCAATTTAATGTACAACAGCAGCCAAAAAGCTAAAATACTTAGCAATATATTTAACCACAGAGGTGATACACCTCCACAAGGAGAACTACAAAACTCTGATGAAAGAAATTGTAGAGGACACAAACAAATGGAGAAACATCCCATGCTCATGAATTGGAAGAATCAGCATTGTTAAAATGACCGTAATTGTCCAAAGTAATCTACAGTTTCAATGCAATTCCTATCAAACTATCAATGTCATTTTTCACATAATTAGAAAAAAATGATCCTAAAATTTACATGGAACCAAAAAAGAACCAGAATAGCCAAAGCAATGTTAAGCAAAAAGAACAAAGATGGAGTCATCACATTACCTGACTTCCAAATTATGCCACAAGGCTGTAGTAACCAAAACAGCATGGTACTGGCAAAAGAGCAGACACATAGATCAATGAAACAGAACAGAGAATCCAGAAATAAACCCAAATACCTACAACCAACTGATTTTGACAAAGTAGGCACAAACATACACTGGAGAAAGGACACGCAATTCAACAAATGGTGCTGGGAAAATTGGATAACGTACATAAATGAAACTTGATCCCTATCTCTCTCCATATACAAAAATTAAAAATTAACTTAAGATGGATTAAAGACTTAAATATCAAACCTGAAACCATAAAAATCTTAGAAAAAAAAACCTAGGAAAAATTCTTCTTGACATTGGCCTAGGCAAAGAATTTAAGGTTAAAATCCCAAAAGTGAATGCAACAAATACAAAAATAAATAAGTGAGACGTAATTAAACTAAAGACTTTCTGCATAGTAAAATAATAATCATCATCATCAGAGCGAATAGGCAACCTGCAGAATATTTGCAAACTATACATCTGACAAGAGACAAATATCTACAAAGAACTCAAACAAATCAGCAGGAAAAAAGCAAATAGCCCCATTAAAAAGTGGACAAATGACATGAATAGACATCTTTCAAAACAAGATATACAAATGGCCAACAAACGTGAAAAAATGATCAACATCACTAATCATAGGGGAATGCAAATTAAAACCACAATGAGATACCACCTTACACCAGTCAGAATGGCTATTATTAAAAAAACAATAGATGTTGGCATGATGCAGAGAAAAGGGAATGCTAATTCACTGTTGGTGGGAGTGTAAATTAGTACAACCTCTGTGGAAAGTGGTATGGAGATTTCTCAAAGAGCTAAAAATAGATCTACCGTTTGATCCAGCAATCCCACTACTAGGTATCTACCCAAAGGAACAGAGGTCTTTATACAAAAAAGACACCTGCATCCACATGTTCCTTGCAACACAATTCACAGTCGCAAAGATCTGGAATCAACCTAAATGCCAACTGATTATCAACTGATCATGGATAATGAAAGTGTGGCATGTATATACACTATGGAATACTACTCAGCTATCAAAAAGAATGAAATAATGTATTTCGCGCAACTTGGATAGAATTAGAGAACATCACTCTAAGTGAACTAACTCAGGAACAGAAAACCACCACACCACATGTAAGAATCTGCAAAGTCATAGAGAATGATATAATGCACATTGGAGATTCAGAAAGGGAAGAGGGAGGGAGTGGAAAGACAAAAAAATCACCTATTGGGTACAATGTGCACAGGTGGGGGTGGTAGGTACACTTAAAACCCAGCCTTCTCTGCCAATATACAATTCTACCATGTAACCAAAAACTATTTGTATCCCCTAAAGCTACTGAAATAAAGAAAAATTAAAATTTAAAAAAATTCCACCAAGGTCTTGTGACTCATGAGGATGTCCTGTCTTTAAAGAATTGTATCATGAGTCCCTCAAAGTGTTGACACATTGATTAGTGCATAACCTACTGACACTGAAAAGGATGCTGATTTATTTCTGAACCATAAACTTTTACTAATGTCTTGCAAAAAACAAATACATAAAATAAAATAAAAGATCACTGCAGTGCTTTTCAAACATTTAAGCCCTTAAGTTGATTCTAAAGAGGAATGAAAGTATTGAGTGATCAAATAAGTTTGGAAAACATTGAATAAGCTCACTCAAGTTTCAGAGAAGTTCTGCAGGAAAACACAGCACAACAAAAATAAAATTTCCCAAAGCCAAACCTATTTCACTTTATCTAATGTAACACTGCTCTTCACCCCTGATCTTTATCAGTGTCTGAGGTACTACTGACAGTTTGGTGAGGTTTGGTGACTTGTGCAAACACTGCAGAGTGACAAGCTGAGGTTAGACCAGGTCTACCCTCCTCCAGAGCTCACTGTCTGCCGCTGCCCCCAGACTTCCATTCTAAAGTTTCTGGGCAATGTCATCATCTCACCACCTCTCTCCAAATACCACTGGTGAAACAGCCTCATGGGGTGTGACTGTGGGCACCATTGGGCTTTTGTAGGAGCAACCAGGGCAGAACTGGAGGAATATGAGGGCCAGGTTTGGATTGTTCAGGAGGGATTCATTTTGAATTAATGTATCCCTGAACTGCTGGCAACGCAGTATACTGTGGAGTACTGGCTGTTTACCCTTTGGCCTCATGGCTGATGAGGAGCTGCGGCTGGCTGTTGCTGCCCAGTGCCTAGAGAGATATTGCTAGCCTAGAGAAAGATCAAAATTCAAAATTTGAAGTATATTTTCTACTGAATGCTTGCTGCTTCATAGAAGTCACTCCAAAAAATAATACACCCCCCACCAGAAATTGAAGGATTTGAGGAATTAAAAATTAGGCAAACCAGGCTGGGTGTAGTGGCTCACATCTGTAATCCCACCACTTTGGGAAGCCAAGGCAGAAGGATTACTTGAGCCCAGGAATTTGAGACCAGCCTGGGCAACAGAGTGAGACCTCATCTTTACAAAAGAAAATTTGTAAACTAACTGGGTATGGTGGCACATATCCCCATAGTCCCAGAAGGATCGCCTGAGCCCAGGAGATTGAGGCTACAGTGAGCTATGATTGTGCCATTGTACTGCACATTGTACTGGGAGATAAAGTGACTCTGACTCAAAAATAATAATAATAAGCAAACCAAAGTCAAATTTCAATCACTTAGTAGTTTGTCCTTCAGTGTTAGTTAGTACTTTTCCAAGCACAAATAAAAGAATAATGCTACTTGCTATAAAAGACCCTGGAAAGATTGATCTGCTAGGGTTTGAGTGATTGTGCATTTGCCAAAATTCACATTGAAACTTAATCCTCAATGCAACAATATTAATAGGTGGCATCATTAGGAAGTGATTAGGCCACAATGGCTCTGCCCTCATGAATGAGATCAGCGACCTTTTAAAAGGACTGGAGGGAATTATCTCATCCCTTTCTTGCCCTTCCATCCCTCCATCATATGAGGATACCTGGATGATACCATCTTGGAAGAAGAGACTGGGCCCTTACCAGACACTGAACCCGCTAGTACCATGCTTTTGTACATCTCAGCTCCAGATTCATGAAAAATAAATAACCATTGTTTATAAATGACCCTGTCTCAGGTATTTTGTTACAGAAGCACAAATGGACTATGATACCCTTGAATGGGGGTAGGGTTGCCAAGCACAGCTAGGAAGTGATTCTTCCTCTCCTGGGGACAGATGGACTATGTCCTTGTCCTATCTTGAGGCACACCAAGACCTCAGTGTGTCTTCCAAAAGGCACACTTGGTCAAATGTCACTGGCATTAAAATAGCAGGATCAAATGTCCTGGGTCACTTCAGGGTTATGAACTGACTTCCTTCTAAGAATAACTAAGAAATAAGAAATCATCAGAATTGGAAGGTCTGAATTTGAATTCAGGATCTGCTACTTGCAAATGTGATTTTGAGTGAGTTATCGATTTTTTGTTTCCTGGGGATTCCATGAAATAATGTCTGCAAAGCCCACAAAGGTAGTTGATGAACCTGCTGTGAGAAAGGAGAACATATATATTCTGCCCCAAGAGATGTTTGAAAGCCCCTTTCTAAAATAAATTCTGCTTGCTCTGTTCATGGACAGAACTGTTTAAGTGAATTATATCACAGAATCCATTTTTTAAAATCCTGCATGCTTACTTTTTTGATATCTGTCTCAATAAATAAATTGCAGGGAAAATTTTGCCTCTTTATACCTCAATAAAGACTAAGGAAATGTTTTATGACTGTCAATGTGGACCCAAATTTTGCCTGAGGTGATAGAGATCAGAACTTTCTTCACCTTTTGCTGAAACAGTTACCCATTCATCCTCAGAGGGACTTCACTAAGGTTACAAGAAAAGCCACCATGTCCCACCCTCAGTGCCAAACAAGCCCCAGCTGCTGCATGGGCCAAAGCCATGAGGATCACCTCCAGCCTGTGCTCACCTCTGCCTACAGATGATGACTGGATGTTACATGGGACTGCGTAGACCCAGCACCAAAGAGGAGTGAAACCTTCAGACTGCACTCCATCTCTGCTACTTCCATTTTAGGAAGAACAGAGCATCAGAGTGCAGTCTAGTTCTAAGAGAGAACACAGTCTAGGTCTTTGCACGTCCTAAATCACCTACTATGTGCCAGGGTCTTTGCAGACATTATTTCATGGAACTCCCAGGAAACAAAAAATCAGTAACTAACTCAAAATCATATTAGCAAGTAGCAGACCCTGAATTCAAATTCAGGTCTTCCAATTCTGATGATTTCTCATTTCTTAGTTATTCTTAGAAAGAGATCAGTTCATAGCTCTGAAGTGACTCACAGACAAAACAGGACATTTGACCCTGCTATTTTATTTTATTTTATTTTTTGAGTTGGAGTCTCACTCTGTAGCCCAGTTGCCCCTGCAGCCTCGACCTTCTGGGCTCAGGTGTTCCTTCCGCCTCAGCCTTCCAAGTAGCTGGAACTACAGGCATGCACCACCACACCCAGACAATTTTTTGATTTATTGTAGAGATGAAGTCTTGCCAAGTTGTCCAGGCTGGTCTTGAACCTGTGGGCTCAGGCAAGCCTCTCACCTTAGCCTCCCAAAGGGCTGGGATTATAGGCATGAGCCAACGCACCTGGCCTGATCCTGTTATTTTAATGCCAGTGTCATTTGAACAAGTTGCCTGGTCAAGATGTATTAGAAATTATCAGCACAAATCAGGCATGGTAGTTCATACCTGTAATCCAAGCACTTTTGGAGGCCATGGTGGAGAATACACTTGAGCTTGGAGTTCAAGACCAGCTTGGACAACATAGCAAGACCCTACCACTACAGAAAAACACAACGAGAAATTATTTAATGGGCACAAGGTAATGTTATTCAGGTGATGGTTACACCAAAAGCCTAGACTATCACTGTGCAATATAATATGTATGTATGTATGTATGTATGTATGTATGTATGTATGATATGTAACAAAATTGTATTTGTATCCCTTAAATTTATATGAATAAAAAGGAAATAACCAACACAAAATACAATAGACAAAAGAGCATAGATAACTTTTTTTTTTTTTTAATTGAAGTCTCACTCTGTCGCCCAGACTGGAGTGCAGTGGCCACTCCCGGCCACCACAGCCTCGACCTGCTGGGCTCCGGCGACCTTTCCGCCTCAGCCTTCCAAGTAGCTGGAATTACAGGCATGCACCACCACGCCTGGCTGATTTTTTTATTTACTGTAGAGATGAGGTCTCGCTGCCCAGGCGGGTCTCGAACCCACGGGCTCAGGCAATCCACTCACCTCAGCTTCCCAAAGGTGCGGGATTACAGGCTGAGCTAACATTTTTAATTGACTATAAAATGGATAAATTAATAATAACAATAGCCCCTAAAGAAAACTCACCAGAGGTAGAAGTTATATTGGCAAAAGATGAAATGTGTTTTAAAAGCCCAAATGAGTTTTAAAAGTCCAATGAATAAATAAAATATTTATTGAGGAATCTCCCTTCCTTCATATAAGGAAGATAATTTATCCTAATGAAGATACTTTCAGTGAATTGAAGGTTAAAATGAACATCCAGATAGATGAACGCGCAATTGACCCACGACCTAGGAATAGCATGTCATTCTCAGATATGTCCAGACAGTGGCAGCAAAGACCAGTGATGGAATCATCCGGGCCAAGGTTCTGGAAGTGTGGTCTTTGACCACCACCAGAAGGTATAATTCTGGGGAAGGACAAACAACTCCCTGCTGGAAACTTGCTGGAAGGGTAAATCCCAAAATCACTGAATCAGAAACTTCTGGGAGTGGAGTTCAGCACTCTGCATTTTAACAAGCTCTCCAGGTTATTCTCTTGTATGCTTGGGCTTGACTACCTTTGACCAACCCTGCAGCCAACAACAGGACTGTTTTCTCCAAAATTAGCAGGTATCACTGCAATAATTGATCATGTGTTTTTTTTCTTCTGTCAAATGGCTTCTGCCTAGCCACTAAACTTCTTAGTTTTGAAAGAAATAAAACTTAGCCAACTCTATGTCAGACTCAGATGCCAGCTGCTATAAACCTTGTGTCCAGTGTGTGTCTGAAAGAACAGCCCCGAGGCTGACTACCCTTGCCACCTGTTATCTTCCTGCCCTGGGCACTGTGGTTGCCTGTCTCTGCCCATCTCTTCTCTTTCTGCCTTACATTTCTCACACTGGTTCCCTAACCTTGAGGTGGGGCTTCCTGCTGGTCTTGGGTCTACCCCAAGATCTACCCATGATCTACCTCAAGAAATAGGATCTGTATTTCTGACTCTTGGCACCTCCCCAGCCCTGGCACTGGAGGTCAAACATTATGCACCACAGAGTTCTCTCTTTCCATAGTTCCACAATTGTTAAATTAGAGGGAAAATTCATGCATGGCTCTCATATTCTACCAGCTCCGTCCTGGTTCCTCCTATGAAATCCCAGGTGGTGCCTAAAGTCACTCCCCATAAGGGTGCTTCACCAGTAGTTCCTGGAGGGAAATGATGAGATGATGACATGGCCCAGAAGCCTTGTAACGGATATCTGGGCATGGCAGCTGACAGAGTGAGCTCTGGAGGAGGGCAGACCTGGTCCTGTCTAAGCCCATCACTTTGCAGGGTTTGCACAAGACATCAAACCTCACCAAGTCTCTATTTCTGTTGAGGCCTCAACTTACAGATCTGTAAAATGGAGTCAAAACTACATTTCTCACAAGTTCACTAACATGAATAGCATGATGTGTCATACCTACTAGGATCCTGGCATATGGAGATAGTCTTCTCTTTACTCAGGAAGCAGTGAGTTTCCTGTGTCTAGCAGTTTAGGAGCAGAGAGGATCACTTATTTTGTCAGTAACATTGTGGTGCAGAGATTACGAACTAAAAAGCCTATAGGATGCAAGGGACTCACAGAAACCAGCACAGTAGCCTGTGAGAAATTGGAGACCATGTGCCCACTCTCTGCTCCTAAACGGCTAGTCTAAAGGGGGAAGCTGCAAGTTGGCTCAAAGGGGCTGTTGCCTGGTGGGAATGGCCCCGGGATCCTCAGACTTTCTTGTTTTTCAAGAGAAACTGGAAATATGGATGTTGGTGTGAAGCCCAGGCTGTTGCTAGCCACTTGAGGACTCCAGCAGATGGGATCCATGCCCCAGGTCACTCATGCTGTGGTTTGTTGCAACTGTCAACCTTGGAGACCTTCTTGGGAGATCAGAGAGCCAAGAAGAACCTGGTTTTGCATCTTAGCTCCAGCCCTCACTAGTGCGAGATCTTGGAGCCTCTTCTTCTCCATCTGTAAAGGAGAGCTAGACATCATATCAGCTTCACCAGTGAAATAGCAGGTGTAAAGGGAATTTAAGACTCAATCATGTGGCATTCTTGTCAACCAGGGAGAACAAAGCTCATTGATAAAGACCATCAGGAACGTGACAACATTAGAGCCCCAAAAAGTCAGGCTTGTTACCTTATTGTAACTAGGGAGTCTGCACACTGGAGAGTGGGGGGTTTCCCCCTCCAGAGGAGTGACAGGGCCACTGCAGGAGCAGATTTACATAAAACAGGGGTGCAGGTAAGAGTTCTGCACTGATGTAGACCCAGGATCCTGAGTCCTTGGAGGTTACAAAATTAAGATCAGTGTGGAAGGTTGTGTCCTGGAGTTTTGAACCTGGGTTGGAAATGGGGGCTGTTTCTTTGAGCCACAGTGATCCCTTAGCTTGGGTCCTCCAGAGACAATTGGGATGTCCCATTCTCACCCATGATTCCAACAACCCAGTCTCTGACCATCTAAGATGTTAGAGAATAAGGTTTCTCAGCACCATATCCTCCATGCTCCTACAGATGTGGGCCCTGACAACAGTCGGTGCCTATTCAGCACTTCAAGCTTTAGATCCCATTGCTAGAATCACAAAACCTGCAACTGAGCCAGCTCTGCATACCCAAGCTCTGTGATCTTGGCTCATCCCTTAATCCTCAGGACCTTAGCGTGGGTACAAGTACAGACCCACCATCCTTTGTCTGTAGTTTCAAATTCTGAAAAGTACTGGAAGCCAGGCTCGGTGGCTCAGCCTGTAATCCCGTGCCTTGAGAGGCTGAGGTGAGTGGATTGCCTGAGCCCACGGGTTCGAGACCCGCCTGGGCAAGTTGGTGAGACCTCATCTCTACAATAAATCAAAAAATTAACCGGGCATGGTAGCACGCGCCTGTAATTCCAGTTACTTGGAAGGCTGAGGCAGAAGGATCGCTGGAGCCCAGCAGATCAAGGCTGCGGTGGCCAGGAGCGGCCACTGCACTCCAGTCTGGGCAACAGAGTGAGATGAGACTCCAACTCAAAAAAAAAAAAAAAAGTACTGAAAACCAAAAGTCATTCATGTGACTCCAAAACTTTTCTTGACCTAACATACTTGGTGGCAAAACCTGACCTGAACTGATGTGAGTCTATTTAACATATTGGATTGTGGAGTACTCCTTGAGACCCTGCTGGGAAGTTACAAGAGGCACACTATATATAGTATACGCACCAGCTGATTTTCCCAAAATATTTTAAGATTCTTGGATCCAAGAACAATAGGGCCCCAGGGCTTTAGATAGGGATTTGTGGGTTTCTGGCAGCTGGCTCACAAGGTGGTCGGAGATTAAATGTAATGCTGTAAACCTGTTCTGTGAAGAGGCACCTGGCAAGTGCTCAGTAATGTCAGCTATTAGGATTACAGCTGCCTGTCGTGGGTACTATGTTCCCTCTGCTCCTCCCTACCTCCTTCCTCAGGGCAACTGGGCACCTGCCCTCTTCCATTCCTCAGTCTCTCAAGGCATCCTCTGGACATTGCCCATCTCGTGTTGTCCTCACGAAGTAAGCCCCCCTCCCCAGACAGTCTTGTCATCAGGCCAGCCTTGCCCTTCCAGGTCACCCTGATGCCCTCCTTCATCTTACCAAGAGCCCACACCTGCTCTTCCCAGGATCTCCTCCTGCTCATTTATTCAGGAGCAAACCCATGCTGATTCTGCCTGGCAATTTTATCCTTCCCACCCCCAAACCCGCCCCCCATGCCTGACACTGAAGGACTTGGATTCAATGTGTTACCCATTCTCTGGGGGTCAGCACCTGCTCATCCAATTTTCTTCCTCAGAACCTGCCACCTGGGTTACTCAGTGGGGGATGTGGAGGTTTCTAGGCAGTTTCATGTTGTCTCTTGGGATTTCCAGACCTCCTGAACAAGCCATCAGAGACCCTCTCTGCCTCCCTTTCCAGCCATGGAGGATACAGCCTTGCCAAGTAAGAGAAATTAGGACAAATATCTCCCTTCTAGAAAACCTAGGTCTGGCTGCGGTGGAGGGTGGTCTCTGCCTGTGAGGTGTGGCCTCTGATTTTCACTGAGATGGAGGCCACCCAAGCAGCTTTCGGTTCCACTGAGACCAGGCCCTTCTAAGGGGGCTGTGACTGGCTCTCTGCTGATGTGGCCTTCCAGCCCTGATAGTCTCAAGTAGGGTGAGAGAAACTCAAGAATCAAGGAGGAAGACCACAGGCCTCAGGAAAGAGGGGCACAGATTCCCTGGGTACTGGGACCATGGGGACAATCTTAACAAGGGCTTATTGAGACCCTGGAGATGCTAAACTGAGCCTAGAAGGCCAGTGACTATAAGGTCAGAGACCAGTCTGCCTGGGCTAAAGTCACAGCTGGGATCACTTGGGTTGTGCTTTGACACATTCATGAAGGCTTTGAACCCTCCTCCCATCTCTAGTTTCCCTTTTCAAAGGTGCACCTGATCGGCTCAGCCTGCCCCTTCCTAGCAGCTGGATTCTATGGACAGCTGACTCCTCCATATGGCCCACCTCCTCAAACATGCCCTGTGCCTCTGGATCCTGGCCCTCTCTGAGGCCACTATCTCTTTCCTGTCCTCACTCTGGGTTGATTCAACAGCTCGTCAAGGGCCTTTGAGTGCCAGCACCTGTCACCTCCGGGACCGCACCATGGCTACATGTCTTAGAATAAATGGTCACCCAAACTCCAGCTAAGGCAGAGAGTACCCAGAGGTCTCCTCAACATAAACTCACAGCCAGGGTCAGTGATGGATGTGATTCTCTCCTCTTCCCTTGAACAGCAGCAGAGGGACCCCAGCTCTTCTCCCATTCTCCCTAATTCCAGCTGAGCAGCAGGTGCTGTGCCCCAGGTAACCAGATTCTCCCCTCTTTCCAGATGACATTCAGTTCTGCACCCCACCTTGTTCCCCTCTCCATGTGGACCCTCATGGAGCCATCAGGGAGGTGGTAGGGAGACAGACAGTAAACATAATCCATAAATCAGGCCACATGCCAGATGGGACAAACAGGCTGTGAAAAAACAAGGCAACCAAGGGGGATTAAAAAATGCCACGAGATGGGATCTTAGACAAGGCAATCTGGGACGGTCTCATTAATAAGGGCAGGTGGCAGGGAGATGGGGTAATAGGATGAGCAGATGGATTCCTTTTCAGGCAGAGGAAAGGCCTGTGTGAGGGACCAGAGGTAGATGGCACAGGCCAGCTGGTTATCTGCTGAGCTGAGGTGAAGGCGGGGTTTAGCCCAGAGGTCCTGGGTAGGTATGAGGACACCCCTAATCACCAAACACAGTCATTAAACCAGATGGCAGGGATCCCTGTTAGCTTATTGGTGTTGTTAAGGGACTAACTCTAAAGAGGCACCTTGCGCAACGGGTAAAGTGGAATCCAGCACCATGCCTTTAGAGGGCATTCGACTTAACGCTTAAAGAGATGTAATGATGGTCCTAGCTTTTGGACCAGTCATTCTGCATCTGAGACCAAAAACCTTAAGAAAATTCCGACATGAGACTCCTTACATTGTTCCCTTTAATTAGCCGTGGAAAGTCCATTGGCTCCCAGGACCTGGTGCACTTCCCCTGTACTCCCCAGGTTCTACACTCCAGCGTCACTCTCCCCATACCCAGCCCACCAACTGGACTACCTGCCTTGGTTGTGACCTGGGTCTTCTCCTCCGCTCATGGTACTGGTCAGGGTGCACCCTCTGCCCCCAGGCTCGAACAGTCCTGCCAGGTTCCACTCCCTACCCAGGAAAGAGTCCCCTTCCTCTCCCTTTCTCCTTCAAGTGCCCTCAGTCCTGGTTCAGGTGCCTCCCGACATCCTTCCTACTGGGGTCTAAAGCTGGGCCTATCTGACAGGGAAAGGGAGGCAGCTTGGCCAGCCTCTGTTCCCCCCATAAGTAGCAGGTCTTGCCTGGTAGTCCTCCACATGGAGTATAGCCTGGGACCCTCCTGAGCCCCTGATGCATGCTCAGTGGTCCCACCCCTCACTAAGGATGGCTAAGAAGAGCTATTCAGGGTGAGGCCTGGCCCTGCTTGTCTCAATCACCAGAGGAAGGAACTGATCAACCACCATGAAAACTAAACACGCCACAGGGGAGTCAGGAAACAGCTCAATATCTGGGGTCAGATGAGAAGAACATTCCAAGTCATGCAGTCTGCTTCCAGATGGCATTTGAGACACAAATGAGAAACATTTACATTCAGATATTTACAAACCCATGGATGGTTCACCCTGTGCCAGCCTGGTGGGGCATGGAGACCACCAATAGTCAGACACATCTTGCTGGGGCCTTACAGCCCAGAAAAGTCAAGTGTGCTCCTTTATGAGGGATGCATGTGCCTGTCATCAAGAATTAGTTTGAAAATAGCTTTAAATGCAGTTTAATTAATAGCATCTTAATTACCCGAGGAAACAACGTTCTGGTTATTCTTCTTGACACTCAAAGCAGGGCATGTTTTCAACTGAATAGGACTGCCCAGATGATCTTCCCCATAGCCACTCTCCTCTGCCTGATCCCCACACACCTGTGGAGAGATAGAGGCCACACCAACATTCCATCCCCAGCAACAAAGTCTCCAAGTTCCTGCCCACTTTACCATCTGGGGCTCCAGGACTATCCAGGGCACTCCCTCTCCCCTGCTCAGCCTTGAGTCAGGCCTCAGTGCAGAAATTGACCAATATGGCCTGTTTAGCCAGAGTCAGGGTCAGTTAGGGTGACCCTCACGCTTGCCTACTTCTGAGGAGCCAGTTCTTTCCATCAATATAGGCCTTTTTTCTAGGCCCCATTTCAACATCACCAGGATTTTAGGGATCAGAGATACCCCAGGCTTGTCAGTCCAGGCTTTTTCTCTCATGGCAACTCCTATCAGGCCTAATCTTCCCACATAGCCACCATGTTTACCACCAAGTTCTTCAGGTGTGTTTCAACATTTTTGTATCTCAACGAGAGGGGATCAGAACCCTCATCACTTTGCTTCCTGAGAGAGTCTCCAAAATGAATCACCTTTGATTTCTCTCTTCCACGTGTGCCAGCCAGGGTGCTGGGTGCTGAGGACATGGTGATGACGGGTCTCAGAGGGTCCAGACCATGTGTGTGAAGCATCAGTCACCATCAATGTGTGATCATGGGTAGTGATCGGGCATTGCTGTCCTATAGTTCATTGTCTGCTTCCCACTACAGCCTGTGTGACTGCCAGCCCTCCTGGATACAGCCCTGCTTTGGTTTGCTTTGCTTTGCTTCCCATCCTGGCCCTGGCCCCTAAGCACAGATGGAAGGTGAGAAGAGGGTCTTGAACTGCTCTCGGCCCTATGGGTGTGAGAGCAGCATTCTGGGCAAAGCCACTTGCAGCTGAAGCTGAATCCCAGAGGGGAGTGTTCACCCTCCTATTCTTTCTGTCCTGCTACCACTTCCCAAGGGTGGGGAGAAGCTGGGAGCCACCTCCCATCATGGACTCAGTAAGGCTTCCTGTGCTATATGAGCCCTTTGAACCCAGACCAATTATCAAAACCACCTTGGTGAGAACAGGAACACGGGTTCTGCAGTCATCTGCGGCTCCAATCCTGGCTCTGCCACTTCCAGCAGTGTGACTTGGAGGTAGCTACTTCATCTCTCTCCATCTCAGTTCCATCACATCTAAAATAGGAGAGAATAGTATCAACATGATAAAAGTGCTGTAAGGAGCTGCAGGTTATAAAGCCAAATTAGTGGGTTGTGAACAGCATTTAACATAAATATAATGAATAAAAGAGTGTGGCTTACTTCAGGGGGCCAGTACATACGTCTGTATGTAGGTGTGGCTCAAATCATTCCAGATATTTTTCTGCCTGAGATTCCATTGTGGGCTGGGAAATTGAAAGGCAGATTAAACGCAGGTTGAGAATCCCTGTGACGAAGCCAGGGTGGAGTGGTGTTCGTGTGGGACAGCACACTCCCCATGGTGAGGAGCCCATTCTGCTGGGACAGGAGGAAAGAGGACACAGTCAGCAGTGGGGCCAGGATATCAGGACTCAGGTGTTCTGGGCAGGCAACACTTGTGTGGCAGGGAGTGGAGGAGAAATAACATGGGGAGAGCATGGACCACACACCCAGGGCCTCAAAGCCAAGCTGAGATGGTGAACTTGACCCCAGGCAACAGGAATCTAAAGCAAGAGGATGACCAATTTGATACCTATCTGAAGATCTGTTTCAAAACGTTGATTCATGAAGCAGTTTGGGGGATTGGGAACCTGTGTCAACACCGGGATCAGGAGGATCTGTCAACAGGCTATTGCATTTGTCCCAGCAAGAGCTAATGAGGACAGAGGACAAACAGTCGGGGAAGGGTAGAGACAAAGGAAGCGCACTCCTCTGTATCTTGGGCTAGATGGTCCTCCACACCTGGAGACGCATGACTGCATTGATCCTGCACACGGGTCAGAGGGACTGTGAAAAGAGCAGGGCTTTGAAGGCCATGAAGGAAATCCCACAGGCCCCAAAGCATCCAAGCCACATGTCCAAGTGGATAAACACATGAGCATGAATCAGATGGCCTGTGACCTTGAAATATTACTTACCCCACTGTGCTGCCAATTTTCAATGGATAAAATGGGGCCCAGAAGAGGATTTACCTCACAAGGGTGCTATGAAGGTGAAAGCTAATGATGGTAGAAGCCTTCCGCCGTGTCTGGCACCACAACATATCCTGACCTCCCTCTCTCACATCAAAGACATTGTCTGAACACAGCGCTGGTTGGCAACCTGGGGAGACATGTCATTGAAGCTGTCTGGCTTAGCAGGGCTCACATTTACCACTGCTGCCCCTCTCTGGGCCCACATTCACCATCTGAGTGACCCTGAGAGCACAGTACGTGTACTCTGTAAGGCCGGACCCTCCCACTAGATGGGGCTAAACTCCTTGCATCTCCACCATTCACACTGGGAGCCCTACTGAGAGGGAGCCTATTTTCAGATGCTTCCAGACAGGTGATCTTGAACCTGTGGCCACATAGGTCACATTCAGAACAACTGGCTCCAAAACAAGCATCCCCCTTGGGTTTTCACTGGGCCTCCCACGTGCCACAGTGTGCTGGGTGCGGCAGGTGCACAGCATGTGTCTACACGGACATCCTTCCAAAACAGTCCCTGCACAAGGCTCTGCCCTCCCTCTGCACTGGTGTTCTAAGAGTCCCCTTCCCCAAGTCCACACTTTTCAAGTCTGAAAGTGGAAGTGAACCTGGCCAATCAGTACTTGCTTTTCCAATCACGACAAACGTCGAATCCAGGAAAGATGGCAGGCAACCTTCATCTATCTTCTTGGTTTTCCCAACAGAGTCAACTCTGGAAAATGCGGTTTCCCTTGAATATCATTCTTGCCTAGCTGCCTAGTCAATCAGGGGAGCTGTTTCCTCGCTCATCCCAGGGTATATCTGGGGTATTTTTCAGGAACACCTCAGCTTCCTTCTAAGTGTCCCACCATTCATCCCAGGCTCAAGAGAATTTTGACACAAAGAGAAAGCCCTAATTCTTTTTAGAACTGATACGCAGGCTTCTCCTTTTGACCCACAGTTACTGATTCAGAGTGTTCTGTTTCAGGCAGTGAGCAAACCTGGTTACCTCAGCCCCTGCCTTCAAGGGGTGTACACACTAATAGAGAAAACAGCTATGTGAACACATCACTGTCACATAGTGTGACAAGTATAGTAATAGGTACATGATCATGGCACAAAAGAAGGTGAGATCAGTTTTATTAGGAGGGGTGGGACAAAGGTTTGATGTGATCTTTATGATGGGTGAGTCATGTAGGTAGAAAAGAGGCAGTATAATTAACAACAGATCAACTTACTTTAAAAGTAATCTCATTCCATTTACAAATAATCTCATACCAGACACTATGAGATATTGCCAAAGCACCCATTTTATATATGTGTTTAGAGAGGTTAAGTAACTGGTACAAAGCCAGAGAATTAGAAACTTGCAAAGGAGGGACAACCCTGTGAGGCTGGAAAATGACAGACCTTAGACCCAGAGCATTAAATTGAATTTGCTCAAAGCTAGACAAATAGAAGATGATGGAATCAAAATCAGACTGCAGATGGATTAAAAATAAGTTTTTTTTTTGTTTATTTGTTTTTTTGCTTCTTTGTTTTTTAAGAGACAGGTTCTTAGTCTCCCAGACTGGAGTATAGTACCATGATCATAGCCTACAGAAACCTCAACTGCCTGGGCCCAAGCCAATAATCTATTTTAAAATGTTAAGAATCCTTTACCACATCAGCCTCTGGAGTAGCTAGAACTGTATGTAGTTCAGGACACCACACCCAGCTGATTTTTTTTGGTAGAGATCAGGTCTGGCTGTGTTGCCCAAGCTGATCTCAAACTCCTGTCTTCAAATTATTCTCCCACCTCAATTCAAAAGTGCTGGGATTACAGGCATTAGCCACCACCCTAGGCCTAGAGTTCCCTTGATGTCAAACTAAAGAATTTGGACAGTTTCCCACTGATGATGAAGAGGCTCTGAAGGGTTTTAATTGATGCAGCAACTTCACATCCACTCTCATTTATCCTGCCCAATAAGTATAAACCATAAAATATATTAGTGAAGAAGTAGCAATAATTTTCACCCATAATAGACATATCTGGAGCGAAAGATAGTCTATTTTGTTTTATTTTATTTACGTATTTATTTATTTTGAGTTGGAGTCTCACTCCGTTGCCCAGGCTGGAGTGTGGTGGTGTGCTCACGGCCACCCTAGCGTTAACCAGCTGGAATCTGCAATTCTTCCACCACAGCCTTCCAAGTAGCCAGAACTACAGGCACGCACCACCACGCCCGGCTAATTTTTGATTTATTGTAGTGACGAGTTCTCGTCAAATTCCCCCGGTTGATCTCGAACCTGCGGGCTCAGGCAATCCTCTTGCTTCAGTCTCCCAAAGTCCTGGGATTACAGACTGAACCACCAAGCCCAGCCAATAATCTATTTTAAAATGTTAAGAATTCTTACAACTCAAGAAAAAAATATAAACTAATAAAAATAAAGTAACTGGGTTGGATGTGGTGGCTCACACCTATAATCCCAGCATTTTGAGAGGCAGAGATGAAAGGATCTCTTGAACCCAGGAGTTTGAGACCAGCCTGGCAATATAGTGAGACTCTGATTCTACAAAATATCAAAAAATTAACCAGGTGTAGTGGCACACACCGGTGATCCCAGTTATTCAGAAGGCTGAGCTGAGAGAAATGATAGAGCCCAGGAATTGTGATTGTGCCACTGCACTCCAACCTGGGCCAGAGTGAGACCCCCTTGATTCCAAAAAAAAAAAGGAGGAAAGAATAGAAAAGAATGAAAAAGAGGCAAATCACGAAAAAGAGGCAATTCACGAAAAAGAAAATATGAATGGGCAATACATATGAAAAGTACTCAGTCATTAAACAATTACAATGATAATACATACCATTTTTTCCTATCAGGTTGACAAAGGAAGAAAAGACTGATAACAGTGAGTGTTGGCATAGGTAGGGATAATTGTGTACTGACGTCTCTGACTTACAAATTATTTTACCTGAGATTTTGGGACTATATGGTGAGGCAAAAGTGATAACCATTCAGTAGAAAACATATTTCAAATTTTGAAGTTGATCTTTTCCTGGGTGCTAAACAGTGGCAGTGAGCCCAGCTCCCAGCAGCCCACACAATCACAGGGTAAACAACTAATACTCTGTAGTATGCTGTGTTGCCAGATGAACTTGTCTGACTGTAGGTGAATGTAAGTATTCTGAGCACATTTAAGGTAGGCAGGGCCAAGCCACAATGATTGGTTGGTTGGGTATATTAAAAGTATTTTATACTGAACATTTTCAACTTATAGTGAGTTTATCAAGATATAATCCCCTCATAAGTCAAAAAGCATCTATACTTCCATAAACACGGGCGGGTGGGGGGCACAGACACTTTGGAGAGCAATTTGGAAATTTATTTTAAAATTTAACAAGGAAATTCATCCCAATATTGCAACACCTAAAACTCAGATACCCCAAATGTCCATTGATAGGAAAATAGTTGAAAACACCGTGCATGTTCATAACAAGAAGTACTGTGCAGCAGCTAAGAAAATTGGGCTATTTCTATATAGAATAAAGTGTATGTAATGTTGAGTGGAAAAGGAAAGAATAGCAGATTAGTACAATGCATTTAGGTTAAAATATGCTCATTTAAACGTAATGCTATCTGTGTTAAATTTACTGATCAATTAATTTTGAGATGGAGTCACTCTGTCACTCAGGCTGGAGTACAGTGACACAATCACAGCTCACTGCAGCTTCAACCTCCTGGGCTCAGGTGATCCTCCAGCCTCAGCCTCCCTAGTAGTTGGGACTACAGGTGTGTGCCACTACACCCAGCTAATTTTGTTTTTTTGAGTCGGAATCTCACTCCGTTGCCCCAGCTGGAGTGCAGTGGCATGCTCATGGCCACCTCAGTGCCGACCTGCTGGGCTCCAGAGATCCTTCCAACTCAGTCTTGCAAGTAGCTGAAACTACAGGTACATGCTACCACATCCAGCTAATTTTTTATTTATTGTAGAGAGAAGGTCTTGCCAAGTTGCCTGTGCTGGTCTCAAATCCACAGGCTCAGGCAATTCACTTGCCTTGGCCTCCCAAAGTGCTGGGATTACAGGCTGAGCCACCCGAGCCTAGCTAATTTTTTTTTACAGAGACGAGGTCTTGCTATTCTATGTTTCCTAGACTGATTTTGTGCTACTGGGCTCAAGCAGTCCTCCCACCTAGGCCTCCAAAAATGCTGGGATTATAGGGGTGAGCTACCATGTCAGGCTTTATGTTAAATTTTACATGTGCTCATATATATGTATGAAAATTAGTTTAGAAAGGGCTTGAAAAATATATGCCAGAACAGTAAGGGAGGTAGCATCTGAAAGGTGGCAGGGGGGCTCAAACATTCATAATGCTCTGATTTTTAATTTCTGTGAGAAGAACGTATATATGTATTACTTAGGTGATTAATTTTCATTTTAATAAATGTAGAGATGAATTTTAAAACCACTGACACATCAGTTCCCATGCAAAGTGCTTTGGCCAGTGCCGTGTGGAATGCCTAACAAGCAAAACACAGATCTTGCCTTCAGGAACGCTCAGGCTGGTGTGGGAACAGCTCCTATGCTGTGTGGGATAAATTTCAGAAGAGGAATAGAAAATTTGACGAAGTGCAGGGGGCATTCAGAATATTTCAGTGATGGGGAAGAGTATGGCAACCAAGGAGAGACACAGCTGGGAAGGAACCAAGAGAACAGTGTTTCAAAGGCGTGGTGGTAGGAGATGTTGTAGAGGGTCACTGTCCTGGGAGAGGAAGCCGAACTCCAGTCGCAGGCAGCAGGGCCCCTGTGGGATTGCTGAACAGGCTGGAGCTTGCCTAAAACTTCACAGAGGAAAGAAGTTGGGCATCCACGTGAGGGTGGATTAGCTGGGTCGGGAGGCAAGGGACAAGTGAAAGGTGATTGTCCCAGTGCGGGGGAAGATGGGGGGTTTGGGCTGGGGGCCAGCAGAGGATGGTCTCAGTGGAGGAGGAAAATAAACCTGAGATACTCACAGAATTGAGATGGAAGGAAGCAGAAGGAGCAGAAACCAAAGGGATTTAGAGGTTGTGCTTCCACCAATAATTCACAGGAAGTGTCAGGGAATCAGAGAGAAAGTAGGTGAGCAAGATCCCCTATCTGAGTGCTGTAGAAGGGAGTCCTGAGGTTCACCCACAAATTAGAAGCTGCCACCCCTTTCTTTCCCCCAATAAATTTCAGCTATGCTTTGAACAAAGCAGGTCTGGATGCCACAGACAGGCTGGCCAAGGGCAGCCAGGCAGGCACGTAGTTCTCTGGCTTCCAGCCACCAGACTCACAGGTTTCCGGGAAAGGCTGACATGGGGCCGCTCTGTTCCTTTGAATCTGAGAATATGTGACTGGGGAAACCTAAGTTAATTAAGTGATGCTGAGGCCCCAAGGCAGTGCCTGGGGAGGAGGCATAGAGGCCTGCGCAAACTGCACCCCCACCCTCAGTGTTGGAATCCAAAGAGGCTCATGAGCTTCACTGGAACCAAGCCTGCACTTAAGTGCTTCCAGGGAGACAAAGAGATAATAAATCAGCAGCAGGCACCCCGCCCACACACTACCACCACCAACACTAACCTTATTCTCCACAGAAACACAGTCATTTCACTTTTCTAGGACGAGATGTCTCAGTGAGACTACAAATGACAAAGCCCTGGAAGGAACACGGCCCTGTGACCTTCTCAGAAGTGAGGCCAGGTTGGGCTGGCAACTCCCTTCACAATAGTACACTCTACACACAACCCACCCAAGAGCCCCTCCCCCCCATGCCACACCTCACCCAGGCACTGGTGCAGGATGGCTCTCCAAACCCCCATCTCCAAACTCCCATCACCAGGGCTTCCTAATCTCCAACAAGCTCCCCTATGGCAATGGTCCAGTATGAGAAGGCTTTATTCTATCAGACGGTGGACACACAGTTGAATCCAAGTGAATAAAATGAGAAGAAAAGTTGTTACCAGAATCACCAAGCTGTCTCTCTCCATACAAAATAATACAAATTAAGCTCCTGCTAAGTATCAGGTATTTAACTAGATACTTTCAAATAAGCCACCTCATCAGTGACTGAGAGCAGGACACTGGAGCTAGATCACCTGCATTTGAATCCTATCTCCACCATTTGTGAGCTCTCTGACTGTGAATAAATTACTCAGCGTCCTTGCCTATCAAAAGGTAATATAAAGGTTGGTGGAAGGATTAAATGAGTTAATATTTATAAAATGCTTAAAACAGGGACAGGCACAATGGCTCATGCCTGTAATCCCAGCACTTTGGGAGGCTGAAGCAAGACGACTGCCTGAGCCCAGGTTCAAGACCAGCCTGAGCAACATGGCTAGGCCTTGTCTCTATGTGCCTGTAGTCCCTGCTACTTCGAAGACTGAGGCAGAAGGATTACCTAAGTCTAGCAGGTCAGGGCTGTGGTAGCTGTGATCCATACCACTGCACTACAGACTGGGTGACAGAGTGAGATTTCGACTAAAAAAAACTAAATAATAAAATAAGATGGTTAGAACAGTTCCACATTATAAGTACTTCTGTGTGTCTAGTAAATAAATTCCCTCGTTTACTCACTCTTCTTACATTGAGTGCCAGATATGAACCCTGTAGCAACAGTTGCTATATCTGGTTGAGAAAGGAGGGAAACATGTTTCCATTTTCTCCTACAGGATTGGATGGGGAGTTCTCTTGCCTTTAAGTTATGCTCAGATGAAGGTATCTCAGAAAAGGAATTTACCAAGTGTTCAGGTGCGGAGAAAGCCACGGGAACAGGAAGGCTGAGGGAAGGGGCCCACATGGCCAAAACCAGGACTAGGACCTTGGACAGCTCCTCGCAGACTTGGCGGGAATGGAGATTCTTTCCAGGTCCTGTGGCTCAGGCCTGTCGTTGCATTTTGCTGATGGAGACCCTTGCCTCCCTGTGACCACTGCACCCCAGTCTTTGGATGTTGCTTTTTAATCTGGAAGTTGGGGCGTAAGAAAGTTTAGTGTACCTGAGTACCCTTTATGGAACCAGTCCAGGACCTTCCTCCATCCCATGTGTGTTGATCTGTCCCTCTCCTCTATGCTGCCAGGGTGTGGCCACCTCAGAAATGGAGCAGCAGGAGCACAATGCAGCACAGAGGATAGGGAGGCAGCATGAGAACCACAAAACAGATCCCAGAGCTTGGTTTAAATTCAGGCTCTGCTACTGGGATCTTGGGCAAGTGACTTAGCTTCTCCATGCCCAGTTTCCTCAGCCAGTAAGACCAAAAGACTAGCGGCCACACTGCACCAGAGTTGCAGAAGGATGAAGTAAATGGCACACACAACACCTCTGGCACAAAACAAGTGCTTAATAAATGAGTCTTCTTCCTGCCATACTGGAATGGAGGACTGGAGAGTTAGGCAGGAGCCCAGCGATAATTTGGCTTCATGCTCAGGTACAGTTATGAACTATGTGGACCAGAGTGCTGGGAGAAGGGATCTCCACCCTAAAGACCTTGGGAAAGTGTCCCTTCTCTAAGATTCCACTGTTCTTCAGTCACTAGGCAAAAAAACTTCTGCCTCAAGTTCCCCTTGCTTTTTTTTTTTAATCAGACAGGGAACATATGCATAAGTAATAATTGCTCTGTAGGTTAGAAGATTGTACCTTTAAAAGCCTCATAATGGGAGAGTCAAAAGAGTCCAGAGGTCTCAAACTCAAATGACTGGAGCAGTAGCAGGTGACAAAAGTGTGCAAAGCCAGCTGGAGGAAGGATAGGATGAAGTGGAGAGTGTGCATGTAGACCAGCAAATAAAATTTAAAATTTTTAAATTTAAAATAATTATCCCACCCTAAAAGAGTTATTCTGCAGTACTCACATCTGTTGAGGGCTGTAATGAGTAAGTAGGCTCTCACCTAAACCCTTACTGGATGGAGGCCAAGGCTAGGGCCCAAAGAGAGCTGTGATTCATCTAAGGTCATCCAGAGTCAGGCCTGTCCCCATATTGGGGCTCTTTCCTTCTCTCAGACAGAAGGCAGATTCTGGCAACTCCTTCAGTGGATGGATTTCTCCTCCTTTCCTGGGTGTCTGGGTGGAGGGAAGGATTGAGCAACAGGTGGTCAGATGGCTGCCTCTCACCATGATTCTCTGGTCACCACCCACTCATCCCACAAATCTCTCAGGAACAGAAGCCAATGTTCCAGTGCCCTCTGGGCCCTCAACCAGCCCAGATAGAGATCAGAATCACAATGCTCATCTAAACAGAGGGACTAGTCATCTAGCCAGGTGCCCCTGATGTCTTTTATCTGCTCTTCACAAGACCCACAACTGTGAAATGAAGACAAAACAGCACACTTTACAGATGATAACAGCATAGGAAGCACTTACACTGCTCTTACTATGTGGCAGACATCCTAAGCAGTAGGGACTGTTATTACTCCACTTTACAGATAAAATAAATGAGGGACACAGGCGACAGAATTCCCCTCTAGGCACCCTAACTAGTAAGGTCTAGTTGCCTGCCTCTAAAGCCACATTTCTTGCACTGCAGAAGTATGGGAAGGCCCCTCTCTGACACTAGAAGAGAGAGAGAACCTGTAATCTCAACAACACAAGTCCCTTCAACCTCAGCTGCCTCGGAACCTTGCTCCTGCCAGGCCGCAGACCGGAACAGGGCCCGATGTGCCAGTCAGGGTCAACGCTCTTCTGGGGACGCGTCAGGCCAGCCTTACAGCCCAGGCAGCTCAGCCTGTCAGCGAAGAACAGGCACCTCAGTGAGTGCGGCCTTCTCGGAAGGTGAGCCTCCTTTGATTGAGCCTTGAAGACAGCAACGCTGCTGGGCCCTGTTGGGGGAGGCGGGGGAGGTCGGCGGCACCCAGGCGGGGTTTCTTACATCTCCAAGAGAGGACACCAGCCACATCACTCCCGAGCCCATCTAGAGCTTGGAGATGGCGCTGGAGATGAGGGAGGTAGGGTGTAGAAGAGTGGGCGGAGGCTCGCAGGAGCCAAGGGAGAGCCTGGTCTGGTTCGAAGAGTGCCTGGGAGGTAGAGTGGGGAGGGAGTGAGGCGGGTGGAAGGTGGAAGAGACGGAGCTGGGGGACCCGGACAGTTAAAGCGGAAAGGGAAGTCCAGGCAAGGGGAGTGTGGAGAAGCAGTGCGGGAAAGTGGAGGGGACCAGGCTGATATTCGGGACCCCTAATGGGGCCGAGGTAACTTCTCCCCTCAATCTCCACATGCTCACAGTTGGGAATTCACTGCTGCGATATTCTGCTGAAAGGCTGGTCTGTCCGGAATCGCGCCCCGCAGTCTCTGAGCCTTCCCCTCCCTTCCTGTGGGGGGCGGAAAGGGCCAGGAGGTGGGGCCAGAGAAAAGGTTGGGGGAGGTCTGCGCCCAGCACCCCTCGGGTAGCGGCTCCGAAATCCAGCTGCGAGAACAGATGGGCGCAGCCGCGGCTCACCTCGGGGGCTCCTTGCCCGCTGTGCGCCGAGATCCAGGCTGAGGCGGAGATTTCAAGCACCCGGCTCCCCCCTCCCGAGGGGCCGCGGGGAACCGGCTGCCCGTCCCCTTTCGCAGGGGGGAGAAGAGTGGGCGTTGACCCGCAGGTCCTAGAAGCGGGAGGGGGCAAGGACTGGGGGTCGGGTGGAGGACCCGCGCCTCGCGCTGCGCACCCCAAGGGCTTGTCCAGGACTCTCCCGCACCTAGACCCCTTCCCGGGGCTCCCAACCCTGGCGCATCTGGGAAGCAGACCCCTGCCCGGCCACGCCCCGCCCCGGCCCCCGCCCCGCCGACGTCGCATTAGCATGAGCGACGCAAGTGGCCCGGGCACCACTCGGGGGCTGGGACTCGCCGCGTCACAGCCCCGAGTGGAAGGGAAAAAAGAGGAGGCGGCGGAGGAGGCAAGAGCCGAGGCGAGGGGAGGGGAGCGCGGCGGCGGCGCGAGCGAGCGGGCTGGCGGCAGCATCATGCCCCTCGGCCAGCGAGGGTGGCCTTTCAGCGCGGCGGGGGCTGCTCCCGGCGCACCCCGGGTGCAGTGCGCCCAGTCTCCAGCCCCAGCCCCTCGGCGCGCCCGCTTTCCCGGCCGCCCCTGAGCCTAGCGGCAGCGGGTCCCAGAATCCGCTAAGAGCAGCGGGGGTGCCTCGCCGGACCTACTCCTTGCCTTTCCCCGGGCGCTGGGAATGAGCCCCGCGACCACCTGAATCACAGGGGGCGCTGCTCGGCGAGGACCGCGCCCCCGAAGTCATTTGCCCTCGTCTCTGCACTGCAGGACGCCCGCACCCGACCCTGGTGGAGGCGTCCTCGGAAGAGCAGGGTGGGGGCATGGAACCCGAGGCACCTGCGGGCCAGGCCCGAGCGGCGGCCACCAAACTGTCGGAGGCGGTGGGCGCGGCGCTGCAGGAGCCCCGGCGGCAGCGGCGCCTGGTGCTGGTCATCGTGTGCGTGGCGCTGTTACTGGACAATATGCTGTATATGGTCATCGTGCCCATCGTGCCCGACTACATCGCTCACATGCGCGGGGGCAGCGAGAACCCCACCCCGACCCCCGAAGTATGGGAGCCCACCCTGCCGCTGCCCACGTCAGCTAATGCCAGCGCCTACACCGCCAACACCTCAGCGTCCCCGACGGCTGCGTGGCCTGCCCGGCCAGCGCTGCGGCCCCGCTACCCTACGGAGAGCGAAGACGTGAAGATCGGGGTGCTGTTTGCCTCCAAGGCCATCCTGCAGCTGCTAGTGAACCCTCTGAGCGGCCCCTTCATCGACCGCATGAGCTATGACGTGCCGCTGCTAATCGGCCTAGGCGTCATATTCGCCTCCACTGTCATGTTCGCCTTCGCGGAGGACTACGCCACGCTGTTCGCCGCTCGCAGCCTGCAGGGCCTGGGCTCTGCTTTCGCCGACACGTCCGGCATCGCCATGATCGCCGACAAGTATCCTGAGGAACCCGAGCGCAGTCGCGCGCTGGGCGTGGCGCTGGCCTTCATTAGCTTCGGAAGCCTGGTGGCGCCGCCCTTCGGGGGTATTCTGTACGAGTTCGCAGGCAAGCGCGTGCCCTTCCTGGTCCTTGCGGCGGTGTCCCTCTTCGACGCGCTGTTGCTGCTAGCCGTGGCCAAGCCTTTCTCAGCCGCAGCACGGGCTCGGGCCAACCTGCCAGTGGGCACGCCCATCCACCGCCTCATGCTGGACCCCTACATCGCCGTGGTAGCCGGCGCGCTCACCATCTGTAACATTCCCCTTGCCTTCCTGGAGCCCACCATCGCCACGTGGATGAAGCACACCATGGCGGCGTCTGAGTGGGAGATGGGCATGGCCTGGCTGCCGGCCTTCGTGCCGCACGTGCTAGGCGTCTACCTCACAGTGCGCCTGGCGGCGCGCTACCCTCACCTGCAGTGGTTGTACGGCGCGCTCGGGCTGGCCGTGATCGGCGCCAGCTCGTGCATCGTGCCTGCCTGCCGCTCCTTCACGCCGCTAGTGGTCTCGCTCTGCGGCCTCTGTTTCGGCATAGCGCTGGTGGACACCGCGCTGCTGCCCACGCTCGCCTTCCTAGTGGACGTGCGCCACGTCTCAGTCTACGGCAGCGTCTACGCCATCGCCGACATCTCCTATTCTGTGGCCTACGCCCTCGGGCCCATCGTGGCGGGCCACATCGTGCACTCGCTTGGCTTTGAGCAGCTAAGCCTTGGCATGGGCCTAGCCAACCTGCTCTACGCGCCGGTGCTGCTGCTGCTGCGCAACGTGGGCCTCCTGACGCGCTCCCGCTCAGAGCGCGATGTGTTGCTGGACGAGCCGCCGCAGGGTCTGTACGATGCGGTGCGCCTGCGTGAGCGTCCCGTGCCTGGCCCGGAAGGCGAACCCAGCAGCCCGCCTGGTCCTTTTGACGGGTGCGAGGATGACTACAACTACTACTACACCCGCAGCTAGCAGCCCCGCTCCTTATCCAGGACGCCCACCACCCCCCTTAGGTCAAGGTGGCTGTTCTGCAAGCGCACTGGCCAACTCAGGCTCAGGGCCCGCCTCCTCCAGCGAGTACCCCAGCCCCTCCCCAGCCTGGACTAATGCCCGAATCCCCTCCCCCTGACCCATTCCGTGACCCTCTCCCTCTTATCCAATGGGGCGTGGAGCACTGAGGCAAGCGAAGCGATTGCGCTCCTTGTAGAGGTGAAGAGGCTCGCAGGCCCCTACCTCGGGCGTCCCCTGTGTAGAGCCGTGCGTCTGTCTATCCTTCCTTGCGTTCCTCCCAGTGCCAAACTTGGACCGCTGCACCGCGGTACCTCTGGCCCAAATCAATAAACTATGTCAGTCCCGTGAGGCTAAGTCTCTTTACTGGCGGGGTGGGGGTTGGGAGGCACAGAAGGTGAGCTGGGTCTCCAAGCCCCAATCCAGACCCGAGCTCAACTGGCGCGGGGAGCCTGTGGCTCTTTTGCTACCTGGAAAAGGGGGTACGAAGGAAGCAAACCCAACAAGGGCTCTTGCCCTCAGTCACCAAGGAGCACACGCTCCCCTCAGCCCTTGACAGCCCCTCCTTTCCAGGCCGGCGCAGCGCCCCGGGGTGCCGCCCGGGGGAGCCTGAGGACCCGCTTCAGCCGGGTGCGCCAGGCTCCGCCCTGCGAGGACCCGCCCAGCACCAGCCGCCGAGCTCCAGGGCGCCTGGGCTGGTCTTCCCCTCCGACCAGCATCCCGCCCCGTCCAGGCTTTGAGAAAGGAGTCGGAGCCGCGGAGGAAAAAAAAACCGGCCCCATCTTTCAGGGTCCAACCTCTGAAAACGCGCGTGTGTGGTGTGTGTGTTCGTTAGAGAACGGGGCTCTACCTACGAGGAGTGGAGGAGTGAGAGAGCTGTTGTAGGTGTCTGTGGTGCCCCGATCGTTTGATCTGAGTCCTGAAGGGAAGAGATGCGTGTGTGGGAGCTGGAGCCACCCTTCCCCCACCCCGTCCTGAGTGCAAGCAGCCGCCCGGGGCTGTTAGAAAAGTTTTCCATCCTGGAGCCCGGGTCCTGCGCACCCCCGGCTAGCGTTTGCGGGACACCCCCAGGCTTGGAACCCGCAGTCTAATGACCGCCACACATTGGAATTCCAGCGTGAAGAGGCGGATGGGTTGGGGTCACCCGGGTGTTAGACTGCGCCTTTGGGGGCGTGCGCTGCTGATGTGTACATGTCTGTCGTGGGTCTGCCTGTCGGGCTTATGTGTGCATATTTGTGTGTGGTGATCTGATCTGGGGTCGGGTGGATGCTTTCGTCTGGGAGGAGAGTCTGCCTCCTGCGGCAGGTCCCTAGACATCCCGCGGTCTGCCTTCAGGATGGTCCTAAATCTGTATTCCCCTTCCCTCATGGTGCCAGCAGGAATGGGAGGTCAACAGAAAGGGAAGAAGGTCCTGCAATGAGCAATTACCGATTTATGATCATTATTGATATTTTGAAAGGCGGTGTGGTAGGGTTTTAGCGAGAGCTGGATGGTGGGAGAGAAGGGCAGAGATTTCCTCGGACCCAACCCTCTGCAGGGTTCTGCGCAGGCAGGTCCGGCGGCAAAAATGAGGATGTGGGAGGCTCGGACCGGGGAAGGCTGGGCTGGGGGCAACCGGCATGGGCGGGGCGATGCTCTGCGTTTCCCTTTTAGGGTCTGGATTTGCTCGTCTGGGAAGCCGTCCGGGCAGGTTCCGGGGTCCGGGAGGTGGGATCGCCAGCAGCGGCGGAGGGAGGGGGGCCTGGAGGGAACGCGGAGGACCCAGAAGAGACGAGACCAAGGCGGGGGAGGGATTGGGGGAGGGAGGACAAGGAAGAGAGAGCCGGGAGAAGGGACGAGAGGAGAGGTGCCTCCAGCTTTCACCAGTCCCGCGGCGGTGGGACCCTGAGACGTCGGAGGCTCTATCAGGGATTCCGGAGGCAGCCCCCACCCCCGCGCTGCTGACGCACCCCCCTCCCCCCCATCCCTTCGGGCTCAAACCCGCGTCCCCAGTCGGGCTTGGTGCGGTGCAGCGGCGGCTGAGACAGCAGAGCCAAGGAGAGCAGGTGAGAAGGGCTGGGCTGGGCTGGGTTGTCAGAGCGCGGTGCGGGGAGCTGGCCCGGAGCTGAGGGCGGCGGCGGAGGGCTCTGGCCAGGGACAGCACCGGGGCCGGGAGGCCCCAGCACTGGTGGAATCCTCCAAGTCCTGGGTGACAGCGGCGGCCGTCGAGGGACAGCTAGGAGGCTGTGGGTCCCGCTTCTTGGGTTCCTGGGCTCGGAAAGGCATGACTGTCAGGGCTCTGGGACTCCAAGTGGGTGTTCTCACTTCACCTAGACCCGCATCTGCTATGTGCCCAGGTCTGCGCTGTCTGTGTCCAGTAAGAGCGTCCGCGGGTCTCCTCTCCCCCCACCAGCCTGAATTGTCGGCTCACACCCACCCCTCTCTAGATGCTCTCGGGAGCTGGGAGTGAAAGAGGAGGAGGAGGAGGGGTTGCGGGTTGCAAGTCTGAGCCAGGCAACAAACAGCCTGCAACGCTGACCAGGCTGGGGTTGGCCTCCAGGGAAGAGCAGAGACCCCTTCAGGCAGCCTTGAAGAGCCAGGCCAGCAGGAGCATGTGTGGGAGAGGTAGACAGTCATATATACACATACACCCTCTAGGCATGGCCCAAGAGCCAAGTAGGAAGAAGAACTGGCCGGTGGGACCACTAGGAAATCATCTGCTCAAGTCTGTTCTTCTTCCTAAGACTAGGGGTCTCTGAAGCCTTTCTAGTGTCTTCCCACAGGGGCAGGGCTCTGAGCCAGAGCAAGAGGAGGCACTGAACACACCATGCCTAGAGTCTTTACCATCCTGATCTTGTCCTCGCTGTCCCCTCAAAACGCCGTTGTGCTCTGGTGGAACTTCCCCAGGATGCTGTCTTTTCTACTTGGCAGTTGGGGTTGGCCTATATGGTCCCATGGCACCAGGGGACCCGGGGACCACCCTGTTGTGAGTGCCCCAGTACTGTGCCAGCAAGGGCATTACATTCTCTGCCCAACACTATAAGGCAGTCCCAGGTTCCTCCATCCTTGGGCCTGGTTCATCTGTCTTTCTAGCATTTCAGAGAGTAGCAGCTATGCCCCACAACCTTAAAGAATGGCCTTTGCCCCTTTGTCTGGCTCACTTCTACTGCTCCTTCAAAATTAATCTGACTCTCCCAGGTGATCCCTAAGGGCCCTGGCTGCCCAGCTTCCCTGTATCGCTTCCTGCAGCATTCCCATGGCACTAACACTGGGAGCCTGCAGACCAGAGACCACCTAGGTCACAACCTGTCCAGGACACCCCTGGGGTCCTCCCTGCCTTAACCACAAGACAGGCTCCCAATCAGCCCAGAGTGTGTCCTGGAGAGCAGGGCCTCAGAGGCCTCTGAGTCATTCGTGCACACATTCATTCTCACATGCATGCATTGTTTTCCCCTCCCTACTCAACATTCATCCTATTCCATACCAGCACTCTGAGACAAAGGACTAAGCATGGCAGGCATTGCCTCATGCCCTTGAGAAACTCAAAGTTTAGTGAGAAAGAGATTTTAATCAGCAAAACACACATCTATTGAGTTCCAGGCAGGAACAAAGCCAGTGCTCTGCCAGAGATTCTTCACGGATTCAGAGTGGGCAAATCCAGTCCTGCTCCTGCCAGTGCTGTCCTGGGGTAGTCAGTTGGCTTTAGGTTAGAGCAGCCCCATGAGAGCAGGTCCTAGTTGAAGGTTCACTTTAGGAACCACCCTATCCCATTGGGGGACCAGGACACTGGTCAGGGTGGTCAAATTGAGGGCAGGCCTGTGATAAGGCCCCTCTACCCTACTGTCAGGGTCTGACCTCAAGGAGCCGGGGCTGAGGTCAAGTGGTGGAAAGTGAAGGGTTCCTAGCAGGCCTATGTGCCTATTGTGTTGATGCCTACCCCTTATTGGTCTTCAGGTTCACACCTCTGCTTCCCTGCTTCTCTGGACCAGGAGTTACCAAGATGCCCATCCTGGAAAAAATTTCCCATAAGATGGCAGCAAAAGCTCCCAGCAGTGAGGAGGAGTCTGTAAGTGACACTTGGAGCCCTCTCTCACATCTCTTCTCCCCACTCACATGCTCTTGCTTCTAGAATAGTACTAAGTGGAATTGCCCCCAGCACTTGCCTGGCTCCCAGTCTTGCACTCTACTGGGCATGAGGTCCAGCTATATCCCTGCCCCACGCTTGCTGAGGAGTCTGAGAAGGCTTGGAGAGGCTAGGAGCAGCCTCGGAGGATGCCAGAGGAATGTCGACAGCCACACTTCCTAATCTCAAGGTCAAGAAGAGCCCTGGACCTAGGCTAAGTACTGTCTTTCCTCCCAGAGTCTCTCCTCACCCCAAGTTTCACTTCTGATAGCTTTGAGCCTAGTGGGGTTGCCTTAGAGTGGAACTGAATTTCCTACTCCAAGCCATGCCGCCTCTCCACTCCAGTTACTATCACTGGTTCGGCCCTGGAACCTCAGGCACCATCTTCTCCCCTAGCTTGAGACAATTCCATCTTCCCTGGGCAGGCATCCTCCTTCCCACTCTGACTAGACTTCAGATAATAGAGCAACATCTGATTTCAGGTTGTTGGACCTGAATATGTTGGTCCCTCTCCCATGTGTGTATCTTTGTCACCCCTTCCTCCCTTCCCCCAGTCTTCATGTGAAACCTTGATCGGAACTGATTGGCTTCTCCCTATGAAGTTACTCACTACACTGCCCTGACCTCTGCTGCTGAAAAATATCAGTTGTTACCTCTGGTCCATGACATGCTCCCGTCCACCCACTCCATTGGGCTGTGGCTTCCTGTCATCTCAGTTCAGCCCAGAGTCTGCCTCACATTAACTACCCAGGAAACAAAGTGACCTGAGACTCCGGGGCCCAAAGACCCTCATTAGTACAGGGTCAGAATTTCAGGATTGTCTGGCAAGGAACCTTGGTGGGGGCTGAGATGTTCAAGCTGAGATTTCCTGCTTCATTCCTTTTCACACACCACTGATCCCTGCCTGATACCCAGGCAGACTTCCAGCACACTGTCTGAGCCCAGAAAAATGGGGGCAGTTTCTAGTGGGGGATCCAGTCAGACCTGCTGAACCCCAGCTGGGCTGGGCTTTCTGTAGGTGCTTACCCACCCACCAAAATCACAAAGACCACCCTCTACCATAAAAGAATGAGAAACTAGAGCAGTTGGAGGGAAAAAGGTGAACCTGGCTTGCCTAAGATGCTGCCTAGACCTATCCTCACATCACTCCTCGGGGCAGGAGCAGCCTGTAGTTGGCATTGACACTCCGCCCCTGACAGAACAGTGAACTCTAGACAGGATCAGACAAGCAGAAGGCCATCATTCATTCATCAGCGCACACTCATCAGTCTGTCCACCTCTGCCCAGAGCGCAGCAACAGGGGCAGAGCAGGAAGCATTCAAGGACCCCCTCACCCCACAGCCTGCCAGGGTGGAGATGAGCCCTTGCTGTCTTGTGAAAGCTCACCACCCCACAAAGCAGAAGTCCCTGAAGGAAGGCGTCCCACTCTCTGCTACCTTTGTACAGTTTAAGCAATAATATTAAAATTCCTGCTTTCCTATTGTCACCGGCTAAGTGAAGGAGAGGAAGGAGATGGAAAGGGAGTGAGGGGGAAAGGGAGAGAACAACAGAAGAGAAATAAGCAAAATGGATGTTGAAGACTGATTTCAGCTCCCAGTTCTGCCACCAAAATGTTGTGTGACCTTGGACTAGTCTCTCCATTCTCTGGGACTCAATTTCTGTTTACTTATTCATAAGTGGGACAAAAATTCCTGTCCTGGCTAAGTCACAAAATTGAAGACACACATGATGAGATCCCTAGGTGAGTGTGGTTGGTGAAGTGGAAAGCACAGCACCATGTAGGAGGATAGGGTGGGGGGTTCTGCCCAGACTCTAGCCACACTTTGGGTCCCACAAAGGTTATGTGTTTCCTCTTAGGAATTCCTCTGGAGCGAGAAGGACAGAGGGATCACAACACTTTAGATGTGCCTATTTAGGGTCAGTTGTTTATTCCATTTAATTCTCTCTGTGTCTCTCTCAGGTGGGAATTGCTATTTATGTCCTATGGATGTGGAGCTGAGGCTTAGGGGGATCTGGAAAGGAAGAACTTTCATTGCATCATCCCTCGCCCCCAGGCCGTACCCCTGATACTCACATGGAGCAAAATTCCCTGCTTGGGTTTTATAACTAGGAGGGACTTACAAGGAGCTCAGGCCATGAGTCATCTTCTTAGGAAACATCTTGCAGAATTTTGGTCATTAGGGCAGCACTGAATTATATTTCCCATCCAAAACCATCCTTTACCCTTCCAAATCTCTGCATAAAAGCAGAGGCCTTCAAGTGCAGAGGTTAATTAGATTCTGGAGCCCCAGCTGAAAACAATTCTTAAATTAAGAGTGACCAACAATATCAATAACACAGGACTATTTTTATCCTAGATTCATTCATTATGGTTTATAAGCACTTTCATATCTATTGTCTATCTCTTTGACCCTATGAGAGGTGGGGATTATTACCTGCATTTTACAGAGGAAGAAACTGGGGCACAGAGGGAAGATGACTTGCCCGAGATCACACAACTGGTCAGAGGCAGGGTCAGAGTATGAAACCAGGTCTGTCTGGTGTCACCATCATGGTCTTTTCCTCTGAATGATGAAGAATGGGAGAAGGGAGTGATGTCCTGGGGACAGGGCATGATGGGGGCAGGGACAGCATATAGGACCTTCTTAAATTCATAATTATGTTAAGCCAAGCCCTAGAAACAAACAGGTCCTAAGATAGCGAATAAGGATAGGGACAGAACAAGGGAAATACTAGGGACAAGCTTGGGGACAGGCATGGGCCACACATAAGGACAGGTACAGTGCCTATGAATTCTCTCTTCCAGGGGCTGCCCAAACTACCAGTGCCCCCTCTGCAGCAGACCCTGGCCACCTACTTGCAGTGCATGCAACACTTGGTACCCGAGGAACAGTTCAGGAAGAGCCAGGCCATCGTTCAGCGGTTTGGGAGCCCTGGTGGCCTTGGTGAGACCCTGCAGCAGAAGCTCTTAGAGCGACAGGAGAAGACAGCCAACTGGGTAAGAGTTGCTGGGTGGTGGTGAAAGGGGGGTGTCAGAAAGGGACCTACAGGAGAGGTATATTATACCTGGGAGGCAGATCTGGAGACAGATAGAGGGATTTGGGTGAGGGGTAGGTAGGGGAAAAAGATGGGGCAGACCAGGAGATGGGAGACAGGGATGGGAGACAGATGAGAACAAACAAGTGGCATGAACTGGGGAACAGCAAAAGACAAGGGTGAGGGGTAGACAAGATGAGGGATGAAAGTTATGGATGGGGAAAGAAGAGGGACAGATGGGGACAGAAATGGAGCGGGTAGATGGGAATAGAGATGAGGTCAGGGAAACAGAGAGGGTGAAAATCATGAAGGAGATATACATAAGGACAAGCAGAGGACAGGGATGTAGCACTAAACCACCAGGACAGGAAACTGGGATGGAAGAAGGGAGACAGTATGGAGCAAAGATGAAGGATGGGCTCCCATGTGGACTGTGGAGCACCTGGGGTCCTAGCACATAACTGGGGCTCAGTATGTACTTGAGTGAATGAATGAATGAAGTAAATGCTCCAGTGAAGTGTCCTGATTTTCTCTGGGGGTTTCCAGGATGGGAACAGTGTTCTTCATGGGCAAGATGCCCTTGCTTGGGAAAGATATGATGGTGCCCTTTTCTGTCCTCCCCAACAGGTATCTGAATACTGGCTGAATGACATGTATCTTAATAACCGCCTGGCCCTGCCTGTCAATTCCAGCCCAGCTGTGATCTTTGCTCAGCAGCACTTCCAAGATACCAACGACCAGCTAAGGTGAGGCCACAGTGCTCCTGGCTCACAGGTGGGGGATCTGCCCAGGGCAGGGGGCCTGGTCCCAGTGCCAGAAAGGAAAGCCTGAGGCTAATGCCTTGGCTGACCTTCCTGGAGCCAAAAGCCTCAAGACAGTGGATATCCAGGCTGTCGGGTCAGGAAGGAGGCTACGCTTGAGTAACAAACACATGGTCTGCCTTGGAATATATTAAGTTTTGGTGAGGGGAGTACTAACGGAGGAGATGGACCCCATGTGTCTGCAAGGCAGTTTTGACCTGGCTTAGGCTCTGGGAGGAGGCCTGTGCCCTCGGACCTCGCCAGTACTTGTCAATGGATGCACTGCTCCAGGCTGTCTGAGAGGGGTTGTACTGCCCTCCAGAGCCCCCAGCTCTAAACAGAGGCCTCGGAGGGGGTGGAAACGATGCCTCCCTGCCAGCCGCCAGAGCCTGTGCCATCTGCTGCAATTTTAGAGCTCACTGAGCCGCTGGAAGGGCCTCTGGGCCTGCTGATGACAATGAGGATGTGGGCGGGGAGGAAGGGTCTCCCTGCTGGAGTCTTTAGGAGTCTCTGTTCTCAAGACCAGAATGGCGCAGATGATGAGGACGGCTCAGAAGGAGGGCAGGCCAAAGTGGACTGAGGTTGGCCCACCTCACCTTTGGGCAGGGCTCAGTCATGCTAGGAAGACTCCCCCCCACACACATACATACACACACACCCCTACTGATTTGCTGACCAGCCCTTTCCCTTCCCCTGGGCAGAAGGAAGGTGTGGATGGATGAATGACTTCTGAAAACAGTTCTCAAAATTGCATCTGAGGGGGTATTTTCCTCCCAATGCAATTAAGCCAGACCTCATCATCCACAGACAGTTAAGATGACACAATCCCGTGGCACGGTTCCCTAGTGCCTTTTCCCCCCTGCACTCACTTTCCTTTTCATTAGCACTAAGGGGGCCAAATTACTGACTTTTCCCAGGAGACTTGATCTTCCAGAACTCTAGAGGTCCTGGCCTAGTCCATCCCCAGGATTGGCCTTTCCCAGAAGAACTCCACCTCTTACCCTCCAACCCCTGCCTGCCTGCTTGCTCTATGACCTCTTCCGGTTTCTCTCTCCCTCTCCTCGTCCTTCTCCACCTTGAGGTGATTCCAGTTTCCTCTCCTCTCCCCAAGAGACACTTCACCTCGAGTTCTCATCAAAAGACCATTTTTAATCATCCAAGGCTTGTGATGGGCTGACAGCCCTTGGAGGGAACCACATCTGATTAATGCCTCACAGGGGTCTGGCATATGGTGGGTGATCGTAGAGTTTGTAGGAGAGGGGAGGAAGGAAGAAGATGAAGAACATGGAGGGAGGGAGGGAGGGAAGGAGGGAGGAAGGGAGGAAGGAAAGGGAGGGAGGAAGGAAGGAAGGAAGGAAGAAAGGAAGGAAGGAAGGAAGGAAGGAAAGGAAGGAAGGAATAAAAGAAACAGAGGAGAGGGAACCAGGACCTGGAAGGATGGGCTCAGGCCTCACCTCTCCCAACAGGTTTGCAGCCAGCCTCATCTCTGGTGTACTCAGCTACAAGGCACTGCTGGACAGGTAGGATGGGGCCCAAACTGGGAGGGCATGTGTCCTATATCAGCAGTTTGCCTATGCATCTGTCTCTCTCTTGCACTAGACTGGGAGCTTCACAGGGCAGGGACCTTGTCTTTTCCAGTTCTGTATTCCTGGCTCCTGTCACAGAGCAGGTATCCCTCCCCCGGCTCCTGTTCTGCCCTACCCACTACCCTAGTATCAGGACAACCTTTAGCCTACCTGACTAGATTGTTAATTTCTTCTTTTCCTAGGGTAAACACCACTCTTCCTTTTAAAAACAACTCCTCCCTCCATACCTCCTGTGTGCACATGCAGTGTGAGTTAGTTTGAAACTAGAGAACATATTGGAAGGTGAAAAAGAAAAAGTGGTTAGAGTAAGGTGATAGTGAGTTCCACTTTACCACTTAGGAGTGGTCTCCCTCTGTTGAGCCTCTGTTTCCTCAATCACCCCAAGTTTAGTGAACACCAAGGTGTTCTGGCAGATGGATAGAGCTGCTCAGGCACAGTGGGCTCTCTGACTTTAGGAGAAAGTCCCTCTCCTGGCCAAGCCCCAGGGTGCCTGGGAGTAGAAGGGAGAGCAAGAGGGTCTGGAGGACCAGCTCCCCCAAGGCAGAGAAAAGATGCTGGAATGAGAGAGGGGCCCAAAGAAGTGTTCCTTGCACAGATGAGGGAGCTGAGGCTCATAGAAGTTAAGTAACTTGCCTATGGCCAAACAGCTGAGAGGTGGCAGAGTAAGAAGGGCACAAGGAACCGACTTCACACTCTGTTCAACTTGATCCAACTCAGTCTTCCTTCCTCATGGGCAGTGCTCAGATCCCTCTCAGAACTCACCCCTCCAGCTCACAGTCCAGTCTTTGCTTTCTAAGAGCCTCATCCCACTGGGCCTGGGGACATGCTGGGCCTGGAGCATCCATGGCTGACAGTCTCAATCTCAGACTCTCACATGTGTACACATTCACATGGACACACATACCATGCATTTCCACGTAAAGGTTCTTACGTCCAATGACAGTAAATGTCATAAGGCTGGAACATTTGCCTGAGTGTCTATTTTGAAGCTTTAATTCATTCATTCATTCATCTATTCACTTTGTAATGTGTTGATGCTGGGAAGATGAACAGAAAAAAGACCTTATCCTGCCTGCTTTCAAAATATTCTCAGGGCAAGACAGACACATAAACAGACAAAATGAGCCCCAAACTTGATCATCATTCAATCCCCAGACATCCCAACTGGGGTGTTTCCCAATCATTGCAAACAAGTCCAGAGAACTTTGCCTCTCCCTCCCCATCCCCCCACTTGCCCCTCATCTTGTCTTACCATCTCAGTAAGTGCACCAGCACACTCCCAGTTGGTGAGTCCAGGAACCTAGAAGCCACTTGTGGTTCCACTTTCTCCCTGGCACCCTCATCTAATCCACAGCATTCGGGTGTGGCTACTCTCCCCCCAGAACATGTACTCTTACCTCCCTTCTCCCTCCTTGCTCCCTCCATGGCCCACATCACTTCTCAGCTGAAGCCTTTCTTCATCTTCTTGTGACCCCCTTTGATCCATTCTCCCCATATAACCAGGATCATCAAAAAATCAAGATGTAAAACAAAGCACGCCCCACATGCTAAAGACTTCCAAAGGCTTTCACTGCACCAAGAATAAAATGACAGCTCCTCACCACTGCTACAGCAGCCCCACAGAACCTGGCCTGCTCACCTCTCCAGCTTTCTCTTCACTCAGCTTCAACCCCACTGGCTTCCTTTCTGTCTTCCACCAGTGCTTCTCAAACTATCTCTGGGGAAGGACAAATTTTCTTTTTTTAATTTTGTAAATTTTTCAGAAAATGCAAAATGAGTTACTAGAAAATAGTGCAATGGCACAAAATACAAAACCACATAAAACAGACATAAAATTTCTGTCACATTGCTACAGACATTTCTGGATTCAGGCACTCACCCAGTCACAGGTCAGTCACAATAGTTCAGTGTGACACTCCACCCACCCTCCTCCATGCAAGAGGATTCAGCTCAATCAACCTGGCCTCAGTGATACTGTCCTGGCCATCTCCCCCTGCCCCTGTCATTCACTATGTCTCACTATTTGAAAGTCTCATGTTCACCAATTTGCTGCTTGTATCCATGCCCCACATGTACATCCCAGGATCTACACCCTAGTAGAGCTGGAAAACACATGTCATATATGCTGATATATCCCCAGGTCCCAGAATGGTGTTTGGCACAGAGGAGGTGCTCAGCAGATATTTGTTGGCTAAAAGGGTGGGGAAGATGGATGAAAGAATGCATGATGGATAGGTGGATGAATGGATGGATTATGCATACATGGATGGATAGATGAATGGAGAAATGCTTGTGGATGAATGGTAGATGAATGCATTATGAGTAGATGGTTGGCTAGATGGATGAATACATAATGGGTGAATAGATGGATGAATGGATAAATGCATGGTGGGTGGATGAATAGATGGATGCATGGTAGATAGAAGCATAATGGGTAGGTGGATGGATGCATGGCAGATTGATGGATGCATGATGAGTGGATGAATGGATAGGTAAATAGAAGAAAGAGAGGAGAAAAAGGAAGGATAGATACAAAGCATACTGAGACCACAGGGGAGAGAGAACTTTCTGCCTTGACTACAGAGGAGACTTCTAAGAGTGGATAAAAAGTAGTTATTGAAAGAGGAGACGTTTTCTTTGTTGTTGTTATTATTGTTGTTTTGTTTTATTTTTTATTTTAAAGATGTGGGGTACAATTCAGGGTTAGGTATACAAGTGTTCATTATTCAGGTACCCTTGTTGATGTGGTTTTCTAAATAAAACAGTTGAGTGCTGGTGTTGGGGCAAAAGCATGCCAAGCAAAGATCAACACAAGCAAAGGTGTGGGAGGCCAACTGGCTAGGTTTGTCCATGCAGTGAGTGAGACAAGTGAGGGTGGACTAATGGAGGTTTGAGAAAACCCCAAGGGTCTCCATAGGCTGCAGAAATGGATACTCCACTACTTTAAAAAGTGGAGAATTGAGCTCTGTGATTGCTACGGCGATACAGTTCTGGGTTTTGTGCCCCATTTTGCCTGATCAAGATATAATAGAATAAACTCTGATTCTCTGTCTCCCCCATCCCATCCCCTCATGGCTGCCTGTGCCTGTCTCTGTCCCTATTCCCCCTCCAGCCACTCCATCCCCACCGACTGTGCCAAGGGCCAGCTGTCAGGGCAACCCCTTTGTATGAAGCAGTATTACGGGCTCTTCTCCTCCTACCGGCTCCCTGGCCTCACGCAGGACACACTGGTGGCCCAGAAGAGCAGCATCATGCCCGAGCCTGAGCACATCATTGTGGCCTGCTGCAACCAGGTAAGCAATCCCTACTCTTGGGCTCAGGGAGGGCCATGGGCACACAATGACCCTGTGTGCCCATTTTTGCTTCTCTGAGGGTGCTCAGCCCACTTCCCTGAGTCACATGGTGAGCTGGGGCATAGTGGGCATAATGCGGGGTCTCCTGTTCCCAGTCAGTCCCGTTTCTCTCCACCAGTTGGCTTTTAAGAATCATCAGTTTGAGAATACCTTCACTGGGCCCTCATTTCAGCCCTAATGAACTGAGGGTCATGTTTGAGACCCAGCATGGCCTCAGCCTCTCCTCTTGCACATGCTATGCAGTCACCTAGGCCATCTTTCTGGAGAACACACACAGAAGGACAGAGTTACAGACCAACTATGGGACCTCCCATATGCCAGACCATGTGCTTGGCACTGACATGCATTCACTATTTAACCTTCAAGACAACCCTGCCAAGGGACCTTAGACTCTTTGTATAACAGATGAAGATGTGTGACTCACATAAGTTAAATGGTCTGTCCAAGAGTGGGAAGAACTCTTAGATCTGGCCAGTGTCCCAAGGCCATGTTCTATTCCCTGCCACTCAGGTCTTCAGACTGGCTTCTGTGGAGCCAATACAAACATCATGGGGGCCTGGGGACAGGCTGAGCTTGAGGGCTCCTAACTCCTTCTTGTACATTTCATATACTGAGTCTTCACATAAATACCTCATCTGATAAAAAGTGTTTTTGTTTTTTTGCTAAAACTTAAGCCTGGCAATCATCCCAGGGACTTCCTGTTCTGTGAAGTTTTCTTCTTGCATTCACCTCACATTCTTAGTAAGTTGGGAGCTTGGTAGAAGTCTGCCATCTGAGAGTGGCTGTGACTCCTATTCCTAGGTTTGAAGGCCAACTAGGAGGTATCCATTCCCACCCAACACCCTGGCCAGCCAACCACAGACCAAGGACCTTCCTCCATCTTCATAAAGACAAGCCCAGCATCTCCAAGCCCCTACAGACCTCCCAGACATTGCTGAGGGCAGGAGATGGGGGAGGGATGAGAGCTTCATGTCAATCATCTGAAAAGAGCATTTCAACCTGGGTCTAAGAGGAGAGCCTTCACAAAGCCTGAGGCTCTGGCCTTCAAAGCTGCATGATGACAGTATCACAGGGCTCGCATGCAAAGCACATGTAGGTACACATGTGTAGATGCCAAGTATGCATAGAACATTCTGTATGTTGGTTTTCTATTTTAATCTTTTTCTGCATCTAACTTGCTGGCTTGCTTTTTAAACCACTCACCAGTGTGTTTGGGATCCATCCCTGTAGCTCTATCTAGAGTAAGTTCACTTCTTTTTAACAGTAGGGTAGTCGTGGCCTGGATGGGTACACTACATTTTACTTAGCTGTTTCCCTGTGGCACATTCCTCATGTTTTCTGGTGCACACCAGTATGTTTCTCTAAGCCTTAGGCTAAGATGTGCATTTCTAAGTGCAATTGCTTAGTCATAGGATATGCACATTTTTGGTTTTGATAGACACTGCCCTCCAACAGTGGCTGTACCAGTTTTTACTCAATTCCCTGCAAACATATTGATTTTAAAACCACAAAAGTATGGGGGTTTTGAGGGCTATGATTACTCTTGCATTCTTTGATTGGGGCGGTGTGGACTCCAGTACATTCAACAGTCTTGGGTTGATTCCCACATTGAGACTATTCAGAACCACCAAACATCTTGGGAACTATGGGCCTGGGCATTCCTGTCCTGAGCTCACCTGTGAAGGCTGAGTGGAAGGCCTGGAGTGCTGGTCGCCCCTATGAGTGACGTGTTTGACCTGTTTCCCCACAGTTCTTTGTCTTGGATGTTGTCATTAATTTCCGCCGTCTCAGTGAGGGGGATCTGTTCACTCAGTTGAGAAAGATAGTCAAAATGGCTTCCAACGAGGATGAGCGCTTGCCTCCAATTGGCCTGCTGACGTCAGACGGGAGGAGCGAGTGGGCCGAGGCCAGGACGGTCCTCGTGAAAGGTTAGCAGCAGTGCCCAGCGCGTCTCCACACCCATCTCATCCTCATGCCCATTGACCTTCCCTCCTCCAGGGTTGGATGCCATGGCCTCATCTACATTAGCCATAGCGCGGGAGTTCAGGTCTCCCTTCCTCTCAAGACCCCCAGTAAGTCCTACTGTCAGCTGAGGCATCTCACAGCTGAAGGTACCTTTGGTGCCCTTGTGTTTTGTCCAGCAATATTCTGGCTTTATGGGAGACTACCCCATGCTGGAATTGTGGGATGTCTGGTAATATTGGGGAGGGAGGTTTTGAACTGGAAGAAGGATGGCTATAAGTGGGCAGTTGTGTTTACTGATGAGCTGGGATGGTGCTCATTTAGGGATCTTTGTGGTTGGGGGGGGTCATTAGATGGGGGTTTGGGTGGAGTCTACTCTGGGAAAATGGTTGGCCACCTCCTTCACCTGATTTCTCCATCCTGAGACTTTTAATCTTCAAACTGTCCCTTATCCTTTTGGCTACCTGCTGTTCTTATGAAAGTTTCCAATGAGTTCCATAAGAAAGTCAGTAATATTGTTGAAAACTTGTAATCATTCTTCGGGAAACTATTTTAAAAACCCAGATCCAGCTCGAGTTCCAGGAACTAGATGAAATACCTTCCTTCCTTGTCCTCATTAGAGATCCTGGGATGAAAAGTGAGACTACTATGAGTCTCCATCCGTGCCTTGGACTTTCATGGAGCCAGGCAATCTATTCAGACTACTTGCATGTATATAACTGGAGGGTCCTGGGCTACACCTGGCAGTTGGGGGGGGGATCAAAGCTTCTGTCCCTGAGCAGCCCAGTGATAGGAACAAGGAAGAGAGGGCATGGGAGAGGAGATTCAAATACAAGGGTATGTTCTGTTTACCAAGTACTCCAGGACTTCAGAGAGGGAAGGGGGGCCCTTCTAAGTGGGATTTTGAAAGACTCTGTTGGAAGAGGTAGGAGTGAAGCAATGCCCTGTGCCATGAGTGAGAGGGACTGGAGAGAGATAGGGATGGCCTCCAGACAGGTGGACCAGCCATGGGGAAAGCTGGCCACTCAGCAGTGACACACCTGCATTGCCCTGGGGACCACAAGGAGGGCAGCTGGCCAATAAAGATGGCCATGCTGGACATACTGTAGCCTGGCTGTCTGCAAGCACTTGCATTTTCTAGCCCCTCTTTCTAGAAGTTTCCTCCCCCAGAGTCGAATGGATCTTTGTGTCATGCAGAACTCAGCTCAGATGTCCCGGCTTCAAGCCCTCCTTAGCATCTGTTCTGCACATCAGCACATCTGTCATTTTGGCCCGTTTTCTTCTCGTGAGTGTGTGGCTCACTCTCTGAGGGCAGCTTTACATGTTTGATGAGTGCTGATCATCTGCCTTCTTCCTCAAGTCTGTAAGGTACAGGAGGACAGGGGTCTTTACTGTTTGCTTTAAATTCTGAATCTGCTTCAGCAAACATAATAGGGGCCCGATTACATTTGTCAAATAAGAGAATAAAGGGTGATTAATGATACCAGGCCCCAGACTTATTTCCTATTTACCAATTAGTTGTTCTTTCATCCAATTATTGGGCATCAGCTGAATGCTTGGTCCTAAATAGGGGGCTAAGGGGGCCACAGGGAGGTATGAGAGCCAACTGTCCTCATGGACCTAACTGCTTCATTGGAGAATTAATAACTTATGATTCGAAAGTGAGTTAATTCCCTCAGGAGACCATGGTGTAATCAAATCCCACCCTTCTCCCCTCCAGAGACAGAGACAGGCATCAAAATAATCGCCTCAGCTTCTAGTGTGGTTTCCACTTTATTAGCAGTCCAGGCCCAAGATGACTCCCTTCAGGACTGACTAGGATTGCCTTGAGGTTTAAGTGCTTAGACTGCCACTAATCATAATTAATTTGTTAATGGCACTTGATCTGGCTTTCTGAATGGAAGTGCTGTTTCTGAGGGAAGTGTGACAGAAAAGAGGGGACACACACCTCCCCTTGAGCAATCTGATTAATCCAGTTAGCTCCAACTGTGTCATCTGCACAGCAGGAAACTGAGCCTTCACAGAGACCTTCCCCCTGGAGAAGCTCCTGACCACAGAAGGGAAACAGGGAAACCATTTAGGAAATGATTTTGGTTTCCAAGTGAAAGATTACATCAGGTTGGGCCAGAAATGAGGGTGAAAATGGGTAGAGGGGTGGGGTCTAGATATGGTTCAAAACAGAAGCATCAGGAAGGAAAGAGAAGCAGATTTTTTAATCTGAGCCACTGAGAAGATGATAGCACCTTTACTGAACTGGGAAACAGGGTTGGGGAGAGGAGGAATTCTCTCTGAGCATATTAGGTGGATTGAGTCATCTGGATGGAGATAGAAAATTTGATCTGTTTGTTTGGAGCTTAAGGAAGAGGCCAATACAGAGCTATAAATTTGAGAGCCTTCAGCACTTAAATTATGTTTAAAGTCATGGACCTGGATGAGATCATCTAGAAGCCAGAAGAATGGGGACCCAGAGATCAGGTAGAGGGAGATGCAAAAGAGATTGAGGAGAGCAGCCCACGAAGTAAAGGAAAACCAGAGATGAGTCACAAAGATTCAAGAGGGAAGAAGGGAGTGGCCAGCCACATAGAATGCTGCTGCGACCTTGAGGAAGAACAAGGCAAAGAAGAGACAGGGCCTGGCAATCCTGAAGTCATCTGTGAGCTGACCAAGGGTCAACTAAGGTAGCAGCAAGAACAAATAGTATATGCTGAGAGAAATTGTTGATGAAGTAGACAATGAGTAGAACCAGTGAGTATGGTTGACTCTTTTCAGACATTCTGGTATTAAAAGGAGCAGAAAAATGAGGGAGTTGTTGGAAGAAGATGAGGGTCAGGGAAATGATTTTAGGAGGAGAGACAAGTGGGTGGTTGTGCATAGATAAGTGCATGAAAAGGAATCCAGTAAAAGAAATTGATGAGAAAGGAGAGACATGGAGGAGTGGAATTCATGAAAAGGCAGATGGGGCCCAGAGAGCAAGAGACCTTTGGTTGGTACAGGGGAAAACAGAAATCTTGGGCCCAAGGCCCGCTGGACTGTGGTTGTAGGGGCAGGAATATGAGGTGTCTCTCAATTGGTAGCTCCTGGCCTCAGATCAGCCATGAGTTGAGAGAGGTGGGATGCAGGATTCTGAAGACAAAAGAGAATGTACGAAATAGCCTCTCGGAAAGTGGGAAAGAGAATTTAGGAAACTTAAGATTTATGGACTCTGTGGAGCTCATATATGAAGATTTAGAGTCATAAATTTTAGGAGAAGCTAATTAACATTGTTATGCAACTCCCCTGCCACCATGTTCGGCTTACCAGAGTTAGTAAGTAAAATTGGGGGATGGGGGTAAGAGAGCAAGGAATAGTTATAGTATTGGATCCTGAGCCAAGTAAAGAGGTGTGTTAGTCTGCTCAGGCTGCCATAACAAAGTACCATAGACCAGGTGACTTAAACAATAGAAATGTATTGTCCCACATTCTGGAGGCTGGATGTCTTAGATGAAGGTGCCAGCAGAATTGGTTCCTCTTGAGACCTCTCTCCTTCGCTCACAGATGCTATATTCTGCCTGTGTTGTCACGTGGTCTTCCCTCTGTGCGTGCCTGTGTCTTAATCTCTTCTTCTTATAAGGAGACCATGCATATGAGATTAAGCCTCATTTAACTTAGTTATCTCTTTAAAGGCCCCATCTTCAAATACAGTTACATTCTGAGCTGCTGGGAGTTAGTACTTCAACACATGAATTTTGAGAGGAAACAATTCAGCCCATAACAGGAGGGGAGTGAGAGGCCGAGTGGATGATGGGTGGTGAGAATAGAGCAGGGCCGATGAGTTTTGGGAGTCTCAGTGAGGTGAGACATGTTCAGTGGGTAACACTATGTTAATTAGAAAGCCAAGAATCCGGTCAGAGGATGGGGTGCTTGAAACTTGATTTGAGAGGTGATGGGCTCCTTATAGCGAGATGTTCCAAGATGTGATCTTGGGAGTGGGTGTGAAAGTTACACTGTCAAAGGTGAGAAGTTGAGGAGTTGAGAGAAGATAATGTGGGCTGGGGTGTCCACATGGATGTCCGTGCTACTGAGGATGATTATTCCAGTAGGGATGGAGAGGAGGCAGGTGGACTGGGAGCCCAAGTCTTTGTGACAGGAAGCAATGAGGAGGTTGGTGCAGTACAGCAACAGGGTAATGATAGCGATGGAAGATGAAAGTCTAACAGCTCCAGCTCCAAAGGGAAAAGGGATGAGGGAGGATGAATCGCTCAGAAGTGAGAATAGGGAGAAGGAAGTCATCTACCTGACCTGGCCCTGGACTACATGAATGTGAAGGAAAACAACAGTGTCCTGTGAGAGAACCACAGAGGAGTTGATCCCTCAAGGGAATGTCATGCTCCAGTTGAGGCAAAGGTGAATGGAACACCTACAGAAGAGGTTAGCCATGCAGGGGAACTGCCCCATCTTGAGACAGGCACCACAAAGGGCTCAGAAAGGAGGGAAGGAGAGAAGTGAGGACTGAGTGCACTTAGGAGACATGTGGAGCATGGGGAATGGAAGAGTCAATGAGCTCCCCAGAGATGGTGGTCATCATTGCCATGATGCTCCCAAATCCTTACCTTCTGGACCCTGGCAAAGGCACAGCTCTTTCTTGGCCTTGGCAAAGGCACAGCTGTCTAACTGGGGTTTTGGGCTGAGATTTTTTCTGGACCACAGCAGTATCTTAATTAACACTGTGGAATGGGTTGACCTATTTCAGAGCATCATAGCTCTTAATCCTCACAGCTAAAGCCCCGAGGTCCCTATCACCCTTCTTGGGACTTGGATAAAGAGACAGTGCCTATATGCATTGGGCCAAGGCAGGTCCAGGCCAGCAGGAGGCCTTGGCCAAGCTAAGCACCTCTTATCCTGGTGGAGGTCTGGACCAAGGAACCCAAGCTCAGATACAACGTGTCCCTGAGTTCTCAAGAGGTCAAATGAGCAGGGCAAAAGTTTGTCCACACAGACCCTCTATTTCATCAGTGGGTTTCCTTTGAGACACTGTCTCTGATCCTCCACCTCACCCCTAACCAGGACAGCTCCCATCGGTAAGCTTCCAGGCTGCCTAGCCTATCTTACACTGAAGAGGTGGAGCTCTTGGAGGTCTAAGGACTGCCTGGGTGGCACAGCCCATGTGGAGGGGAGCTGGATTGCCTGCCACACCCCAAAGGCCCTTGCACGGGGCTTCTCACACAGAGCTCACTCAGACATGATGCAGTAGTGTGTGGATCGCCATCACTGAAAGCAGCCCGGTCATCCACAGGCCACCACCAGGGTCCTCCTGGGGGCCAAGGCAACAGGGTACATAGACAAAAAGCAAAGTAGTGTGCTAGACAGAGTCCAGAGAGACTGGGGAGGCTGGCTGCATTCTTCTGCCTGCCATATCCCAAGAGGGCTTTCTGTACAAAGGGGAACTTGAGGCTAAAGCCAGGTGGGCCAAGGTCAGTGTGACTCAACCCTGGCTTCAGACTGGTGACATCAGTATTGTCTAGAGCATTCCTTAAAAAAAGATAAAACAAAACAGATTCCTGGGCCCCAGTGATTTTCCAGTGGGACAGGAGTGAGGCCAAGGAATCTATTTTTAAAGCTCCTGGAGTTTTCATGTGCAGCCCAGGTTGAAGCCCACTTACTCAGATATTAGCAGCTTTCATGCATCCAGGTCCTCCTTTGGGCTTGGTCCTGTCCTGGCCACTTTCTGTCCCTTGTTGTCATAAGTTTTCATTATCCCTGCTGAACAGATGAGGAGGCTGTGTCTTGTGTCTCCCATGAATTGAGCAGTTTTCCACCCTTAGAAGTGGTCGGTTAAGCCAGGACTAACACCCAGGAGCAATCGCCTCCCCAGCCTGAGGCCTACAGCACCAGGTGGGGAGAGGTGGGATTTTGAAGACAAGCCTGAAACCTTAGAAGGGGTCTGCACAACCTTTTAGGATCTCCCTCCCCACCGAGACTTGAAGCTATAGCCTTCTTGAACCCAGGAGGAGCTGGCACTGTTATCCTGGTCTGGAAATTGAATTAGACTTCTGCCCTGAGTCTGGGAGACTACAGAGTTTGTCAATTTATAGGAAAAGGATGGCCAGCTTGGAGACCCCCCGGCCCACTGCCTTTCATGGGTGCTGCCGTGGAGATCCTGCTACCAGACATCAGAGGCAGATGCTCTCCGTTTACACAGTCCCATAAATGTTTATCCCCCACAGCCAATTAGAGCTGAGCCACTGCTTTCAAGGAGGGAACTGACAGAAGGTGGCTGCAGCTGCAGAAGGCCACAGTCATGGTTTACAAGGACCGTTCGGGATGGGGGCATTTTGCTATTTAAATATTGTCATCCAGAGCTAGGCAAGTCTGATGATTTTAAAACCAATTACACATTAGCACTAACAGCCTCTCTGATTTAATTGGCCCAGAAATACCTCCTGAGCTCTCAAGGCCGAATGCAATTTTCCTGCTCTGGGGAGGGGCTAGGACAAATGGCTCCCTCCCACAGCAGAAGCATGGAGGCCTTTAGGAATAAGAGCATCCAGACAGGGAGAGGCGAGTGGTCCAGGGCAAGAAGCGTGGGCTTGACCTGCCCCCACTGCTGTTTCTTGCAGCCTGGCATGGAGATAGCAGCCCACCCTGTGGATATGACCAAGGGGATGGGCTGTCAAGCAGATGGCCTGGTGCGTGGTACACAGAGGGTATTTGCTAAATGGTAGCTCTTATTAGATTTAGGGAACACCCTGGGGATTCTTTGCCCAAGACTCTCTGGAAAAGTCTGGTGAGCTTGAAAATAGACACCTGTCAAATGGGTGTTATCCATGTGGTCAGAGTAGGGCCTCACTGACCCTCAGGCTGGATGGCCTTTGCTCCTTGCGTGGTACCCTAACCCTTATTAACTCTATGACGCGTTTTGCTTCCCGTGGACTCTCTCCACACATGTTCTTTGTGCATGTGTGGAGACACACAGAGTGTGTGAATTGTGCAAGTTCTGTGTGCATACACATTGGACTCCTCTCTTCTTTAATTTCTCCCAGGTCACCATTTCTCTAGCCCTCATTTTCCATTTTATATGCAGAATAATAATACTTGGGATTCAGGGCATCCAGGAGATGTTTTTTAAATATTTCCTGCCCTTCCCCACCTCCCACCCTTTCCCCCAGTTCTGGAAGCACGACAGCTCTTTGTATTCCCCACCTTTGTGGTAAGCGTGGTTAGAACCCAGAGAAAAGAACACTTTTTGGTTGTTAGGTGCTTTTTTTTAACTAAATTAAACTTATTTGGGGACAACTGTAGATTGTCGTGCAGTTGTAAGAAATAATACAGAGCTCTCACATATACCTGTGTTTCCCCCAATGGTAGCAGTTCTCAAAACTACAGTACAATATCACAGGATATTGACATTGATATGGTCAAGATACAGAGCATTTCTGTCACCACAAGGATCCCTCACATTGCCCTTTCATCACAGCACCCACTTCCCTCCCACCTCACCCCCTGCTTAACTCCTGGCAACCACAAATCTCTTCTACATTTCTATAATTTTGCTGTTTCGAAAATGTTATACAAATGAAATCACACAGTATTATGATTGCTGAGAATGGCTTTTTTCACTCTGCATAATTCTCTGGAGATTCATCCAAGTTGTAGCATGTGTCAATAGTTCATTCTTTTTTTTGTTACTTAGTAGTATCCCATGGTGTCATGTATCACATTTTCTTTATGTACCAACCAAAGGACATTGGAGTTGTTTCCATTTTTAAGCTATTACAAATAAAGTACTAAGAACATTAGTGCATAAGTTTTTGTGTGAACATGAGTTTTCATTTCTGGAATAATGCCCAAGAATGAAATTACTAGGTCACATAATAGTTACATGTTTAGTTTTTTATGAAACTGCTAAAATGTATTCCAGAGTGATTGTACCATTTTACATTCCCATCGGCAATATATGCATGATCCAGTTTTTATGCATCTTCACCAGCATAGTGATGTTGCCACTATTTTTATTTTAGCCATTTTGATAGATGTGTAATAATATCTTATTGTGGTTTTAATTTATATTTCCCTAGTGATCAATGAGGTTGAATATCTTTTCACGTGAAATTTGCTATTAACATATAAATATATACTCTCTTTGGTGAAGTATGATTTCATGTCTTTTGCCATGGGTTGTTGATTCAGAATTTGGGGTTTGTTTATATATATTCTAGATATTAGTTCTTTATTGGATATGTGGTTTGCAAGCTCTGAGTCTTTAGCTTGCCTTTCCATCTTCCTAACAGAGTACTCCACTGAATAAAAGCTTTTAATTTTGTGAAGGTCAGTTTCTCAATTTTTATTTATTTATTTTTACAGATCATGCTTTTGGTGTCAAGTCTAAGAATTCTTTGCACAGCCCTAGGTGCAAAAACTTTTCTTCTATATTTTTCTATAAGTTTCATATTATTACATTGTATATTTAAGTTAGAAATCCATTTTGAGTTAACTTTTGCATAAGGTATGAGATTTATGTCAAGGATTTTTTTTTCTTTTTTCTTTCTTTCTTTCTTTCTTTTTTTTTTTTTGGTAGCAAATAGATCTTCTTTCTGTGTTGCCCAGGGTGTAGTGCAGTGGCACAGTCATAGCTCATTGTACCCTTGAACTCCTGGGTTCAAGCATTCCTCTTGCCTCAGCATTCTAAATAGCTGGGACCATAGGTGCACACCACCACACTCAGCTAATTTGTTCTATCTATCTATCTATCTATCTATCTATCTATCTATCTATCTATCTATCTATCATCTATCTATAGAGACAAGGTCTTGCTGTGTTGCCCAGGTTGGTCTCAAGCAATCCTCCTGCTTCCATCTCCCAAAGTGCTAGGATTACAGGCATGAGCCACCACACCCAGCCAAGGTTTTTCTTTTGTTTTTGTTTTTTCTTCTTCTTCTATGGATGTCCAATTGCTACAGCAACATCTGTTGAAGTGGCTATCTTTTATTCACTGAATATCCTTTACACCTTTGTCAAAATCAGTTGGGCATATTCGTGTGTCTCCGTTTTTGAGTTCTCTATTCTATTTCATTGATCTCTGTGTTTATCCTTCTGCCATTATTACCCATTCTTGGTTATGTAACATTACAGTAGGTCTGGAAATTGAATATACTGATTCTGCCAAGTTTATTCTTTTTAAAAAATTATTGTAGCTAATCTAGTTTCTTACATGGATTTTAAAATAATCTGGCTATATCTACAAAAAATTCTGCTGGGATTTTGATGGATACGGTGTTAAACTTGTATATCAATTTGGAGAGAAGTGACATATTCTCTTTATTGAGTCTTTCAAAGCATGAGCACAGTCTACCTTTCCGTTTACTTAGATCTCCTTTGAGTTCGTTCATTAGTGTCTTATAGTTGCAGCATGCAAGTCCTATATATTTTTTGTTAGACTCACACTGAAATATTTCATTTGTTTTGAATAATTGTGTTATTGCATTTTAAATTTTTCTGTCTTCATGTTTGTCACTGGTGTACAGAAATATAATTGACTTTAATTTGCTAATCTTGTATCTTGTAACCTTGCAGAATTTACTTATAAGTTCTAGGGGTTTGTTTTTGTTTCTACAAATTCCTTAGTATTTGCTACATAATCATGTCATATGAAAATAGAGGTGGTTTCATTTCTTTCATTCTGATCTGTATCCCTTGCAATGCCTTTTTTTTTTCTTATTGCACTATTCAGAACTTCCAGTACTATGTTGGATAGGAGTAGTAGAAGGAGTATCCTTGTCTTATTCCTGATTTTAAGGGGAAAGCATTCAGTTCTTCAATCTTTAAATATGTCAACTATAAGCTTTTTGTAGCTGCTTTTTATCAATTTGAGAAAGTTCCCTCTATTCCTAGTTTTCTAAGAGATTTTATCATGAATGAATGTTGAATTTTGACAAATTATGTTACTATATCAATTAATATAATCATGTGATTTTTCTTCTTTAGTCTGTTAATGTGGATTACATTGATTGATTTTCAAATGGTGAATCAGACTTGCACCCTTGGAATAAACCCCACTTGGTCATGGTGTATAATTATTTTCCTATATTACTTAGTTCTATTTACCAATGTATTATTCAGTATTTTTATATCTATATTCATGAAGGACATTGGTCTGCTTTGGCTTTTTGTTTTTGCTTTTGCTTTTTTGGTATTGTATTTGTCTTGTTTTGCTATCAAGGCAATATTGGGTTCATAAAATAAATTGGGAAGTATTCCCTCTTCTTCAATTTTCCAGAAGAGATTGTGTAGATGTGGTGTTAATTCTTTCTCAATGTCTGGTAGAATTCTTCTGTGAAATCATTTGGACCTGGAGATTTCTTTGTGTGTGTGTGTGTGTGTGTGTGTGTGTGTGTGTGTGTGTGTGTGTGTTTTGTTTGTTTGTTTGAGTTGGAGTCTCACTCTGTTGCCCAGACTGGAGTGCAATGGCACGCTCCCGGCCACCGCAGCCTCGACCTGCTGGGCTTCGGTGATCCTTCCGCCTCAGCCTTCCAAGTAGCTGGAACTACAGGTGCGCGCTACCAAGTCTGGCTAATTTTTGATTTATTGTAGAGATGAGGTCTCACCAAGTTGCCCGGGTGGGTCTCGAACCCTCAGGCTCAGGCAATCCACTCACCTCGGCCTCCCAAAGCGCTGGGATTACAGGCTGAGCTAAATCTTACACACTCAATTTTTTAAAAGTTATAGGGCTATTCAAATTAGCCATCTCATATTTAGTGCATTGTGGTAACTTATACTTTTCAAGGAATTTATCTATTTCATCTAGGTTATCATATTTATGTGTATAGAATTGTTCATAGTATTCTTTTATTATATTTTTGATGTGTGATATCTCTTGTTTTATTCCTAATATCAGTGATGGTGTCTTGTCCCTCTATTTTCTTTGTCTTGTTAGAAATTTGATTGATCTTTTTTAAAAAAAAAAAAAACAGCTTCCTTTTCATTGATTTTCTTTTTTGTTTGTTTTCAAGTTCATTTATTTCTGCACTTTATTATTTCCTTCCTCCTGCTTGCTTTAGGTTTCTTCTGCTCTTCCTTTTCCAAGTTCTTGAGGTTAGAACTGACATTATTGATTTGAGACCTCTCCCCCTATTTAAAGTAAGAATTTAGTGCTATACATTCCCCTCTCATTAATACTTTAGTTGTATCCCACAAATTTTGATATGGTGCATTTTATTTTATTTTTTACTTTTTATTTTTACTTTTATGTTTTTAAAGTTTAATGAAGTCTTGCTCCAGACTGGAGTACTGTGGTACAATCACAGCTCATTGCAGCCTCCTGGGCTCAAGCAATTCTTCTACCTCAACCTCCACAGTATCTGGAATTAGAGATGCCAGATATGGTGCATTTTAAATTTCATTCATTTCAGTGTATTTTTAAGATTTCCCTTAAAATTCTCTCTTTGACCCATGGATTGTTTAGAAGTGTGTTTAGTTAGTGTCCAAATATTTGGAACTTTTTGTTTTGCTTTGTTTTTTCTGTTATTGATTTCCACTTTGATTCCACTATGGTCAAAGAACACATTTTATATGACTTTAATTCTTTTCAATTTGTTGAAGGTTGTTTTATGGCTCTGGATATAGTCCTTTTTGGCATATGTTCTATGCATGAATGACAAGAATGTACATTCTCCTGTCATTGGGTGAAGTTGTTTTTTGTTTTTAAAAAAATGTCAGTTATGTTCTGTCAATTAATGATATTCTTGAATTCTTTTTGACCATGATGAATTTCTGTCTAGTTGTTCTATCAATTGTTTAGAGAGGGGTGTTGAAGTCTCCAAGTACAATTGTGGATTTGTCAGTTTTTGCTTTACGTATTTTGTATGTTTGGTACATATGTATATATTTTGTATGCTTGATACACATATACTTAGGATTGCTATGTCTTCTTGACAGATGTACCCTTTATTTTTACCTAATGCCCCTCTATGTCTCTATGACTAATGGCTATATTAATGTCAGATAAAGTAATCTTTAGAGCAAATTTTCTTTGTTCTAAAGATTACTTTATCTGACATTAATGTAGCCATTTCTGCTTTCTTTTGATTAATGTTTACATAATATATCTCTTTCCTTTTACTTATAGCCAACTTATAGTGTCATATTTTATGTGAATTTCTTGTAGACAACATATAGCTGAGTAATATTTTATAATATATTCTGCCAATCTTTTAATTGTATATTTAGGTCACTTACAGTTAATACAATTTTTGATATGTCAGGACCTAACTCTGCCATTTTATTTTATTTTTTCTGTTTTTTAGTTTGTGTGTGTGTGTGTGTGTGTGTGTGTGTGTGTGTGTGTGTGTGTGTTTTTGCTTCCTGTGGGTTACATGAATATTTTTTAGAATTCCATTTTAATTTATCTGTTTTTTGTTGTTGTTGCTTAGTATTATCTGTTTGTATAGCTTTTTCTACTAGTTTCTATAGGTATGACTTTATGTATGCATAACCTATCACAGTCTGTTGGTGTTGAAATTGTGTCAGTTCTAGTGAAGTTGAGAAATCTTAGCATCCTTTACATCCTTTTATTCTCTACTATTGTCTTAAATTTTTTTCTATATCAATTTAGAGCCACATAAAACAGTGTTATAATTTTTGCTTCAACACTGAAACATAATTAAGAAGAATGTAGATGAATGTATTTACTCAGATATTTATTTTTTTTGTTATTCTTTCTCCCTTCTTGATGTTCCAGTGTTTCTCTTTTTATCATTTTCTTTCTTTTTAAGAAACTTCATTTAGCTATCTTTTAAGATATGTCTATAAGGGATACATTTTCTTGGCTTTTCATCAAATGAGAATGTTTTGATTCCCCCCTTCATTTCTGAATAATATTTTTCCTTGATATAGAATTCTGGATTGGCATTCTTTTTTTTCAGAACATGAAAAATGTGTTCCATTTCCTTCTAGCCTTCATGGTTTCTAATAAGAAATCTGAAGTCATTCTAATTGCTATTCACCTATAAAGTGCTCTTTCTCCCTTGGTGCTTTCAAGATTTTTTTTTGCCTTTAGTTTTTAGAATTTGGAGCATAATATGTCTTCCTATAGATTTCTTTGAATTTATCCAGTTGGGGGTTAATTCAGCTTCTTGAATCTTTAGGTTTATGTCTTTTGCCAAATTTGGGGACCTTATAGCCATTTCTGCTCTGCCCTCTTTCTCCTCTCCTTCTGGGAATTTGATGACATAAATGTTAGATCTTTTGTCTCTCAGGTCCCTTAGGCTCTGTTTATTTTATTTTTCCCAATCTGTTTTCTCTCTGTTCAGTGTGACTAATTTCTGTTGTTCTATTTTTAGGTTTACTGCTTCTTTTCACTGCCTTCTAAATTCTGCTGTTGAGTCCATCTACTGATCTCCTTATATTGTTTATTATATTTTTTAGTTCTAAAGTTTTTATTTGGTTCTTCTTATATCATTTATCTTTGCTGAGAATTCCTATTTCTTTGCAGAGACTTTCTTTTTTGTTTTTTAAATGTCTTCCAAATTACTTGTTGAAGTCTATTTTTAATTACTGCTTTAAAAATATTTATCACATGATTATAATATTTGTCATCTCAATGCTTCATCTATTGATTGTCTTTTGTCATTCAAGTTGAGATTTTCCTTGTTCTTGGTATGATGAGTGATTTTCTATTGAATCTTAGATGTATTATGTTATGAGACTCTGGAGTTTATTTAAATCTTCTGTTTTAGCTTGCTTTTTCTGATGCTGCTCCAGCGGGGAAGTTGGGAGTTTATAGCAGACTTGGCTTCTATTGACACACTGGGGAGAGTACTTCCTATTACTGCTGGGTAGGGATGGGAGTTCAAGCCTCCTATAATGGTCTCTAATAACTGTGTGAGGAAGGGTAGGGGGGCCCAATCGAGATGGAAGTCCTTCTGAGACTATGCTTTCTCTGATACATTCAGAAGTTGAGAAGCCTCATTCAGACTGGTGATGGTAGATGTCTACACTATCCACTCAGCATTTGCTAGTGGGGAGGGGATGGGTAGGAGGGAACAAACATATTTTTTGTGGCTTTTAGCTGAAGTACAATTGTTATCTAAAAAGTTTTATGTTTTGCTTGTCTGATCCTTTGGCTAAAGAGAGCAGGCTTTTGTTGATTTTATTTGTTTATGTTTACACCCATTTGTGTTTTTATGTAGCTGGCTTCTTCAGCTCCAAAGCTGGGACATTTTAGGTTAAAAAAAAAAAGAATACACAGTGTATTCATTTGGGGTAGAGCTGCTATAACAAAATAAGACAGGCTAACAGACTAACAGGTTAGGTATCTTAAAAACCAGAAATTTATTTCTCACAGTTCTGGAGGCTAGAAGTCTGAGATCAAGCTGTCAGCAGGGATGTCTTCTCCTAAGGCCTCTTTCTGTGGCTTGTAGGTGGCCTTTTCTCTGTGCACACAATCTTGGTGTCTCTGTCTCTTCTTTCCTAATCCTATTGGATTTGGGACCTGACTCTTATGACTCCTTGTAACTTTGACTGTTTTTTTTTTATTTTAAAGATGTGGGGTACAATTCAGGATTAGGTAGATAAGTGGTCATTGTATAGGTAATGCTTATGCCTCCCTTTGGTCTCCACTTCACCTGGCTTGAGATCAGGTATGCTTATTAATGTTATGTGCCCCCCATTACCCTGGAAGTTTCTAGCTACTGCTAATCCCTTTCTTATAGTATTATGGTAAATGTTTAGGGCCTGCTTATGAGTGAGAACATGTAGTACTCAGTTCTTTGTTTCTGTGATAGATCACTGAGTACTATAGACTCTAAATCCTTCCAGGTTGCTGTGATGCCCATAATTTTGTCCTTCTTTATGGCTGCATAAGGCCCTATATCCAAACACATTAGAGGTTAGGACTTCAACATCTGAATTTTCAGGGGACATAATTTAGTCCATAGTATCCAGAGAACCTATCTCTATGTTTTCTTTGGGTCCAGAGGTTCCTAGCTAATCTGCCTTCCTTTCTTTACCTTTCAGAGTCTTCTTATGTTTGTTTTAAATATAATGTTCAGGAATAGAATTTTAGTGAGAGGAATAGGGAAAAGTCTACTTTATCATCCAAGAAGCAGAAGGCCTTCCCTCCTCTTGATCTCTTTAAAGGAGGCTTTTGTTACTCAAGTCAAAGCAGTTTCCTGTTTTGTTTTGTTTGTTTGTTTGTTTTGGCTTTTCGTTAGACACAGGGTCTTGTAATGGTGTGATCATGGTTCATTGTAGCCTTGAACTTCATTGTAGTTCAAATGATCCTCCCATCTCAGCTTCCCAAGTAGCTGGGATTACAGGCATGAGACACCATACCTGGCCAATGTAGTTCTAATTTGCAAGAGCCAGGTGTTATTGGGCAAGAAATACATTTGTCAGAATTCTCACAACCCTGGAGATTGGGAGCATAAAGATCACCCCATAGATTATAGAGTTGGGAAGAATGTAGGATGTATGATGGCAGATTTACTTCCCAAAGGGATACACTATCTCTTCATCTGGGGAGGAACGATGCTCAGATAGGATTGACAAAGATTTAGAAGCTCTACGCCTCTGGGAATGTAGCCAGTGCATCCATCTCCTTGGACTATGTGAGGAAGGATGGGCAGGAAAGTAGAAATCTTCCCAGGATATAGACCAGAGAAAGCAAGTGTGCCAGAGGGCTGTGTATATCTGTATGTGCATGCACATGGGGATGTGTTGTTGAGAACAGCATCTGAGAGTTACTGACACTTGCACAGACAGAGGTGCAAGGTATTGTTTTATCTTTGCTTGCCTGAATCACAGTCTGTAAGCTTTCAACCTCTAACATTAATTTCAGAGCTCCCCAAGGCTCTGTGGCCTCTGGAATTTCTGCACCACCGAAGCTGTCAGCTCCTCAGGTGTGGGTATCAGAGCAAGCTCTTCCTATTACTCAATTCCCAACTCTCACTGTTAAGCTGGGCTCCTTGAGGAAGATTGATTCACCACTTTAAACAAGCCTCGATGTACTCAATGAAGATGTTACAAGACAAACGGCTCCTGCCACGTGCCTCCAGCCCACTGCCCCATGTTTCCATTACATTTGTGCCATAGTCATGGTGGATGCGTTTGGATGTAGTTCATTTTCTGCCTTACATGATAAACTTGTCAGCATTTGACTGATCAGCTACTTATACGCAGGGAGTTCATTTGCAAGGCCACCTGGCATCCAGCTCTGTTGTCCTGTTCCCATTTCACTCTGTCTAATGAGCCAGGACCTGGTTCCTGTTGAGTGGCACTGAGCTCCTGGGTCCTGCACAGCCTGCATGTAATGTCGAGTCCCTTGGCTTCTCCCCAGGGATTCCTCTCTCATGCCTGGATGTGGTTGGGGCACTGAAGGCCAGAAAGCTGTCCTTTTATGTTGACAGCCTTGCATTGCCAGAGCCTCCACTCTCTTGGCTGGGCAGGCTTGCTGTGGGCTTCTTGGAAAGCTGCAGTCTGCCCACTCCACATTGGCCTTGAAGCTGTTTTTAAGGAATGCTTGATGAAGACAGCTATTAAGCGGGGCTCTCAGAGATCACCAAGGTACAGCCTTCAAGCTGTCCATGGCCCCTTTGCTGACCTCCACTGCCAGGTATCTTAGACTCTACTCTGACCACGTCAATCTCTGCCTAAGATCCTTCAGTGACTCCCTGTTGTTGCTGAATGAAGTCACATTACTGAGTTTGGCATTCACAGTCCTTGAAGATGAACCCAGGCAATGAGATTGGATGCCGGGATCAAATCCAGCTCCCTCCATTTACTGGATGATTATTGTTATTCCATGCTTGCATGTCAAATATTGTTAATGACCTAAGGTCAAGACATTTTGTTTCTCTGCTCCTCACTCTACGTCTAACAGTGATGCCTATGTCATATGCATTAGTATGCAAGCTTAGATTAATACCTGACACACAAAGATTAGCTAATAGCATCACATCATTGTATTCTTCCAGCTTTGCCTAAATCCTGCATGCCTTCACTCCAAGCTAGAGTTAAGCCAATTACTCACAAGCTCTGCCTACAAGCCCAGGGGGTTTGCTCCCTTGTCCTCCAAGTGCCCACCCCCTGCCACTCCCATGTTTTTATACCCCTCCTGACATGCTTCTCCCTTCTTGTCTGCTACTCTGAACCTTATCCAGGCCTGGCAAAGGCCTTCTCATGCTCTGAAGGCACCGGCTAGCTTGGGAGCCTGCAGGGACCCCCACACAGCACACAGTGCAGGGCTGAGCACCATGGCCATCTACGGGGATGCCTACTGAAGGGAAGAGGAGCAGATCGGGGAGCTTTGCAGAGGGGGAAGAATCCTTACCTTGTCCCAGTCTAAGTCTAATCCTCTGTCCCCCACCATCACATGAGGCTCAAAGCCCCAAAGGTAGCGGGTTTTTTCTCCTCAGAAGGGCCAGGCCCCTGTCTGAGCTGGGCGTGTAGATCCCAGCCCCACCTGAGCCAGGCCAAGGGAAGCACACTGAAGTCCATTACCAACCATGGACACTTTCCCGTGCCCACCTTGTGCTGGGGACCCAGGCTTCACCCTCAGCAAACCTACAGACATCAGGGAAGGGAACCAGATCAGGGATCCAGGGGCTGCAAGTGCTAGATGGACAATGGCTGCCTGAAGCATACAGGTCTGGGAACATTGGCGGGGTCATGTGCTATGCATTAGGGGGCAACGGGCATAGACAGGTGGGTCCAGGCCTGGGCTCTGGGTCCAGCCCTGGGCTCTGGTCCTGACAGAGTGGAGGCTCCATATCTGTGCTGAGCAGGCAGGTTTCAGAAGCAGCGTGTTCTGGGTGTCAGGAGTACTCCAGGACAGGGCTAGCACTGCTAGTGGATTAAAGAGTTTGGAGAGGGCTTTGGTAGGCTAAGTAGGAGAAGAGTCCCTGTCCTGGGAACGGCCTGCACAATGGTGACATCTAACGTGCACAGGAATCAGGAAGTAGTAGGAGGTTGCTTGTGAGGTCTATGCAAGGATGCAGGGAGGGAAGGTGGCAAGTCATGGAAGCCTGGGTGTCATGCTCAGAAGTCTGAATTCTCCCTTATGGGCAGTAGGAACCATTTCAGGTTGAGGTGAGTGACTTGGTGATTGTGCCACACTTAAGGAGCTCAAGAAAGGGAATTTTCCCAGGGCCTGGACTGGCTCCCATTTACTTTTGCGTCCTCAGGGTATGGCCAAAGACTTGATGCTGGTCAGATTGAGGCAGGAAAGCCTATGAGGACATGGAGAAAGTGAGGCAGCCTCCTGATTTCATAGGAACCAAGAGGGGCCCTGAAAACACGGGGCTCCCCAAAGTCTCACCCTAGACAGGAAGGAGGAATGGATGTCTGAGGCTGAGCTGGCTTCCCAGAGTGGAAGGCTGGCTGTGGGAGACATCTCCTTCCCCGGGGTTTGCAAAAAGTAGAAGGAAAGGGGTGAATGGGGCTGGAGACTCCTTTCAGGCATCTGTGGACACCTCTTGTGAACCTGGAGAAATCACATGGGCAGAGCAGAGACCAGCATGAATGGTGTTCACATCCATCCATGAACTCAGTAGGCACTGAGGGGCCTAGGCTTATGGGAGGGTCTTAGGGACAAAAATGTTAAACTTTAGTTTTAGTGGATTTTTTAAATATTGGTGAACTTTGAACCAAAAGGCAGGCTATCTACTTCCACACTCAATATTGAATGGTGGAGAAAGAACACCATCAGTATAGTAGAGACTTTTGTTTAGCAGGAGAAACACAGAGCAGGAGCAACCCTGGCCACCATCAAGCCCCATCAGGCAGGCTTTACAAAGCTCCCTGTGCTGAGTGGGAAAAACTGCCAGGGCAGACATTCTGGCAGGCCAGTCTCTATTCTCCAGGAGGAACCCATATGTTCCCCATGGAGAAGTCAAGTCCTCTGTGCCTGACTCCCCCTCCTGAAGAACTGTCCTTGTGTGCATTCCTCCTGGGGTGGAGAGGATTCCCTTTTGAAGACCTTTTCTTGTAGCAGATTGTCCCAGAACCTGGGACTTGTTAGGTGCTTAAGGTGAGAAGCAGTTGCAGGCCAGGCTTGGTGCTCCCTTGGTTCCGGGTGCCTGAAATGGCTCCTAAGAGCTCATCCAGATATGAGTTCAGGGGTAGCCTGGCCTTCTACCTGCAGCTCTGCCTCTGAACCAAAAGCTTGGGGGGGAGGAGCAATACCCTTTCTTCAGATTTTCATGTGAAATTGCTTAATTTCACAATTTCAATAACTAATTTAAATGTTTGAAAGCCATAATTCAGGACAAATAAACATGCCTGTGCAGAGATGTGGCTCACGGTGCCAGAGTGGAGGATGCTGTTGGATCGGGGAATTGGGGTCCCTCCGCTGAGGTGGACTGACCTGAGGGTTTCAGTGTTCCCCTTCACCCTGGCAGGCAGGACTAATGGCCCACACATCTGCAGGCATAACTGACCCCAGGACTCTTGTAGGGACCCTGAGGGTGAGTTGGGCCACAGGGGTAAGACAGAGGGTTCAGGATAGTTTGCCTGACTTCACATGAGGGACAGGGTGGGGGTCAGAGCTGACTCAAGATCTGGGTCTCAGTGTAATGTTACTGGAAGACAGGGCTGTCCTGTCATGTGTGGGCCTCTGCAGAGGGAGCCCTGGGCCTGAGGTGGGACAGGTGCTAAGGTCATGCTTGCCTGCCCTGCAGACTCCACCAACCGGGACTCGCTGGACATGATCGAGCGCTGCATCTGCCTGGTGTGCCTGGACGCGCCAGGTGGTATGGAGCTCAGTGACACCAACAGGGCGCTCCAGCTCCTTCACGGGGGAGGCTGTGGCAAGAATGGGGCAAACCGCTGGTATGACAAGTCCTTGCAGGTAAGCTCTCCGTCGTTGGCCCTGCAAGTGCATACCCACGCCCCAAGTGAATGAACATGCACAGTTCAGCGCCCTGGGTCAGCACCTGCTCATATCTGGCAGGCATAGTTGCTGACCTCTGCTGCCTGAATGCTGGATCTGAGGGGGCCAGGGGAGCTGAAGGGATCCGAGATGTGCCTCTAGACTGGCCAGAACTCTTCTCAGGAGCAAGCGACCAAAACGGTCTCAAACTTCCTAACCTTCCTGCAGCCTTTGGCAGGAAGGTATGGCTTAGACCTGGGGCCCATTCCCCATCTCCCATCACACAGTGAGGTGGGGCTATACCAGAGCCAGGAGAGCACAGCAGCTCCCACTGGAAGAATCTTTAGTACACTCAGTGAGAATCATGTCTGATACCCAGAGCTGTCAGCTTTTTTGAACATCCACCACCCTGGCCAGGCCATTTCTACACATCTTCCTCAATCCCTGAGAAGTAGGGCAGCCCGGCATTTCCACAGAAGATGAAATTAATAAATTCATATTTTTCATTCTCATGACATCTGCTTAGAAACAAGACATTTACTTTGGCCTAGAGAAAAATACCCATGTAGATGGGGATGTAGTAAAGATCAGGCCATTCATTTCATTTCTCTATTCCTTTTGTTTTCCAGCATGCTAATCCTGAATCTAGTCTTGTTTATTTTTAAAGCCCACACTTTCACAATGGCTATATAAAATAGCGGGCAAACCATGTCTCTACTTTGGGTGAGCATAGTTCATGTTGATAAGCATGTCTGGGCAATGTCTCATTTTCCTCTGTCCCTACATTCTGCAGGTTTTCCTTTGTATTGGTTTGCATATTGATTCTATTGTTTCTGATGAGCTTTTCTGCTGCTGTGTCAGCTGTTTAAGCCTTCACAGTGGACGCTAATGGTTTGTCATCTTTCCTGCAGCAAGCTATGGGGATGAAATGATGTCATGGATGCACAGGGCCTGAAACGTAGTAAGCCTCAGGGTAGCAGTGTTTAAAAGACTCTGCTTTTCTCCCTTCTTTTTAGTGAATGGGACAGAAAAGCACTAACGTAGGCGCAATGTTCTCCTCCCCTGCCTCCCATGGGTAACCTCCAGATTCCTTTCATTAGCAAGACAGATTATCATATAAGCCGGACAGAAAAGCAGGGGATGCTGGGGGAAAGAGTGAAGAATCTGCAGGGGATGAGTTTTGAAAGAAGTTTTGTGGAAAGTTTGTTTGTTTGTGGAATGGGAGTAAAGATTCAGGCATCTGGCACATGGCGTGAGAGGCTGGGGGAAGGCATGGAGAAGGACAGCTTATAACATCTGGAGTGGTAGAGTGCCCTGGAAGAGATCTCAGCAAATATTTCAGGAATTTGGCTGATTAGTTGGTTTATGGATGGCAGACTAGTAGCTCTTAAGTGTGATGGGCTATAAGGGAACCTTGTTTTATTTGGGTTACACTTCTAGGACCAAATCTTGTTCTTCTCATTCTTTTTCCCCAGTACTTTTATGCAGTAAGTATGTTCATTTTTCAAATCTTTGTGAAGTCATTTTTAAAAAGTTATAAGTAATCTCTACATTCCTATGTATCCTTCATATGCCTTCTCTCTAATCCCCATTTCAATTCATGCACTAAGCCTGATTGTACCCATTTTCAATGAGAGAAAACTGAGTTCCAGAGTGTTGAGTGTCTTGCCAAAGCTCTCCTAGTTCCCAGTGGCAACAGCAGAACCAAAGTGTGGAACTCTGATTCAAAGCCCAGGCAGCAATTCACAGAGCATCCTCCATACGCATTTCCTTCGCTCCTCTCAAGGGATATTTTATTTCTACTTAGGAATCTGCTTACCATCCAAATCATGTCATTATCTTTCACTTTCATTCATTCAACAAACACCTACTATGGAGTAGGCACTGGTCTAGATCCTGGGAATAAAATCAATGGTAGCCAAACAAACAGGATCCATCAGACAAATAACCACACAAAGTACTGCAGGATGATGTCTATGATGTGCTCTGGGAAGGTGAAAAAGGGCTAAGAGAGCTGAAGGATACTGCCCATGCCCTGAGGACAGCCTGTACAGACTCTGTGTGAGCTCCTTAGGAATCCCTGGACTGCTTCAATCAGTGAACTTGGGGCACCACTTTCTCTGCCCAGAGCCTTTATGGGAAGGAGGTCTCACAGTGTAGAGCTGTCTTGAGAGTCTCATATTCTTGGGTCACTGCAATCATGTTCATTATTCTCTTCAGGAAATAATGAGCTTTGGTGTCCTTGGAGGAGAGGCGGCTCTTGAGAAGCCAGAAAAAGGGGTGGTTGGAGGTTAGCGGGGATGGAGGGCGGGCCTGGAATCAACAGGCTGGCTTGAAATGCTGACTCTCTGGGGGTCCTCCCACTCTCTCTTCCCTGTTGCAGTTTGTGGTGGGATGGGACGGCACCTGTGGTGTGGTATGCGAACACTCCCCATTTGATGGCATCGTCCTGGTGCAGTGCACAGAGCATCTGCTCAAACACATGTGAGTCTGGAGTTGGGCCCCTCAGGAGCAAGGAGGGAGGTAGAGGCAGACTGCCCACCTCACTGGGCCAAGAAAAATTTGAGTGGCCGCCAGGGGCTGTGTCAGTTTGGAAAGTATCTTAGGAAAAGATGAATTTGAAAACCAACTTGAATGAGATATCATGCACTTCAGGGGCTGTGGATAGAAGGCACAGCCTAGGAAGATTTAGTGGAATCAGGAGAGGCATGGCAAGGAATTCTCAGGAAACCTCTGCCTTGATCTGGGAAGCCCGGATCACTACCTATTGTTTGTCTGGAGTCAGGGCTAGTGTGACCACTCATCTAGCACAGAGGGGAGTCTCTGAGCCTCAATGCTTCCATCCCTTGGGATGGGTCTTTTCCTAGTTTCTGAGCTGGCTGGAATGAGGGTTTCTCAGTACCTTAAACACACAGTGTTCCTTCCTCCATTCACGATTTTGCCCATTCTCTCCTAGGACCTTCTCCCTGCATCTAAGTCTTCAATCTCTTCCATGAAACTCTTTAGGATCGCTGAAACCCAAATCATGCCTAGCAGGCAGACAATCCTTGTAGATAGACTACCACCACTTGCTTTTACATTTCTCTCCAAGTGTTATGTAAGTGTGGTGGTGTAACATGGTCTAATGGAAAAATAAATAAAAGAAATGATGGCCTTTGGAGTCAGATAGACTGGATGGAATCCTGGCTCTGCCACTTACTGATTCTGGTGACCTGAGTCTCAGTTTATTCATCTGTGCAGTGGTCCAGGGGGCAGCTGATAGCCCCTGAATCTCCGTGACCACACACACTAACAGTTAAGACAGTTGCAGAGGGCAAAGAAGTGATGCTAGTGCAGCTCTCCGGCTGCAGGGTCTTAGGAGGTCGCTTGTCTGTGCCTACAGGATGCAGAGCAATAAGAAGCTGGTCCGAGCAGACTCCGTCAGCGAGCTCCCCGCCCCCAGGAGGCTGAGGTGGAAATGCTCCCCAGAAATTCAAGGTCACTTAGCTTCCTCAGCAGAAAAACTTCAACGGTAAGGAGAAGCCAACATCTCCTTTGAGGTGATTCCCTGGGGGTCACCCTGTCCCCCATAGCCCCCCAAGAGGCTATTTCCCTGGAACTGTCCAGAGACCCCCAGCTCCTCTGCCTCTCCTCCACACCACCTCCAACCTCATGGAAATGTAGTCAAACTAAAGGGGAGTTATAACTCTTGGGGAAATAACCTTGCCGAAGTATCCATCATTTACATAAAATGCAAACTTGGAGCTATTTTTTTCCACAGGTTTCACCTGACTGAACAGAGTCAAGACTGGGAAATCATCCCCTGCTTTTGGGGGTGTAATAAACAACTGGTTTGAATAGGTTATTTGAATCCAAGCTATTTCAATTTGCTTGAGTTTACACTGCAACTTGACAAGGGGGCCTTTTTCCCCTTGGGGAGGGGAGCTGTTCAGGTCCTAACGGACCCAGGTGGGAGGGCCAGGTGCTGGGGCAGTAGCAAGCTGAGGTGGGAGCCGCTGGCTGGCAACCAGGTCAGGACTGTGGTTGTTCACTCCCTCATTCAGTAAGTGAGCATGAATGCATTCATTCATTCATTCATCAAAGCATGTGCAGAGCTCTAGTGTGTACCAGGCCTGTGGTGGCTTGGAGAACGCAGAAATATAAGTGCTATGGTGCCTGCACTCCACACTTTAGTGAAGGAAGTAGACCTCCAGACCAAAACATGTATGATGTAATAACATTAGTGCCCAAACCAGAAAGAGCCAGGCAGACCTGAACCCACAGAGAGAGAAGAGCTGAACTCTGCCAGGACAGTGAGGGAGGGCTTTGCAGAGATGATCCTTGAAGAATGGATAGGAGTTCATGGCAGAAAGTCAGCTTGTTCAATCCTGTACAGGTTCATAATGATCCAGGCTAGTCTGGAGACTAGCAAGTCAGAGAATGACCAGAGCTGGGCCACAAAAGGGAAGTTGAGGCCACACTGTGATGAGCTTCATTGTCCTTCTCCCCAGAGCCTGCCCTGCTAGTGGTGAGGAGCCTCCAAAGGATTCTGTGCAGGGAACTTGGGGAGAGCCAGTGAGGAGACTGTAGGAATAGCATGAGTGAGCAGCGCAGTGTGTGGCTAGGCTGAGAGGCTGAGCAGTAGAGAAATTCCCTCCATAGAGAGCTGCTGTAGTGGGCGTCTGACTTTGGTGGGAGTAGATAGGCCTCGGATTTTCTACAAAGTGATGCTCACATCTCAACTTTACAGGATTGTTCAGGGAGTAAGTTAGCCACTAGGGGAGTGAATTGGCAGGCCAGTAAGTCCTGAGGGGGACTTACTTTCACTTTCAGGGACCTGAGCAGACCTTATGGGCTCTGAGACCCCCAGCTCCTCCTTGTAGAAGATCAGGAGAGCCAGAAGAGACCTGTGGATGGTGAAGCAGGAGGGGCCTTGGGGGTTCTGAGTGGTCCATGGAAGGGGAGTGGAGTCTGAGTGGGCATAGCTTGGAGAAGAAGTTTCCAAGTGGCTATGGTGACAGTGAGCTCAGTCTGTGCAGAGTCTGTCAACAGGTGGATCTGAAGGGCGAGTTCCTGTGGGAATTGGACTCCTTCCCTGTGTCCCCAGCACCAGGCACAGCCCCATCAAGAGCTGAGCTCCTGTGAGGCAGGAGGAATAATTCAAGGAGAGGTGGGCAGGAAGTACTGAGTCCTGAGGGAAGGTGTGAGTGAGGGGTAGGGGTACCTACCTAGGGCTGGTGGGCAAATGGGTGGACACTGCTCTAGTAGGTGGTCAGCCCGCACTCCAGACTCACTATAAAAAAGGAGATTGGTCAATAGGGGGGACAAACCAGTGCTCAAGAGTCTCAGTGTAGACTTAGGGGATTTTCCTGTTACTCGACAATGACAAAGGCCCAGGCGTGTCATGAGAAGCTGAGCAGCAGTTTCTGGCTAAGATGAATTTCCAGTCACAGGGAAAGCCCCAGATGAGCCACCCTTGCTGCGGTGACAGTGAAAAGTGATCAGACCTCAGGTCTTTCTTTCCCACAGCACCACAGGGATGAGTTTTGGGAAAGAAATACCACTGCAGACATCTGAGAGTTGAGCCTTGACATCAAAATAATCCATAAGCAGGCCAGGCACATTGTCTTAAAGGGGTTGAATGAATGGCCTCCATCAGGCCTGCTTCATAGGCAGTAGGCTTCCAGGACTTTTATTGTGAGCAGTGTTCTCCCTGCTCATGCAAATGTCTCTCACCTCCATGCCCCTCACTGTCTCACTGCTGCAGCCAGGCCCATTTCCCTACTCACCCCGCCCAGTTGAGCTTACGTCAGCATGGAGTAACCCCAGTCCAGTGTACCTTCTGCTACTTTCATAGGTCAAGGAGTGTTTCTGACACTTCTGTTCACTCCTGGAAGGCAGAAACTGTGTCCTTGCCTTCTGGAGCACTAGCATATGTACCAGGCTCAAGAAACCCAGGTGGTCTCTGGTGTGTGTATTGTTTTGCATGCAATAAAGGTGTCTTTTTTTTTCTTCCACAGAATAGTAAAGAATCTTGACTTCACTGTCTATAAGTTTGACAGCTATGGGAAAACATTCATTAAGAAGCAGAAATGCAGCCCTGATGCCTTCATCCAGGTGGCCCTCCAGCTGGCTTTCTACAGGTGAGCAAGGGTGGGATAAATGTATACCCAGGTGAACTGACAGACCAGGTGCTCTAGAGTTTAGGGTCTAGAAACATCTTGGCACGAGAGATGGCCTAGAGGACTGGGGGATAACAAGGCAGGTTGCGTGACGGAGGTGCCACCCAAACTGGGTTTCAAGTATAAATCCAACCTCAGAAATGAAAAGGAAGGATGTAGCATAAAGAAACTGCCTGGGTGGTGGTCCTGGGGAACAGCATTCCAGGGAGCTCCAGGGGGCCAGAACACAGAGCTGAGGAGAGCCAGGTGGTGAAGAGGACTGCGAGGTGGAGGAGGCTGCTCAGTCCACCTGAGCCCTGTAGCTGGTAATCTCTGCCTCCTCCATCTTTCCAACCTTGCTAAAAAAATGGGACCAGCAGCCCTCCAGTTAGTCAAGCCAAAGATTTTTGGACTCATCCTTGTGTCCAAAATCTCTTCTCTCATCTCCCATACCTCTACATCAGTTCTCCAAATGTGCTTCAAGCCTGGCCCCTGCCCTCCCCCTCCACCGCCATTGGCTCCTCCCAGGCCACTACCAGCCAGCTCGTGCTTGGCCAACTGTGGCACACTGCTCAAGGGTATATGCACTTCCACTCTTCGCCCCTTATAATCCTGTCTTTATGAAGCATGAACTTTGAAATATGCAAATCAGACTCGATCTCTTACCACTGTGAAACCTCCCACCATACTGAGAACAAAAGCCAGGCTTAGAAAGGCCCCCTGTGGACTGGCTTCATCTAGGGCCCTCCCCTAAGCTCTCTCCTGCCTCCTGACCTTTGCTCTGGCTGTGCCTCTGCCACACACCAGTCACCACCACTGCTCACATGCCAGCCCCCTCCAGCCCAGGCCCCAGTCATCAGAGCCTTTCCCATCTCCTTTGTCTGAAACAACCACCTCCATTCTCTATCATATCACATTGGGTTTTTCTTTTCCCTTCAAGGTAATTATTCATGTGTACTACCTCATTTGTGGATTTTCTTTGTTTTCTAGACTGACCCCCTAACCCTGACACTCTGGGTATCTCACAGGCCTCTGCATCTCCAGTGCCCGCACCACAGAGTAGGTGTTAGGGACTGAATCTCAGGTGGTAGGCTTAGCCAGGGCTGGCCCAGCCAGGTCTGGGATTTAGGAAAATCTCTCTAGTGGTAGCCCTGGTCACTGTGTGTTGGGGAAAGAGGTGAAGAGTAGGGAGGTCAGGAGTGAAGGCAGTAGGAGTGGCCAGCTGGCCTTCATAGGAAATGGAAAAAGCAAAATGCAAAATAGATCTTTCTGGAGGTGGGGCTGGCTCCTATTGGTTCTAGGGGTCCAGAAGCATCAGCTCATAAATTATCTGCTAGGAACAGTCAAGCTCTATCCGCTGGACCTGCTTTCAGTTTGCAAAAGCCATAGAGGGCATAAAGTGACCCTAAATCAAGCCAGGGCAAGGCATTCTCACTAATGAGCAGGCAAAATCCATGTGGACACAGCATCCCCATGTCCCCTGTGGGACTGTAACTCTCAGGGAGGTGAGTGCAGCTACTCTGGCCATCCTGTCAGAACACCTTGGGGAAGGCTGACATCGCCCCACATGAGGACTGGGCTTACCACTGAGACATGAAGAAACAGAAACCTCATCAGCACTGAGTATGGCAGGACCCACCTGGTGTTTGGAAATGCAGTCAATGCCTTCTGATACTCAGAGGGCATGTGGCTGAGATGGGTCATGAAGTCAGTGCCCTGATGGAGCCTCAACTGAGGACACCATGGAGAACAGCTGCTTCAGACCCCGTGGCTGTGAGAACTTCCAAGCTTCAGATCCAGAACTCAGAGGGCCTGGTGGAGCCTGCATGGTGCACCCCTCTGCCACCTTCCAGTGGGCTGTGCAGGAATAGACATAGCCAAAGAATTCTAGGCTTATCAAATAGCCAAAATAGGATCTACTTGTCATGGATAACATTATTCAGAGTCTAAGCTGTAATTAAAACAATTGTTTTAATCTTCTTCTAGATTCAGCTGAAACCTGGAATTTGCCTAAATTGGGGTTGGCCAGTGACTGGCCAGCAATGGTGTTTGCCTCCAAAGACCATGGAGACATAGGGGAGGAGCTTTCTGTCTTATTTCCTCTGGGGAAAATATGACAGAGTGTATAGGAAGTTCATTCTTTTGCTCTCCAAGCAAGATGGTGTCAGTATTGTGCAGAATCAGATATGGCCTTCCCCTTTCAGGAGCCTACCCAGTACAGGAGGGAAGTGCTCTGAGAGAGCTGAGACTCAGAGCCATGACTTGGTGTATGACTCTCGGCTATCACTGCCCCTCTCTGAGAGCTCTATAAGTTTTTTTCCTCTCCCAACACCAAGGACTTTATTGACTGGTAAGAAGTGGAGGTCAACACTTTGGGCGGCCAAGGCAGGAGAACTACTTGAGTCCAGAAGTTTGAGGCCAGCCTGGGCAACACAGTGAGACCTCCATCTCTACAAAAGATTTAAAAAGTAAAAAATTATCTGGGAGTGGTGGCAGACACCTGTAGTTCCAGCTAATTGAAAGGCTGAGGCAAAAGGATCGCCTGAGCCCAGGAGGTCAAGGCTGTGGTGAGCTGTGATGCTGTGATCATGCTACTGTACTCTAGCCTGGACAACAGAATGAGACCCTTACTCAAAGAGGGAGAGAGAGAGAGAGAGAGAGAGAGAGAGAGAGAAGAAAAGAAATTAGTGTGCCAGCCAGATGTGCAAGCCTAGGGATGCTCATCTGGTTCCCAGAGGTTTCCCCTGGCTGGTCGGGGAAGCAGCCACTGATGCTTGGCTCACACAGCAGGGTGCTCTGAGAGGCACAGCCATGATGCCCACGGGTCTGCTGAAAGCCCAGCCGCCCCTGAAAGGGTGGCTTGTGGCTTATGCAGCAGCTTATGTTCACCCCCTGCCTCAATTCAGAGTTCATGCTTGCATCATTTTAAATAAAACAGGATCCCCTCATGGGTGGAATGATTAATTATACAATTATTCTATTCTGTGCTATTAATCAAACATTCACTAGGCCTCACAGAAAATTCTAAGTTTCCCACCAGATTGGAAATTTTTTAAAGAGCTACCAGTCACTTCTTTATTTTATATCAGCACAGCATCCAGAATGCATAAAAGTGTACAGAGCTCTCAATACGAGAGACTCCCCAGCATTCATCTCTGGGAATTCCCCTCTAGAATTCTATTAACATTAAAATGAAATACTATGCCAAGTCAAGTCAGGACTGTAGAAATAAAGCCTGCTGAGGCTATTTTTCTTTCAGTGTTTATGATTCCCTGAGAATAAATTGCCATTTGCCATTCATTCTTTATCTCCTGCAGGCTCCACCAAAAACTGGTGCCCACCTACGAAAGTGCATCCATTCGTCGATTTCAGGAGGGACGGGTGGACAACATTAGATCAGCCACTCCACAGGCACTGACTTTTGTGAGGGCCATGACTGACCACAAGGCAGATGTGCCAGTAAGTCCTGCTCCATCCTATGAAGCCACAGGAGACTAGGAAGATTGCTGTGGGCTGCCATCTGCCTGGCTCCCCGATGACCAGATCATCTGGCTCTGATTGTCACAAAGCAGCCTCTTAAAATCTCATGCGCTGCCTCTGTATTCTGTTGACAGGCTCCTGAAAAGCTTCTGCTCCTGAAGGATGCTATCCGCGCCCAGACAGAGTACACAGTCATGGTGAGTGATGCCGTACCACAGCATCCAAGCTGTGCCCAGGGCCCAGCCACCAGATGCCCAGTGATCTGGCAAGTCCACCCCACCTCTCAGCCTCCTCCTCTTAGTTTTAGAACCTAGTTTTAAAAAATAGAGTAACAAGCTATAAAATAGTAATAAACCATTCCTACTTTTTACACAGATTTTACAAGGGTACAGTGAGTGGTATTTGAAAGAACCATAATAATAGCACCAAATATATGTAGCACCTTACAGTTTATGAAACAGAGAAATTAAAAGTGAGGGGATGGGTCTCCAGCCTGGCAAACGGTGGGGACTGCCACACCATGCCCAGTGGCAGCTGAGGCAGTGTTTACTCCCACCTAAGGCCGGTTTTTGTCTCTTGTCTTCTGTGTATGTATTTATACTATCTGTGAATAAAAAGTCTTCACTGAAAATTAATAGCGAAACCAAAATTGTAAGGGAAATGTTTCCCTAGTTTAGAGAAATAATTTATTTTCTGGCACTGCAGAACCATCATTCATGCACAAACAATAGAGAATAAGAAACTACTTGGGCTGGTGATTGATATATTAATTGTAAATCATTCTAATACAGTCTTTGGAGGATCATATGATCTATGAAAAAGAGTTGACCAGATTTCACTCTGTGTACTTGCAAGCAAGTACAATGCATTTCTGGATTTCAGAACTACCCCAGTGTAGACTTTTCTCTAATTCAGTTGCTAGGTCCTTAATTCATCTAAACAGTTAAATGTTTGTTTTGTTTGGGGAAAATTAAGTACCGTCTCATGTATTCAGTGGATATTTTGTGTGTGTGTGTGTTCCTGCTTTATGCCAGGCAAGGCACTGGGTAATAGGAAACAAAAAATGAAGTTTATTAGTCTTGTTCTTAGGGAGTTTATCATGTAGTTGGGAGAGGAGGCCTTTCAACATTAAGTCCAATACCATGTAAAAAGAGCCCCTGGAAAGTAGCAGAGAACATGAAGGAGCAAGCTCCTTCCTCTGCTTAGGTAAGCTAAGAAGACTTCCCGGAGGAAGTGGTGTTTCATATGAGACAGGAAGGATGAAGAGAGGTATGTCAGGCAGACACAGAAGGGAGAGATGACCCAAGAAGAGAACAGCATGCACAAAGGCAAAGAGTCTTGAGAGCATGAGACACATTTGAGAAAAAGTCTGCGTAGCTTGCAAATGTCAGAGGAGCAGGAGATGTTGGATTTGCCTGTTACAATGTGTACTCCACTGACTGAGTAGAAGAAAGACTGGTTGGAGTGTGAGGTGGTTTGCCCAGAGGCAGAGCCACTAATTAGAAACCTTTCTAATACTGAGGGAGAGCTGGTGTCACGACTGGAGTAGGACAAACACAAGGGTGAAGAAGACATGAACTCTGATTCAACCTGGTGGACTGACCACAGGGTTTCTGTCACTTACTCTAAACCCTCCAGTATAGCAACCAGGGAATTTTTAAGTTATACATACACTAGTGCAAAGAAAATAAGAAAGAAGTTGGAAAGTAGAACATGTGATAACTGACTTTGCAAACAGTTACAGAAGCATGGAAGACCAGGTAGTTTATAAAGAACTGAAATTTATTTCTCACAGTTCTAGAGTCTGGAAGTGCAAGATCAAGTGCCAGCAGGTTTGGTGTCTGGTGGGGGCTGTTCTCTGCTTCTAAGATGGAGCCTTGTTGCTGCTCCTCCTGAGGAAATGAATGCTGTGTCCTCACACAGGGGAAGCCGAAGGGCAAGAGGGTCTAATGCTAGAAGCCTCTTTTATAAAGGCCTTAATCCCATTTATTAGGGGGACCCCTCATGACTTAATCACCTCTATCACCGGAATTCTCAGAAAAATTTTTAAAAGAAACTATTACACCTATATATAAAAGTAAGAGACTCTAAAACATTTTTAGGAAATAAAGACTCTGGGGGAAAAGATGGTAGAAAAAAACCATCTTTTTTCCATTTTCAGTGGAAGGTTTGAGAGATAAGCTGAGACAACATCCCCAAAATACCAACAAAACAAAAAGAGAAAACATAGGAGAGAAAAGAGGCTCAATCCAGGAGAACAATATTCCAAATAATAGATAAAATGGTGGAGGGGTATCATCAACAAAATAATTTGAGAAATTTCCCCAGAACTAAATAACGTGAGTTTCCATATTGAGAGAATTCACCAAGTACCCTGCTTAATAGATAGGAAATACTCATACCAAAGGAAACTTCACAGCACCAGAGACAAAGAGAAATTCTAAAACCTCTCAGAGAAAAAAATCAAATACAAAACTCCAAAATAAAGATGTAATTGACTTCTCAACAGCATCATTGAAAGGTGGATGCTAGTGGAGTAATACCTTCAAATTCTTTGGGAAAATGATCTTCAACACACATTCCATACCAAGCTAAACTATAATCAAACTCAAAGGTAGAATAAAGACATTTTTAAATAGACAAAGTCTCAAAACTTTTACTTGTTAAGCACTCTTTCTCATAAAGCTATTAGAGAATGTAGACCTGGTCTAAAGTGAGAAAATAAAACATAAAAGAGAAAGTCATAGGCTGTAAAAATCAGATTTAACACAAGAAAGAGATAGAAGGACTTCCCAGGATGAGAATAAAAGATCACAAGTTGACAGCTGTTCAGCAGATCTAGGGAGAAATCAGTCCACAGAGAAGACAGAAGTGAAAGGATGAATGGAATTCTGGCAGAGTTTTTAGAAATCAATTAGAAATAGATACATAGAAAGCTAAATGAGTGGGGAAAACACAATTCAAAAATTTTTTAATTGTCAATTCCAGGGAAAGCAAAAAAAAAAAAAAACCAATAAGAAAGGAAATCTAATCATAGTACTCTATATAACCTAGCTGTGAATACTTGTATAACTATAATCATGTATATTCATCTGTAGATGTGATTACACTGTATACTGATCAAACAACAAAGAATTCAAACAGAATTCTATTGGGAGGATGGGAGAGAAGTGTGCTGGGGAGCAGGACATAAAAGAGCTAAAGTTTCCCCTTCTGTAACAAGAAGATTACAGATAAACCTTAGAAATGCAGTAATGGTGATCTAAGCATGTATTTAGAACAATAAAACTAAATATCAAAAATAAATAGCTAAAAAGGTTGCAAGGAGTTGACCCTGTGGAGTGAGAATCAGTGCTGGCAAAGTGACCTAAGCCTTTGGCTTGTTTGGATTTTTAAATCACATAAATATATAACTTTGATAACAAATTCAAATTTATGACAATGTCTAGAAAAATATCCTCCAAAGCATTGCTGTAGGGTTCTCTTGTGTTAACGATTTTGACTTGATGAGAACAACTGAATCAAGGAGATGGAGTTGGGGAAAGGAGAGCTATAAAGATGCTTAGAGGGTGAAGCTGGTACCTGGTTAATAGTGAGAAGTACAGGAAATGGGAAGGAAGCAAGGAAACCTCCTGATAACTGGTAAGTATATTTGGTAGTGGTCTTGGAGAAAGGAAATTCTAGTGGTCCAGAACCCCCATCACTTACTCTTCCAGTGCCTTGTGCTTTTTCTTCCTAGCACTTACCTTCATTTGTGATCATATGTTTACTGCATGGTTGATGAAAATCTACCCCCCACTACACCGCAAGCTCAATGAGGACAGAGTCTAGGTCTGCCTTGTTCTCTGTTGTGGCTCCAGCATCTAGTAGCATCAGACATATATTAGGCACTCAGTGAAGATTTCCTGCATGAATGAATGAAATGAGTCAACTTACTCATTGCTACTCACAGTCCTGAACCAAACAATCTGTGACTTCAACCCCCTTTGCTCCATACAATTAGCTCAGAGATGGTGGAAACAAGGGAGAGCTGTCCACTCGACAGAACAGCTGCTTCTGTAAACCTACACAAACCAGGGATTAAATAGAAGTAATGAGAGAAATTAAAAGAGTGGACTATGTCATAAATGGGCTCATAGTTCTTCCTCCTGCCTTAACTGGGCACATCTAACATGAGCAGGGTTGTGTAACTTATCTTTTCAGTCATAATTAGGTGCATTCGGAGAAAGTAGGGTCTCAGAGTCATCTTTATGCATTCATTCTCAACTGAAAGAGAACAGCTGTCAAATCCCAAAACGTGCCTTGTAAACCTAAGCCAAATTCTTTGTAATGGGACGCTTCCTCCTATGTGGGGTTTTAACAGCTAAGTGGACACATGTATACTTATATATAAGTGTGAAACCCAAAGAATTATTCACAGTTATCCTAATGTTGACCCAAAGGTTATTATTAAAAATCAGAGGCGGTCCCTTGAGTCTCCATCAGCTCCCAAGATTGTTCCAAATAAACACATTGTGCAAAAAAGCCAGTGTGCATATTACACATCTAGCCTCAAGTGGGACAGATGTAAAATGAGTACCTTCCATCACCTCTGAACCCCTCCTACATTGAAATTCTAGAAACCTCACTGCTATTATCCTATCATTTGATAAGAATTTAAATATCTAGTGATAAAAAGAAAAAGACTTTTTCATCATTCAAATAGCTCCTTCCACTTGAAAATGTCATCTGAGCCTCTGCTAAGATGTCTAGTTCCTGTCTCTAATCCAATTTCTTAGATTATGAATCCAGTTTAATAGACTTGGTCCTGAGTCCACAAAATAGCAGCCAAGATTCAGTCCCTTGTTTCTTGGACTCCCACTGGAGGATAACACATTGGTTGTGGTGAGAATCTGCCCAGGACAACCTGGGACAGCCTTCCCAAAGCTTGGATAGGGCTCAGCAGTCCCTGGACCCAGCACATGGCCTTCTCCCCAAATTTCTACCCCTGCCTGAGCAGGTTGGTAGTAAGGATGGCCAGGCTGGCCCCACTCTTTCCACTTAGAGCACCGTGTGGGTGTAGGTGTACAGGGGTACTCAGATGCGCTGATCTTTAACTCAAACATCTCAAGCTGGAATCCAACCTGCTCTGGACTCATTCTGTGCATGTAGAAATGTACAAGGGCCCAGGAAAAGAAGCCATGTGGTAAAGCCGTCAGTCCTGAGTGACTGATCACACATGGCAGCAAGCGCTGAGTAAGCACAAGCTGTGGCTGGTATCACCAATAGTCATTTAGACTAGTGAGGAGAAGAAGAGAAGGAGCTGGGGGAGTCCCTGTCTCCTCATTTGTTCTTTGTCTCCAACTACCCAGGCCATAACAGGGATGGCCATCGATAATCACCTGCTGGCACTGAGAGAGCTGGCCCGGGACGTGTGCAAGGTGCTGCCTGAGATGTTCACAGATGAAACATACCTGATGAGCAACCAGTTTGTCCTCTCCACCAGCCAGGTACAGTCACGCACAGCCATCGCCCAAGAGTAGTGTAAGCAGTAAGCTTTCTAAAGAGCTCAGTGCCCGCGAGCCCACTGACTACAGTCAGTCAAGTCCTGCCTCTGCTTCTTATGAGCTATATGACCTTTGGCAAAATGATCTAAATGTTTATTGGAAAATAATTTCCCTTTAGAAGATGGCTTCCCATCCTCTAAATGAGAGTACTCACAGACTCTACCTTAGCCGAGGTGGAGATAAGATGGGAACACATTTATTCTGCCACCTTAGCCATTACACTACACTGCCTTTCAATCTATTAGCCTGAGGGATGATATTCCACTGTGGTGACTCCAGGCTCTGATGCCTGACAGATCTGGAGGGAAGTCTTGGCTCAACCAGGAGCAATGATGCAGGGAAAAAGCCCAGCTCAGCGCCTGGTATAAACAGGACGCCCCCTCACCCCAAACAGGTCACAGGTATTATTATAAAGGGCCATGAGACCAACAGCAAGAGCAGATTAGCTGTCAGCCCACCATCTCTTAACCAGCACTGCAGTCTCATTCTGTGGGGGGACCACTGCCACAAAGACAGAATGAAACCCATTAGAGAGGCAATCGTTTTGGAGAGGAAATAACCCCACAACTGTCAATTCACTGAAACTTCACCTCAACTGCGAACGGCTGGACATGGGCAATAAAAGGGGATGCTAAAGCTGCGTTGGAGGATAAAAGCCCACTCAGTAATTTGATTTTGTCATTACGGCAGTGAGCATGCAGACAAGAATAAGCGAGGACAAAACACAACAACATAAATTCTTCAGGAAACCATCCATGGGCAAAAAGTGCTTTGGAATAGCTTTATGGCCTTCGGCTGTTGCACAGCAAATTTATCTGACAATGTGGTGACTCTATTAGCAAGACTAATGGTTTGTTCTGCCCCATTAAAATGGCCAGCATCACTTCTGAAGGCCCGAGCACACAACACCAGAAACCTGTGGGTTCAACATAAACTAGGTCTTGTACCTGCCCACAAATTCTCTTTATATTCCCTCCACAGTCAGCTAACACAATTGATTTTGGGTGTGGGGGTTTTCCTGTTATTGTTTTTCAACTGGAAAGTAGCATTTATGGCTTGAATGCCTTCAGAAACACAGTTTCTTGGTCGTTGATCCGAATTACAAACTCTCAGCACTCTGAAATCAAAACATATTAAATGCATAACTAAAACTCTAGTTGATGGCAATCTTTGAAACACCCAGTGCTGGGTAATTGTGCATGGCCAGGCTGTGGGGAAAAAAATCAGAGCAGCCAGGCAATACTGACAGTAATTAAGGATCTGGGGAAAATTGACAGAGAGGATGGGCCAGATTTCTTCCAGTTCATAAATTACTTTCTCTGGGAAGCCTCTAACTGTTGGGTGCCACCAGGGTGCTGTTTAGTAAATTACTCTGATTGCTTCTGTGCTTCAAGTGGCCCCCAGATGAAGGGAAGACAGCCCAAGACCCAGTACCAGGTCACTCTGGGAGCTTTCAACTCCAAAGCACAGCAGATAAAACACCAGGGAGTGGGTTTGGGGCCCTCTTCCCTTGATATCATATGATTAGACAGGTTTATTTTTATGACTCAGGCTGTGTCCATCCATGCTGAAGCAATCGGTCTAACTGGTTAATCTAGTTAAACCCTCACATGGAAAATAGGGAGGAAAGCCCCCATTGAGGTTCTGGGTTGTTCGAACTCCTCCCGCTCTAGCAGGCTTGCAGGTTACATTTCAGAGCAAGCAGTTTCTGACCTGTCCTCTCCTCCAGGTGCCCACAACCATGGAGATGTTTTGCTGCTATGGTCCTGTAGTCCCCAACGGGTATGGTGCCTGCTACAATCCCCAGCCAGAGGCCATCCTCTTCTGCATCTCCAGCTTTCACAGCTGCAAAGAGACCTCCTCTACCAAGTTTGCGAAAGCTGTGGAAGAAAGCCTCACTGACATGAGAGACCTCTGCAGTCTGCCACAGCCTGCCGAGGGCAAGCCACTGGCAATAAAGGAAAATGCCATGAAGCCCAGCCAGGGACTCCAATCTTGACTCCTGCCACTAGGTTTTACCTCCCAAACCCAGCCTCTGCAGCAGCCAGACCCTGCCTATCCCCTACTCCCATGCTTCACCCCAGCTTTCTGCAGCTCCCCAACCTCAGGACCCAACCCACAGGTCACAAAGAGGTATCACACACAGCTGGAGTGTTAGGAGGAAAGCGTCCCCTGTTATGCATGGGAACTGTTATTATTTAGCAAGGTGCCCACTGCCTGGCTCAGAGGCAGCCTGAGTGAGATGGGAGGTGCACAATGAAGACCTCCATCTGTGGTCCTCGGAGGCTTAATGTCCACGTTTCTTTCTCCAGCAGGACCTAGCATGTCCAGGTGATGTTGCTGCCTAACGAAAGAATGAGTCAGTCACCTTATTACACCAATGTACCTAGATGAATCATGAAAGAAGAGGCTAACTCTGGGTCATTAACCTCTTTTCTTTTAGGAGAGCAGGAGGCTTTGTTGTCAGATTCAAAGCATTCTGATCAGGGGATCCACAGTGCCGCCACTGAGCCACACAGTCCTGTTAAGTGTCCACTCCCCCAACACCACACACAGCCCAAATTCATTTAAAATATAGAGACCTGGGTCCATAAACATGTTCCTCCCTTAGCTCCCAGGGGTAGCCTTCCATTGAGTTTAGAAAATTGCATTCAGCTATTCTGAAAGGAAAAAAACTTGTTTTCCAATTGCCTTGGAGTTGTTTCCACTTTCTCCTTCCCTGGTGGCATCAGGGCCAGCCCAAGATGAGTAAACTGCATACCCCTGGGCAGATGGGTGCCTTGTATGGGGGAATGTACAGAGGACTCAGTCACTTCCAGGGTCCTACCATTTGCATTTTCTTTCCTACTTTCCTTCCCACTGTAGGTATTCCAATAGATGGAGAAGAGAGAGGGTTGCTTTGGTTTTTTTCTGTTGTTGTTATCTGTTTTGTTTTGTTTTTTAAGGGAGAGGTTTTTTAAGAAAACCACCCTGACGTTAATTTCAGAAAATGATCTCAGTGGCCCAAGCAAGACACCCTTAGACAGCTGGGCTCCTTTATTTGGAGGATACTGTCCAGGGATTCTGACTAAAACCCATGTGGAGGAACCCAGAGCAAGACTCCACTGGGCTTGGGGACCAAGGGTACAGCTGGCAGCAAGTGGGGCTGAGAGGAGGGAATGGACATATGCAGAGCCCACCTCAGCTGAGGACAGGCCAGGCAGTTCAGGAGAGTTGGAGCTGAGATGTCCTGAGAGGCTATGATCATAGAGGAGGTATGAGAGGCACTTCCCACTGGGGCACATTTTTATGGGAAGGCTAAAAGGACAGAGAACAAGAAAGCAACCGAAAAATCTACAGTGCATAAAGCAGGGGACAGCACAGAGCCCGGCTCCCACACTGCCATTCTACTCTCCAAGGGTATTCCTGAAAACGACCCCCCCATTCCAGCTGTGGCCTCCATCATCCTGAGCATCCACCCTAGCCCAGGGACCCTGCAAGTGTCCCTTCTTAAGGCCACTGTGAAAGCTCCCTACACTTTGACCTGGACTGTCATAGGCCAGATGAACTAGGGTGAGCATATGTCCTTGGCTCAGCTCTATGAAAATACAAGCAGCATTAAGCAGTGAATTCCTTGAGTCCTGGTTTTAGATGATTTCTATTGGATGATGTGGGAGATTAGGGCATTGCCTTTCAAATGTACAGACTTAAGTCATTGGTCTGTGGGTCCATGCTTCTTCCCTCCAACAGCCACCTTCCTGCTCTCCTTGACAAGGGTCCCAGGGGTGTCTGGGACAGGCAGCCCACTTGCTGTGAGTTGACTCAAACCCACTTGTCTGTTCTCTCCAAATGACGGTCGTGCAGATCTGAATTCTTCTCCAGTTTCCCTACATGGATTTCTGGGGAAGCAGAGAGCTCTTTGGGGTCAGGCAGCCCCACCATCCCTGGCCAAATGACTTAAATGTCCAAAGACCCAATTCTTTCCATTGTCAAATGAGGACAAGAATGTCCCCATCTTGCAAGGCTATGAGAATTAGAGAGCATATACATAAAGGACCTTGCTCGAGCAGGCAGGCAGCGGGGTTCGCCTTTGGGATGACATTACCCCTGTGGGCATTGTTCAGGTGATTTTCTTTTAAGCTATTTGCACTGATATGACAAACCCAAACTTATATCTGTTCTCCAAGCATAGGGAAAGGTAACTCTGTACATTCAGATATCAAACTATGCACTGCAAGGGCTTTGAGAAGCGTGAACCACAGCAGGTACTTGGCAACAGGGAACACCTCCTATCTCTGAGGAAGGGGCTGGAAGCTGGTCTTCCCCCCTCCAAGAACAGACAAATGCACTGAATCTTAATGCAAAGACAATACTGAGCCATGGCCAAGGGCATCTCTGTGGGGACCCTGAAAAAGGAGCCTGCTCAAGGTGTCCCTTAAGAGATGGAATGAGACAGTCATTTGGAACAGCGATGCATAATAAAAACGTATATGGCCACCTTATGAAATTGCTAAGTTGCTAAAATATATAAAGTTAATATTTGAGTTCTATTTTTATAAAATAGTTATAGATTTATGGCAATATGTACATGTGTATAGCCTTTCAATTTTAATTTATAGTTTTGTGCCTTAGAAAAATATATGTATGTTTAAAGAACTGTCTATTGTAAGCATTATATTCAAATATTTAAAGACTGTAAGTCTGTATTCAATAAAAAATAATGCCAAGAACGATAATGTTGGCCATTGTTTCTATCCAGAAATGCTGTAAAATATAATGTCATAAATTCTCTGAGCCGGGTCAACAATTTATTTGCTGAGGTTTGCCAGCAGCAGTAACCAATGTCTAAAAGATGTAAGGGCCAGCAGAGAAAAGTAAAAAAAATTCCCGCACTAGGCGGGAATTAAGCCTAGTGCATGGCATGCCATTGTGGGGTGGAAGTAAGGAGAAGGGAGGCTTCACAGGATGTTTGTAATCAAGTTGACAGAAACTTGGGTGTAGGACAGGTGTCTCCACTTAGGCCTGCACAAACATGCATAGGCACCAGGTAGCAGAACGGAAAGCACCAGGCTCGGAGGCAGGATGCTGGTACAATAAGCCCAGTTCTGTTTCCAACCTGCTGTGTACATCACCTCTCTAGGCCCTAATTTCCTCATCTGTACAATGGGAATGCTGGTGTCAGCACTACTTGCTTTCAGAGTTGTAGAGAGATGATCTAAGATGGTCATTGCTTGGAAACTATATGAAAACTTAGCATTCTTGTTACAGACTCACACAGACACAAGTACATAGGTTTCTTTGCCTTGTACAGCCTACACATGTGTTCCATGCTGCAAGATGCCCTCCACAGTTGCAAAAATCCATAGTATCAGAACTGAGATTCCTCCAAATGGAGGCCCAAATGCTTTCCAATTAGAGCCTAAGTGTGGAGTTGCAGGATTGGGATGCAGGAAAGGCACTATTCAAAGAGATCATGGCTAAGAATATTCCAGGAGGAATGGCGGAGGAAAGGAAGAACAGGATCAAAGTGATGTGAGTGTCTTCTTATTTATTACATATATCACAAGCGGTCCCCAAATAACCAGATGTGGAGAGATAGACAGGGGCACAAACAGGCAGGGCAACCTCCAATATACAAAATAATGTCACCTCATCTGTGGAAGCTTTGAAGCTCCCTGTAGGGTGAGTGTTGGTACAAAAGGTAGGGACGAGTCCCTCCTAGGTTCACAAGAGCAACTAGAAATTTTCAAATTACTTCTAAGCAGAAACACACACACAGAGAGATAGAGACAGAGAGAGAGAGAAAGAGAGAGAGAGAAAGTGCCTTGGAGAGAAAGTGCCTTGGGTTCCCTTTATAAATTTAGCCAATCTCACTGCTTTTGTGTTCTCTGGGTTTTCCTTTCAAAGAAGCCTCCTTAGTCTGCAGGGTAAAAAATTTAACATCCCTGGAAAAGTTGACCTCACATCATGTAAAAGGACCTTTATTTATTTATTTATTTTGAGTTGGAGTCTCAGTCTGTCACCCAGGCTAGAGTACAGTGGCACACTCACGGCCACCCTCGCATCGATATACTGGGTTCCAGTGATCCTTCTGCCTCAGCCTTCCAAGTAGCTGGAACAACGGGCACGCGCTACCACACCCGGCTATTTTTTATTTGTTGTAGAGATGAGGTCTTGTCAAGTTGCCTGGGCTGGTCTCAAACCTGTCCAGGCAATTCACTTGCCTCAGCCTCCCCAAAGTGCTGAATTTACAGGCTGAGCCACTGAGCCTGGCCAAAACGATCTTTCTAAATGCTCTGTTCTCCTTTAGTTTCCAGGTATCAGCTCTCTCCTTGTTCTTCTCCTACCATTTGCTCCTCCTTCTCCTTCAGGGATTTCTCTTCCTAGTTCTGCCCCTTATGTGTCAATGGATCCCAGACTCTGTCCTTGGTCTCTATTTCTTATATTAAGAAGCAGCAATATGGCAGGCTGAGTTGATGCAGAAGCCCCATCCCCCTACCTCTACACATACATTCACACAAAGAGGAAATGCTTTTAAACCTATAGTAAGGTCAGTGAGACCCGAAGGACTTCAGCAGAATCAAATACAAAACCCCTTTCCACCTTGGGAACACCGAACATCCACGGGATGTGAAAACACTCTGTTAAAGATGAGCTCACAGTCAGAAACCACAAATAACACAAGAAATGACTCACACTGAGGGAGAGTAGCAGATAAGTAAACAGGAGTATTAACATTACAAAGGCTAGAGATAATAGATGAATCAGAGGGAAAATAACCATAAAAGTTATAGAATTCAATAAAAGTTATAGAATTCAAAATAGAGTAATTTGTATCAAACCCTGGTAAAACGGAGCCAGGGATGGCTATCAAGGATGGGCTCTCTTGCATGATTTGCCTTATAACAGAAACTATCACTAGAAATTTTTTCAAACCACAGCTTACTATATAAGTCACATAAGGACATTTTGCAGCACAAGGGCAGCTAGCCACTTACAATACCTGCCTGACACACTGTGTCACAAGCCCAGTCCAAAACTGCAAGGGCCTAACCCTAACTCCAAAATCCCAAATCCTACCTAATAACCACTGACACCAATCAGAACCCAGAAGCTCTTGTCAGATGCTTTCAGGGCCAATAAACTTTCTTTCAAAACAACTTGTGTAATGTTCTCTTTTCATAATAAAAGTCTATCCTTTTTCTTTATCCTCCAGATAGACTGGAACTCACCTGATCTGTACATATGGCTCAGATTTCAATCCTATTTCTTGTGTATTATACCCCAAAATAAACTTTTTACTTAAAAATTTATCTATACATATTTTTATGTTGACAATATGTTCAATATTATTAAAGAAATACAGGGAAGATAGTAGAAGGAGTTCCAACATACATGTAGGAGTTTGGGAAAGAAAAATAAGAGAGAATGGAGGACAAGCACTATTAAAAGGGAAAGTGGATGAAATTATTCCAGAACTGGAAAAACACATACTTCTAAAACTCATAGGTCAAAAAAGAGATTCTAATGGTAATTTAAAAATACTTAGAGAGAAAAAAAAATACTTAGAGCAGAATGAAAAAAAATATTTCTATCAAAATCTCTGAGATATAGCAAAAGTGTTTAGGAGAAATATATAGCTTTTTAAAAAACAGAAAAAGAAAAATAGAAAAGAAAAAGCAGTGAAAATTGATTTGCTAAGTATAACTTCAAAAATAAGAAAAAGGGCCAGGCACAGTGGTTCACACCTGTAATGCTAGCACTTTAGGAGGCCAAGGTTGGAGGACTGCTTGAGGCCAGGAGTTTGAAACCAGCCTAGGCAACACAGTGAGACTCCCAACTCTACCCACCCCAAAAGAAAAAAGAACTAAATGGTAAACTCAAAGAAAGTAGAAGGAAGACGATAACAAAGATAAAAACAGCTATCAGTAAAAAAACAATAAAGAAGCTAAACAAAGCAAAAGCTGGTTGTTTGAAAAGTCTAACAAAATAGATGTTTGGTAAAATCAACTGTTTTAGTCCATTTTGCATTGCTATAAAGCAATACTTGAGGCAGGGTAATTTACAAAGAAAAGAGGTTTATTTGGCTCATGGTTCTGCAGGCTGTACAAGAAACATGATGCCAGTATCTGCTTCTGATGAGGGCCTCAGGAAGTTCACAATCGTGGTGGAAGGTGATTGGAAAGTAGGCATGTCATACTGTGTGAGAGGAAACAAGACTGAGAGGAGGAGGTGCCAGTCTCTCTCTTTTTAGAATTTATTTTATTTTAAAGATGTGGGATACAATTCAGGATTAGGTATTCAAGTGGTTATCATACACATAAAATTTGGGTCTCCCTTTGGCCCCCATTTTGCCTGATTTGAGATCAGTCACTCTTATTAATGTTATGTCCGTCCTCCGTGGCAGTTTCTAGCTACTGCTAATCCCTTTCTTACAGTATTACAGTAAATGTTCAGGGTCCTCTTATGAGTGAGAATATGTGGTACTCAGTTCTTTGTTTCTGTGACAAATCACTGAGTATTATAGACTCTAAATCCATCCAAGTTGCTGCAAAGTCCATAATTTTGTTCTTCTTTATGGCTGCATAATATTTCATTGTGCATATATACCATATTTTTAAAAATCTAGCTCAGTTTCAATGGGCAGCATGGTTGGTTCCATGTTTTTGCAATTGTAAGTAGTGCTGCAATAAACGTGTGTAGGTATCTTTTTTGTAGATACCTCCAGATATATTCCCAGAAGGGGGATTTCTGGGTCATATGGAAGGTCAATTTCTAGTTCTTTTAGGAATCACCACACTGTTTTCCACAGAGGTTGAGCTAGTTTGCACTCCAACAGTGCAAGCGGTGTAGAAGTGCTCCCTTTTCTCCACATCCTCGCCAACATCTGTTGTTTTTTGTTTCATTAATGATGGCCATTCTTACTGGAGTTAGGTGGTATCTCAATGTAGTTTTGATTTGCATTTATCTGATGATAAGTGAGGCTGAACGTTTTTTGTATCTGTTGGCTTCTTGGATGTCATCTTTTGAGAAGTGTCTATTCATGTTTTTTGCCCATTTTTTAATGGGTATATTTGTTTTTTCCTTTTGGCACAATTGATTATCTTGTAGATCCTGAATGTTAGGCCTTAAAGCAGGAGATATCACACTTCCAGACTTTAAACTTTATTATAAGGCTACAATAGTCAAAACAACCTAGTATTGGTTCAAGAACAGGCATACAGACCAATGGAACAGCATAGAGATTTTGGAAGAAAAACCTTAATTTCTCAACCAACTCATCTTTGACAAAGCCTCCAACAATAGCCACTGGGGAGTGGAGAACCTATTCAGTAAACTATGCTGGGAAGACTGGCTGATCACATGAAGAAGAATGAAACAGGACCTCTACATGTCACCATACACAAAAATCAACTCCAAATGAATCAAAGGCCTAAAACTTTAAGAATCTTAGAAAATGCAGGAGACACCCTTACAGAAATTGGAATAGGTAACCAATCCCTATCGAAACCCCAGAAGTCCATGCCATAAGAAATAAGATAGATAAGTGGGACCTCATCCAACTGAAAAGCTTGATGAGACAGCCCACAAAATGAGAAAAAATATTTTCCAGTCTCTTTTTAACAATCAGATCTTGCAGTAACTAATAGAGTAAGAATTCTATACCATGAAGACGGCACCAAGTTATTCATTAGGAATCCACCCCCATGACCCAAACAAATCCCACTAGGCCCTACCCCCAACATTGGGAATCACATTTCAACATGAGATTTGGAAGGGACGAATATCCAAGCCATATCACCAATCAAAAAAAGAGAGAGAGAGAGAGAGAAAAAATCAGAAATAAATATTATTATGAATGAAAAGTTGAATAACTTCAATGAAGCAGACACTAAAAAGATAAAGAATACCTCAACTACTTTATGCCAGTAAATTTGAAAACTTAGAAACAAATAGAAAAACTCTTAGAGAAATTCAATTTATTAAAACAAATGCCAAAAAAACTGATGCAAGAAGAAATAAAATCTCTGGATAGTCTTATAAATCTTAAATAAATTAAAGCAGTAGTCTACAATCTTACCTCCAAGAAAAAAAAAAGGAGGCAGGAACATAAAGTTTATACACAAGTTCTACCAAACTTTCAAAGAAGTAACTTTAATTGTATCCAAAATAAAGATGGGGGTACTCCCTCTTTCTCTATGCTCTTGTATTTATTCTCTGAGGCTAGTACAACTTTAATACCCAAACCAGACTAGAACATACAAGAAATAAAGCTACAGGCCCATTCCACTCATGCATACATATGCAGAAATCCTAAGCAAAATATAAGCAAACAAATTTTAAGAGTATATTAAAAAGATAACACAAACACAACCGTGTTTGGTTTATCTAAGAATGCAAAGTACTTTAATATTAGAAAATAGTTAATTGTCATTTACTCATTAACAATATAGAGAATAAAATACTAGGATTATTCTAATCATTAAAACACATTCAATAAAATTAAAGTCATTCACAATTTAATTTTTTTTTAATTGAAGTCTCACACTGTTGCCCAGGCTGCTTCAGTGGCATAATCACAGATCACCATAGCCCTGGCTTTCTGGGACTCAGGTGATCTTCCTGCCTCAGTCTCCAAAGTAGCTGGGACTACATGTGCATACCACTGTATTCAGTTAATTTTAAAATTTTTTTGTAGAGATGAAGTCTCACTGTGTTGCCTAGGCTGGTCTTGAACTCCTAGGCTCCAGCAATCCTCCTGCCGCAGCCTCCCAAAGTACTGGATTACAGGCATGAAGCACTGGGACTGGCCCACAATTTAATTTTTTAAAAAACCTCATAGAGGGGAGCTTCAAGATGGCTGACTAGAGGCATCCAGCACTTGCCTCCTTCACAAAGAACCAAAATAGAGATTAGATAACCACACTTTTAATAGATTAACTAAGGGAGAACACTGGAATTCAACCGAGAAGTGACAGGAAACACTTAAAGCAAAGAAGGAGATGGAAACAAGGCAGCCCGCTCAGCTGGCTCATCTGGGATCAGTTGGGACCCCAGAGGCTCTCCAGTGTGGGGAAAGGGTAAGTGAGAAACCCCTGCAGTCTACATTAGTCTACATTTCCACTGCAGACTCCTGAAATCCTAGCTATAGAAGGGTCCTTGACCCTTACCAGCCCTGAGACTAGTATAAGGGAGCTGCCTGGAGAACAGCAAAAGTATTGCTCCAGAGAGGGTAATCACACTGGGTATCATACACTCCCTGCTTCCATGAGTCCTAAGCAGCTACAGTATAGCACCATTTTGAGATCCCAACCCCCACCAGACTGCATCCTGCCCTGGTGCTCAACAACTCCTGCATCTCCACATCCCTGGAGCCCCTCCATCTATAGCCACAGCCACTGCTGCCTCCATGACTGAAGCATAAGTCATTGGCAGTGACCCGATAGTCCCCATGTGTAGGATAAAGCAACTTCATCTTGGAAGCTAATTTGCCATGTTGACTTCTGATTAACCACAATTCTGGGAATGCCTCTAAAATTTCTTATTTTATCTACTGTTCCTTGGAAGTGCATGTACTAACCATAAATCCTGCCCTCAGATCACATTCTTGCCTTTCCTGGATGGGTCAATTCCCTTGTCCTACATTCCTTCCCTATGGTATATAGGATCTGAGGGTATAATGGTGTGCGGATCTACCATCTCATCTCACAGCCACCTGAGATTTGGCTTCCATTCATAAGTCCCTTTTAAATTCAGTTTCTTTCAGAGAAACTGAATTTCTCCTCCTCTTACTTCAGTTTCTCAGCTCTATGAGACTTTGAGGGTAGGTTTGCATAGACTTGCTCACTGCAGAACACCCCAGCAGCAAGTCTGCATACATTTTAACACACCCTAAAAACAAGCTCTCCCACCCCCAGCTGCCACAACTGTAGGCTGCTGTCATCAGTTACCGAAGTATGCTCCATTGGCAGCAACCCCACTTCTCCCAGCAGATAAGCCACTGCTCATTGCTCACAGACACATGCCCTGAGGACAGGTTCCCCTGCCCACAGCTGCCACCTAGAGTGAAAGTGTGTGCATCCCAGCCACCAGCCTACAGCTGCTGCCACTGAAACAATCCTGCCTTTCCTAACAGCAAGGCCACAGCACAACCCAAGGATCATCCTGCTCCTACCTACCACATTCACCACCAATACTCATCACCAGGGGTCCAAGGACAGGCCCACCCAGCCCAACTCCATACAGATCCCAGTACTCAAGCATATCATCTAGGGGCCTGAGGGTCACTCTGCCCAGTCGATCACAATTGGCACCTAAGCACTCCTTCCAGGGTCCTGAAAAGCAGCCCACCCAATCTGCATCTATCACTACAGCTGGCACCCATCTGCACACCCCACTTGCAAGCCTGGGTACTGACCCACCCAGCCCATCACTGCCAACGCCAACACCAGTGTGGACAACTTGGGAGGCTGATGGTTGTCTCACCATTATTATGGCCATTGCCCACAGCACACCTGCTGCCCAGGAGTGTGAGGACCCACTAACCCACCCAGTCCACTGCTGCCAATGCTGGTATTCCAAGCCACCTGGAGGCCCAAGAAGCAGTCTGCCTGGACCTGCTAACACTGATGCCAACATATTCACCTTGGAGCACAAAGACAGGCCATCTGGCATCCCTGTCTCTGGCAAAAATTCATCATAGCTTTCATTAACAACCACACACTAAACCGCTGAAAAAATTACAAACACCACTGACACTGTGTGTAGCTGAAGAAATTATACACAGGCTATACTACTGTATACACCTAGAATCAAAGCCAAAGTACCCTGCCCAATCAACATCATAGTTACCTCTTCAAGAAAAAGTCTTCTCCTAAAAAAGCCAATCCAAAAAAATCATCAGAAATGACTGTTACAGCAAATGCACAGCTATAAGGACATAAATAAACCATGAAAAAGCAAGGAAATATGACCCCTCCAAAGGAACACCATACTTCTCTAGCAACAAATTCCAATGAAAAAGAAAGTTATAAATTGCCGAAAAAGAATTCAAAAACTAATAATATTGAAGCTCAGTGAGAGACAAGAAAACAGATTAAAAATACAAAGAAGGTCGGGCTTAGTGGCTCAGCTTATAATCCCAGCACTTTGGGAGGCCGAGATGAGTGAACTGCCTGAGCCCACAGGCTCAAGACCAGCCCAGACAACTTGGCGAGACCTCATCTCTACAATAAATCAAAAAATTAGCCAGGTGTGGTAGCACATGACTGTAGTTCCAGCTACTTGGAAGGATGAGGAGGAAGGATAGCTGGAGCCCAGCAGGTTGATGCAACAGTGGCTGTGTGTATGCCACTGCACTCCAGCCTGGGCAACAGAGTGAGACTTCAACGAAGAAGAAGAAGAAGGAGAAGAAGGAGAAGAAGGGGAAGAAGGGGAAGAAGGAGAAGAAGAAGAAGAAGAAGAAGAGAAAGGAGAAGGAGAAGGAGAAGGAGAAGGAGAAGGAGAAGGAGAAGGAGAAGGAGAAGGAGAAGAAGTAGTAGAAGAAATAAAGTTTTTCCCAGACAAACAAAAGCTGAGGGAATTCACCACTAGACCTGCCCTACAAGAAATGCTTATGAGATTCCTACACCTAAAAAGAAAGGACTATATCTACCATCATGAAAACATATGAAAGTACAAGACTCATCAGTAAAGCAAACACAAATAAGAAAGAGAAAGGACCCAAATGTTACCATTACAGAAAACCACCACAATACAATGATAAACAATATGAGAGAAAGAAAGGAACAAAGAATATACAATACAATCAGAAATCAATCAATAAAATAATGGAAATAAGCCTTCATATGTCAATGATAACTTTGAATGTAAACAGATTAAACTTTCCATTTAAAAGATACAGACTGAGCCGGGCTCGGTGGCTCAGCCTGTAATCCTGAGCCTTTGGGAGGCTGAGGTGAGTGGATTGCCTGAGTCCACAGGTTCGAGAGCCGCTTGGGCAGCAAGACCTCATCTCTTCAATAAATCAAAAAATCAGCCAGGCGTGGTAGCGCATGCCTGTAATTCCGGCTACTTGGAAGGCTGAGGTGGAAGGATCGCCGGAGTCCAGCAGGTCGAGGCTGCGGTGACCGGGAGCGGCCACTGCACTCCAGTCTGGGTGACAGAGTGAGACTCCAACTCAAAAAAAAAAAAAAGATACAGTCTGAATGGATTAAAAAAATGATCCAACTATATGCTGCCTAGAAGAAAGTTACCTTACATGAAAAGACACATATAGACTAAAAGGGATGAAAAAAGTTATTCCATACAATGGAAGCCAAAAGCAAGAACAGACCCAACCCAAAATTAGTAGAAGAAAATAAATAATAAAGATCAGAGCAGAAATAAATGGAATAGAAACAAGAGTCAACAATGTGAAAAGTTAGTTTTTGAAAAGAGAAACAGTTAGCTATACTAACCAAGAAAAGAAGAGAGAAGACCAAAATAATATCAGACAAAGAGACATTATAATTGATTCCACAGAAATACAAGAGATTGTCAAAGACTATTATGAACTATACACGAACAACCTGGAAATCTAGAGGATGTTAGTCAATTCATGGACACACATCACCTACTAAAATTGAATCAAGAAGAAACAGAAAAACTGAACAAATAAATAATGAATATGAGATTTAATAAGTAATAAAAAGTCCTCCAACAACAAAAAGCCCAGGACCAGATGACTTCACTGCTGAATTCCACCAAATTTACAAAGAAGAACTAACACCAATTATTCCAACTATTACAAAAAAATTGAGGAGGAAAAATTTGTCCCCAACTCATTCTATAAGGCCAGCATTACCCTGATACAAATACAAGACAAGGACACACACACACACACACACACACACACACAGAAAATAACAGACCAAATCCCTGATGAACATAGATACAAACATCATCAACAAAATACTAGCTAATCAAATCCAACAATACATCAAAAAGATAACACATCATGATCAAGTGGTTTTTATCCCAGGGATGCAAGGATGGTTCAACATACACACATCAATAAACGTGATACATCATATCAACAGAATGAAGGAGAAAAACATATGATCATATCAACAGAAGCAGAAAAAGCATTTGATAATATTCAACATTCTTTCAATAAACTAGGCATAGAATAAACAATCTCCAAATAATAAAAGTCATATATGACAAACCCACAGCTAACTTGATACTGAGTGAGGAAAAACTGAAAGCCTTTCCTTTAAGAACTAGAAAAAGACAAAGATAAACACTTCTACCACTCTTATTCCACATAGTACTGGAAGTCCTAGCCAGAGAAATCAGGCGAGAGAAAGAAACAAAAGGCATCCAAATTGAAAAGTAAGTCAAATTGTTATTTTCTGTAGATGACATGATGTTGTATCCAGAAAAACCTAAAGACTTCACACACAAAAAAACTCCTTTAGATGTGATCAGTAAATTCAATAAAGGTGCATAAAAAATAACGGTGAATAGAAATATTCACCACTAATAAACTAGCTGAGAAAGAATTCAAGAATGCAAAAAATACCTAGGAATAAATTTAACCCAAGAGGTTAAAGACCTCTACAAGGAAAACTACAAAACATTGATCAAATAAATGGAAGGGAAAACAAGTGGAAAGACATCGCATGCTCATAGACTGGAAGAATTAATTTTGTTAAAATGACCATACCACCCAAAACTATCTGCAGAATTAAAGGAATCCATATCAAAATGCCAATGTCAAATGTCAAATTTTTACAATGTTGTTTTTACAGAGATAGTAAAAACAATCCTAAAATTCATATGGAACCCAAAAAGAGGCTAAATAGCAACTGTGAACAAAAAGAACAAAGCTAGAGGTATCACACTATCTGACTTCAAAATATATTGCAAGGCTATAGTAGCCAAAATAGCGTAATATTGGTATACAAACACATAAACCAAAAAAACAGAATAGTGAACCCAGAAATAAATGCACCTATTTACAGCCAACTGATTTTCAACTAGACACCAAAAACATACACTGGGAAAAAATAACCCTGTTTAATAAACGATGATGGGAAAATTGGTTATCCATATGCAGAATAGTAACAGTGGACCTCTATCTTTCACCATATGCAAAAATCAACTAAAGATGGATTAAAGACTTAAATTTAAGGCCTGAAACTAGAAAACTACTAAGATAAAATATAGGAGAAACACTTCATGACATTGGTCTAGACAAGAATTTTATGACTAAGACATCAAAAGTACAGACAACAAAACCCAAAATAGACAAATGGGACTATATTAAACTAAATAGCTTCTGCACAGGAAAGGAAACAATCCACAGAATAAATAGAATACCTATTGAATGGAAGAAAATATCTGCAAACTACTTATCCAACAAGAAACTAATGCCCAGAATATACAAGGAACTTAAACAACTCACCAGTAATAAAATAAATAATCCTCTTTTAAAAGGCAAAGGACATAAATAGACATTTCTCCAACGAAGACATACAGATAGCCAACAGAGAAATTTTAAAAATGCTCAACATCACTAATCATCAGGGAAATACAAATCAAAATCACAAAGAGATATCATCTTACCCTAGTCAGAGTAGCTATTAATAAAAAGAAAAAAATAACATGCTGGGAGAGGATGCAGAGAAAGGAAAACACTTATACACTGTTGGTGGGCATGTAAATTAGTACAGCCATAATGGAAAACAGTATAGAGATTTATCAAAAAACTAAAAATAGAACTACCATATGATCCAGTAATCCCATTAATGGGTATTTACCCAAAAGAAAAAAAAAAATCAGTACATCAAAGGAATACCTGCACCCTCATGTTCATCACAACACTATTCACAATAGCAAAGACATGGAATTAATCTGAATATCCAGTGGATGAATGCCTACACAATGGAATACTATTTGACCATAAAAAGAATAAATTCATGTCATTTCATCAACATGAATGGAACTGGAGGTCACTGTGTTAAAATAAATAAACCAAGAACAGAAACACATTATTGCATGTTCTCACTCATATGTGGGAGCTAGAAAAGTTGATCTCATGGAGGTAGAGACTAGACAGATACCAAAGGCTGGGAAGAGAGAGAGAGAGAAATGAATGTGTGTGTGTGTGTGTGTGTGTGTGTGTGTGTGTGTGTGTGTGTGTGTGTGTAGGGGAGGGGTGATAAGATGTTGGCTAATGGGTAAAAACATACAATTAGAAGGAATAAGTTCTAATGTTCAATAGGGTAGCATGACTATAGTTAACGATAATCTATTGTTTGTTTCAAAATAGCTAGAAGAGAACTTGAAATGTTCCCAACACGTAAAAATGGATAAGTACTCAACTTTTTAGGTGATGAATATCCTAAATAACTTGACTCAATCATTACACATTCTGTGCATATAACAAAATATTACACATACCTCATAAATATGTATAAATATTATGTATCAATAAATGAAACCTCATAGTAAAATAAAATTAGAAAACAACTAACTTAACCTGACAAAAAGCATCTATAAAAATCTTAAAATATACATCATCTTAAATGGAAGAATGTTGGAAGTTCTTCCTTTCCTTTAGAATCAGAATACAGAGAAGATATGTGCCATCACCACTTCTATTCATCATTGTATTAAAGGTTCTAGCCAGTGCAATAAGAATAAAGAAAAGAAAGGCTTAACAAAGAAAATAAAACTGTCAATGTTTGCAGACAATGTGATTGTTTACATAGAAAACCCAAAAGAATAAAAAAAATTCAATAGGAATAATCAAAAAAGGTTCAGGTAGCTTAAAGATCAATATATAAAAGTCCATTTCATTTTACACACCAGCAACAAACAATAAGATCACAATTAACAAGATGTTAACAAAAGGTCCATGAATAAATCTAACAAAAGACATGAAGAACAAAATGCAGACAATTATAAACTGTATTGAAAGATACTGGAGAAGGTCTAAATAAAGGGGAGGTATCCCAAATCCATAAATAGGAAGGCCTCAGAAAGATGTCAGTTTCCCCAGATTGATCTCTGGAGTCATTGGACTTCAGCCAAACTCTCAACAAGGAAACTTCTGTTTCTAATAACTAGTTAATTCAGAACTTATTGGATCAAGATCAGGGAGAGGGTAAGAGTAGGTAAAACATAGCACTAGAGCTACTTTTACCCTCAGAGCTATCTAGTGACCTTGAGCAGGCAGCTTGGAGGATGAGCTGCATTTTTTGAGTCCTTGCAGAACTAAGGGTATAACACTGGAGTCCAGTACCACCAAGGAAAAACTTTGGTAAGCCACCACCCTCATTAGGCTAGAATCCCAAAGGACTGTACCACAGGAATGAGGTTAAAATAGAAATAAAGCAATCTCCAGATGGAGTGTAGCACAGTTATGAACTATCTGGATGGCTCAGAAAATTTCAAGCCCTGAATCTGTACTAAGATCATCCTGGGTTATTGGTGTAACTAGGACCTAGCAAGAAGTACATTTAAAAATCTTTTATAAAGATAATATCATCCTAGGTCTCAAATTGTTTCTACAAATAATTTTTCTAATACAATGTCCAGTACAAAATTAAAGTAAACCAGGTACTCTAGGAGACAAAATGCACAGAAATCAGCAGCAGTAATGAGCCACAGAAGCAAACACAAAGTTTCTCCAGACAGTGGAATTCTCAGACTATAAAATAATTATCTTTACTGTGATGAAAAAGATAAAGCTAAACCCAAAATACTTGGCAAGAAACTGATAACCACAAAAAGTGGCAGAGCAGATATGAAAAGAGACCAAACAAAAATTCTAGAATTGAAAAATAAATAACTAAAATAAACAATGAAATTGATGGCTTTATTATCAGTTGAGAGAACTGAGAAGAAAGTTAGTAAACTGGATTACAGGTAAAAATGAATGAAGGCACATATACTTACATGCATTCATACAATCCCAAAAGAAGCATGGGAGAAGAAAAAAGGGAGAAACACAGAAGAGAAGAGACATGAAAAATACGATGAGAAAGTTTAACATATATCTAGCTGAAGTTCCTTAAGAGTGAAAAAATGGAACTGATGCAGTATGTGATTAAGTAATAAGCTCAAACATTTTTGAAAATTGATGAGGGATTTATTTATTTATTTATATTTGTATTTTAAAGATGTGGGGTACAATTCAGGATTAGGTATACAAATGTTCATCATGCAGGTACCTTGTTGATGAGGTGTCCCCCTCCCTCCCCTGGCAGTTTCCCTCAACTGCCAATCCCACCCCCTGCCCCGGCAGTTTCCCACTACTGCCAATCCCTTTCTTATAGTAGTATGTTTAATTGTTCAAGGTCCACTTATAAGTGAGAACATATGGTACTATGTTCTTTGTTTCTGTGAGAGATCACTGAATATGATAGACTCTAAATTCATCCAAGTTGCTGTGAAGTTCATATGTTTGATCTTTATATCTGCAAATATTCTATTGTGTATATGTGCCACATTTTTTAAATCCAGCCCAGCTTCGATGGGCAGCATTGCTGGTTCCATGCTTTTGCTATTGTGAATAGAATTGCAACAAACATGCATGTATAGTTGTCTTTTTGGTAGAATGACTTGAACTCATCTGGGTATATTTGGAAAGGGTTTGGTTTTTTTTTTCGTTTTTTAATCCTTCACTGTTGAAACGGAGGTTAAAAATATTAACTACAATTAGATTTTTAGAAACTAAAGATGCATGTTGTACTCACAAGAATATTACTATTGGGCTAACTGCTACAACAAGCAACCCCTGAATCTCAGTGGTTACAGAATAAATGTTTCCTTCTTGCTCTTGCCACTAATTAATAAAGATGGGTGGGGCTGAATTCAGTGCAGCTATTCAGGAGTCCCAAATCTTCCCATGTTTGGGGTCTATCATCCTCTGGAGCCTTATGTTCTCTCTGTGTCTGCCTACTGATGAGGAGAGGGCGACAGCAGGTAAGGAGCAGATTTTTTGAGAGCCAAGCCTAGAAGATGTGGCAGTCCTTTGGGCCCAAATTCCAGCGGGCAGAATTGAGCAAATGGAAAGGAGCTGCATGAACTCATAGTTTTGTCTCTACCAAATAGCCTAACTATTAAGAAAACAAAAAAAAATTTCAAACAGAGAAAATAAATTGAATGATGAAAAAATATCTTGAATTGTTACAGTCCAGTGTAACAACTGGCCGCTTACTCTCAAGGCCAATGAGCTAGGAGAGGCAGAAAACTGAGAGAACAAGGTTTATTCTGAATTCAGAATTCAGGGAGCCAGGTTTGGTATATTTACCAGAGCCTGATAAAAGCAACACAAACTCATTTCAGTATCTATAGTAAAACAGCTATTGACTTATCTACATTAACTATTGATTAATAGCAATTACATGCCTTGTGACCATTATTTAGTATCTTTTCTAGTCAGAGTTTAGACAAGCAGTTGCTAGCATAAGCCAGTATTCAGATTGCATCAATCTTGCCATTCTTTCAAGTTACAGTGATTTTGAACAATTTGGAGCTGAATACTTTTCAGTTGGTTACAGTTCTCCGCTTACACCAGGAGTTTTGGTTCCTAAGATTTAGCTAATAATTAACATTACACATAAATTTGATGCAAAGGCATAAAAAGAAAGCAATTGTTATTTAAGGACTAAGGGAATGCATACATTCTTGGGGTTTTAGGGAGTTTCAACAGAGTCCATCTCATACCTAGGTCCGGTGGAGGCTTCTCCAGGAATGTGTAGTTTTTCTTTGCCTCTCCTGCTTATCGGGGTCTCAATGCTTATGATTGTGTTACTTTTAGTACCAGCATCAGTTACTAAATCCATGGGCAGTGAAGGGGGAGAAGTAAAAATGTGCACTTTTAAATTCAAGCAGTTTCTACGTTTAGCCTAATTCAATTAAAGTTTCTAAACTTAACCTTTAAATCTAAAGTATTCCAAACAGCTCTGAAATTTGAAATTCCCATTAACAGAATCGATCCAAAAATAGGCAAGAAAAGAGAAGGAATGCAAGAATTCCAATCCATACTACACCCACGCCTTGCTTGATAAAGTTACTTGGCTCCCTAAGCCCGTTTTGTGAATACAAAATACAAAACAAAGCCTACTTCCTAGGGATGGTAAAATGAGTAGAGTAAATGAGATAAAATATGGAAAGGACTTAGCACGCCATCTGACACAAACTTAATGTAACTGGCCTTTAATTGTTGGCTATTATTATCATTAACACTTGCCACACTAGGTTGAACTCACGTTATTTATCTGGAGTTAAGAGGACCACAGGCACCGGGCGGGAACTTGGGACAGAGAGAAGTCCCGAGGTCCTCCCTAACGCTGACCTCCCCCCCGCCCCCTCACCCCGCCCCCTCACCCCGCCTTGGCGACGCCCACCATGCTCTAGTGCCCGAAGAGCGGTTGCCCAGCAACGTGTGTTGCCCCATGGTCCAACTGCGGTGGAGGGCAGCAGGAGCAGCAGGGCCATGCCGGAGAACACGGTGGTAGTCATTCGTTACGGGCCTTACAGCACATTGGGCTTGTCAGTGGAGCACCGTACATTCCGCCTGGAGGGTCTGCAAGGTGGGCACCCCACTGCGTGCGCCCCTGTGCGCCCCAGCCTCCAAGCATCCGTACAAATGGTGTCTTGTGCCTAGATCTTCTTCCTTCCTCAGACCCCAAGCAAGTGCTGCTTCCCCCGGGAAGTCTTCCCAGAGCCCTCGCTCTCCAAGGCGATTTACCATCGTCTGGCTTCCACAGCTTAGATATGAGTGGGAACAAACATGAGCTGTGGTCCCACTGAGCACCAGAGAGCTTACACGAATTACCTATATAGGAAAAAATTACATAACTTGCTTAATGAATTCAGAAACTGAGGATGAGGAATATCGACTTTCATAAATCAAATGACTGGAAAATAGCAATGCTGGGATGCCATCTCTTAATCATATATTCATGCAACACTTCTTTTTTGAGCATCTAGTATATGTCGGACACCCTTCCAGGAACTGAGAACACAACGTTGAACAATTATATATGTCCTAAAAGTGATTTCATTGCTAACTACTAAATGACAGTTGTGCCAAAATTCTGACTAAGAGTAGAAAGTACCTTGGGAATGTAGCCGTTGTGGGACCTGTGACTGGGAGGGGAGAGAAAGAAGTCTGAAAGGCTCTTTGAAGGAAATTACATTTGAGTTGAGCTTTAAAGAATGAGTAGATACGAGCCAGGTAAAGCAAGGAAAGTGCCTTTCAGGAGAAGGAACTAATATCTGCAAAGGCTGGAGACATGAACAAATGATGTATTTGTTAAACTGAAAGGGAGTTGAGGCTGGAGAGTTCTACAGGGGCTATATCCTGCAAGGCCAAAGACAAGTTTTAGGAAGGGTATGAAACTGACTGCTCTGAGGGGAAGAGTTTAGAAGGGGTCAAGAGTGGAAGCAGGGAAGACAAATCAAAAGGCTGACGGAGTGATACAGGGTTGAGATGAGAGTAGCAGTCATAAAGGAGACAATGGCTCAAAGTAAAAGCAATGGTACTTCTGAACACAGGATGAATATGGGAGGCAAGGGTAAAGAGGATGTCATCTGGATCCAGTCAATACCTGACTTGAATGAACACTGATAGATGGAGGTGTTCTTCACATAATTGAAAACATCAAACATGGAAAGCAATTGAAAGAACATGTTCCATTTTGGATACACTCTTCCTGATTTCCAGTTTTTCCACTTTATGATGGGTTTCTTGGTAGATAACCTCATCATAAATCAAGATCCATCTGAATTTACAATGGATCTACTTATGATCATTTCACTTTACAATGGGTCTATTGGGATATTAAATGCATTTTTTACTTAGGATGGGTTTATCATGACAGCCCTATCATTAAGTTGAGGAGCATCTGTATTAAGCTTCATGTTCCTTCATCTACCTAGATGGAGATACTGAGTCAGTTCTGCAGTTCTGGAGTTCAAAGATAAAGTCTGAGGTGGAGATAAAAAGATATGAGTCATTGTCTTGAAAAGAAAACATAAAATGAGAAGAGAGCCCAGGACTGAGCACTGATGAATCCCATTATAGGACCCAAACTAAGAAACTTCCATGCAAAATGCTGTGGGAGTCCAGAGGATACAAAGATCAATTTTGGCCCAGCAATCAGGGAAGGCCCCCTGGAGGAGATGTAATTTAAGTTTGGGTTTGAGGGATGAGTAGGATTTCAATCAACAGAGAAAGTGTCATACCTTCTCTAAAAGAGTTGTTTGAGAAATGTATAGTGTAAATATCTCAGTGTTTGTATTAGTTTACTAGGGCTGCCATAACAAAATATATAGGTGGTGTGGGGGTGGGGGGGGGAGTTAAACAATAGAAATCTAATTTTTCACATTCTGGAGGCTAGAATTCCCTGATCATGGTCTGGCAGGGTTGCTTTCTGGTGAGGGGTCTCTTTGTCTTCACATGGAATGGGGGAGGCAGCAGTAAGGAAGAATGAGCAAGTTCTCTGATGTCTCTTCTTACAAGGACATAAAACTTATCAGATTAGATCCCCCCCTTATGACCTCCTTTAACCTTAATTATCTCCTCAAAGACCTATCTCCAAAACCAGTTACATTGAGGGTTCAGGCTTCAACTTATAAAGTGGAGGAAGGGGACACAATTCAGTTCATAGCAATGTTGTATGGTGATACTTAAAATGTTTGTAATCTTGGCTAAGGACCCAGCCTAAATAAATGACTTTTCTCCTCCTTCCACTCTGATAAGCCTAACCCACCCAATCTCATCTCATAACCCAACTTTATTTTGTGTTCATTCTCTAAAAATAACATGGATTCTAGCCTGCTGGAAAAGAACGTATATTCAAGAGATCACTGAGCCTTACTTCCTCTTTCTGTTCCCAGCCTCTTGACTTTGCAGAAACTTTTCTTTTAGTTTGCTCCAGATCCAGGGTATGTGAGCTCCCTCTCCACAACTCATCCCCTACATTTTCTATTAACTACTTTTTATTGTAGTAAACTACTTTTTATTGTAGTAAAATATATACAACAAGATTTGCTATTTTAACCATTTCAAGTGTACAGTTCAGTGACATTAATTACATTCACAATGTGGTGGAACCATTACTGTTACCCATTTTTTAATTTTTCAACAGCCCAAACAGAAACTTTGTACTCATTAAGCAATAACTATTCATCCACCCTCAGCCCCTGGTAACCTTAATCTACTTTGTCTCTTTTCATCTCTTCGTTCTAGATATTGAATATAAGTAGAATCGTGCAATATGTGTCCTTTTGTGTCTAGCTTGTTTCACTTAGCATACGCTTATTTCACTTAGCCCATTCATGTTGTAGCATGTATATGAATACGAATATTGACTCTTTATTCCTTTTTATGATTGACTAATATTCCTTTTTATGTCTATACCAGATTTTATCTATTCATCTGTTGATGAACATTTGGGTTCTTTCCAACTTTTGGCTATTGTGCATAATGAAGTTATAAACATTGGTGAACAAATATCTGTTGAGTCTGTTTGTTTCAAAGGAGCAGAATTGCTGACATCTGGTAATTCTATACTCAACCTTCAAATTGTCTTCTAAAGCAATTGCACCATTTTATATTCCAATCAGCAATGCACAAGAATTCCAATTTTCTGTCTGTGTGTGTGTGTGTGTGTGTGTGTGTGTATTATAGTCATCCTAGTAGGTGAAATGTGGGTTTGACTTGCATTTCCTTGATAATTAATGATGTTCAGCAACTTTTTATGTGCGTATTGTCATCTGTATATTTTTGGAGAAATGTCTGCTCAAGTCCTTTGCCCACTTTTAAATTGGGTTGCTCTTCTTTTTGTTGTTGAATTGGAAATGATTTTTTACATATTCTGAATACTAGACCCTTATCAAATAAATGATTTGCAAATATTTTCTCCCATTCTGTAGATTATCTTTTATATATCTATTTGTAGAAATCTATTTGTAAGTTATATTTTCTGCCTTTCTGTAGACTTTCTTGATAGTGTCCTTTGATGCACACATATTTTTTAATTTTAATGAAATCTAATTTATCTATTTTTTCTCTTGTTGCCTACATTTTTCTGTTTTGTAGTTGAGATCTGCCAGGGCGGGGCGGGGGGCACACCTCATCAACAAGGGTATCTGCACAATGAATATTTGTATACCTAACCCTAAATTGTACTCCACAATTTAAAAATAAATAAATAAAATATTTTTTTAAAAAAGAAAAAGAAAATATATTTTTCTTTTTCAGATTTAGATTGCCAAATTGAAGATCATTCAGATTTGCCCCTTTGCCTTTGATCCATTTTGAGTTAATTTTTGTGTTCACTGTAATATAAGGGTCCAACATTATACAAAAAATACTCATGTGAATATCCAATTTTCCCAGCGACTTTTGTTAAAGAGACTGTTCTTTATTCATTTAATGATCTTATTACCCATATAAAAAAACCAGTTACCTTTCATTCACATCAATCAATGTGAAGTTTTATTTCTAGGTTCTCAATTCTATTTCATTCTTATGTCAGTACCACATTGTTTTGATTACTGTAGCTTTGTAGTAAGTTTTGAAATCAAGAAATGTGAATGTAAGCCCTGCAGGTTTTTCGCAAGGTTGTTTTGGCTATTCTAGGTTCCTTGAAATTCTCTATGAATTTTAGAATAGTTTTTCCATTTTTGCAAAAAACACCATTGGGATTATGACAGAATTTCATAATACTGTAGTACTGTTATCTTAACAGTATCAAGTCTTTCAGTTCACATACACAGGAAACATTTCCATTTACTTATGTCTGCTTTTATTTCTTCCAACAATTTTTGTAGTTTTCAGTGAACAAGATTTGTGCCTAACTGCTTAACTCTGTTCCTAAGTGTTTTGTTCTTTTAGATGCTAGTGTTAAATGATGTGTTTTCATATTTCCGTTTCAGATTATTCATTGTTAATATATATATATATATACATATATATATACATATATATATGTATATGTATGCAAAAAGCAGCTGTATTTCTATATATATATATATATATAGAAATACAGCTGCTTTTTGCATGTTGATTTTGTATCCTTCCATTTTGATTATTTCATTTTTTAGTTTTGGGGTTTTTTTGAACACTAGTGTTTTAATGAACATAAGATCATGTCATCTGCAAATAGAGGTGGTTTTAATTCTTTCTTTCCAATCTGGATGTCTTTTGTTTCTTTTTCTTGCCTAATTTCTCTGGCTAGTACTTCCAATACTATGTTGAAAAGATGTGGCAAAAGTGGGCATCCTTGCCTTCTTCCAATCTTAGGGGGAAAGCTTTCACTGGGCCTCATTCAATCTGTTAAAGGCCTTAATAGAACAAAAATTGAGGTTTCTCAAATAAGAAGGATTTCTCAAGACTGCAACATGGAAACTCTGCCTGTGTCTCCAGCCTTACCTATAAGCCAATTCCTTATCATCATTCTCTCTCTCTCCCCTTCTCTGTCCTCCTTTCTCTCCCCCTCACTCTCCCTCTTTCCCTTTCTTCCTCTTCTCTGATGGTTCAACTTACAATTTTTTAACCACATGATGCTGCATTCAGCTATGAACATTAATGATGAGTACTCATACAATCATTCTGTTTTTTACTTTCAATACAATATTCAATAAGTTATGTGATATATTCAACACTTTATTATAAGATAAACTTTGTTAGATAATTTTGCTCAACTGTAGGCTAATATAAGTGTTCTGAACGTGTGTAAGGTAGACTACACTAAGCTGTCATATTCAGTAGTTTAGATACTAGCTATACTAAATGCATTTTCCACTTACAATGTGTTTATCAGGATATAACTCTGTAGTAAGTTGAGAAGTATTTGTATGTGTGTATATGTATATGAATACATGCATACACACACATATATTGCATATATTTCTCTGGAGAGATGTGACCAATACAACAGAGTTTTATTGTTTTTGTTTTTTCCTTTTGGCACTTTAAATATGTCATTTCAATGCCTTCTGGCCTCCATGGAGTCTGATGAGAAATCAGCCTCTCATATATGTGATGAGTCACTTCTCTCACTGCTTTCAAGATTTTCTCTTTGTCTTTGTCTTTTCACAATTTGTTTATAATGTGTATTAGTGTGAATCTCCTTGAGTTTACCCTGCCTGGAGTTAGCTGACTTCTTGGATATGTATTTTTATGTCTTTCATCAAATCTGAGAAGTGTCCACTTGTTATTTCTTCAAATATTTTTTCTGCCCTTTTCTCACCTCATCCTGGAACTTCCAATATGTATACATTGTTTTTCTTGAAGGTGCCCCACAGGTCTCAGGGACTCTGTTAATTTTTACATTCCTTTCTGCTTCTCAGACTTGGCAATCCCAATTGTTCTGTCTTCAACTTTGCTGATTCTGTCTTCTGCTTACTCAGATCTGCTGCTGAACCTGTCTAGCGAATTTTTCATTTTAGTTATTGTACTTTTCAACCAACTCCAGAACTTGTTCCTTTTTAGAATTTCTATCTCTTTATCATTATTTTCTGTTTGTTCATTCAGAATTTTTCTGGTTTCTTTTAGCTCTTTGTGGCTTCCTTTGGCTCTTTGAATATATTTAAGATAGTTGATTTAACATCAGTCTAATATATAGACTTTCCCAGGGACAATTTCTGTCAGTTAATTTTTTTTCCTTTGAATGGACCATACTTTTCTGTTTCCTTATATGCTTTGTGATTATTTTTGTTGAAAACTAGAAATTCAGATATAATGTATTATCTCTAAAAATCAGATACTCCTCCTTCCCAGAATTTGCTGTTCCTAATTATCGAAGCCTTAGCTTGTGGTCTGCCAATGTTTTGACTAAAGTCTGCTCAAATACCAAAACAAACAAAATAACAACAAAAAAAAAAACTGCCACTTTTTGTGTATTTGTGCTATGTTGAGGCACTCCTTTAACACTTAGCCAGGTTATTTACAATTCTGCTTCAGTCTTTTTTCTCTTCTTTCACTGAGCCTATATACTAGCCATTGGTGTAAGCTTAGGGTCTTCAAGATCTTTTCTGAGCATGCATCCTGTTCTGAGCCTGCACTGGCTTTCTAAATTCCTCAGTATACATGATTGCTTTTGCATGCCCTAATTTCTCAAAGAAACTCTCCTCAGCTTTTCCTTCTAGGCATTATGAGATCTATTGTGTGTCTCAACTGTAATCTTTTGCCTAGGCAGCTGCCGGTTTTTCATTTGCCTTACAATATTTTTGAGCACTGCCTACGGCTTTTCTACCCTGTGTGAGTTCCAAGTTAGGCATATAAAGACAAGTGCCTTGTGTCAGTCCTTCAGGAAACCCCTAGATGGGTTAGAACAGAAAAACGCAAGAATTTGCAAATAAGGTATGCTCTGCTCCCTCTGGAATCAAGAACGAGGGTCCCATACTGGTAATATGGGCTGTTGTCTTTAAGACTGCTACCAGGTCAGGGAGAGGGTGGTGGCAAGGACAAATAAAAATGCCACAAAGGTTTTCTACTAGTTTAAAGTTGTTTTTTCCAGTGGTTTCTCCCACTAATGCCAGTTCTGGCATGTCTCTCTTTCTTCTCTTATTTCTCTAACAATCTTTGTTTTAAAACTTTAAAAAAAGATGTATTTTTCTTGATTCCATGTTCACTTAGTTGCTGTAGACCTTTGACTGTTTTGTAGAGTTTTGACAAAGTTGGTTCTGACAGTTTCTGGTTGTTTTTTCCATGTTTCTGTGGAGGCATGGGAGTTTGAAGCTGTCTGTTCTGCTGTTGTGTTGATGTTTGCAGACACTTTTAATTGTGTTCCCCACTGCTACCACAATTGGCCTGACTGTATGAGTCCCATTACACCATTTACATACCAAAAAGTATATTAAAGCAGAATACATAAAAGAACATTTTGTTATTAATGTAATGTAAAGCTTAACAAGTATTAGAGGGGAAACTCTAGTTTGCCCACAGTCCTATCAGTGACCTCTCCCTGGTCACTTGTCTTCTGCCTATGTTCTTGGCACTAATGGCAGGGAGATGGGATGAGCAGAGGGTAAGCACAGGGACTCTGAAGTTCAACCAATCTGGTTTGAATTGGGCTGAACCATTTAGCAGCTCTGTGGTCAAAGTCAAAATCAAGTAATTTTACCTTTATACGCTTCTGTTTACTTGGCGATAAAAGATGAATGTGAATACCTACCTCCAAGATGTGAGATTCTGGTGACAAAATGTAAGTAGAGTAGTAAACACCATGCCTGCACATGGTAAGGGCTCCACAAGAATTAGTTATTATTGTTCCTGAGGGAGGGTCATTGGGAAGAGGTGGAGGGGGTAGCTTGGAGCACTTTTGGAAGCAGCAAGCTGTAGTCTTGTTGGAGGATAATATGCAACAAAGGAGTCAGGCCTGTTTGCCCCTGGCAACAGGGAGCCAGCAAAGGTCCTTTAGCTAAAGAATAATGAGATCAGGGATGTACTCTTAAGAGTTCAGCTCTAAAGTAAGAGATTTAAGGAGAAGTTGGGGTGGGAGAAAGGAATTATTAAGAAATACTAAGCCAGTGGTTAGAAATTATGTTCTGAAGTTCGAGAGAAAGATGAAAGCAGGAGATTTGAATCAGGAGTAGTTATGACCTTAAATGATATCTATATGCAGATGACTTCCAAGTTGATATCTTCAATCTGGACCTCTTGTTGTCACTGGTATGTTAAGTAGCATCTCAGATTTAATATGTCCAAAATGTTCAAACTAGACTTGTAATACCCAGCCGCACCAGCAACTCTGCTTGCTTTCCTGTCTCTGCTCACAGCAGCTCCAACTTGTAGTCACTCAGGCTGGAAACCTTGCAATCTCTCTCACTCTTCTCTTTCCCTTACACTTCTTGTTTAGTCTGTCAACACTTCTTGTCAGCTTGGTCCTCAAAATATGTCCAGAACTCAAACCTTCTTACCCTTCCTCGCCACTTCCTCTACATTTTTGTCCAACCTCCATCATTTCCTACCAGGATTACTGCTCTGGCCTCCTGACAGAGTCCCCTGCAACTTACCCTTGTCCCCTGTAGTCTATTCTCAGCACCAAAGTCAGATGATCCTGGTAAATCTAAGTCACAGCATGGTCTTTACCTCTGAAAACATTCCTGATTAGCTCCCAGCTTACTCAGGATAAAAGCCAAAGACTTACATGGCCTATCAGGCCCTCATGACCTCCCTGACCTCACTCCCTCCTGCCACTAGTTACCCGCCCCCCATTTCACTCCCTCCTGCCACTACTTACCCACTCCCCTGGCTCACTGCTCCAGCCATACCCACCTCCTGCTGGCCCTTGAATACTCCTAGCCAACTTCTACCTTGGGTTTGGTAGTTGCTCTGCATGGAATGGTCTTCACTCTTAACTTTCTCAGCCTTGGGATAGTCCTCAAAAGTCACCTTCACAGACAGGCCTTCCTTGAGTAGCCCACCTAAAATGTCCACACTTCCCTCTGCCTCCTTCTTCCTGATTTTCCTTCCTTCCTCATTTCTTCTTAGTGCTCATAAGTATCTAACACACATTTACCTATTTACCTGATTAGCTTTCTCTCCCACTTGGAGGTGTGAGGGGGGACCCAGAAAAACCAGAATTGTTTTTGGAGAGCAGGCTCCTTATGGAACAGCTTCCCCCACTGTAGCGGGAACATAGAGAGGCTGTGACACCGAGGCTGTTTTAGGAAGTATCAGGTTTATTTACGTTGGTGGACTCGGTGGGCTAATGCTCCCAGGCCAAGCATTCCAGGAAGGGAGGAGAGGGGTCTTATACCCCAGTTCAGGTAAGTGGGGGGGTCGGGCTGAGTGATTACACATTTTCTTTGGAATTTACAAGGTTGTACTCAGCAAAATCAGATCTTTCAAAGAACAAATGGTCTCCAGGAAATGCATGGCAAGCAGGGTTGTAAACTGTCAACTTCAAAAAGAGGGGATTTGGATAAGTTTGTGAATTGGTCACTCTTTTGCATTTCCAAGAAAACCATTCTCCGCTGTCTGGCAGGTTTTCAGAGCTTGCCAATTGATCTCTCAAGGGGAATAGTTTTGTTGTTGTTGTTGTTTGGGTTTTTTTGAGTTGGAGTCTCACTCTGTCACCCAGACTGGAGTGCAGTGGCCGCTCCCAGCCACCGCAGCCTCAGCCTGCTGGGCTCTGGCGATCCTTCCGCCTCAGCCTTCCAAGTAGCTGGAACTACAGGTGTGCGCTACCATGCCCGGCTTATTTTTTGATTTATTGTAGAGATGAGGTCTCGCCAAGTTGCCCAGGTGGGTCTCGAACCCACGGGCTCAGGCAGTCCACTCACCTCAGCCTCCCAAAGGTGCAGGATTACAGGCTGAGCCACCATGCCCGGCAAGCAGAATAGTTTTAACTGCTATCAGCTCTCTTTCTGCCACACCACTAGGCAAGTGTTCTGGGAATCCATCAGCATCAGTGTACGAGCTAGCATTGTTGTAAGAGGTTGTGTTCAGCTTCAGGGAATTTTTTTGGGGTGGGGTAGGGATTCTTTCAATGGTTTTGCTCATTTCATAATGGGTGATTTACAAGCATACCTGCCCATACCACATTGAATGTTCAGCAGTTTTTGATAAAACTGGCATGATCTCTGTGTCCCACCCTCCCTATTTACCCAGTCTTGCTCCAAGTGACTTTGTTTTTGTTTCCCCAATGAAAAATGTCCTCAAAGGGACATGCTTTGCCATTGTGGAAGAAGTGAAAGAAAAAAACAGCAGAAACACTAAAAGGCATCAAAATCAGTTGAGCAGTAAAAAACAAATCTTGATAGGTGTATTGCATCAAATAGAGATTGAAGGTGATTGTCGTTTAAACATGTAAGAATAAACTTTTTATAAATAAATTCTGGGTATTTTTAGGTTCCCCCCTTGTATGCTTTACAGGGGGAGGTGCAGGGAATCTTGTCTTTTCTGTTCTCTGCTGGATCCCAATGCCTATAATTGTGCCTGGCATATTATAAGGATCAGTAAACATTAGATAAGTAAATCAACATGCAGAAAGTTGAATGCTAGACCTACAGGAGGTAAGATTGTCAAGGAAGGGAGGGAAGATAGGACTGGGAGACAGCAGCAGGACGTTGGAGGTGGTCCCTCTGAGGGGCAGAGAGTGTTAAGAGGTGCTGCCAGAGGAAGAGCAGGCACAGAGGTGGGAGAGAACTGGAGGCACAAGAAGCCAGGTGACGCGATTTCAAGAAGTGTCCAATGGGTTCCAAACTGTTGAGTAGGCGTTATCTCCAGAGAAAGATGAATTCATGGCTGATGAAGGACTTAGAAAGAGTGTTCTCGTACATTTAATAGAAGGGTAAATTGGACAGCAAACTTGGAGGGCAACTTAGCAGTGTCTGTTAAAATGTAATCACATACTGTGGAGTCCACCTTTTCCATTTCAGTTTCTTCCTTATAAAAGAGAAAAAAACAGGTATGTTCAAGGAGGTATGCTGTGAATGTTTCCTACAACATTTTTGTAGGAAAAGTGAAAAATTGGAAACAAACAGAAAAAGGAATGGCTAAATAAATTACAACACATTCATCGTGTGAAATACAATGCAGCACTGAACAATAACACAGCAGTTCCATGTATGTTGTTGACAGGACTGGGGCACCATGATACAATGGTGAGAGAATAGAGCATATTCCTGAATGCCAGGTACACTGCCACTGAAAAAGGCAGGGAGAGAGAGAGAGAGGAAGATATAGGGGTGATCTAAAACCTTTTGTCCTTTTCTATAATTTTTAAGGTTCTTTTTAAAAAAATAATGTGCCTGTATTACATTTACAGTCCAAGAAATTTTAGAGTTTAAAATATATATCATTTCTTAGTAGCAATAATATTTTAAAGAAACAAGAGAGGAGACGAGTCAGAGACGGGTTGGGGAGCACCAGATTATTCACTGAATGTGCTGATGGCGTCTTGACCCCAGAAAGGGCAGGCTTTGGAGTGGATGGGCTAAAGGCTTCCCTATAGGAAGTAAAGGAAAGGGTGGAGAGGACACAGCAAGAGCGAAGGCAGTAGTGGCTCTTGCTACAGCAGGGGAGGGGAAGGAGTATTTTGAGAAGATCAAGGGGAGCATTATTATGGTTGAAGAAGACTTGAGGATTGCAAGGTATCAGCAGGTGGTTGATTTATAAAGTAAGCTCTGTATGCCTACGAATGATAACTGACGTAATATGGGCAGCCAGCATTTACTGAGGGCAACAAGAGCCAAGGTATTAACAGCAGCAAAGCAGGAAGCATCTGCTCTCCCCTACATCCCCCTCCCCCACACACTTTAGACCCAAAACCAACATCACAGCAAGCAGACAAGTCAAGAGTGGTCCATTTGTAGGCCCTCATCTGTAAAATCTGCATCTGAATTCTGTGAATTTCTTTTAAAATCATAGCTCTTTATTGTTTCCCGAAGCCCTGCTGGCTTTGGAAATATGCCTGATCTTTTCTGAACTTACCACGCCTTAAGCAATCTGAAAATTTTTGTTCTCTCTTCATTATCCATGAATTATAATAGCTCAGCAAAAATGTCTCTTCTATGGCCTCAATATTGATGAAGCCAATCTAATGCTTAACAAAAAGTTCTAAGTAATTTCCCTGGCCATGTGGGAGTGCCAAATGACCCACTCGAAGGAATTGGAAGGAATTGAAACCAACCCTTAAAAATAGAATCCACCCTTATTTAGCTGAGACATGCTGTGTGGCATTCTCCTGTCCCTAGCTACACATTAGTTGCCCTCATTAGTGGGCATGGGCACTGCCCCTATGCTGAGTAGAGGAGGGAGAGAAGTCTGTCTGTACACCTTGACTTCCTGACCAGAGGCATTTAAATCACTCACAGATGGTACACAATTCCACCAGCACAGGAAAGGAAGGAGTCCTGTCCATATCCCTTTAGTTTATCTAGATTCCCCTTGAAGAATGAGGTGCCACTTCAAATAGGTGAGTGTTCCACGGGTAGCCTTACAGCTTCTGGTTGATTGATGCTGGAGTTTAGCCACTGCCTTTGCACAGACTTTGTTTCATAGAGTATGTTTATCTGACCTTTCTTTGAATAGACAACTCCACAGCAGCTCATAGGAAGAAATGGGTCCTCCACAGTAGAGAGGTGACATTTGGATGAGCTGTAGGAATCCTGGGGCATCTTGCCTTTGATCCCTTAAGACTGCACTGGCCACCCTACAGCTGGCTCAACACATCCTGGGCTGATGGGAAGGGAATGTCCTCTGGTTAAATATATGACGGGAAGGGAATGTCCTCTGGTTAAATATACGCTGAGGTGGTTTATCATAGCTTTAATAAGAATCAGACTTAGGTGACTTGAGGCCAAAAGGAGTCATAGTCAGTGTCCAGCACCATTCTGAGTTTGCTTGTTCAATGAACCTGTATCAGTACCAGGCACCTGGAGGAGGGCAGATGGGGATTGTAGTCCCCATTAGTTTGACTTCATCAATACTGAGGCCATAGAAGAGACATTTTTGCTGAGCTATTATAATTCATGGCTAATGAAGACACATACCCTTAAAGACCACAAGAGCTTGTGCTTTGCAACCCTCTAGAAGGTAGAGTGGGGAGCAGTACCATCTCTCAAGAGAATTTCTTTCTATTGAGCTTAATTTGCTCACATAGGTGGTAGACCCCCATTATTTGGCACCCCCAACTTCATACAGTGGGTTATTCAGTGAATCAGATCCTATTTCTGAACTATGTCATGCCATGTACGAGTGATGCTGTTCTCATAAAACAAACTTCAAACCCAGAGGCAACATGAGGCTCAGGCAGCCAGATCCTGCAGTGGGGACCATGGACAGGGTGCTGGCCTCCTGAGGTCTGCTCCTGTAGGCTGCTCCTCGCCTACTAGAGGTAGCCCTGCGCCCTTTTTGTCTCCAGAATCCCTCAGGCCTTAGTGAGTCGACATTGGTTGTTAACAGGAGAGTGGCAGCATCTTGCCCCCAAAGGCAGGGTATGAGGCAGGAATGGGGAAGTTATTTTGTTCCTGATTTCTTCCTGTTAAATGGAAGGAATGTAAACTGAACAAATTAAATTCAGACAAATGCAGTAACCCCCTCCTGAGGGAGTGCTACTGAGGGAGTTTGGGGTTCCAGAAACCTCTGCCAGTAGACTGACTTTATGTCTCCCCAGATGATCAGCCGCCATTCTAGACCAGCTGGATGGCTTCATTTAAATAAGTCCTGGTCTAAGCTGAGTGCGTCCTTCTAAGTTGTTTAAGAACAAGACACTTAAACAGCAGATACAATATCATAAACATGCCAACGCAAAAGATGTGGGCATTCTTCAGAGAGACATTAGCTGACGCAGGTCAATTAGGGCCGCCACTGGGTGCCCAGGGAGTGCTACCTTGTTAATGGAGATCCTTGCTGAGTCTCTCTGAAGTTCCTTTCCAGAAGTGAAATTTAAATCACGCAATTAAAATGCTCACAGTTGGTGCTGGATGTTCTTGAACTGATTGAAAGATGAAGAAGTGGACACACCAACATCTTGAAACAGCAATTGTCTCTGTAATTAAATACAATTAACAGACATAACTGTCTGCTTTTCTCCACATAAGACTGATTGAAATGCTAAAAAAAAAAAAAGGCCCCCCCACCTGATTTCTCTTGGCAATCAGCACATCTACTCTAGCCTTGATGTTATTGGGTGAACATATACAGAAAATTGGGGTGAAAACATGTTGGAGAAAATAGAGCTGTAGGCTGTCCAATGCACATCGTTTTTTTAGACCACGTACCCTTCCATTTCCACAATGGAGACTAAATCTAACAATTTTTCTGTGACTGATCTCTGGAAAAGGGCCATTCAATGTGATAACCAAAATGTAAATTCCAAATGTGAGAATAAAAGGTGAGTTCATTAGCTTTTTTTAAAAAAAGTTTCTCCCTGATTATAATAAGTAATCTGGAAAATACTGAAAAAAGAAAGAAGAAAGGTTTCACTGAGCATGGTGACTCACGCTTGTAATCCAAACACTTTGGGATGCCAAGGCAGGAGGATTGCTTGAGCTCAGAAGTTCGATCCCAGCCTAGGCCACATAGTGAGACCTCATCTCTACAAAAAAATTAAAAAAATTAGCCAGGCATGGTGGCATGTATCTGTAGTCCCAGCTATTTGGGAGACTGAGGCAGAAGGATCATCTGAGTCCAGGAGGTTGAGGCTGCAATGAGCTGTGATCAGCGTGATTATGCCACTGCACTCCAGCCTGGGTGACAGAGTGAGACCCCAACTCAAAAAAAAAAAAAAAAAATCACATAATCTCACCACAGAGAGATAATCATTGGGTATTTCTTCTTCCTTAAATACATATTTGAATAATATTGGCTATATAGTTTAATATATATAAAATATATAAATACATAAAATATATAATATATAAATATAAAGAGTAAATTAAATATATGTTAATATATAATACATACTTGTATCCTGATTTTTTTGCTTATATTACAAGTTTTTTTATTAGAAAGTTTATAAACTTTTTTAAATGTCCAAATAAAATCTCATCATATGGCTGTACCACTGTTTACTTGACCATTTTCTTATTATTGGACATGTAACTTATTCACAGTATTTTGCTGTTATAATAATGCAGAAAAAACATATTGCTGCAAAAATCTGCCAGTATTTCTGATTTTTTTCCTTAGGAAGCTTTCTTTTAAGTGCAATTTCCTGGAACAAAGATTAGAATCGGTTTTGAGGCTTGTGGTATGTACTGCCAAATTGCCCTTCAGAAAGGTGGCCAAATATGTATTTCCATCCACAGGGTAAGAAGTTGCCTGATGCCCATGTCCTCTCTATCACAGAGTACTGTCTCTATAAGATTAAGCTTCTGGAAAGCCCAATAGCCCCTTCTTAGAGAAACTCATTGTTTAACAGATTATCTGGGTCTGGGGCAAATCAAAACCGAAGACTTAGACCTCTGGCTAAGTCAGAATTGCTTAGACCTCTGGCTGTGCTTCCCTGCGAAAGTGAGAGTACCTGAGGCCAGCATTAGGTAAGTGCCTACCAGGGTGACTGAGTTATACCATTCAGTAACTAGAGAGGCAGACAAGCTGCTATTGTCCATGAGGACATTTACATATCAGGTCAATCTGGAATCTGACCCCATGTCACCTAACTCTGTATTTTTAAGCTGTGTTGGCCAAAGATGGACACCAGGTCATCCTAGAAAAGATAGAAGACTGGAACTTGGTAGAACTCATGGTGAATGAAGAAGTCATCTTCCGCTGCAACATTAAGGACTTGGAGTTTGGTAAGCTCTTTAGCAAGGTTTCCAGCCAGCATTTTGCCTCCTCTGAGGAGTCCCTCAATTTCTATTTGAAATAGTCAGTATGTTGTGCCTAGATTTGGCTTCTTTCTTTCTGAGTTTTAAATTCATACTAAAAGTCCTATACCCTATGGCACATACAAGAGAGCATCCCAAACCGCACATAGTAAAGTGCTGGAGAATTAGCTCCTTCCCAAAACACTGGAAACAGAATAAGAAGGAAAATGAAGTTAAGCCTTGGACTTCTAGTGATATGATGGAATTTAAAGATATTTGGATTTTTTGCACTTTAATAGTGTGTGTTTTATTATTATTTGCTTTCAGAGCAATTTTTGTTTCATTTATTTATTCTATCTAGACTTGATAAGACAATTAGAGTCAATATACCAGCAGGGCATGTCATAATCAGCAATGTTCTAGGGATTTCTTTGCCCAGAGAGCTCTGGCCTGGCAGGCTGTCTCCCTGTACTCAAAAGTAAAAGCTTTTGCAATCTACTGATACTCTATTAAAGACTAGTTAACATTATACGTACCTGTGACCTTGGGAAATACACTCCAGGTAGAAGCCATATGTATGACTACTGTGACAACAAAGTGTATATAAAGCTGGTAAAAATTAAATTATATCTATTTCCCTAGGAGGTGATGGTAAACTAGACCCACTGTGTGAAAAGGCCAGGACTGCCGTGCTGAATGCCTACTGAGCTCCTCGCAGAACAGCAGTTGCCCAGCCATTCTGTGATACAGGCAGAAATGGCCATGCTGGGGTGTAGACACTGGTTTCTTCCAGTCAGAACAGGAAATCGCCAGCCTGTCCTTCGGTTTACATAGCATCAGGTTTCTCACCTGGCTATATAGGGGCCTGCAAAAATAATAAAATCACATCATTTGTAGCATCTTTCACTCTCAACCCATAGGGATAACCCTCAAATATCAGGTACACATCAAGCTGAAGGAAATAATAAAATACAATCAAATAACAAGGCACCATCCCTTACTAATAATTCATAGTTGCCAGAAGCATCCGAGATTCTACTTTGTAGTAGCAGAGAGTAAGGAACAGGTGAAATTAAAGTCGGGCAGAGTCCTTTGAAAGTCTGAACCAAAAATTAATGTCAATATTTGGAAACCTAGCTATTCCTACAGATTTATTTCTGACTCCTGATGGAATAAATATTTTAAATTGCTAATATAAAACTAGCTGAAATAAAATCTTCAGTTGCTTTCATCAAAACAACTGCCTTCTTTTGCATTAGAGCATCCTCTAGGATTCTCTAAGGAGGGCACGAAAGAGTCCTGGACAGAACATGAAATGGCTCCTAGTCCCTTTGGAGGAGAACACAACCCCGCAGAGTTAAAGAGGGTTTTAGCTACCCTCAGTGTACAAATCAGTCATGTCAAAATTATGTGTTTTTTACTTCCAGGTCCTATGCACCAAACTGCAGTACTTTTTCTTTTTTTTTAATTTTTAATTTTAAACATGTGGGGTACAATTCAGGCCTAGGAATGCAAATGTTGATTATACAGGTACCCTTGTTGATAAGGTGTGCCCTTCCCTCCCCTGGCAGTTTCCCTCAACTGCCAATCCCACCCGCCTTCCCCTGGCAGTGTCCCACTACTGCCAATCCCTTTCTTATAGTATTACAATAGTCATTCAAAGTCTGCTTATGAGTGAGAACATGTGATACTTGGTTCTTTGTTTCCATGCTAGAACACTCGGTATTAGCGCCTCTAAATCAATCCAAGTTGTTGTGAAGTTCATAGTTTTGTCCTTCTTTATGGCTGTGTAATATTCCATCATGTATACCACATTTTAAAAAATCCAGTCCTCTTTCGATGGGCAGCACAGTCGGTTCCATGTTTTTGCTATTGTGAATAATGCTGCAGTAAACATGTGTGTTCAGGTATTTTTTCATAGAGTGATTTGAGTTCTTCCAGGTATATTCCCTGTAGGGGGATTGCAGGGTCATATGGGAGGTCATATTCTTAACTACAGAGTAGAGTAGAATGAGAAATGCCGATATTTATCTAATGACATTAAACATGAGGTCACTTCTCAAAAGAAGATATACAGGCAACCAACAGACACATGAAAAAGTGCTCAGCCTCACTAATCATCAGAGAAATGCAAATCAAAACCACATTGAGATACCACCTAACCCCAATAGGAATGGGCATTATTAGTAAAACAAAAAATAACAGATGCTGGCGAGGATGCAGAGAAAAGGGAACAAACACTCGTACACTTCTGGTGGGAATGCAAACTAATTCAACCTCTATGGAAAACAGTGTTGCAATTTCCAAAATAACTAGAAATTGACCTTCCATATGACCCAGCAATCCTCCTACTGGGAATATATGCAGAGGACCTCAAATCATTCTACAAAAAAGATACCTGCACATGCATTTTTATTGCAGCACTATTCACAATAGAAAAAACATAGAACCAACCACACTGCCCATTGAAACAGAACTGGATTTTAAAAAATGTGGTACATTTACACAGCCATAATGAGGACAACATATGGATTTCACAGCAACTTGGATGGATTTAGAGTCTATAACACTCAGTTGTCTACCACAGAAACAAAGAACAGAGTACCACATGTTTTCACACATAAGTGGACCCTGAACATTGACCATAATACTATAAGAAAGGAATTGGCAGTAGCGGGATACTGTCAGCGGGGAGGGGAGGATACAACATCAATAAGGGTACCTGATCTCAGCCCAGGCAAAGTGGGGCCCAAAGGGAGACCCAAACTTTACCTGTATGATGTCCACTTGTATACCTAATCCTGAATTGTACCCCACATCTTTAAAATAAAATTTTTTAAAAATAATAAAAATAAATAAATAAACATGAGGTTATGGTAAGAAAGCCTCACACCCTATAGAAGAAAGGTTCTTTAACAGAAGACTCTGGCCCTGGGCACCCTGTTAAAAACACAGGGATTTCGGAGCCTTCAGAGTCACAGTCTGGTTCTGAGCAACCCCAAGTCTCACTCCACCTGGGAGCAATCCTAACTATTACCCCAGGCAGCCTCAAACCCTCCTGCACCCCAGAACTTCAAAGGCCACCCAAACTTGATGAAACCACTTGCACAAGTTCTTTCTCATGTGTAATAAAATAGAGGATATAATTTTAAAACCCTAGCCCAAAAGCTTCACTTGATGGAGTTGATTCAGAGATTCCAAGCCACTTAGAATGCTTCAGAAATATTTATTCCTCTCCTTACTGAGAAACCAAGGTTCAACAAAATTCTTTTTTTCCCAGTTTCTGGTACTGGTTTTCACTTGTATTTGGTAACCACAGATTTAGTCGCTTTTTGTCAAAGACCATCTTAAGCTACTATAGATGTAGTATTTCATCTTCGTTTCAATATAAACATTTTATTACAAGAGAAATCCATTTTTATTCAAGAAAAATGGAAAAATATAGATAATGATAAAGTACAAATTTATAACATTTTGATGTATTTCAATTTGGGCTTTTTCTATTTAAAATGTCTGAATAGTAAATGGTACTGGGAAAACCGGCTGATCACATGCAGAAGATTAAAACAAGACCCCTACCTATCACTATACACAAAAATCTATCCTCTAAATGGATAAAAGACCTAAATCTAAAACCTCAAACTATAAGAACCTTAGAAAATGCAGGAGACATCCTTGTGAAAATGGAACTGGCAATCAATTCCTGATGAAAACCCCAAGTGCCCATGCCATAAGAGATAAGATAGACAAGTGGGACCCATCAAATTGACAAGCTTCTGCAAAGCCAAAGAAACCATAAAGAGAACAGGGAGACAGCCCACGGACTGTGAAAAAATATTTGCCAACGGTATATCTGACAAAGGCCTGATATCTAGGATCTACAAAGAACTCAAATGTGCTGAGTGTAATCTCACATAGATTCTAAGAAAAAAACAAACAGCCCATTACAAAGTGGGAAAAAGATATGAATAGACACTTCTCAAAAGAAGACATACGAGCAGCCAATAGATACGTGAAAAAATACTCAGCCTCACTAGTCATCAAAGAAATGCAAATTAAAACTACACTGATATACCACCTAACTCCAGTTAGGATGACCATCATTAATAACTCAAAAAACAACAGATGCTGGAGAGGATGCAGGGAAAAAGGAACACTTCTACACTGTTGGTGGGAGTGTAAACTAGTACAGCCTCTGTGGAAAACAGTGTGGCTATTCCTCAAGGATCTAAAAATTGACCTTCTATATGACCCCACAATCCCCCTACTGGGAATATCCCCGGAAGAATTCAAATCGCTCTATGAAAAAGATATCTGCTCACGTATGTTTATCACAACATTGTTCACAGTAGCAAGAACATGGAACCAACTGTGCTACCCATCAAAAGAGGACTGGATTTTTAAAAATATGGTACATATACATGATGGAATATTATGCAGTCATAAAGCAGGACAAAATCATGAACTTCACAGCAACTTGGATGGACTTAGAGTCTATAATATTGAGTGATATAGCACAGAAACTAATAACTGAATATCACATGTTCTCACTCACAAATGGACCTTGAACAATTATCATAATACTATAAGAAAAGGATTAGCAGTAGCAGGGAACTGCCGGAGGGGCGGGGGGTAGAGGCGGGATTGTCAGTAGTGGAGATCTGCCAGGGGAGGGGGGCACACCGCATCAGCAAGCGTACCTCCATAATGAACATTTGTATACCTAACCCCGAATTGTACCCCACATTTTTAAAATAAAAAAATTAAAAGAGAAAAATAAAGAAGTAAATAATTTTTAAAATTTTAAAATTAAAACAAAACAAAATAAAATGTCTGAATATTCATGAAAAGATAGAAATTAACTTCAAACATTTCGAATTACACTACCTGTATGCAATTTTGTGTATTTTTTTAACTTAATATTCCTATGTGACTAAAGCTTTTGCTGACTCTCTGAGCCTTCTGTCCTGAATCAGAAAATTTCTCCCTTTTTGAGCAGTGATTCCTACTTCACTGCCAAAACTGTTTCTGTTACGAAATGAAATTGCTAGCTTGCCCTGCATTTGGTATGGTAGTATCAGCTCCAAGGACTGTGGAATCCCAGCTCCTCGGGCTCTGCATCCCTGACATTGAACTTGGTGCCAAGCACTCCCCTTGGCAGCCCCCTCGCCCTTCTCTGGCATCCTTCCCCAGCCCAGGCCGTATTTGTGCCTTCAGAGCATTCCCACATAGAACCTGCCTTCCTTCCCTACATGACCAGAGCTGAAGGGCAGGTGAAGTGAGATTACACACAGATTCTAAGAAAAACCCAAGATCCCTGTGCCCAGAATTCTGAGTTCTAATTTATATCAAAGGCAAATGATGTGTGAATCAGCATTCCTGGGGAAATTCACTGAGGTTACCTTCAGGCGGTGGGATTGGAGAGGAGGGCAGAGTGGGGCAGAGCAAGGAGGCCTGCAGGACTATCCTGTCTTTCACACTGGGAAATTTTCAATGGTGGAATTTTTACTTTGTGTGTGAGTACATCAGGAGAACTTTTCAAATAAACATTAAAAATAAAATCAGCCGGGCTCGGTGGCTCAGCCTGTAATCCCGCACCTTTGGAAGGCTGAGGTGAGTGGATTGCCTGAGCCCGCGGGTTTGAGACCCACCTGGGCAGCAAGACCTCATCTCTACAATAAATCAAAAAATCAGCCGGGTGTGGTAGCACATGCCTGTAATTCCGGCTACTCGGAAGGCTGAGGCGGAAGGATCGCCGGAGCCCAGCAGGTCAAGGCTGCGGTGGCCGGGAGCAGCCACTGCACTCCAGTCTGGGCGACCGAGTGAGACTCCAACTTAAAAAATAAATAAATAAATAATAAATAAAATCAAGACTTTGACACAGAGGCCACCTGTCTATATGACCTAACCCTCCTCTCTCATTGATTAAGAAGAAATTTCTCTTTGGAAATGTCTGAAGAATATGCCATCATCCTCCTCCTCGTCCTTCTCCTTCACCTCTGTATTCTGTCTACTTGAGCATACACCTCCCTGCAGAGAACCTGGAAACACAGCTTGCTCCTCCTCATAGAAGGCAAAAGTGCTCTGAACTTCAACAGCTAGACACTGGGGTGCCTTGTAAAGCTTTTAAAGCACCACTTAATTAAATCACATTTTAAGTTTTATAAGACATCAAATCAAAGTCATGCTATTAACGTGTAAAGAAATTGTCTCTTTAGAAAAAAATTAGAAGCAGAGCTTCTAAGAGTTTTTAAACAAAATTTAAAATCTCTAAGCTTTTCCATCTAGTTTGAAATTTTAAAGAGAACAGATTTTCAAGGGGCCTTACTAGGATCCTGCCTGGGGCCCTCCTGGTTACATCTGTTTCCTTGGTGAGATGACTGTTAAATACCTTAACGATCCCTGCGAGAAGACCATAAAGAGAATTTCATTAAAAATCCATTCCCAAATGATCATAATATTGTAAGAAGGGGATTGGTAGTAATGAGAAACTGCTAGGGGAGGGGGTTGGGATTGGCAGTAGTGGAAAACTGCCGGGGGGGGCACACCTCATCAATAAGGGTACTTGCATAATGAACATTTGTATACCTAATCCTGAATTGCACCCCACTTCTTTAAAATAAAATGTTAAAAAATTTTTTTAAATCATAAAAAAAATAATAAGTAAATAAATTCTGCCAGGAGCAGGGGTGGGGTGGGGGCTGGATTGGCAGTAGTGGGAAACTGCCAGGAGGCGGAGGGGGGCACACCTCTTCAACAAGGGTATCTGCATAATGAACATTTGTATACTGAACCCTGAATTTTTCCCCATATCTTTAAAGTAAAAAAAAAAAATTTAAGATTATTTTTTTAAAAAATCCATTCCCAAGGTAAGTTGCTGGACATTTCAGCAGTAGGGGGATGGAGGAAGGACCTTGAAGGGACCCTTGGATCCTCAGTGGCAAAGGCTACTACCTTAGACACATGTCCTGGAAAAGATAATCCTGGGATTTGATACTTAAGTCCCCCTGCTTCAGACATTTAGCCACCAGCTCGTAGGCTCTGCAGGCTTTACAGGATTACAGGGGAAGAACACCTTGGGTGATGTCCTGTGGTTGCCAAGTTTCCAGAAGAAACACACCAGTTGGCCAGGTAAAAGACAAGAAAACCCCAGCTCTCTGGAATAAGGCATGGAGAAATATTTTTCCTAAATTATTTGAATATTGAAAGGCTAGTGGAAAAGAGTTTATTAGACAGTGGTGTAAACAGGGGCTCTAGTCACCACTGTTAACTAATTTTCCAACTCATAGGAAGGGGGACTGGAGTCATGCCCCGTGCAAACTAGAGTGCACACACCCGAGCCTATGGAGTTCAGGCAGCAGCAGGCTGAGAGGCACCAAGTTGATATAAGAAGACAGTAGGGCAGACAGCATAGTGAGTGCCAGGGGCACTGTCTGGAGGGGGAGCATGGGGAAGGAGGATGGGGGTGAACAGGCACCCAGGCTAATGGGTGGCTCCCACTCAGCTCCAAGGACGTTGTTATTGGTATCTACTGGAGGCAGATGTACTGGTATCAATCTTTTGAATTTTTTCAGAAAAGTTGGAAATCTGGATTTTTATTTGAAACTTTTGATTTTAAAGTGTTAGCTCAATTTTGTTTGTTTTTGCACCAACAGTAAAACTTTATTGAAAGACATTTTTAAAATAGCCCAATACAGTGTCAAGAAGTACCTTTTTTAATTAAATTTTTTATTTTGGTAGTTCAATTTTTTTAAAAAGTGCCAACTGAAAATAAAAAACAACCACATTTGTAGCTCACTGGCATGTTGATCACTTGTTCCCATTTGGTTGGACCACTCCAGTTTACGTCCTCAACCTAGATGCAATTTTCCACCTAAATTCCACAGTCATCCTTCCTGGGGGCCCATGGCCCTCCTGTCCACAGCAGTGGTGTGTGTAGACCACTCTTTGTTCCAGTGAAACCACTTGACCCAACCATTTGGTTATGCAAATGCAAAAGCAAAGACTGCAAATCTTAGAAATAAAGACATTTGAGAAGCAGAAACACTAAAAAGACTTACTATTCCCGCGAGTACAAGGAGGTTCAGTTGTAGGCAGAGTTGCCTTCCCCAGATCAGGTTGCCTGATGGGAAGTACCTCCAAGCAAGGTACTAGCTGACATTTGTACATAGTCACAGAACTTTGTGAACATGTGTGTCCCTGTTTGAGTGGCTACTTGGAGAAGGTCAAGAGCTGAGACCCAGCAGACTCAAGAATGGTAAGTCTCAACCCCTTCCTCACACGAGAGTGACCAGTCAGATGAAGCTCAGTCCAGACTGTACCACTGATGTCCCCACATATTATATTTAAGACCAAAGCTTCTGACTCCAAGCAGACTCTAGGCCCATTTCCATATTCTGATTTAATGGGTCTGGGATGGGACTCAGGAATCTGCATTTTTACATGTGCTCTACCTGATTCTGGTGCACATGGGAATCTCCACTCTGAGAGAAGTAGTATCAAGGTGTTAGGACAAGATCATGTCCCTTTAGATAGAGGTAGGCACTTTCCTCCAAGGAGAATGGAGTTGCCCTATTAGTCATCCTGGAAAGTGCTAGAAAAGCTATCTCTAGACGAGAGAAATGGGATGTTTCTTCCCTCTGGGCTGCATGTTTTTGGGCCTGGATTTCAGGGAGCCTAGAAGAGCTGGGAAATACTCCCAAGGGGTGAGAGAAACTAGTCTTCAAAGCTTTGGGGGTTTGGTTGACAAATATCCTGTGTCAGCATATCATCAGCATGAGCATTTATACCCAATCCTCCAGTCAACTCTTGCTAACAGTCACAGCTTTGTCTGAGCTGTGATGTGGAGAGGTCTACTCTTCTGCTAGGCATGCATCTACTCTTGGGATGGAAGGAAGGACTAGGGGAAAGGGATATACCTCCCAAATGAACACAGCAGCAGCAGCAGTGGTTTTCTAAGTCAGTTGCTCTGGAACCTGGTAGAAGTGAGTCCAGGCAATGTGGACCAGAGCCAAGAACAGTGAGGGAGACCATTGGAGCCCACAGCCCTCATCACCTCCCAGAGAAGTGGCACCTTGGAGAATGGAGCCTTATCCTTTGACCATGCAGGAGGACTCTTTTGAGCAAACTTGGGGTTTTATTGCTAATCTATCACTTGTACCCTGAACCAAGAAGAGCCAGGCAGTATTTGGGTTATACATATAAAAATTATTTGCCTTGCTATATAGAGTTGTTTATTAAAAACCACATTTACATTAGTGGACCTTTTACTTTGGATAAAAAGCCATGTAGGCACTCCTCACTTTGCAGAATAAGTATGCCCAGGAAAGGGTGGCAGGTGAGCAGTGATTCTTGAGAGTGGGGCAGGAGTTGAGAGAAAGGACACAGCTCCCTAAGACTGTAACAAATTTCAGCTTGTTTAATCTGCAGATACTTTCAGTGGAGACTGATATGATCACTCAGGGAGTGAACTTGCAGCTAACTGAACTTCTATCCCTGATGAGTGTATGTGTTGAATGGAGAAAACTAGATTTATATGTTTCGTATAAAGCATTTCTTCTTTTTCAGTTGACTTTTAACTTAGAAATATATTCTTGAACTGTTATAACTATTGTACTACCAAGTTGTTCTCCAATTCATCAAGGCTTGCATACCTTTTATGCCTGACCACTGACCTAGACCTTATTCTACATACATACAATCTGGTTATCTCAAATTTCTCATAGTTCCTCCAAGTAAACCATGGCCTTTTCTTTTCTCTGCCATTCTTATGCTGTTTCCTCCTCCTGGAACGGCCATGCTGACAAATGACATGAGACGTGTTCTCTGACAAAATTTTGCTCAGCCTATCAGACCCTCTTGGAGCCTTCCCTGTCCCCACTCTACTCCCACTCCTAAAACACCAAGTACATCCTCAGGGGTGCTTCCTGTCATGTGGTATCACATGCTGAGGATGCTGGCTTGCTGATCTCCCCAGTGCCTCAGCATAATGAGCTCATCGGTGAAGATGGTCTTTTCTCTTTGCCTTTATCTTCTGAATGAGTAGGATCAAATTCAGCAGCATGCTGAATTAGAAATAACAGTGGTTGAAACCAGTTACAAGTGGAAGTTGTGATGGCTAATTTTATATATCAATTTGACTGGGCCATGAAGTGCCCAACTATTTGGTCAAGCATTATTCTAGGTGTTTCTCTGATGACGTTCCTGCATGAGAGAAACATTTGAATCGGCAGAATAAGTAAAGCAGAATCCCCTCCCCAGTGTGGATAAGCCTCATCTAATCCATTCCTCATCCAAAACTGAATAGAACAAAAGGTGGGATAAGGGAGAATTTGCTTTTTCTCCCTGACTCTTTTTGAGACATTGGTCTTCTCCTGCACTTGACCTGGAACTTATACCACTAGCTCTTCTGGTTCTCAGGTCTTCCTATTTGGACTGAAACTATCTAGCTACACAAAGGAATGGGAATTGGAGGTATTCAGCCAAGTAGCTGTGTTCTGCTAACAGGATTTTTTAGTAAAGAATGGGGGAAGAACCAAAGTGAGGTAACACAAGATAGGTATTCACAGGGTGTGCGCTACATGCAGTAAAGGGAACTCAGTCATCACTGAGAGTTCAAGATGCCTAGTCTTGGGATAAGTTGAGAGTTTTAGGTCTGGGAAGATTTCTACACATTTCTAACGCTCTTCTCACCATACCTTTTGCCCCTGTTGGATACTAATGGCAGACTCATCATAAAACATCAACTCTCCCTAACTAATCTATAAATTTAATGATACACCAATAAAAATGCCAACGTAACTTTTGAAAACTAGACAAACTGATTACAAAGTTTATACTTAAATATAAAAAATAGCCCAAAATAGAATATAAATTTAAAAACTGACAGAGGGGAATGTAGTATATGATAAAGGGCTTTTTCAAATCAGCGGGGAAGAGGGCTTATTCTAAGTTGTTGAGTAAATCAATCATCATCTGGAGGAATGGCTTCATTCCTACCTACCCTTATCCTAGAATAAACTCCAGATGGATCAAATACATTAGTGTAATAAATAAAATCACAAACTTGAAATTTCATATATACCTGGAATAAAGAAGGCCTTTCTAAGCATGACTCAATACCCAAAGACATAGAAGAACAAATAATTATTTTATAAGAATAAAAATGGGTTTTTGTGTTTTTTTTAAAGAAAATAACATCAGAAGTTAAAGTACATGTGGGGAAAAGCATTTTCAACTCATATATTTAATCTATACAGAGCTCCCACAAATCAATAAGAAAAAGGCTAACAGCCCAACAGAAAAAAGGCAAAGAATGTGAAGAGATAATTCACAGAAAGGAAACATAAATGGTCCTTGAATGTAAGAAAAGATGTTTAGCCTCACTCCTAATAAGATCAATGCAAACTGAAACTGAGATACTAAATTTAAAAATGTGATAACACTCTATGTTAATGAGAATGTGGGGAATAGGCACTCATGCATTGATAGAGGCATACAAATTGATAAAACATCTGTAGAGCAATCTGGTGTTATTTGTCAAAAAATTTAAGATATATATCTTTTGATTCATAAAGGGATATATTCTAAAGATAATATATACATCTACACATACAAATGTATATGTATACCAAAAAAAAGTTGTAGCCTGACTTGTAACAACAAAAGACTGAAAGTTGCCCCATATCCACTAATAAAGGCCTGGTTAAAAGAACCCTGGTTCATTCATGCAATGGAGTCCTATGTGTCCAGTCAAAAGAATGAGAGAGACCTTTGGAGCACTATTATAGAAATATTTCTAAGATATATTGTTTAAGTTTTAAAAGCATGGTATGGAAGAGTCTATATAGTATGCTATAACTTATGCAAAAATGAGAAATAATGTACGGATATACATTGAATCTGCATAAAATATCAAAAAATAGGAAGGAGGAACAGTAGTGAGTGGGAGCTCTGTACACCCTATATATCCCTTTTCTCTTGTAAAATTTGTAGATATTATATTACCCATTCAAAAATAATGTTTTAAAAAATAAAGCAAGCTGGGCTCGGTGGCTCAGCCTGTAATCCCGCGCTTTGGGAGGCTGAGGTGAGTGAACTGCCTGAGCCCACGGGTTCAAGACCCGCCTGGGCAACTTGGTGAGACCTCATCTTCACAGTAAATCAAAAATTAACCAGGCGTGGTAGCGCACACCTGTAGTTTCAGTTACTTGGAAGGCTGAGGCGAAGGATCGCTGGAGCCCAGCAAGTCGAGGTTGTGGTGGCCAGGAGCGGCCACTGCACTCCAGTCTGGGTGACAGAGTGAGACTCCAACTCAAATAAATAAATAAATAAATGAGTTAAATACACAATTCAATTGGGTTTAGACTGACAGTGAAACCAGATGTCATTGAAACCAGGGTCATTGAAAACATGAAAAACAAAAAACAATTGAAAGACCATTTGGGCTAATGAGAGAATTCAATGTTTGGAAAAAAATCAAAAAGTCACTTGCCTCAAGAAATGGTGCTGGTACTAGATAGCAACATACAAAAAAATGAAGTTGGACCCCTACCTTACATCATATATAAAAATTAACACAAAATGGATCAAAGACCTATATGTAAGAACCAAAATTATAAAACTCTTAGAAGAAAATCTAGGGGTAAATCTTTATGACCTTGTGTGGGCAATGGTTTCTTAGATATCACACCAAAATACAAGCAACAAAAGAAAAAGATAGATACATTGGACTTTATCAAAATTAAAAACTTTTGTCTCAAAAGATACCATCAATAAAGTGAAGGGACAACTCACAAAATGGGAGAAAATTTTTGCAAATCATTTAGCTGATAAAGTACTTGGAATATAGAGAACTCTTACAACTCAATAAGAAAAAAATCCCGCCGGGCTTGGTGGCTCAGCCTGTAATCCCGCACCTTTGGCAGGCTGAGGTGAGTGGATTGCCTGAGCCCGCGGGTTCGAGACCTGCCTGGGCAACTTGGCAAGACTTCATCTCTACAATAAATCAAAAATTAGCCGGGCGTGGTAGCACGTGCCTGTAGTTCCAGCTACTTGGAAGGCTGAGGCGGCAGGATTGCCAGAGCCCAGCAGGTCGAGGTTGCAGTGGCATGGAGTGGCCATTGCACTCCAGTCTGGGCAACAGAGTGAGACTCCAACTCAAAACAAACAAACAAACAAACAAAACCCCCCCAAAAGGAAAAAGAAAACAATCCCAATTTTAAAATAGGCAAAGAATCAGAATAGGCATTTTTCCAAAGGCTAACAACCCATCAGAAAAAAGGCAAAGAATGTCAAGAGATAATTCACAGAAAGGAAACAATGGCCCTTGAATACAAACGGCTAACAAGCACATGAGAATATGCTCAGCAAAGCAAATCCACAACAACATACCATTCCACACTCATTAGGATGGCTTCTATCAAATACTTAGCAAATACTGGTAAGGATATTAAAAATCAGAACACTAATACACTGCTAGTAGGAATGTAAAATGGGCAGCCACTTTGGAAAACAGTCTCGCAGTTCCTAAAAAAAAAGTAAAACTTAGTTACCATGTGACCCAGAAATTCTATTCCTAGGTAAATGCCCAATAGAAATAAAAACATTTTGACACAAAAAGCTGTACACGAATGTTTATGGGATCATTTATTTGTAATAGTCAAAACTTGGAAATAACCCAAATGTCCATCAACTGATGAATGGATAAACAAAATGTGGTATATCCACACAGTAGAATATTAGTCCACCATTAAAAGGGATTAAATACTGATACATGCCTTGACATGAATGAACCTTGAAAACATGATGCTAAGTAAAGGAAGACTGTTTATCACATGAGTCAATTCATATGAAATGTCCAAATAGACAAATAGAGACAGAAAGTGAATTAATGGTTGCATAGGCCTGGAGGAAGGGAGACTGAGAGTGTGATAACTAAAGAATAGGGAGTTTCTTCTTTGAACACGATGAAAATGTCCTATAATTGATTGTGGTGATGGTTGTACAAGTCCATGAGCATATTAAAATCAATTGAATTGTTTATTTTAAATGAGTGAATTGCATGTATTTAAACTATATTTCAATTACCAAAAAGTCAATTGCCACCTTCCTTCAAATTATTTGAACAACAATTATTTGAAAGCAATGAGGCAATGTCTACATTTATCTGTAGGATCTGGATTTGCAAAAATGTCCATATCACATATATGTGAATGATTTTCTGATGTGTGTGTATAGTGTGTGTATACACATTTGCACAGGTAAAAATATGCCAAGAAGAACATTCTTGCTTAAGGCTATCTGAGAGCAAGTTGAGGAGGTAGGGAGGGAAACATTCCTTTTTATTTTATATACTTCTAGGTTGTTTACATTTTTTACAATGAGCTCATGCTGAAGCAAGCATTCTGAAGCAAGCAGTGGAGTGGCACAAACCAGGTAACACAAGGCATTTGAATAGTGTGTGCTTCTTGAAAACTGTCCTCAGAGAGACAGTTATTTTCCCTTGTTTTGAAAATGCTTCCAAAACATCTAATAGTATCTCAGTGGTTCTCTACAGAAATGGGGGGGGAAGCCCCACTGGCCTCATTGTATTTTAAACTGTTTTAAAGTTTTTCTCAATCTTTTGTTAGCAGTACAATAAAAAATAATAAAAGGCAAAAATTGAGCTCTTTTGCTGGCATCTATCAATTATCAAGCCCTCGTTATGTGCCTTACATGGATCGATCTTCTGACATAGTTGATCTTATCTAATCCTCACACGGGCTTTACACAGCACTACACAGCATTTTCTCTATTTAACAGGTGGGAGAAACTGGGTCTCAGTGGACATAAGGGACCCAGCCAGGCTCACTCACACAGGTGAAAAATGGTAAAGTCCCAAAACAGAGCCCATGTCCAGGGGACCCGGGCTGAAATGAGACCCAGGCTGTTTTTTGTAATATTCCCCAAACTGACACTTTTGAAGTCTATTTCAACAATAATGAATGACAAGGAAGAGCCATCTACAGAGTGTGTATAAGATAAACCAGGTTCATGCAAAAAAATGTCAAATTTCACCAAAATTTAAGCATTAGCCTAAATAACACCAAAGGATTTTCAGAGCAGCCGCTGATCAGCCTCTAAGACTTGACTGATTCTCATCTATAAAATGTTCCAGTCATTATCTATTCATTAGGGATTCAGTATCACTGGGGAAATGGGTTAAATGAGTTAAATACAGCCGGGCTCGGTGGCTCAGCCTGTAATCCCATACCTTGGGAGGTTGAGGTGAGTGGATTGCCTGAGCCGGGCAGGTTCAAGACCCACCTGGGCAACTTGGTGAGACCTCATTTCTACAATAAATCAAAAAATAAGCCGGGTGTGGTAGCGTGCGCCTGTAGTTCCAGTTACTTGGAAGGCTGAGGCGGAAGGATCGCCGGAGCCCAGCAGATCGAGGCTGCAGTGGCCGGGAACGGCCATTGCACTCCAGTCTGGGTGACAGTGAGACTCCAACTCAAAAAAAAAAAAAAAACATAAAATATAAAATAAATGAGTTAAATACACAATTCATAATGGAAAAAATCTGAAACTATGTGTTGATTACTATCTTTCTGAAGCAAGCAGTGGAGTGGCACAAACTAGGTAACACAAGGCATTTGGATAGTGTATGCTTCTTGGAAACTGTCCTCAGAGAGACAGTTATTTTCTCTTGTTTTGAAAATGCTTCTAAAATATCTAATAGTATCTCATCCCTTCTCTCCCAGCAGAACAGCGGGCTCCCTCCCCTGTTCCTTTATGACCCTCGTTCTCCATAGGCTTGGAACAAATGCCTGGCATCTTGTATCTGTGTGTCTGTCTTTTGAGAGGGTCAGAGAGCTCCTCAAAGCAGCAGCCATGTCATCTTTTATGTCTTTGTGCCTTCTACCCTAGAGATTAGCACAGCACTTGTTCCATTGTGAGCCCTCAACAAACACACAGTCGACAATAGAAGGCCATCAACATTCTATCCTGCCGGGGCTAGACACTACACCCCACACTTACTCAAGGAGCAGTATGGCATTCTTGCTTAATAAAGCATGTTGAGAAGTGTTTAAATGCCTGAGTGAAGAGTGCTTAGTAAAAACTGTTGCTGACATTTTCTTGGCACTTCTTTTTGAAGGATCAGTTGACCTGCTGGTGAAAATGTACCCCTCAGTTCTGGTGACTGAAGAGCCTTGTGACTGTAGGGCAGGGAAAACTTGGTCTCCTCCTCTGGCCACGGTGGTGAAGAGTGGCCTTCTGCAGCCTCTGTGCCTCTTCCTGCTCTCAGTCTACATCTGTGGTCCCCTGGGACTCTGTGCCCTGCTCTTCTGCTGCTGAAGCTTGCATCCGGATAATCAGAGTACAACATTGCCCTGGCCGCAGTGGTTGGCTTTACTTAGGCCAATATGAACTAGATTTCTTATCATTTGTGATAGGAACCAAAATGTTTTTCACTAGCTCATCCACTAAACTCAGTAGTGAGTGGATGAAATCAACCACTACTCAGAGCTTCCTCTCACATAGGAACCGGGCAGCTTCCTGCAGCTGTGGGCACATCTACTACAGTCTGGGACTTCAATCACCCAACTGCCCCTGCAGGAGCTGACTGCTTTATTCTCCCCCCAGGCTCTTTTCAGTCTCATCAAGCCCAGCCCTTTCCTCCTCCCCATTCCCCAGTGGCTCTGCCTCCTCCTCTTTTTCAGAAACAAACACTTGCCTATTTTCTTCTCATGCAGTTAACTCCTTCCCTTGCCTCAATTCTAGGCAAACACAGGCCACAGTTCCGGAAGCTTCATTCACCCTGTTACCTGTTTTGAGTAAGGAAAGCATAGCATATACTTCATCTATGAACAAGCATTCTCAGCAACCTGTGAGCGAACATGCCTTGCTATCCAGATTTTTTTAAACTGTGTTTCTGCGAGTGAAGTAGCTTGGCCATGGCCCCAAGGCTGGCTGGGGCCAGTGTCAGGGCTCAACCAGTTCTATGTGATGCAGGTGAAGCTGAGAAAACGGCACTGGTGAGCAGAGTGCTGATCAGTAAAGAAGAAAGCAATGACGATCACTAAGAACACTCAGACTCACTTCCTGACACACGGAGAAGGTGGTAGAACAAGCCAGGGCTTTTGGAAAAGCGCAGAATTATATATTGTGGGGGTTGTCCTGAGAAAAACAACTGTAGTCATGAAATGTTTGGGAAGATAGCCCAATATGTTGTTCAGTTTGTCAGTGATTGTTGCTGTTTTCCAGACAGCTTGACTTGCATGTCATGCGAGTTATGGCCCATCCCAGCGTGGAGTCGCCAGCATGGATGGCCACTGTATCATTCAAAGCGCACATTTCAACAGCTATAAAATTCCAGCAAAAAAGTGCCCCAAATCCCTTTACTGAACGAGACAATCTTGGGCACGCCTGTGTTTGAGAAAATGCTTTGAGGATAGCTCAAATAGAAGTATGTGTGTCATTTCATGGAACGGGGGCATGAGGGGAAAAAAAAGGTTGCTGTCTTCTTTGTCAGCCACACAATATGCACAGTTCAGGGGTGGAGATTCAGAGCCAGGATTTGAATGCCGGCTCCCCTCCCACTATCTGTAGTATTGAAAACTTAGCCTCTCCATTCTCAGTTTTCTCACCTATAAAACGGGGGTGGCAATAACACCTCCCTCCCAGGGCTATTATGAGAAGATAAAAGAACAGAAAGCACAGAGCCCACTGATACACAGTTAAGCCGTCAGTAAATGTTAGTGATCGTTACTCTGTTTGTTTTTGTACTTTTTAATTTTTACTCAAAAGACATATATTGCTTTTCCTATTAGGAAAAACATGAAGTTTGGTTCTTAGGATCATCTGCAGTCAAGCAGCAGCATCGGTTTTCTTTGGTCTTTCTTTCTGGGCCCAGCAGTTCTGAGAAGGAACCACAAACCAACTGACTGCAGGTATTTTCATTTTGCACTTTGTCTGGAAAGAAAGGTGACAAACAGCCTGCAGAGTTAGATAATTTGTAACATAGTTCCACCTCCACTGGAAAATGTTGAGAATTTCTTCCTATTATGCTGGAAATTTCCTTGGATATTCAAAAAGGAAACAGCTCACATCATTCGCTTCGCTTCACGCCCCTCCCATGTATGGAGAAAATCTCGTGAGCCCCAACCAGATCCACAATGACCAGCCTGGCTGGGCACTGAGTGACCGCCATGGACTGAGCACCGTGTCAAAGCTTTTCCTGCACTGCCTCACTTAGTTCTCACAACATTCTTATGAAGAAGCCCCTTAGTTCAGAGGCAGCATGGCTCAGGGGCTTAGAATAAGGACTCAAGCCGGGCTCGGTGGCTCAGCCTATAATCCCATGCCTTTGGGAGGCTGAGGTGAGTGGATTGCCTGAGCCCGTGGGTTCGAGACCCGCCTGGGCAGTGAGACCTCATCTCTACGATAAATCAAAAAATCAGCCGGGCGTGGTAGCGCGCGCCTGTAATTCTGGCTACTCGGAAGGCTGAGGCGGAAGGATCGCCGGAGCCCAGCAGGTCGAGGCTGTGGTGGCCGGGAGCGGCCACTGCACTCCAGTCTGGGTGACAGAGTGACACTCCAACTCAAAAAAAAAAAAGAATAAGGACTCAAGACCCAACCTACTGCAAGTGAATCCCAACTGTGTGACCTTAGAAACGTCCTAAGTCTCGTGTTACCTCTTTGAACCTCAAAATCTTGATCAATAGCATGAAAGTAAGACATGCCTCACAGGGTACAGTGAGGATTAGGGGTGTTATTCTGTGGAAAGGACCAAGCACAGTGGTTGACACCTAGTAAGGACTTGAAGGTACTTGATAAATAACAGCTTAATATTATTGTTCTCACATCTACCCAGGGTCAAGGTAGAATGGGCATCTATAGGTGTTCTGCCCAACATCCATATGCCTCAATTTTATTTGGGGACTCCTCTCATTCATTGCACACAGTCTTACATTAACTGTCAGTCAAGTTACCCCAAGAAAGATATGGATGGCCCAATACCAATGAGATATTGCTTTCTAACTCTTAAGGATAGGGAAAAATGATTGAAAGTAATTAGAAATCTAGAAATCAATCCTGGGAACAGAGCATGGCCAGGCTCTCCATTAGTTCCTGCTTCCCAGATCCTACATCTATTCTGGTCACACCGCTAAGCCCCTCCACCCCCACCCAGCTACTTTCCAGTCTTCCCACATGCAAATGACAGAGGTCATTTCTAAGCTGACAATGAAAGGACTCTGACATCCTTCAAGAAATCTTCCTACATCAGCATATCCCTCTGCTCCGAACACATAACAATGTCAGACAAAATTTTAAAAGAGGAGCATGTTAAGATATAGTCAGTTCAAAAGAAGATAAATACAGAAACAGGACAGAAGTGCAATGTAGGAAATGGTACAGAAGCCATAAGTTTCCTAAGGACTAGCGCCAGAGCTAGCAGGAAAAGAACCTGGGAGTTTGGTTTGTAACAGGTAATAGGACAAAAAGTATCCCATGTGAGATAGAGGACTGCAACCAGTCTCTCTGCTTTACGTCAGGTCCTGATCAGGAAATATGGCTGAAACTAACTCTGAGCCACTGCCTGGAACACAAGTTTATTTGAGGTTCTAGACCTAAATAGGAGGTTGGATAAAGAACCTATATTAATCAAGGTCCCCTGATACCTTCTTGTCTGGATCTGGGCTCTCTCTAGCATCACCACAGAACAGAACATAAAACTCCATTATAATGCTTAGTCCTAGATGGAGTTAGATGTACCTTAGTGAAGACAATCACAAAAAGGAAAAATGGATGCACAAGGCAGGAGAAAGAACAAAACAAATAAAAGACCTAAAACATCCTACTCAATATAAGCCAGCAAATCAACATCTCAAAATATAAGAGAAAATGCAGATACTGAAAAAACTAACAAAATCAACAATTAGAACATGAATTTGCTCCAGATAAAATTAAGGTTATAAAACAGTATGACAAATACTTCAAAATTATAAGCTGCTCAAAAATATTTTAAAATTACCATTCATTAAAAATAAAATACTTTTAAATAGGCAGAATAAAGAATGCATACTAAAATATCAAGCATATATGAAGCATTTAGGAAACTTAGAAAAGTATAGTAATTAAAATTTTAAAAAACTCACTAGATAGGATAAATTCTAGATAGAAACTAGTTGAGAAGAACTTCACTGAATTAGAAGATACTACTGCAGAATTCAGCCCTGATACAAGATACAGAGACACAGAAATTAAAAGATTTATTTGAAAAGTTATGAAACCTGGTCTATTTTGAGATGTTCTAAATCTATCTAAGTTACAGAAATAGGAAATGAGGAAAATAAGCAAAAAAAAAAAAAATTTTTTTTTGAAGAGCTAATAGCTAAGAAATTTCCAGAACTGAAGAAACGGTTCTCAGAGTACACTGAGTACTGAACAATATAAAGATAAATGTATACTTTGAGAAACTGTAATGAAACTACAGAACATCAAGGGAGAAGAAAACGTTAAAAGCTACCAGAAAGAAAAAAACAAACTGCTAATAGAGCAACAATTAGACTGATGGAAGACTTTTCATCAACAAAAGTGAGAGCCAAGACAATGGAATAATATCTTCAAAAGAGTCGAGGGTAAAGAACTGTCAATTTAGAATTTTATGCTAGATAAACTATCATTTATGAGTGGTGATAAGAGGAGTTTATACCTAAAAGACTAAGAGGGCTTACCACATACAGATTCTCACTAAAGTATAATGGCTTGTGTTAAGAGTAACTGGGATTTGCTTTAATCAGGTATGGTAATATACACAGACATAGACACAGAAATGTCGTGAAGGAAGAAGTTATACTCACAGCTCCCTAGAAAATCAGGAAGCAAAGCATGCAGGCAGGGCCACCCAGAGTGGGTCAGGAGGAAGAGGGAGACAGAGAAATGCAGGCAAGAGCCTTTTATTATGTTTTCCATGGGAAGAAAAGGACAAGGAAGAGTAAGCAGGTTTAGGATTGACTAGCTTGAATAATTTCAGCAGGCTTTTAATCATTATGGGCAATAGGGAGAGGCTGTCCCTGGTTTTCTACCTGACCTGAGGTGATTAGGGCAGGTGGTTGGGGGTATGGGCTCTTGATTGGTTTGCATAAAAAAAGGCATGCTCTCAGGGACTCTTTACTATCTCTAGGAATTGCCCCCCCTTCCAAGGGTGGTCCCATCAGCGTCAGCAAGTCCCAGAGATGTCAAAGCATCAGAAAATACAGAAAATTAAAAACATGGTAAATACAAGGTTGCATTTCAGTTCAAAGTAAAATAAACCGAGAGGGAAGTTGTGGGATTTAAAATACAATGCCGAGCACAGAGATAAATAAAACATGTCATTAAGTTTAATTAACAGTAAAATTATAATGTAGTCATAGTAAAATAATTTCTGTTTAACTGTTGTTTTTAGATAAAAAGACTAAAATGGGAGTTATTTTTTATTTTTATTTTGAGTTGGAGTCTCACTCTGTCACCCAGACTGGAGTGCAGTGGCCGCTCCCAGCCACTGCAGCCTCGACCTGCTGGGCTCCAGCGATCCTTCCGCCTCAGCCTTTCAAGTAGCTGGAACTACAGGCAGGCGCTACCATGCCCAGCTAATTTTTGATTTATTGTAGAGATGAGGTCTCGCCAAGTTGCCCAGGCGGGTCTTGATAAAATGGGAGTTATTTAAAGAGTAGTTAAAATTTGCAAAGTCCCATTGTTAAGGAGCTTAGAAATACTTAATAAGATTTTTAAATAAAGTCATACCCTTAAGAATGAATACTAAAATGAATATTAATATTTATTGCTTCCAAACCAGCAGAGGATAAACTGGATTACAAGAAAATTTAAAACTTTTGTTGAACAAAAGATAGGATAAACAAAATGGAAAGATAAGCTACAGTCTGGAAAAAGAATACTTGTAACACATGAAACTATCAAAGATTAGATTCCAGAATCTATAAGCAACTCCAAGACCCAATATGAAAAAAGAAAAATAAGAAAGACCTTTGGCCATATTTGTTATGCCTTGTTGCTTTAAAAATATGTAAAGCATGTATGACAAGACATCAGAATTTGATCAAGATGGATATACCGATGTCTGTTTTCATATCTTCTTTAATTTTCTATATACTTTAAGTATTTTGCGATTCTTTTTTTAAGAATTAGAAAGAACCATAAATGTTATAGTAGGATCAAATACCCATTGGATCCCCGTCCTTACCTTAATTACCACATTAGAAAGCAAATGCTCACTGTCGCCTCCCAGCTCGGGTCCCAGCTGAGACCCAGCTGGCTGGGATGGTGGAGAAAGGGAGCCTAGTGGACACGGCTCTGCCAGGCAGTGATCTTTGCTTCTTCACAGGAGGAGTCCCTTTCTTTCCACTGTTCAGAATGAGCTGAAGATTCCACACGGGTAGCAGATGTGGATCCCCAGTTGTCCTCACTCTGGGGGATCCCGTCCCCTTTGGTGTGCTATCCACCACAGAGCCCTGCATATGGTGTCGAGTAACAAACAGTGGCTGCTGCATGAGGCTCACAGGGGAAGAAGGACAATGCTTCCAGCTGGAGCCCATTTCACTGGCTCCTCAGCACTGCTCACTCCCCAGTATGGCAGGACCTTAGGGACTCTAATGCTAGAGACATCAATACAAGGAAGTCCAGTTCAACAGTTAGTTAGGAGGAAGATAGGCAAACTGAAGTAGCATTAAAGCCATGGGATATTTCAGATGTCACATTCTACACTTTTTAAAAAGAGAATTTATGCACCACAGACACAAATTTTGGGGAAGTTGCTCCTTAAGAGACAACTTGGGAGTCCCAGATAAACCAGCACTTCCAATTTAAAGCTAAAAAGCATGTCAATACAATCAGAGTGTTCAGTTTATAGCTGATTAGCTTCCATTGATCATAAAGAACTCACCTTTTGGAAATATCTCAAGGGTGTTTTGCTGAATGAAAAAAGCTAATCACAACAGGTTCAACAGGGGACATACTGTGTGATTCTATTTATATCATTTATAGAACATTTCTTTTTTTATTTTAGAGATGAAGGCCTTTCTCTGTTGCCTAGGCTAGAGTACAATGGCATGATCATAGCTCAATGCAGCCTCCAACTCCTGAAATCAAGCAATCCCTGCTTCAGCCTCCTCCGTAGCTGGGAATATACATACGTGCTTATATACATACATATCTGGCTTATATAACATTTTTGAAATAACAAGATCATAGAGATGAAAAAGAGAGTAATGGTTGCCATGAGTTAGGGACAGTGAGGGAGGGTGGGACTATACATGAGTAGCATAGGAGATCTTTGTTTTGATGGATAGTTCCATATCTTGTTTGTTTGGTTTTTTTTTTTTTGAGTTGGAGTCCCAGTCTGTTGCCCAGGTACAGTGGCACGCTCACCACTACCCCAGCCTCATCCTGCAGTGCTCTGACGATCCTTCTGCCTCAGCCTTCCAAGTAGCTGGAACTATAGGCGCGCTACCCCAGTAAATTTATCTATTGTAGAGACGAGGTCTTGCCTAGTTGCCAAGGCTGGTCCCAAACCCGTGGGCTCAGGCAGTCCACTCGCCTTGGCCTCCCAAAGTGCTGGGATTGCTGGCTGAGTCACTGAACCCGGCCTTCCATATCTTAAATGTGGTAGTTACACAAGTCTACATATGTGATTAAATGACATAAAACTATTTACATACATTGTACTAAGGTCAATTTATTGGCTTTATTGCACTTATAGCTCTGTAAAATTTAACCACTCAGGGAAATTGGGTAAAGAGTACAATTAGATCTCTGCACTATGTTTGCAACTTCTTGTGAGTCTATAAATTATTTTTAAATAAAAATTTAAGAAAAAAATAACTTACTTGTATATATATAGTTAAATCTGTAGATGGGGGATTGGCAAACTATGAGCCAGTTGATTCTTAACTGCATTAAACCTTCTAATCTATGAACATAGCATAACTTCCCCTTGTTAGATCTTCTTTGATTATCTCAGTAATAGTTTATATTTTCAGTGCACAGGTATTGCACATTTTTTCATTTTTGGTGCTATGTGATTGACTACATATTCATATACAAAGGTGCCAAGTTAATTCAACAAATAAAGGATAGTGCTTTCACCAAATGGTACAAGATCAATTGAGTATCATACAGAAAATAAAAAATCTTGACCCTTGCTTCACACAATATACAAAATAACTCAAAATGTGTTTAGATACCTAAACTTAAGCGTTAAAACTGTAAACTGTCTAGAAAAAAATACAGGAGAACAAGCCGGGCTCAGTGGCTTAGCCTGTAATCCCATGCCTTTGGGAGGCTGAGGTGAGTGGATTGCCTGAGCCCACAGGTTCGAGACCTGCCTGGGCAGCGAGACCTCATCTCTACAATAAATCAAAAAATCAGCCGGGCATGGTAGCGCATGCCTGTAATTCTGGCTACTTGGAAGGCTGAGGCGGAAGGATCGCCGGAGCCCAGCAGGTCGAGGCTGCGGTGGCCGGGAGTGGCCACTGTACTCCAGTCTGGGCGACAGAGTGAGACTACAACTAAAAAAAAAAAAAAAAAGAAAAAAAGAAAAAAATACAGGAGAAAAGTCTTTGTAACATTAGGTTAAAAAACAAAATTTTAGTTTAGACACTACTATGGTCTCAATGTCTGTGTTCTCCAAGTTTCTTTTTTTTTTTTTTTTTTTTAGTTGGAGTCTCACTCGGTTGCCCAGACTGGAGTGCAGTGGCCGCTTCTGGCCACCGCAGCCTCGCCTGCTGGGCTCCGGCAATCCTTCCGCCTCAGCCTTCCAAGTATCCGGTATTACAGGCATGCGCTACCACGCCCGGCTGATTTTTTTGATTTATTGTAGAGATGAGGTCTCGCTGCCCAGGCGGGTCTCGAACCCGCGGGCTCAGGCAATCCACTCACCTCAGCCTCCCAAAGGCGTGGGATTACAGGCTGAGCCACCGAGCCCAGCTTTCAAGTTTCATATGTTGGAACACTAACACCCAAGGAGTTGGTATTAAGAAATGGAGGTGATTAGGTCTTGAGGATATAGTCCTCATCGGTAAGATGAATGCCCTTACCAGACTGGATCTGCTGGCAGCTTGATCTTAGATTTTCCAGCTTCTAGAACTGTGAGAAATAAATGTTTGTTGTTTATAAATTACACAGCTTATGGCATCATGTTATAGCAACCTGAACAGACTAAGGCACAAAAAAACCCCCACAATCCATTAAAAATGATAAACTGGATTTCATGAAAATAAAAATCCTTCACTCAGAGAAATTTAATATACAAGCCATGGAATGGCAATATTTGCAAAAAAATGTATATGATAAAGGACTTGTTTCCAGATTATATAAAGAATGCTTAGAAGTCAACAACAGGCAGCAGGCAATTCACTTTTAATTAAACTTTTTTGTTGTTGTTTCAATAGCTTTAGGGGTACAGATGGTTTTTGGTTACATGGATGCATTGTATAATGGTGTAGAAGTCTGGGCTTTAAGTGTACTCGCCACCCCCACTAGTGCACATTGTACCCAACAGGTGTTTATCCCCCCCTTCCACCTTCCCCCTTCTGAGTCTCTAATGTCCATCATGCCATTCTATATGCCTTTGAAGACCCTTAACTTAGCTTCCACTTATAAGTGAGAACATGCAGTATTTGGTTTTCTATGCCTGCATTATTTCACTTAGGATGATGAACTCCAATTCCATTCAAATTGCTGCAAAAGACATTATTTCATTCTTTTTTATGGCTGAATAGCATGTCAACAGATTCGCAACTCTACCTGGTGCTCAAAGGAAAACTGGTCCAATGGACGCAGATACTTTCTCCTCTCCACATTTTTCTTTCTACTGTCTCTCCATTCCTTAACCTCTCAACCATCTACTCCTCCTCACATGAAATGAAAACAGCAAATCTCTCTGATGTACTGCTTTTATTTCTGTTATTTGGTTTTCTACTTTGGTACACATGAGCTGCAGCTGTATTTCACATAGAAGCTGACATACCTCACAGGACACGCCCCATAAAACAGAGCACATATAAATCACCCAGCATGGTCTTGCGTCACCTGGTTGGTATTGCTGAAATTCTATTTCTAAGAGCACAAAAGAGAACATCGCTTTGGATCTACAGATGTACAAGGGTGGGATGAGTGACAGCCAGATCTGCCAGGATGGGGTAACCACAGACACAGGCTCCTGGGCGTGTCTTAGACGTGAATGACACAGATGGAGAAACCACACAAGAAACTCCAGCTGAGGGAACACTCCAGAACTAGCCTCTATCTATCGGATCTTCTGGCTTTCCCAGTCCTAATAGAGTCTGAAATAAATGAAAAGGCCAGTGCTATTCTGAAGTCAGCAATACTTGCCTTTTGGCCTCAATCATTGCATGAGTACGTTCATCCTGGGATCTCTGAAGCCCCTCTCCTGAGTAGGAGCTCCAACCCTGCCCCTTGCCACTCCCTGGGTCCTTGGCCAACCCCATAGTAAGGCCCAGGCAAGCCTTGCCCAGTTCTAAAATGTCTTGCCCTCAAAGGCCTGGAGATTGAAGGCAGTGTCCAGAAACTTCTTCAGTGACACCAGGTGAGTGTTTCTGTTTCCTGTGGCTGGTGCAGCCGCTGGGTCACGGCCCACATACCTAGAGGAGGAGAGACAGACTAAGGAGAGGGCTGGGCCAGGCTTAGCCCCCACATTCACCCCAGGATTGCAGGACACACATCTTAAAAGGGTTGACCGTGAAGCCATGGACCCTGCCTTTCAGCCCCTACACCACTCCCAATAAGCTTTAGGGCCTGAGTCAAATTGCTAGTCAGTCACAGAACAGGGAGGAGTAACTGTCCCCTCCATGTCACTGGACTTGCCCAAAGGACAACAAGCAGGGCCAAAACCCAAAGGCTTTGGTGGCAAAGCCTTTTGCTGGCTTCTCAGAGTTTCTCACACTTTCTCTGTCTTCTCAAGGACACATGATGCCAATATTGAGCACCTACTATGTATCAACTACTCCCAGGGCTGTTACATGCATTAGGTCTACTCTTATCACCATTCTGTGGTAGAGATGAAGAGCCTGAGGCTGCAAGAGGCTATGTAACTGGTATAAGGGGGTTTAAGACACACAGCAGGCTGTCTAATCCCGTTCTGGTTGCAAAACAAGCACAGAGGTTTACTCTCTGTAAAGACAGTATTGATGAGGCTCCATCCCTGATAGGGAAGCTGTCCTGCCACGAACAGGGCACACAGAGCCAGCAGGGAATAGGGTCCATAGTTCCTGCTGGCTCTGTGTGCCAATTCCTTGGTTTTCAAATGCAGCAGAGAAAGGCAGTGGATAGTTTAGGTGACATAAGCCATGGGGTAGGCAGAGCCAGAATGGGGCCTCAGGGTCTGAGAGTCACAGGCAGGCCTGTCAGAGGAATGGGGTAGGTAGTAGAACCTCAGTCCTGTACCATATGGGCCGAGCACGGCCCAGGATGGTCATGAAGCGTGGGCTGATGTAGTCATAGTAGCCCATGTTCTTGTGCTCCTCCTGACACCATGCCAGCTCCACGCCTGGGTATTTCTCTGCCTCTTGCTTGATCAGATCAAAAGGGAATGGAGAGATCTGGAAAGGCAGGAACAAAGGGGAGCATCACCAGGGAAGGAGCAGCATGCCCAGGGCCCTCAGGGAAGGAGCCACTGGGCATGCCTGCCCCTGCACTGGCCCTGGCAATGTGAGCTTCCCATCACTCTGACCACACGAGGGGCTCGGGCACACCTGCTCCAGGCGCGTGATGGCCACCTGCTGCTCCAGGCCCTGGCTGTTCCGTTCCTTCACCAGGTCATAGTACACCTTTCCTGTGCAGAAGATGAGCCGCCGCACCTGCTCAGGAGCCTGAGCTGCAGCCCCATCTTCAGGAATCACCCGCTGGAAGCTGGTCCCTGGGGAACCAACAGGAGCATCAGTACCCAGAGGGGCTGGGGCAGCTCAGGAACCGGGCCTGTGACCCCAGGCTTCCCCTGGCTACTGAGACTAACCTCAGGTTTGGCCCTGTGGCTGCAATGGGCACCTCTTGAGCAAAAAGATTTAGAAGATGTCACAGGGAGAAGGGTGGACACTGGGGCTGTAGCCAAGGGCAGAGCACTGGTAGCATAACATGTAAGGTGATGGGTAGAGGGAGTACAATGGGGAGGGCTCCTGAAGGATACGCAAAGTGTGACATGATGGATCCATCTGCTTGTATCATCCTTTGCCCCAAACATGCTCCCATCCAGTCGAGCCCACCTCCTGCCTGGCATTCCAGAACCCCCTCACCAAACTGTCTCAGGAGGCCATGGCACATTCCTCTCCTCCACCCTCAGCCTCATAGCCAATCCCCTATCTCCAAGCCCATCCATCTTCCCTCCCTGAACTCATGTGCCAGGTACCAGGTCAAGCACACTGCAACACCTCTCAGAAGGCTACTGTAGTCTCCCCACATCCCTGCATCCCAGGTGAGAACACTGAGGCAGAGATGGGAAGGGGCTGCCAGGCCCCCAGGTGGTCAGCCCAGGTAATGCCAGAGCTCCGAACCACCTGCCCACACTGAAGGGGAAATCCAAACACACACAAGTGAAAGGCCAACACCTGTCCGTGCTAAGGCCCTCGAGGTCAGGCCCTGGATCATTTTCTGGGACAGCTCTACTCTGCCAGCCTCACATTTGTTCCTCCCTAGTTTTCTACCAAATCATATCTCAATTTCAACACCTTCAAGAGCTTTATCTGACCCTTGACTCCAGGTAAATGAGGCTGAGGGGTCCTGGAGGGGACACCGGGTTCCCAGAGCCAGTAATGTCTGTTTGGCTCACGAATTTAAAAAATGGACAAATGAATGAATGATACTCAGTGCCTTGCGAACTCAGTGGACCTCTGCCAGCCCTCAGCCATCCCTGATAGGACCTAAGGGAGCCCCAGTGCAGCCCTCTGATCCTGGACTCAGTCCAAGTGACCTGTACTGGCCTGACACAGCTAGGCACCATACTAACCTCCCAACTCCGTGGCTGGTAGGAACTGTGGCAGGAGATGCTGTGGGCCAGCAGAGCCACAGGCACAGAGGGGACATTAGAGGCCCAAGAGCAGAAGCCACGCCATGGGCCCCCACCCCAGTGTGGGCTGCCCAACACACCCAGGCCAGGCACATACCGGATACCATTTGGTCAAAGCTGGACTTGGCCTCTGGGTGACGCAGCAGAGATTTGGGTGTGAAGATAATCAGCTGCAAGGGAAACACATGCCCTGTTTCCTCTTCTAGCCAGGGCCCCATGTGACCCCTACACAGGGACTGAGACTCACTGGCTTGCGGAAGGGCAGCAGGATCTGTCGGCGCAGCACATGGAAGTAGTTGGCCGGCGTGGAACAGTTGACCACGATCCAGTTGCAGTCATAGAGCTGGCTCACCTCGAAGTCAGCAGTGAACACCTGTGGGAACAAGATGGATGTTCCCACATCCTAGCTGGCTAGGAGGGCAGCTAGGAGGGCAGCCAGCGGCCCTGGACCCCTGGCCTGGCAGGTTGTCCTGAGGACAGCAGACAACACTCACCGGGTAGGCATCTGAGTCATCATTGCTCATCTGCAGGAACCTCTCTGGCCTTGCTGACGAGTGCTCTGGGCCCTGAAAGCAAATGCCACATGGCCCTGGCTGGCCCCCCACCTGACACAGGACACCTAGCCCTGTAAGAATTCTGGACTCAGGGGAGGGTCTGAAGGGCTTCTCAGGAGAGCTACCCTCACCCTGGAGCCTGAACCATAGGAAAAAACCAGGAAAGTGAAACAAGAGCAAGAAGGGTATCCTCAAAGTGGGGTCCACCCAGAGCCAGCACATGGCATGTGAACATGTGGGGTAGGTGGAAAAGGCAAAAAGCCCACACTGAGTCACTCTTTCTCTGGAATGTTCTGGAACAGCAGCTGCCACTGACAGCACCTGCTGTGTGTGCCAGGCATAGTTCTAGGGACCCCCAATGCATTACTCACTCATCTCAAAAACAGCCCCATGATACACACTCTTTTCCTCACTTCACAGATGAAGAAGGCAAAGGTCAGGAGAGAGTAAAAAACAATCCCACAGCCAGAGAAGGGCAGACCCAACACAGCCTTGTCTCCTCCACCCTTACTCATACAGGCTGTCCTGCTCCATGAGGGCAAGACAATCCCACGTGGATCTCCAAGCCGAGGCTCCCTGTGGCATGCAACTCCCTGCCCCACAGCTGCCACTGACTCCCTGCCTTTGTGGGGACGCCCCAGGATGCAGTGCCACCAGCACTGGCTGGCCCGGCTGCCACACCCAGCCTGGTTCATGAACCATCTCCTGAGAACCCACCTTCACTGTGGGGCAACCTCGGGTAGGTCACTCCATTTCTCTGTTCACTGACCTCCCAGTCTTGTGACGATTCCACAACACACAGCATAGAGAGTGCTCAGAATTGAGCCTGCCTCTTGGAGACCACGGTGGTGATAAGTCCCTGACTGGAAGGCCAGCCCAAGCTGAGCAGGACCTCAGGGACATGCACTGGGGCCTGACCATCCAAGGTGGGGAAGGTGTTGTCTGGGTCATACAGCCAGGCAGTGGCTGAGCTCGTCCTGCTCCATGCTGCCCTGTGGCTGGCACAGTCCTCCTGTTTCCTGCCTCCCACCTGCCTGGTCAGGCTGCATGCTCTGCTCCTTTCTCCCTTCCTCCTAGTCCAGAAGCCTCCTGAGGATGCCCCCAGCCTGCACATCTTCCCTCTACCCCACATGTGGCTGCACAGGCAGGTCACATAGGAGGGCACTGGAGGATAGGCAATACTGCACAGCATAGGTTCGAATCCCAGCTACTGGCTGTGTGACCTTGGGCAAGCTACTCTACCTCTCTGTAGCTCAGTTTCCTTATCTGGAAAGCAGGAATGGGACCTACTTCATGAAGTTGTTACATGGATTGGAAAATTTAGTACAGTTTTTAAATAGTGCCTGGGGCATAGTAAGTACACTTGTACATGGCAGTCACCTCTATTGCTAGTATCATTGTTGTCTCGGCAGATGCAACACACACATATGCAGACCCCACTCTAAGCAGACCCGTGTGCCCCAGGGGACTGGAAAGCATATACTACCCAACCCAACAAGGGGTCCAGGGGCCATCCCACTACTCCTAGGCCTGGAAGAGCCCAAAGGGTCACCTACCACCAGCACAGTCTCACCATGCCCTCCATGCCATGGGGCAGTAGAAGCACAATGCCGTTATGCCGCACCCACTTGGCCTGGCCAGTGCTGATGAACTGGTCGATGATGCACTGGGCCGTGTTGTGGAAGTCACCAAACTGAGCCTCCCAGAGGACTAAGGCATTGGGGCTGGCCATGGCATAGCCCAGCTCAAATCCTAAACAGAAGACATCATGATAGAGCTTGCTGCACACTGTCACCAAGTGACAGCAGTTTCAATCACACCCAGCCCTTTCTCAGCACACCCACCCCTGCCCTCACCCATCCTTCCCAACAGGCTAGGAAGAGCCTAGGGACTCCTTGGGATGCAAAGGGCAAGATGTTCCTTCCCAGGAACTGACAGCATGCCCAGAAGACACCCCCTCAGCCCTAACATCATCCATGGCCATGTTCAACCTTATCTAGCAGAGGATATCCAAAGATATCTTGATCATCTGCCAAGAAGACCCCTTAAAACATGTTCCCCTGCTGAGGAGAAGGGGAAGGAATAGCCCCAGAGGCATCTCCCCAGAAGGGGCCACCTAGTCTCCAGGAGGAGGCAGTGAGGGAGAAAGTGAGCCAGCTAACGATGAAGCTGAGGGACAGTGTGTGTAGGGGATATGGTCAGCGAAGCCCTGAGTCTGGGGAGGGGACCTCAGTGCAAGGTCTTGGGGTGCAGGGTAGAGGAGGGGCTCAGGAACATGGAGAGGGCTAGGATCTGAGCCAGTCAGCGGCTGTGTCCCATGGTGGACCCTGCCGATCTGTTACACTGGGCGCACTGGGACCACTGGGGCTTGTGTCCAGGGAAAAGGCTCTGGTACCCTCACAGCCTTCTTCAAGACAAGCAGGGCTCCCCAGCTGGGATCCCTGAAGGCCAGATGGGACAGAATCTCATCATCCATGTGGCCTGAAGGGGGGCAACCCAACCATCATCCTTCAGGCCCATCCCAGAACCTAGGGCCCATGGGAGCCTCTGAGTCTCTCTGGCCCCTCCCAGGCCCTGCCCCTGACTTCCTCCCAGCCTATCTCTGGTCCCCAGGCATCTCAGGGTCTGCCTGACCTGCAGGCAGAGCTTTGACCCACCCAGAACTCCATACTCTGAGAGGGAGCTGTTGCACACGGTGTAGGGGGCCTGGTCAGGCCAGAGATGGTTCATAGGGACACACGTCCTGCGGTCAACCTCCTGGTCATGGAGAACATGGTGCCGATGACTGCAGAGAAACAGACCAGGGAAGAGACAGAGGGCAGGTGGGCTGGCACCTGCTCATCTGAAGCAGGAGAGCCGGGCAGCAGGAGGCAGGAAAGTTTCCATCACTGTCCCAGGAAGCCTGTCCCACAGGATGGCACCCAAGAAGGCTGTGGAAAACCAGAGCAAGCTGATACCTTCTCTAGGGCGCCTCCTGCCACACCTCCTGAACCCTGTCCCTTGCCTGCCACAGCCCCCACACCATGGACCGAAGGCTCTTGGGGCAAAACTTGCGTGTTGTGGCACTCTCTGATCTCAGTTTCTCACCCACAGAGGGGACTCAGTGAGAGTTGCCAGGTGCTGGGTGGAGCCTGAGACCCTAGGAGCTCATACTCTTGGAGAATGTCCCCTCCTGCTGGCATCTCACTGGCCCTCCTGCTGGCATCTCACTGGCCTTACCATCTCACTGGCCCTATCTCAACTCGGAGGAGGCAGAAACTGCTGTGTACAGTAAAGGGGACCACCTGGCTAAACCCTAAGACCTGGCAAGGACCAATATGCAGCTCAGGGGGCATCAAAATGTGCACCTGAGCCTCTGGCTGCAGCCAGGTAAGCACAGATGAGCAAATGGGACATGGAAAGCCAGCTTGTCAAGTCTGAGAAGCCGCCCCACCATGACTTACTAACAAGGAGCTGACTGAGGCAGGATCCAAAACATGTAGGGTCCCAGACCTAAGGAAATATGAGGTGGACAACTGATAAGTATAAGTCCCCCGTGTGGATTCAAAGACTTAACTGCAAACAAGTAACATAGGGAGAGCTGGCTTGACAGCAGGTCACAGGAAACAAACAAAAAAGGATCTTGAGGACCACAGGTGACCACAAGCTTGATGTTAGTTGACAGCCCAGGCCAAGCAGTCAGCTCTGCATATTTGTCCCATGGGGGTCAGAGAGGTGGTCCAGCAGACTGCTAATGATTTGGCCCTAGGGTAGGGGCTGGAAATGCTTATGAGAAGACCTTAGCTAGATGAGAGCTGTTCTTGGGGTCCCCAAAGCAGATCCAGAGGAAGAAGAGCCAGCTCCGACTCCAGATCATCTGCACTATCTCTGAGCCCTGCCATGGGCTCAATGGGGATAAGGTCAATGTCCTGCGTTCATCCTCCTCTCACCTGAATGTGCCTCTCTCCACATCCTGCCCACTGAGTCGCACATGGATGCCCTCCTTAAGCAGGGAGCCGAAGGCCATGTACTCTGCCAATGCCCAGTCCACCATCTGATTCTTTGTCATGTCCGCACGGCCTCGCAGGATGCGAGAGAGTCCTGTGGGAGGAAAGGGCTGGCCTGAAGGCCACAGGGGTCTGGCAAATGCCTCGGACAGCTGGGACACCAGGTTCCTGGGATGGGTATGTCTACGTTCAGTGTACACTCCAACAAAAAGCAGGGCCCTAGCAGGCTGCAGGAGGGCCCAGTGCCAGGCATCCCTCCTCCAGCCAGTACAAGAGCCAGCCTGAGCCAGTGGGAAGGAGAAGCAGGCAACACTTAGCAAGCAGCTGCCATGTGCCAGATGACATGCATGGGTCAGATATTCCTCACAACAGCCCCACAGAGGAGGTACTGATGGTCCCAACTCTCCACTCTCCAGAAGAGGAGACTGAGGCTCAGAAGAGGTAAATCATTTATCCAAGATCACACAGTTGTCAAGGTGCTCAGAAATGCATCCAGGTTTCCTAGACTATGTTGTGCTCCTGTCGCCTCCCCTCCCAACACACAGACTTTCCTCCCACTCTCCAACCTCCCGTGGTGCACACATAAAGCAGGGGCTTGGCCCAGATGCTATCAGTGAGTGCCTCAGGACACCTGGGTCTCTGTGTACATGGTGAAGGAACCCCCTTGGAACTCCTACAGAATTGGCAGAGGGGTACAGGTACCCCATTACAGCCATGGGGGACCCTCTAGATTTCCCAAGCAAAGGCCACAGTAGTCATAGCCAAGGAGTGTAGTTGGCAACAACCCACAGCCCAGGATCACCCCAGAGTGGTGGGGCTGCCCTCGGTCATTCACCCAGGCACTGGCAAGCCTATATTCTCCTTGCCTGCAGGATCCTCCCCACGTTCCAGACCCATCCACCCACCCCTGTCATGGGAAGTCCTTGCCTTTCTGCTCTCCTGCCTGACCCCAGGACACCCCAGCAAAGGTATTTGGAAAATCCAAGGTGCCCAACCAAAGAATAGCATCCAACTGGCAGTGTGGCATCCGTATCTTCTCAACTCCCCCATGCCCACGCTGAGAAGAGCCATTATCACAGGCACCTCACAGGGGCACCAATGAGGCTCCAAGAGCTGAGAAGACCACCAAGTGACTGAGCAGGGATATACCATGCCATCTCCCTTGGAGTCCCAACCACTCTCCCTGCTGGGTACAACATCAGGACTGGGACAGTGACCCAGCTGCAGCCTACACAGCAACCTCACCTGTGTGGATCTTAAAGTCCTCCAGGGGCACAGAGCTGGCCACACTGCCAATGTGAGTCAGCACGTCCTCAGAGATGCCTGTGGCTGGGCACGTCATGCTCTTGGGCTCTCCATCCACATTGAAGAAGCCTGAGAGGGAGAGAAGCTCTGTCCACGGTCAGGCAGCAGTGGGCTCTGATCCCCCTGGCCAGCCTGCTTTCCTGGGATGGAGGGGCCCATTCCTTCATAACCCTACAGGCACTCGGATTCACCCTGAGCCCACCTCGGGACTTACGACAGCTAACAGCCACAGCTGCAGCTCCCACACTTACCCACTCCCCACTCCAGGCCACAGCTAATCTAGCTCTGTCCTACCAGGGAGGCCTCTGAGCAGCCCTCTCCTCAGGGAGGCCTTCTCTGAGCACCCCACACCAGGGAGGTTCTCTGAGTACCCCACACCAGAAAGGCTCTGAGGATTCATCCCCAGGGAGACTCTGAGTACCCCGCCCCAGGGAGGCCTTCTGAGTACCCCTCCCCTTCCAAGGCTCCCTCACCTGGCTCAGCCTCTCCCTCCAGGGAGCAGCTGGCCATATGTTCTCTGAGGGTGATGCCATCTTGTACCTGCAGGGATCGATCCCACACAGCCTTGGTGTCGCAGGGACAGAGCCCTCAGCCTCTGGGCTGGACAGTGACCACTCTCATCCAGAGTCATTCCAGCCCTGGTCCTCACACCAGACCCCAAAGTGCAGGGGAATCACTCTGAGCTCCCCACTATTCACTTACCGGGCCAGGGGGAGTCCAGCCAGTGCTTTATATGCAGGATCTTTTTGTCCTTGGACCTGCCATAGGCCTCCTCACAAATCCGGTCATATTTGGCTATTTCTTCCTGGAATCAGAATGAAGGTATCAATGGAGGCAACGATGCCTTGGACAACCAGAGGCTTGGTCAACTCAGAGTCATAAGTCCTGGTCCTGCTCACAAGTTTTAGAACACTCTGTCTGCAGGCCTGTTGGGACCTCATGGCTAGTGGCCAAAGCCTCAGAAGATCCTGGACAGGTACCCCAAGGTCAGCTGGGTCTGCTGTGTAGTTCAAGAGGACCCAGGAAAGACTCACGGTCCTTGCTCTCAGTGGTTCCTGAGAGCTCAGTGGTTCCAACATATCCATAGATAACCATGGGGAAAACTCCAGCTCAGGGCCACATCCTATAGGAAGCCTTCCCAGATTCCTGCCCTGGAGTCTTTCACAAGGCAGCACTAGCTGTGTCCCACCTGGTTGTAACTGTGTCCTTCATTTGTTTCTGTCCTCTTTGATAACTGGGGACTATCATGAATGAGAACTATAGTAGCTACTTATTTTTTTGTAGAGACAAGGCTTCACTATGTTGCCTAAGCTGGACTCAAACTCCTGGGCTCAAGAGATCCCTCCACTTCAGCTTCCCAAAGTGCTGGAATTACAGGCATGGGCTACTGTGCCCAGCTGGCTACCTCTTTAAATCCTCAGTACCCATCCCATCTGCAACCACCCCAGCATTCCCAGCCGAGGCTTGTCCCAGGTGCCCATGTGGCCCATCTACCCACCTCAAACTCCTGCAGGGTCACCGTGCCCTCGGCAATGAGCTTATCTGCATATTTCTTCAGCACAGGCACCTGTCTGTGGATCTGCTTATACATGAGTGGCTGTGTGAACATGGGCTCATCCATCTCATTATGGCCGCGCCGGCGGTAACAGACCTGCAGGGGCAGCCAGAGGAGCACAGTCCCTGCCCACATGCTGTGTGGTCAATGCACCCACTACAAAACTAGGGCATACCTGGCAGGGCACACCCTTTGGAGGCACCCCAGAGCTCCATTGACACCTCTCATCGAATAGATATCCCACCTTTGCACAGCTTACTCTTTGTGGCACTAAATCTCCCGTCCGAAAGCCCCTCCCAGTATTGAGTGCTGAAGAAGCTGAAGACCTGGCTGGCTCAGCACAGCAAGGACAGGACAGCCCACTTACCCCTGCCTTGGCCTCGGCCACCCAGACCCACCAAGTCCACCACGACATCTTTGTTGAAGGTGTTCCTCCACTCAGCTGCCACACTGCACACATATATCACAGCCTCTGGGTCATCTGCGTTCACGTGGAAGATGGGTGCATTAACCACTCGGGCCACATCGGTGGGATATGGTGAGGAGCGAGCCATTCGGGGGTCCGTGGTAAAGCCAATCTGTAGAGGCAGGAGGAACTGGCAGTGCCTCTCTGTTCATTAAGAGCAAGACAGATGGTGCCAACCTCGGAGATGAGACCAGTCATGGAGCTGGGAGGCTGCCTCAAGGGGCATCAGGGTGCCCAGGAGGAATGTGGTACATGACGGGGTGACAGGGAATGGCTCAAGATCAGATATGGCAGAAACTCCAACAGGGATAGCAGCAACACTAGGGAGTCATGCCTGCTCTTTTTCACCAGTTACTTTTATACATTAGTGGTGAGGTACACAGGCCTGGAAAAGCCCCAGGTCTGCCAGTCACTGAATGTACAACCTTGAACAAGGCACAGAAATTCCCACAGCCTCAGTCTCTGCATTTATAAAAAGGGCACATTTAAATTCCTGCCTCATAGGATTATTCAAAGAGGATTAAATGACTTAATAGAAAAAGGCAGTTAACACAGGGCTTTGCAGGCTGAAAAGTGAGCTGTTATTAGCCCAACTGCCTTAAAGCAAAGGCACAAGTCATAAGATGACCTGTTGATGTGAAGCTAAAGGGAACATCTAGTTACACGGCCAGTTTCTATGAGGCGCTTGTTACATGTGTGTTTTTTGGTCCTTTCAACCTTTTCTGTGCTTTATACACATATACATATGTGTATGCATGAGTGTGTGTATGTACATGTTCATATGCCTCCCAATTTCACAGACCAGAACACCAGGACTGGGGAGATTGGGTAGACTGCCCGAGGTCACATGCTGCTAAGTGGCACAACAGCAGGACTGGAACCAGGACCATCTCACTTCTCCCCAAGCTGCTGCCTGGATTTCTGATGCTAATGAGGCCATGGTATGGAGCCCACACCCTCACCTGGTTGTTGACAACGACGTGCACAGTACCGTTGGTGGTGTAGGAGGGCAAGTCACTCAGGTGGAAAGTCTCATAGACCACACCCTGGCCAGCAAAGGCAGCATCCCCATGAACCAGGATGGACATGACCTGCGAGGCAGAGAGTGAGCCAGTAGGGGCTGTGTGTCCCAGCCTGTGTAGCCCAGCTCTGCTACCTGCACTATGGAGACCCAGAGCCCAGTTCCTCAGGGCGCAGGTCCTCAGAGCCCACCCAACCCTCTACCAACCCTAACCCCCACCCCCACAGCCCAAGAGAGCTTGCCTTCTTGCCCTGGGCATCTCCTCGGTAGAACTGCTCTGCTTTTGTCTTTCCCTGCACCACAGGGTCCACGGCTTCCAGGTGAGAGGGGTTGGCAACAAGCGACAGAGTGATGTTTCTGTTGGTGACACGGTTGATCCTCTCATGGTACATGCCCAGGTGGTATTTGACATCTCCGGAGCCCTGAAGGTAGAGGCGGGAATGTGATGGACCCACCCCCTCCCGCACCAGACAGGCAGATGGAAGGCAGACACTCAAGCCCCCAGTCAGGTTGGAGCAGTCTCCAGATCCTATTCTCTTAGAAGGATGTGGTGTCCCTGACTCACCTTCTCCTCAGCACACTGCCCCTCCGCATATGCCTGAGGAAGGCAGTTCTCCCAGCCTTGGCTCAGAGGCCATGAAGAGACACTCCCTCATCATGGCCCCCTCTGCATGATTAACTTCCATCTTTGAGCATCATTGACTACAGTGTGGGAGAGGATTAATGCACTGGGAAGGGAGACACCCAGTGGAAATGAAGGTAGACTCCTAAGTGCCAATGTTGAGACCACTGGCCTAGTCTCTGTGAAAATTGGAGCTGAATCCCTACCTCACTCCTCAAATCAAAGGAAGCTACAATGAACACACAACAGAGAAAGCCAGTGTAGTATCAGAGAAAACATGACACATCTTGAGTAGGGAAGGATTATAATATTGTTTTTTTTTTTTTTTTTTTTTTTTTGAGTTGGAGTCTCACTCTGTTGCCCAGACTGGAGTGCAGTGGCCGCTCCCAGCCACCGTAGCCTCAACCTGCTGGGCTCCGGCAATCCTTCCGCCTCAGCCTTCCAAGTCGCTGGAACTACAGGTGTGCGCTACCACGCCCGGCTGATTTTTGATTTATTGTAGAGATGAGGTCTCACCTGCCCAGGTGGGTCTCGAACCCGCGGGCTCAGGCAATCCACTTGCCTCAGCCTCCCAAAGGCGCGGGATTACAGGCTGAGCCACCGAGCCTGGCCAGGATTATAATATTCTAAGTAATATTCCGGACAGGCATTGTGGCTCATGCTTGTAATCCTAGTACTTTGGGAGGCTGAGGAGGGAGGACTGCTTGAGGTTAGGAGTTCAAGACCAGCCTGGGCAACATAGCGAGACCCCCCCCATCTCTACAAAAAATAAATAGCTGGGTGTGGTGGTGCATGCCTATATAGTTCCTGCTACTCAGGAGGCTGAGGAGAGAAAAATGTTTAGTCTAGGAGTTTGAGGCTGCAGTGCACCACAACTGTGCCACTGCACTCCAGTCTAGGTGACAGAGTGAGACCCCTGACTCAAAAAAATATATATTCTAAGCCCAGAAAACATAAAAGAAAAGGAAGCTAAAATCTAATAAATGTATCACAGAGGGGGAAAATTCATGCACAACATTCAGGAGGGAAATTAAGTTAAGAAAAAAATATATAAGATAAATGCAGGCAAAAGCCTAATTTCCTTAATACACAAAATACTTTTACAAATCAGTAAAATAAAGCTCCCAAGCAGTATTCTAAACAATATCCAAAGTCCAAAGCTAAGATCTAGTAAGTTTGTCATGGGTGAAGAAAATCCATTCACAGTATTAGAGAAAGCAAATCAAACTGTGAAAAAAATTTATATGAAAAATGCAGGCAAAGGACTAATTCCCTCAATATATGAAAAATTTTTATAAGTCAGGAAGATAAAGCCCAAAAGCCCCATAGAAAAATGAGCAAAAACCATGAACAGGAACTTACAGAAAAGTACAAATGGCTCAAAAACACATGAAAAGAAACTCTACTGAACTCATAACAAAGAAATATATTACAACAAAATCATTTTTTGTACCAACAGTGGCTCATGCCTGTAATCCCAGCAATTTGGGAGGTTGAAGCAGGAGGATTGCCCAAGCCCAGGAGTCTGAGACCAGCCAGGGCATCATAATAAGACCTGACTCTACAAAAAAAAAATCAAACAAGTGAAAAAAAAAAATGTAAGGGAGGGTATGCGTGCATGTGTGTTTGTGTGTGTGTATGTTGAAGTGGGAGGCTCCAGAACTGGCACATGCCACGGGTAGGCTCACTGGTGCCTACAAACTCTTGGGAGGGTTGTTCAGTCCTACCTCCTTAGCTCTAGCCACTGCACTGCTTGCACACCTTCTAACAAATATACTCAAACATGTATAAGGACCCTCATTACAACACCCTAATGTCCGTTGCAGGGGACACTCTAGCTGTAAGATGCCTGGGCTAGTTCCACATGTGCTGCCAGAAAGCAGTGACAACTTGTCAGGTGAAAACAGCAAGGTGCCACACTGCATTAGGCTACCCCCATGGCCTCTTACAAACAAGGCTGTACTGGACAAACGTGTGCTTATTTCTGCATGAAACATTTCTGGAAGTACACACCTAAAAACAAAAGCTCACTAACAAAAATAGCCACAGGAATGGAGTTTCACAGAGTAAATGTATTCTCATTGTATAACTTTAATTTTTTTAACAATGTTCATTTCTTTGTCAATTGAAAAAATTAGTAATTTTACTTTAAACTTACTTCTGCCCAGGTTTTACAGTATATTCACACCATCTCTTTGATTCCTCATAGTCTTCTTGGGGCAAGTGGTTTTATCCTTGTTTTACAAAAGAGTAAACTGAGGCTTGGGGAGGTGAGGGTGCTTAAGCAAAATGAACAGAACCATGGAAAGATTCTGGGCTGTGAGCCAGCAAATGTGGGCCCTAGTCCCTACTCTGGCCCAATGTGCCAGATGACCTTGGAGCAGTCACTTAATGTGACTCATTTAAACAAACCAAGCACCTATGACATGTTCTGGAGCTTCAGGGACAAGGTCCCTGCCTTCATGTGTCTACTAGCCTGGAGGGAAAAGAGATGCTCACACAATCTAGCACGCACACACACACACACACACACACAGCAGGTTGGAGAAGGTCAGTGGAGAGATAGTACTGAGGGCAAAGAGACACAGAGGAGGGAGTGACGAACTTACTGCTCAGAGACCAGGCAGAGCCACCAAAAGGGAGGCAGGTAGGACTTTGAATGAGGCTGAGAGCAGAGGAGAGAGGAAGGTAGTGTAGAGTGAGGCCCTGGCTTGGCCAATGCTTGAGGCATGAAGTGTGTGTGATGCATGTGCATGCCAGGAATGGGATGGGAGCAGAAACGTTTCCCCAATGATCTACAGGCACAAGAAACCATCCTGATCTTCCGATGCTCTCCTGAAGAAACCAATGAGTGAGGGGCCCTTCCAGGCTGGTGGACAGGTCTTTTGACACAGAGGCACAGCCACATGAGCTGATATGAGTAACTTCCAGCAAGCTCCTATACCTCTCTGGTATGTTTACCTAGCTAGAAACAGGGAGGTTAGCCTGTTAAACAAGGGCCTCCTAGCTCTCACAGAGTACATCCTTTGCTCCAAAAAGATGTAGGGACCTCTGCAAACATCCAGCCTCTCTCCCACACCCTTCTCCATGTCCATGCATCTCAGGTCTGTATCAGCGTGGAAACTCTCGGCCTAGCCCTTCCTAGTTCACCTTCCAAATACCTGGCTCTCCAGGGGCACTGGGACCTGGACTTGATACCCACCTCATCCGCCGCCTCCAGCTTGGGGTCAAACTGGCAGAAGATCTGCTCCAGGTCCTTGCGGATCACGTTGGCCAGCACATTCAGCCTGCCCCTAGAGCCAGAGGGGGCTGGGCTCTCACCTGGCACAGAGGCCACCTCCTCCCACTGGCCCAGCATGCTCTCTGCTCACCTGGGACTAATCAAAGCCAGCATTTGAGGGTCAGAGAACCCCTTCCTAGTAGAGCCCAAGTAAGGCCCAGTCCTCTCATCTCACCTTAATCTATAAGGCACGTGAGTAGTACTGGCCAGCCAGCTCCCTCTAGGCAGAGCCCTGTACCTCCATAAATCAGGAAACTTCCAGGAGCAGGGAGCCACCAGGTGCCCACTCAACACTCCACACTCAAAAGTTGGGCCCAACCCAGTACCTTGGTATTTCCTCACCCCCAGTTCAGACTGCTCACACATGGCCCTCCAGCCCAGTCAGCAACATCTTGGAGTAGGACAGGGAAAAGGGGACCTGCCCAGGGTAGCTGTGGTCTAGGACACTGGGGACAGGGGAGGGGTCGAAAGGCAGCCAGGGACCAGTGATTCTCCAGCATGACCCGAACTTCCCATTGGGGACAGTTTATCCAGGGGTGGACCAGCCTGATGGGGACAAGGAGTGGCTAAAAATTTATCTCCCATAATGCACCAGCCTCAGGCCCCCACAGACCCTTGGCCTGAGCTCTGGCTCCACATGCCCCTGTGACAGAAAGGCAGCCCTCTCTCGGGTCAGCCTCTTCCCTGTTCTGTGGGGCTACAGGAGCCCTGTGAACAACCTTCAGCTGCTCTGGGCAAAGCTCTCCTGTCCCAGGGTTCCCTTCCCAACTATTGAGGCCCAGCCTGGCCTAGAACAGCCCCTCTTTTCCCAGAGCTCTCCTCAGGCTATTCCAACTGCCAGGTGCCATCCTCTCCTGCTGTTCTAACAGCCTGAGACCTAAAGCCCCATGTTTTCTTGCTGCCTCAGGCCACCGGGCCAGCTCTGCCTGACCCTTTGACCAGACACTGGGCATTTCCAGGCCTCTCAGGGCATGGAGCCTATGACAGACAAACTCCATGCTCAGTCACAAGATAGGGACCCTCTACACCATGCATCTGGACACCTTTCATGTTGATGTGGTACTGGGCTGACTCCACCACAAGCAGCTCCCTGATCACAGGAAAGGGACTGGGCCTAGTCCTACAGACTGCTCGGCATATCCTCATATACCCCATTTGGCAGAACCCCTGGACACCATAGTCTCCATCCCGGGGGCTGCATTTCCCATTAGCCCGCAGGCTCCAGCTCAGAGGCAACACCCAGAAGCCTTCCAAGTCTTCATCAAGGTCAAGGGAAACATGCAGTCAGCTTGCAGCCAGGACAGAAACTCCAGGCTCACCTCCAGAGACTCCCTCCAAGGGATGCCAATTTGAGGCTACCTGCCCAGGCTCTGCCCTCACTTCCCTGGGACAAGCTCCTTCACATCTCTTTGTCCACAGGAACCTCAAGAAGACAATGCACCGCTTTCTGAAATCCTACCTTTCTTAGGACAACATGGCCAGGGAAATGGGGCCTCAGAGAACCTGGTTAGTCCCTGGCCTTTTATGGCTCTGCCCAAGTGCCTGGCCCAGAGACTCTGAGAACTTTCCGGGCCACCCACCTCTAGCCCTAGATCCCACCAACACCCTTGCTCTGATTTCCATCTTGTCTCTTTCACCTCCATCCCCTGGGCCGAAGGAGAATGGGCAAGGCTAGGGGTGGGGGTAAAGGAACCCCACCTGTGTGGCATTCCCAGGATGACATTCTCAATCCCCATCTCACTGGATTTGTCAATGATGGTCTTGAGGGCAGGAATCATCACTTCACAGCCCTCCAGACCAAACCGCTTCTCTGAGGACCATTTCCGGGCCAAGAAGTCTTCAAATCTGCTTGAAGAGAGGAGAAGGAAGGGATGGAGATGGACAGAGCAGGGGTTCACAGCGGCTGTTTATGAGTGCTCAGAGCTAAAAGCCCAGGACAAAGGAAGCAGCAAAGTCACCTCTCATCTGCATGGTCCAGGACCCTCCATAGACACCATATCTGTCCCACCCAGCAAAGAGCACAGGTTAAGGAGAGGCTGAGGGCCTTCCCAGCTAAATGAACCAAAGGACTCCCTCTGCCTGCACCCCTTCCCAGCTGTAACCCTTTCTCAGACAAATTTCTCTGACAGGCCACTGCCCACCCACTCCCAGACCACTTCCCTCCTATTGCAATGGGCCCTTGTGCCACGGCCTAGAGACCTTCACCTGGCTAACCCTAAATTCCAGCCCACACCTCACGGCTCAGGAATCCGCTTTGCACCCAGTGGCTGGGCCAGGAGGACTCAGCTTCAGAGAAGTCTAGTGGGCAGAGCCTTGCAGTGCATCCCACATATGCCAGGAGGGCAACCTGAGTTCATGGTGCCTTGGGTCCATAGGGCTTCCTTCTGACCTAGCTCATGTACTGCATGGTAACCCTGAGAGGGATGTCCCCCCATTTTCCCTAGCTGGGGAAAACTTTCTGCCCAAACAGTCCCACAGCCACTTCCTGCCACTTCTGCCCTTGCTCAGAGTGCCCTGTGCTGTTGCATTCCCCTGGAGCCCCATCCCTGCCCAGCTAACCAGCTCTTGCGTGGGCCAGCTCTCAATCAAACTGCCTGCGCCCCTGGTCCCAATGTTCCCCCCTAACGACTTCCCACAGTCAGGGGTGAGGCCAATTCACTCCTGCCTTCCCTTGCCAGGCACCGTCCCAGTTTCTTATAGAGCCACGGGGCAGGCCCTCTAGCCACTCAAGCTGTCTTCATGGTGCCAACCTCATGGAGCGCACAAGCCGGGCCAGCAGAGTCCGCTTCTCCTCACTGGAGAACTGCATCACGCCAGGGGTCTCGAACTTCTGCCGGATCCACTGGCACTGCTCCACATCATTGATGAACATGAACTCCAGGCCAATGTGCTGGCAGTAGGTGCTCTGGGGAAACAGGTAGGGACTCCACAAGGAGCCAAGCAGAGGAACAACAGCTTTGATGCCTGAAACAGAAAAGGCAGCACCTTCCCTCTCTCTAGTGCATTATGGAGAGCTCCATCAAGGTGCCCAACACGCCCGCCTGTGCTTACCTCCAGGCGCTGGATGATCTCCCGCAGAGAGAGAGTGTTTTCAGATCCCCCGATGAAGGTGGTGGTGGGTAGCTGGAACTCCTTATCGAGGTCAGCTTCCTGCAGGTCGTAGAAGGCTGGAGAAGGAGGTATAGCAGAGCCCCAGGCAGCAGAGAGGAGGGAGGGAGGTCAGACCCAGGTGGGGCTCCACAGTCTCCCAGGTACACCCTGGGAGATGAGAGAGTCCAGCTTTGCTGCCACTCAAATTTGCTCACATGGGCCACCAGCTAGGGAAAATGGGGGGACATTCCTCTTAGGGTTACCATGCAGTACATGAGCTAGGTCAGAAGGAAGCCCTACGGACCCAAGGCACTATGAGCTCAGGCTGCCCTCAGGGCCCAAGCGTCCCTCACTGGGCTACCCACTCTAACACTGGCATGGCAAAAGGGAAGGGTCCAGAGTCTTACCCAGTTTATCGATGGTTGTGATCAAATCTGAGGGCACAAAGGAGTCCAGGTCTGCATCCAGAATGCCCAAAGGGTCCAGCTGGGCCACATGGTGGCCCCGGATCTGGGAGTAGGGAAAAGGGCAGGGCAGGGCTTGGACCTAGCCTTAGACCAACTTCCACCAAGGATGAGGCTCTGGGTCCGGGCCCCTTACTCCCCACTTCAGAATTTTAAGTTTTCACATGTCTCTGTCCCACAGCTGCTATGCTGCTGCAGGTATCAGTAGTTCAACTTGGTTTAAAAGTACAACATGCATCTGGCAGAAACAGGAAAGGACTCATACAGGGAGGTATTCACTGCAGGACTATTAGTAATAGTGAAATTCTAGAAACTTCCCCATTCTCCATCAATAGGAGACTGGTACATGAGTATGAAAAATCTACACAGGGGAGTACCAAAGAGCTGTTAAAAGAAAGAAAAAAAATCTCAATCTGATACTACAAGGTAGTCTCCACAAAATGCTACTAAGCAAAAAAGCAAATTCTAGAAAAGTGCGAACTATCCATTCTCTAAGAAAGGGGAGATGTAAGTAACTATATTTACTTGTATGTGTTTGTATATATGCAAATAAATATTTGCATTAGAAAAATAAATCAGCCGGGCTCAGTGGCTCAGCCTGTAATCCCGCGCCTTTGGGAGGCTGAGGTGAGTGGATTGCCTGAGCCCGCGGGTTCAAGACCCACCTGGGCAGGCAAGACCTCATCTCTACAATAAATCAAAAAATCAGCCGGGCGTGGTAGCGCATGCCTATAATTCTGGCTACTTGAAAGGCTGAGGCGGAAGGATCGCCAGAGCCCAGCAGGTCAAGGCTGCGGTGGCCGGGAGCGGCCACTGCACTCCAGTCTGGGCGAAGGAGTGAGACTCCAACTCAAAAAAGAAAAAGAAATCATAAAGTAAGAAAAAATTATCATCTGTTGGAATGAAACAAAATAGGATAGAGGGGCAGGGCTAGAAACCAGACTTCTAAAAATACATCTTACTTTGAAGATTTGACTTTGGAACCTTGTAAATATTTTACATTATTATAAAACACAATTAACTTTAAAAAATTGAAAGTAAAATGAAACAAATGAATAAGTATGTCCATATAGTGGCATAACTACACAGAGAGGAACCATTCTAACTGATTAATGGAATAGTCCCTAAGGACAAACAGAACTGGAAAAAAAAATTAATAAGCTCTTTTCTATTACCAGTCAGTAGTAATAGTATTAGACTTGTTATTCTAAGACCGTTGCATGGGGGTTGTGGGAAAATCAAATAAACCATTGTACTGGCATCTTTAAGAGCCTCTATTTTTGGCATCTTTAAAAGGAAATGGTGCCATAAGATTGATGAGGTCAAGGACAAGTCTTGAGTCCTGCATTTGAAATATGTAGATGCATTATTAAGAACCCATAATATACATTATTTTTAAAAAATACACGTTTCCTGCCTCTGACCACTGAAAGGGCCCAAATGTAATGACCAAACCAACAGAAGTGAGCAATTCCAGCCCGAAACCTGGACAGTTCTGGGGCTGGGCAGAAATGTACATGCTAAGCTTGGAGCATCTCATTATACCAGCAGCAAGGGAGTGCTCAAATACCAATAGGATTGGGAATAAAGATACATTTTAACCAACAATAAAGATAGTATATTTACAACAGACTGAAACTCATCAAATATGTTTAAATTCATGCATTCGGTGAATCTTAAGAAAGGAAGGAAAACCTTCATTTTCACCTTCGGAGGATGCTAGGGAACCACCTCAATTTTGAAAACCAGTCAAGAAAAGAAAATCAAGCAGTAATCCTACCTTTCCTATACAATTTGTACCTCTAGATAAAGAGACTTGACAAAGGGAGGTTTCAGATAATGAACAAAAAGGGAAAAAGCAAGATTGCAGGTAATTAACAAAGAAGAAAAAAAAGAATACCACCATTTTCACAACTCATAATGAATTAATGGATCTAGGAAATAACTATCAATTGGATGCTAACTGCTAGAATGCCCATCACGATCACTATTAGGAAGCTGGTTTTTTAAAAACATCAAATCTATATGGGATCAAGCCTCTAGTTCTAACTGCCAATATACAGAAATTATGTCAATGGAACAGGTGAAAGGACATCATGAGAATGCAGTCAGCAAAATCCAGACTCAGGAAAACTCTACAGGACAAATAACCTTGGTTTTACACACACACACACACACACACACACACACACACACACACACACGGCATGGAGCACAAAAGGAAATAGAGAAGAACCTGCAGAGTACAAGAGACTTAAAAGCCACATCACAACCTGTGCATTTGGACCCTGCTTTAGACAGGCAGTAAAAAGAAATCATAAGACAAAAAGAAAACGTGAATATCAACCATATAAATGATATTAAGCATTATTATTTTTAGATGTGGTGATGCTATCGTGGTACATTTTTAAGAGCCCTTCTCTCTAGAAATTCATACTGAAATGTTCAATGATTGGAATGGTATGATACCCGGGATTTGCCTCAAAATAATCCAGAAGTGAATGGGAGTTGAAACAAGAAGGGGAAATTGATGAAAAAAGGCCGGCATGAGTTGATGGGTGTAGGGGCTCACACCCATCACTATTCTTCCATCTTCTGTATGTTTGAAAATGTCCATAATGATACATAACTTTTTTCAGCACAGTGTAAAGATGTGTCGAACCAGAACTCTGTGCCTCCTATTGGCCTGCAAAGGTCCACAGCCCTCCTGGAGGGAGCTCATGCATACCTGGCACAAGAGAGTAACAAGCCGCTCTCATGCTTGGTCCTTGTTAATTAAAGAGCAAAGAGTCGCTGACCGGCTGAGAACTGTGCTAAGAAGAGAAGGCCCTCTGGCAGCACCCTGAATGTTGTTACTCTGTATTAAATATACAGCTTTATATTCCTTGTCCTGCATTTTCAAAGTCAATAGTTAGATCACTATCTGCTTCTTTCAGTCAGCCAAGAAAAACATAATACAACTAGCTGCAGTTTGTTCCCAGGTAGCCCACAATCAACACATCCTCAGGCCAGAGAGAGACCCCAACCCTGCTCACCTTCCCTCATCCATCCCCAGATAGTTGGTACATAGGGAACTGGGTTCCATTCCACACAAAGGCACCTCTTTCAGAGGCAAGGCATCATTTCCATGCTAAGATCTCCGCTGTGCTTCAGCCTTGCCCCAGCCTTGCTGTGGCTTGCTATTCCCTCCCATGGAATCTCCACCAAGGGCCCCAGGATTTCCTAGCTTTCCCTTTGTATGTCAAGTTTCTCTTACAAAATACCTCCAGCCACCAGTTCCCAGAGAGATCACAAATGATTAAGCTTGTTATGTTGTGACTACACAGAGCAGCCCTCCAATTAGTCCTGTCTGGTCAAGAACAAAAACATGGAACATCATTGGGAATCTGACAGAGCAGGATCCCAGCCTGGAGACCCAGTCTGGGAGAATCTAAATCACCAAAAGGAGCAACTAGTGGGGGAGAGTTTCATTCGTTCCATTCACACTAATTAAGCACCTGCTATCAGTCCCTGTTCTTTTGGAATGCCCAATTCAGTGGAGAAAACAGACATTAACTAGAGTCAATCTATACATCCCTCATTCAGCATGTATATGGTGTATTCCAAGCAGACAGTATTCCAGGAAATAGACCACAAGCAAACAAATCAGTATGCACAAAAAAATCCCGGGGGGTAGTAAGTGCTTTGAATGGTAATGTGAGAAAGACTGGCCAGAGGAATGGGTGCCACTTGGTAGAAGACTGGGAGAAGAACTTTCTGGAGAGATGATATTGGAGCTGAGTGAAACTCCTCCCCCTCAGCACCTGGCCATGAACGAGGAACCAGTGCAGCTTCCCAGCCTCTCACCTGGTAGGCCCGGATCAGGGACTGGACAGCCAAGTGGTCCTCCACCAGCTTGCTGGTCTTGGTCCTGCTTGATACTGAGGGCCTGCTCTCATGGATGACAGATGGGGGCCGTGGTTGAGCAGAGCCAGAAGAGACTTCCTCACTGGCTTTCCGGAAGAAGCTATCCCAGGACTAGGTAGGGTAGAAACAAGAATGCAGCCAGGTCAGGGCCTGGAAGGAGTCAGTGGTAGCCCAGGCTGAGGGCCCAAGAGGCATCAGGTATTCCTTGGGGCCACAACTCTCAGGGTTTTCCCAGGATGCCTAGACGTACACACAATGATGCTCATTGTAGAACTGTTTATAAAAATGATGTCAAAACAACCCAAATGGTTATCAGAAGAAAACTGGTTAAATAATAGTTGCACATTTAGAATCTGGAAGATTATGCAATCTTAAAAAAAAAGTAAGGGACTTCAGTAGTGTGGATATGAGTTATCACCAAGATATGTTGTAAAGAAAACAGAGAAGAGGATGTGTCACTTGCTACTCTCTGTGTAGAAGCAAAAAACAGGTGTACATGTACATGGGCATTTCATGTGTTTTCCAGGAGAATAATGTACAAATGCTTTCCTCCACACACTCCCATATGATACTAGTGGGGTAATCAGCTGGTGCAACTCCTGTGGAAAGCAATTTGTGAATACCCATTACAATTACACATACAGATACTCTTGAACCCAACCATTCCCTTTGGAGAGTTTGTCCTCCAGGCAGGGCCATATGTGCAAGGTGATAAATGTACAAAAACATGCACTGCAGCGCTGTTCATGACAGTTGGAGACTGGAAATGAACCAGGTATCCATCAGCGGGGTTGTGGGTGGAACTTCTATGCAATGGAATACAATGCAGTTGGATAAAGAGAACAGTGAGGCTCTTTATGTACTCACATGGAAAGATCTTGGAGATCTATCACCAGGTGAAAAAGGCAAGGAACAAAACAGTACATGTTATATGCTACTTCTGTATAAAAGAGGGGAATCAGAGTCATGTTTGCAATAAGTTGGATGGATTGGGCGGGAGCCTTCTGATGATACAACTTCTCAAACATCTTGGTTTCAGCTCATGTAATTGTATCGCTTTCCTCCATGGAGTGTGAGTGAAGGGGAGAGAAAGCAACATCACTTTTCACTTTTCACCTTTCCATCTTATTTATTTTTTTACCATCAGCAAGTACTTATTTTATCAGATTAATACATACATAAATAAGTATGCCCCTAATTACGTGCAAGGGGCGATCTGGAGACAGCACAACAAAGGGGTGAGGCAGGTGTCAGATGTGACTGAGCAGCGCACAACGAGAAAGCAATAAGTTTTCCTCACCCAACATGATGACAGGCTCTTTCACAAAAAGGGATGACTGATGACCTGGAGGCAAAGAAACCTGCCCAAGATCACACAGCAGGCAAGTTGCTTCTCCCCACAACCCTCAGCCCAGCCTGGCCCAGAGGCTTCCCTCCCACACAGTGGATGGGGCAGAAGTGCTGACCTTGTGGACACTCTGCGGGTTTTCCAACCAGGCGAAGTACATCTCCTCCATGTAACTTGAGCTGCCTCCACCTTTGCTGCTTGGGAAGGTGGCTGGTGGCCCAGAGGACCTGCTGCGCCAGCTGAATACTGGGACATCATGGGCAGACAGGAGTCTTGTAGCCTGTGTCCCAAGCCGAGATGGCAGCAGCCTCAGCTGACTCATTCTGAACACAGACAATGAGAAAGAGGCATCAGAGACAATACCAGGCCGGGCTCGGTGGCTCAGCCTGTAATCCCAGCGCTTTGGGAGGTTGAGGTGAGTGGATTGCCTGAGCCCGCGGGTTCGAGACCTGCCTGGGCAGGTGAGACCTCATCTCTACAATAAATCAAAAAATTAGCGAGGCGTGGTAGTGCGCACCTGTAGTTCCAGCTACTGGAAGGCTGAGGCGGAAGGATCGCCAGAGCCCAGCAGGTCGAGGCTGCGGTGGCCGGGAGCGGCCACTGCATTCCAGTCTGGGTGACTGAGTGAGACTCCAACTCAAAAAAAAAAAAAAAAAAAAAAGACAATACCAGGACAGAAAGAGGCTCTGTTAGCCACTCATTTGCTCACCTGACACTTGTCAGTCCTACCAGGCAGGTGGCCCTGGGCTAGGCAGTGATGTGACAGAGGTGAACACAACACTCTCCCAGCCTCCTAGGTTCACTGCCTAGTAGGAGATACCAGCTCAATAAACTCCATCAACAGATATAGAGTATCTCTGAGCTCCACTCACTGCAGCTCACACTCTCTCCCTGCTAGTCCCCCAAACCTGATGCAGAAACATGTACCACCCAGGCCTTGCCTTAGGGAGGGGCTAGGTCCTGAAGCCCACTCAGAGGGTCACAGGGCATGTACAGAAATTACCCACAAGAAGAAGAGGAACTCAGGGCTTGGGACTGGGTGTGCCACGCGTGGTCAGGAAAAGGCAGAAAGAAACATCTGTGAGCAAAGGCACAGAGGAATGAGGGATGGTGGAGATACACTATCTCAGGAGGCCCATGGCCCTCCTGGGTCTCCAGCTGTAGAAACCAAAAACGACCAGTGGCTCCCTCTCATTACAATGCTGGCCTAGAAAGCCCTACCACCCAGGCAGTCATAGGCCCTACTTCACAGTGGAGAGGACTAAGGTCCAAAGTGGTGCAGGACAAAATAGAAAGCAGCCCTAGGCCCAGTCCAGCTCTAGGGGCTGATACCGCCATCCTTGGCTCTCACACCTTGCCTACGCTGAGAGCTCACACTTGGGACCAATGCCACTCAGGACAGCTAACAGCGCAGGTGGGTATGCACAGGCTAGAAGACCACCCAGGCAGGGTGTAACCAGAACCTGGAGCTCATCTCCCCCATTATGTCACCAGCCCTTTCTCAGGGAAAATTCCTGAATGATGAGTTTTCAAAAGCAGAGGCTTTCTCTACCTTCAGAGAACAGGGGTTCTAACAGCCTGCTCCAATTCTGGAGAAGCCCTGGGGCTCCCTATCCAGGTAGGGTGGGGATTGACAGAACCTACTGAGGCCACTGCTGCCCCCAGTCCCCTGTTAACTCATGCTACACAGGATATGTAAGGTGGAACCTCTGTTCCCCCACCCCCATGACTGGGAGCAGAACCCCCTCCTCTGCCCTAGCCCAGTCACTACCTGGACACAGAACAGCTCCCCTTGAACACCAGTTAATGCCCTTCTGCCCAGAGAGCCCCAGCCTGTGAGCTGGGTGCAGCGCCAGAACCACCCTACCAAGGGCCACACAAGCAGGAGGAGCCCACCGCCCGTGCACAGCTCAGTCCCCAGAAAACATGTATTCCGGGGCATCATTGGCTCCCAGGTCCTGACTGGGCCTGGCTCTGAGCCAATGTTCAGCCAAGTGTCCTCAGTCAACAGGCTTTCTGCCCCAGCCCTCCACCCCTCTCCTGCCATCAGCTCAACCAGTCACCAGGGGCCTACTGGCTGGACTTTCCATAAAAGGTCAAGCCCCACTGGAGGGCAGGGCTCAGCCTGCTTCTGCCTTCCCTTCCTCCTCCTCTCCCTTCAAAATTACATGAGCTAGAGGGATGTGACGGGGAGGGGTTGTGTCAGTGGAGGAAGAGTGAATGCCTCAGGGCAAACAGCAGCAAGTCTGAACAGAGGAAAAATTTTAAAACAAAAATATGTTTCACTGCAGGAAGAAAGAAGGTGAGCTTAGCAGGATTCAGAGCCCCAAGTGCCCCAAGCTTCTCTCCCACACACTCAACCCCTAAGGCTTCAGGGTGGGCCCAGCCTTACAAACCAGTGACGCCAGCCCCTCAAGTGAGGGCCTCTAGAAGCCAGCTCACTTTGGAGCAGCAGCACCTCTCCAAGTGGAGGGCATAGGCTCTGGGGTCAGACAGCCAGAGTCCCAATTCCTATTCTGCCTCTGACCATCCCAGAGGTCTAGGTAAATAGAGGGCTGTGTTAGCCCGGGTGACCATCAAGCCCAGGAGCTCCCCAAGAGCAGGGACAATCTTCTAGGGCATCAAAAAGAACCCAAACAACAACCCAGGAAAGCTTTGTCATCCCCATTCAATGACAAAAGAACTAAACACCAAAGCCACCTTAATGGGAATAAAAATAAGAGCACATAGGGAGCACTGATTCTGGGGCAGACACTTTGTTCGTTTAATCCTCTCAGCATCCCATAAGGTGGACACTTTACAAACAGGGAAGCTAAGGCACAAGAAGCTAAGCTGGTGAGTGATGGGCTCTGTGTGGTTCCAGGGACTGTGCTCTCCTCACTGCAGAGTAAGATGGAAGCCCAGATTTCTCTTAGGAAAAATGCACTTTTCATCAGTTGTAACCAGAGCTGTTCTCTCTATCAGCCCCACCTCCACCCGACCCCCACAGAGGAATGGGGCAGTTCCAGCCAGACAGGGACAAAGTCTGGCTGTGTCCAGCCTGACCTGGTGTAGGAACACTGTGTTTTTACAAACACTAAATAGTCTGGGGCGGTCACTGGACACGGCTATGGACTTCAGCCTGGCGGGAGGGCAGCCACAGTCACCCCTACCCCCATCCCCAGCAGAGCCTGAGGACTCAAGAAGTCCTGGAGAACTCAGGATCTAAAGCCACAGCCACAGCCAACCCTGCTAGTGTCTGCACATATTGTCAAAGGCAGCAGTAAGGAGTTGAGTCAGGAGCCCTGCCCAGCCCAGTCTCCAGCAGACAGCTCTGGGAGTCTCCTCTCTGGGGACAAGGTCTTGCAGCATCCCCAATGCAACCTCAGAACACAAACAACTGCAGACACCCATGGCCACTAAGACTATCACACACAAGGCTCTGTCCAGAGTGTCCTGATAAGGACTGCTCCCTAATGCTCCCATTGTAGAGATCAGTTAACAGAGGTCAGGAGAGGAGAAGGGCTCTCCCCAAGATCTCAAAGCTGGGCAGCAACAGAGTCTGGATTCTCACTGCTGCAGGCCAACTCTGGCCCCGCATTCTGAGAACTGGATGAGCTTTGCTCAGGAATAAACCCCAACTCTAGTTTTCTGAACCCAAGAGAAGGCAGGCCACGGCCTGAGGTGGGGGAAGGGAGGGGATGTGCTTCTTTGCTTGGCAGAGATGAAGGACCTGAGCTAAAGACCCAGAAGTGGGAAAATCACAGAAATAGGTGGAGCCTCTTCCAAGATGCCCCTGGATGTGTGGGGAGGGGCTGCAAGGGCTTGTTTGGGCCCAGAAGAGGAGGGCTGTCAGAGAGAGGCCCTAGGGATCGTTTCATGCCTATCGCAGCTTGCTGGGGCCTCTGGTGTCCCCTGTCCACCCACCCAACATCTCCCTTGGAGTGGAAGAAGCACTTCCCATGCTAGCTGCGACCTAAGACCAGGATGGCCAGTCTTGGGGCCTCAGTTTCCTCACCTGTGAGCAGAGATTGCGGTTTAAAACCCTCTAAAAGGGTTCTTCGAAGTCCTGAGACTTCGAAGCCTGAGGATCCCACCAGACGCACAACGCAGGAGCCTCCCTATCATTAGCGCGCCTCTCCGCAGCCTCGGTCCCTGAAAAGAGAGAGAACCGGTAGCCCCTCCCCAGGCCACAGAAGGCAGGGTGGACAGCCTGTAGTCTTCAGGCTGGAGAAACCCTCGCTGATGCCTAAAACTCCACCGCGAGCGCCTCTCTCCTTAACGCAAAATCCTGCACTCTCCGGGTAGAACGCGCTAAGGACTGAGTAAGGGTCCCGAGGGAGGCCACGGTCAGCCTAGGACGGAACCAAGGTCACGGTCTCTTTCCCCCCAGCCCCCCGGCAGGGCCAGGCGCAAGACTACAAGCAGCGGCCCCCAGGATCCGGGAAAGAGGAGTGGAGGGCCTGGCCCCCAAAGACTGCAGGAGAAGAGGCGGCGCAGGAACCGGGAGGAGACGAGCCGCCGCGCTCACCGGGCGGGCGGTGGTCCGCGCGGCGGCGAGGTCCGAAGGCTGCAGGTCAGGGGGCCGCGAGGAAAGGGTGCGCTGCGCGGTGTGCCAATTACCTGGGTCACGTGACGCGACCGCCCACGAGCGCGAGCTCCGGAGACTCTGCGCGTCGTGACGTCTCCACGGACGCCCCGCCCCGGGGCTGGCGCTGTCCGCGGTGCTGACGACCCAGGTCCAAGGTCCCCCGGGCCGGAAGGGTGCAGATCACTCAGACCGCAGGACCAACACTGCTGAGCCCCTGAATCCCAGCGTCCTCTTCCTAAAACTGAAGAGAATGTACCAGAAAATAAGCAACCGTTTGTGTGTAGGAGAGGGTATTCTTTGTTTTATCGTTTGTAAAGTGGAAATGCTATTGAAAATTCCACTCTTGGAGATGTTTTGAAGAAAAGACAGTGAGATAATGCATGGAAAGGGTTTTGTCACAAAGCCTGATACACATTTCACCCATCCATTCTCCCATTGATGGTGAGCTAGGCTGCCCTCACCACTCTGTTGCCTCTAGCAGTGCTGCAAGGAACATCTGTGTACACATTCCCTTAGAATCCTGTGCAAAAAAATTTATATGGAATACGTATGTGTGTGTATACATATATTTGCGTGTGTGTGTGTGTGTGTGTGTGTGTGTGTGTGTGTGTGTGATGGAGTAAGGGAGCCAGATTTGAGAGATATTTAGGAGTCAGATCCACGGGTTTTAGTGGTTGACTGAATATATATATATACTGAATTGCTAGGTAATGAGTATATACAGAGGGTGCCAAAAATGTGAATACACATTTTAAGAAAGGAAAAATCTGTATTAAGGTTGTAATACTCAGTAAGGTGAATACAAGTCATATTTGACTTCTCCAATTACAAGAGGTTCTCAAAGTGGTTACTATCAGCATCCAGATACTTCTGGTTATGGTAAACATCTCAACACCTCTTAAAATTTGTATACATTTTTGGCACTCCCATATATACTTGACTCAGCAGTGTCAGATTGCTACTCAACCTGAAGTCCCCCAAAAGTTGTTTATTTGGCATTCAATGGTCAAGGACCACACCTGTTTCAATTACTGTTGAATCATCAGCACTTAGCATAATGTCCAGCTCATAGTATTTTTTCTATAAATATTTGTTGAATGAATGACTGAATGAGTAAACAGACAGTTGACTTGAGTCCTGAGGGATGGGTATGAGTTTGTCTGGAATTCTTTGATTACAAGCACTAGAATGATCCAGCTAGCTTAAGCGGAAAAAGAGCTGGTATGGAGATTGGTATACAAAGCAATTCACAGAATCAGAGGAACAGAGGAGAGCTGAAAAATTAGTCTTGAAAAGCAGGGCTGAGCCAGAGAGAAATTGTCTCTTCAAGACTCTTCTGATGCTCAAAATTCAAATTCTAGGAAGAGAGAAGCTAAATTATCTGACTTAGCCTGAAGTGGGGAAGAGGAGGCCTGGAGTCACTCATTTGAACCACACATAGATTGAGAGGCAAGGCAGATGGTTTATGTGATGCTGGTATCAGACTCTGCATGTCTGAAGAAATCAGAGTGGGTGTTGGGAAGGAAAAAGCAGCCCAGGTACTGAGGACCTCCAGAGGAGGAAACACCATAGGCACAGGCAAAGTTGTATGAGGGTCTAGGGGAACAGGAAGTGCCAAGATACCTGAAGGAGACTGACAGCCTGGACTAGTGAGACTGGGCTTTGAGTACCATGCTAAGGGGTATGAACTCTATCTAGTAGGCCACAGGGTACCAACAATGTTTTAAGCTGTGAATGACATGGTCAGATTTGTTTTATAAAAAGCTTTCTTTGGCAGTTGGAAAGAGGATGGAGTGGTAAAAGGTGAGAGGAAAAAATGTACTTGCAGTAGAGATGGAGTAAGAAAGTCAGATTTGAGAGACATTTAGGAGTCAGCTCTACAGAGTTTAGTGGTCGAATGGGTATGACGGTGGGGACAATATACCCAGATTTCTGATTTTAGTAACTGGGGACACAGTAGGTCTTCTCAGGAAACTGGGAAGCAGAAGATGCAGTTTGGGGAAGTAGAGGGAAAATATCAGAGCCACCTGTTTGATGGTAGAGTCTAGATGATGGGTATCAAGGTGTCCTCTGTAAAATTCTTAAGAACAGCAGGCAGGAACAAAACCCTAGCAAATCAAAAGTCGTCAGAGCCTTTTAGCCTTCCAACCTAATTGATGCTCTGCTAATTATCCTGATTAGAGCAAACATTTAGGGCAATCAAGGCTCCCCTGAGGGTGGTTGCCATTCTCAGAATCCTGGGAGGACTTGAGACAGTGGTTGTAGGTTCTGCAAAGATCTTCAGAAGCAGACACCTTCCTTTTCTTCCGTGTGTGTGTGTGTGTGTGTGTGTGTGTGTGTGTGTGTGTGTGTGAGAGAGAGAGAGAGAGAGAGAGAGAGAGAGAGAGAGAGAGAGAGAGAGAACGAACACATGCAAGTTTTGATTTATTCTGGTTGTCCGGATTTTAAATAATACAGAGGGATACAGAGCAAAATATAAAAAGCTCCCTTCCTCCTGCCCTGACCCTCACCTTTGTTCCTCTCCAGAAATAACTACTAGCCAATTTGGCTAACATTTTCACAAAGGGTTTATGCATTTACATACATATGCTTGTACAAATACACACTTACAAAAACATAAAATGGTTCACACTATAGTTCCACAACTTGCTTCCTTTCCCTTTTGTCTTGAAAGTTTTTATTTTAATCTTAGTACATGTAGGGCCACCGCATTCTTTTTTTTTTTTTTTTTTTAACTTTATCACCTCATTCTTTTTAATGGGTATGTTATACTCATTGTAGGGTATGTAATGACTGTCACTTCTCTCCTGTTGAATAGACATTTATGCTCTTTTTGACAGAAAAGATTTTAAAAAGTCCTTCTATATATACCCTTTAGCACAAGTATGCAACTACTTTGATAAGACTGATTTTTAAAAGAAGTCTAACACTGGGTTGAAAAATATACATGTTTGAGAATTTATTATGTATAGTCTTTAGTAAGACCATCCAAATTAATGCTTTCTTGTGAATGTTTTTGAGTTCCCATTCCCTCATGTTCTTGCCAAGACTTGTTAGTATCCGTTTTTAAAAATTTGTGCCAATCTGATAGGTGAAGAAAGCTCTCATTTTGCTTTTGTTTGCATAATACTGATAAGTGATGTTGAAAATCTTTTTATATGTTTATTATTTTGTATTCTTTTTCTGTGAATTGTCTATTGACAGTCTTTGTCCATCTTTCTATGGGTTGCTTATATTTTTCTTATGGTTTCATATCTATTCTGTACATATTCTGGATAAGGATACTTTGTTATTTGTATTGCAAACATTTCTCCCAGTTTATTGCTTGTCTTTAACTTTGTTTATGAATGCTTTGGTCACATTCACATAACTTTTATTAGAGTATTAGTTGTTCTATTTTATTCTTAGTCATTGTTGTTAACCTCTTACTGTGCCTAATTTATAAATTAAACTTCATCACAGATATGTGTGCATAGGGAAAAACTACTATATATATATATGGTTTGGTACTTATCTGAGATTTCAGGCATCCCCCAGGGGCTTTGGGAGGATAAGGGAGGGGACTACATTATAAAATATTTCCATCACCACAAGAATCCCTCATGTTATCCTCCTATAGCCACGTCTTCCACCTTACCCCCTTCATAATCCCTACAAACCATTAATCAATTCTCCATTTCTGTAATTTTTTCATTCAAGAATGTTATACATAAATGGCTTCATATAGTAAGTAGCCTTTAGGGGTTCACTTTGTTTTCACCTAGTATACTTCTCTGTAAGTCCATGCAGCTTGTTGTATGTACCAATTGTTCATCTCTTTTGATTGCTAAGTTGTATTTCATGGTATGGATGTACCACCATTTGTTTAATCATTCACTCATCAAAAGACATCTGGATTCTGTTCAATTTTTGACTATTACAACTAAACATGCTAGGAACATTTATGCACATATTTTTGTGTGAACATGAGTCTTCATTTCTCTGGAACAAATGCCTAGGAGTGCAATTTCTGGGTCATACGTTTGTTACATGTTTATTTTTTTTAACTGCCAAACTTATTTCCAGATTTGATGTGCCATTTTACATGCCCACCAGTAATATATAGGTGACCCAGCTTCTCTTCATCTCACCAGCGTGTGTTGTTGTCACTATTTTTTGTGTTATTCATCTTGATAGCTATGTGGTGGTATCTCATTGTAGTTTTGGTCTGCATTTCCCTGATGGCTAAGAGCATCTTTTCATGTGCTTGTTTGTAATCTGTATACCTTTTTTGAAAAATGTCTTTTTGTATGTTTTAGCTTTTTCTGATTGAATTGTTTATTTTTGTACTGTTGTGTTAACATCCTTTGCATAGGCTAGACACTAATCCTTGTCAGATAAGTGGTTTGCAAATGTTATCTCTCGGTCCATAGCTCACCTCTTCATCCTCTTAATTGGGTTGTATGTTGCAAAAGTTTTAATTATGATGAAATACAGTTTATCAATTTTTCATTTTATGGCTCACGATTTTGGTATCCAGTCTTAAAAATTTTTTACCTTGGCCTAGATCCTGAAGCTTTTCTTTTATTTTTCTAAAAGTTATATTGTTTTAATTTTGCATTTAAGTTCTCTATTTTTAGTTCATTTTAGTGTAAGACGTGAGACTTAGGTTGAGATTCATTTTTTCACCTATGGATGGCCAAATGCTTCAACTCTGTTGAAAAGGCTATTCTTCCTCCATTGAATTGCTTTGGCACTTTTATCAAAAAACTACTGGGGCTTATTTGCGTGGGTCTGTTTCTGGGTAGAGCTTTATTGAGATATCATTCATATATCATACAATTCACCCATATAAAATGTATCATTCAATTGCTTTTAGTATGTTTACAGAACTGTGCAACCATCAGCACAATCCACTTAAAACATGTCATCACCTGAAAAAGAAACTGAAAGGGGAATTTTTGCCACCTTAAGAAAAACAAGTTGTTCTGAGACTTGTGGCATATCAAAAATCGTCTGTGGATACCCCAAAGTGGAAAAGGGCTCTCCTCTGATAAGCCTGTGATGCAACAGGGCCAGCAAAGGCCTGGAGGGGTCAGCTTCACCAGAAGACTCCGGAAGCCCCTTGACAAGTTCTCCAACCACAACCGCCTCCCCAGGCTCTTCTTCCTCCAGCATTGGACTTCGGGCTTCAATCTCCAGAGCACTCAGAGTTTTCCTGCTTGGAAGACCGACCCCTACTGCCAACCCTCTGCAACAAGCCGGTTCCACTCGCCCAAGGTCAGGTGGGGCGGGACATGGAGACCGCAGAAGACTTGCGTTACTGTTTGGAGGCAGCAGGATGCAGATACAAATTCAGCTCCCAACCCCCTGCGGCAGTGGCGGCCTCCCGCCCCCTAGGGCAAGCCCCCGAGATCACAGCCAGGTTTTTGGGCAGAACGAAACAGCATCCGGGAAATCGCTCTCCCGCAGGCTCAGGCATCTGCCGGCCGAGCCTGACCCAGGCATCCCTGGCCGCCCATGTCACAGGCGGCGGCACGCTGAGGCTCCTCCGCCCCAGTCTCCCGGGACCCTGGCGGGAAGCGTCCCTCTAAAGAGGCCTGCATGAGGGGCTGGGGAGGGACTCTGGTAGGGAGCCCCGAAGGGGCGGGGAGCCCCGGCCGTCCCAGCCTGACTCTCTGCGTACTTTCCCGCCACAACCACTGTCCGCATTTCCCTTTACTGTTACTCCGGCTTTGCACCCCGCGTGGCCAGGCAACCGGGGGTGGACCCCTCTCGTCCCAGGTCGAGCTCACGGACGCCGCCTGCGCGCTGGCCTGGGGGGTGGGAGAACAGCCGACATCTGTACCCGGAGCTCTAGAAGCCCCTCATTAGTTGGGCGGGATCGGGGAGGGAAGAGGGCCTCGGGCTAGGTTCCTGGACGCTTGAGTGAGAGTTTCCAGGCGGTGTCTGGCCGAGCGAAGCAGCACGAGGGCAGCGCCCGGGTCGGCGATCTCGCTCCGGTGCTCAGGGATGCGAGTTCCGAAGGAGGCAGAGCTGGAAGGGAAGTTGTGCGGGCAGGTGTGGAGGGGCAAACTGCCGGGACTGGACAGCAGCCACCGCTGCACGCGGGCTGAACGCGGGAAGTGAGCTCCGCCCCGCGCGGGCCCTGGGCGCTCTCTGCCGAAGACTCGACTCGTGGCTCATTCCCGCCGCCCCTTTCCCTTCCCCGCTTCACTCCCACGCGCCCCTCTAAGAGGAGGCCGAGCCGGGCGTGACTGTACCTGGGCGCTCGGGGTAATCAAGCCCACCCCGCGGCTGCTGCGCCCAGCAGCACCCCATTGGGCGTGGGAGGCGCCAATTGTTTCTCACCATGGGCGCCTGGCAAGCAGGCCCGCACTCACTCATAGGAATCCTCAGGGAGTATCCTGGAGGAATCCGTTCCAGGCCCCTGAGGCGGGGAGACTCCGGAAATGCGAGAAAACCAAAGCCGCCGGCTCTAAAATGGAGACAAAAATCCCACACACTGCGTGGGCACGTGGGAAAGGAGTCTCTCCCAGGCAGAGCCAGGCAGCCTGATCCTTGTGCCTGCGCAGTCAGGTAGATGTATCCAGAGGGCTTCCTGGCATGACAGAAAGGACATCGCAGTGCAGTGGGGTGTTATGGGCAAAAGCCTGGGAGGGCCAGCAAGGGTCTGGATTGTCTGGGGAGACTGGCGGGGGTGGTTCTCTGGGGCAGGCATCGCGTGCGCCAGGGCTGGGCTAGGAGTTAGCCAGCCCAACCAGGGCCTCAAATGTTCTACCGGGACATTTCAGTCCTCGAAGTTTTGTAGCGCATCCTCGGGGTTTAAGTAGGGGATGCGGTTAGATTTTGTTTTAGAAAAGTCACTCTGCAAGCTGGTAGAGGACTGGTAGGAAACTAGGTAAAGGCGAGGAGGGAGCCTCCAACGGAGGAGAAAACCCATAAGGCCCGAATGAACTGAGACTGGATCCGTGGGGCCTGGGGAGGACAGACCCATGGCCCAGTTTTACAAAGGGGGACATCTGGGCGGGGGCAAATTGGCAGTGGAAGAGTCATGGGTGCCTTATAGGCCACTGGAGATGTGCCCCAGACCCCTCCTGCCTCTGTCCGGCACAGTTACCACCTTCTAGGAGGTCCTGCCTCGTGCAAGCCTGAGGGTCAATATTTCCTTGAGGTAAAGATAATTGTTTCCTTATTACCCTTGGAGAACTAACATGATCTCAGTGAAGAAAGGCCCAAGTAGTCCCTGCCTTCACGATGGTTTCAGAGTACAGACCCCTGTCAGCAGGTTCTGGGAGAGCCCTCGGTCCTGAATAGAGGATAGAGAAAAGAATAAAACAAAGAGAAAGAACATTCAGTGATTGACAAATCAGATAGAAGGTAGGGTCTTCTCTTACCTGAGTCTGTTTTTTTGTTTGTTTTTAGAGTTAAGATTTTCTTTTTAATGGCAATATCAATACATACTCCTTGTAGAAAAACTAGGAAGCACAAAAAATTATAAAAGGAAAAAATTCTGGGCGGAGTGGCTCAGTTGTGTCAACTGCAGTGGCACAGCTGAAGTAATCCCAACATTTCAGGAAGCCAGACTAGAATTGTAGATGTACAGTTTCCTCTTTGAGAACATGGCCAAATACATGAATCCTTGGGGAAGCTGATTAATTGTGCTCTTAATTCCTAAAGCTAGCAATTTTAGCATAATTACTAGAGAAGATGGGCTCTGGCTGCATCATGGGAGAAAGGTTAGTGCACTTGTCCCACCAAGTGTGAAACAGTGGACAGCCAGAAAGCATTCGAACTGTTAGGACCCAGGACAGCACTCAGGCCTCTGCTCTGTGGCCAGCTGGTGACCTGGATGGAAAACAGGCAAGGCGGCTTCTTCTAATGCAGGCACAATTCCCAGCTCTGGATTTATAGCACTTCAGGGTGTCACAGAATTCTCAAAAGTCTCTTACCTTCAGGATTAATTAATTAAAAGTATTAACTATTGTATAACAGTAAACATTACATAATGTATAGTAGTTTACTGTCAGGGGAGCAGATTGTTGTAAAAGCCAAATGAACAATATTACACTACAAACCCAAACTGTTCAGAGTTGTGGGCTCGAGGAGGTCAATTACCGGGCAACCTGCTGAGGACTCTGGGGCATCTCCTTGGGGCATCCACTTTATAGGGGTATCCATAACATTCAGCTGTAAATGTATATCAGAAGCCTCAGTATGTTCATTGTCGTCCAGAACACTCTTTTGGGAAATCTGTCTTAAAGAAACAAGTTGAAAAGGAGCAAGGTTTTACACAGATGTTTACTGCAACATTTATAACAGCCCTAAATTGGAAACAACCTAAAAGTCTAATTGTAGGAAAGTGGCCAAATAAATTAAGATATAGCTATATGGCAACTTATTTTCTTACCATTAAGAAATGTGTTACAAGCTGCCAACAAGCATATGAATAAATGCTCAGCATCACTAATCATCAGAGAAATGCCAAATAAAACCCCAATGAGATATCACTTTACACTAGTCAGGATGACTATCATTAAAAAGTCAAAGAACAACAGATATTGACACAGTTGCAGAGAAAAGGGAACACTTATTCATTGTTGATGGAATTGTAAACTCATTCAACCTCTGTGGAAAACAGTATGGAGATTTCTCAAAAACTAAAACTAAAAATATCACTTGACACAGCAATCCCACTACTAGGAATCTACCCTCAAGGAAAAGAAGGCATTATAGAAGAAAGATTTCTGAACTCATATTGCAGCACTATTCAAAATAGCAAAATCATAAAACCAACCTATGTGCCCACCAATGATTGACTGGATAAAGATGTGTATGTACACCATGGAATACTATGCAACCATTTAAAAAAATGAAATAATGTCCTTTGCAGCAACATGAATGGAATTGGATAACATTTGTTCTCACCTATATGTGGGAGTTAAAAGGCTACAAAGATGGAAACCACAGACTCTGGGGACATCCATAAGGAAGGAGGTGGAGAGGGGAACTAGGGTTCAGAAATTACCTATTGGGTACAATGCTCACAATCTGGGGGAATGGGCCATCTGAAACCCAATCTCCACTACTACACAGTATGTCCATTTAACAAACATGCACTTGTAGCCTCTGTGTCTAAAAGAAAGACGGAAAAAAAGAAATGTGTTAATGAAGATTGTTAAATTACATTGAAAAATGCTTTGGATAAAATGCTGTTGTAGTCAACAAACACTTATAAAACACTGTATGCCAGACAGTATATGAAAAGCTTTAACATTTTTAACTTATTTATTTCTCACAATAACTCTACAAGGGAAGTATTATTATTATTATTATTATTATTATTATTACTATCATCATCATCATCATCACCATCCCCTTTTTGAGGATATTAAGACATGGAAAAATTAGGCTAGTCTAAGATCTAATGCCAGTAATGGGTAGAAAAAAAATTCCAGACTTATTTGTACAATATAAACTCACCTAAATATAAATATGCATAGAAAGAAATAATCTAAGCAGTACCCCCAGTTTTTAAATTAAACGTTTACATTGAATTATAATGTATATAGAGCTACATAAATATATAAATATATAAATAAATCTTACGTGCACAGCTTAATGTTTACATAGAATACACTCACGTAACTACCATCCAGATCAGCACAAAGTAATTTCCAGGATGCCAGAAGCCTCCCAGATTCTGCCTCCCAATCAACTTCCAGTTCCCAGAGGCAGCCACCATTTTTATTTCTATCACCATAGATTAATTTGGGCTGTTTATGTAAATTGAATATATAGTATACATTCTCTTCTGTCTAAATAAATTAAGATATGGCTATACGGCAGCTATATGGCTTCTTTCAGTCAGCATTATACAAGATTCATCATTGTAGCATGTCCCAGTAGTTTTTTCACAGCAGTATAGTATTCCATTGTGTGAATATACAGTTCATTTAGCCATTCTATTCTTGTTGGACTTCTGGGGATTTTTTTACTATTATAAATAGTGGATCTATGAATATTCTAGTACATGCCTCTTGGTGGACCTAAGTCTTCATTTCTATTAGGTTCAGGTTCATATCTAAGAGTAGAATTGGTGAGTCTGAGGATACAGTTTTTCCAAAGTGACTGTACCAATTTATACGCCTACTTTCTTCTTTCTTTTTATTCCATTGCATACATTTTCTTTTTTATTTCTTTGTGTACATTTTCTTTGTTGTGTGTACAAAGGCCATAAGGGAGACAAAAACACTACAATAAAATGGCAGCTGCATCATGAAGGGTAGCCTAAGCATTCTCTAGGGCAACTGTTTTGACATCAGGGACCAGACTCATGGAAGACAAGTTTTCCACATACAGGGCATAGTGGGAAGTGGTTTCGGGATGATTCAGTGCATAGCATTTATTGTATACTTTATTTATATTATTGCTACACTGTAATATAAAATAATTACATATCTCACCATTTTAAAAAAAGAGACACATATGGAAATGGTAAATAAAGTAATGAATGGGCCACATGCAGACTAAAATTAGTGTTGGATTATGATTTAAAACTTGCCACCAGACGTAGTTGTACAGTTGAAGCGCACCAACTCACTTGCCACTCACTGATAGGGTTTTGATGTGAGTCTAAAGCAGTTGATTTATTATGGTCTCTGTGCAGTAAAATCTCACTGGTAATGTTTTTGTTTTTTGAGTTGGAGTCTCACTCTGTCGCTCATGGCCACTACAGCCTTGACCTGCTGGGTTTAGGCGATCCTTCCACCTCAGTCTTTCAAGTTGCTGGAACTACAGGTGTGTGCTATCATGCCTGGCTTATTTTTTGATTTATTGTAGAGACGAGGTCTCACCAAGTTGCCCAGGCAGATCTTGAACCCCCTGCTCAGGCAATCTTCTCCTCGGCCTACCAAAGTGCTGGGATTATAGGCTGAGCCACCGCACCCAGACACTAATGTTAATCTGTATTTGCAGCCGCTCCCCAGCACTAGCATCACCACCTCAGCTCCACTTCAGATCCTCAGGTATTAGATTCTTATAAGGAACAAACAACCTAGATCCCTTGCATGCACTGTTCACAATAGGGTTTGCACTCCTGTGAGAATCTAATGCCACCCCTGATCTGACAGAAGGTGGAGCTCAGGCAGTAATGCAAGTGATGAGGAATGGCTATAAATACAGATGAAGCTTTGCTTGCTCATCCACCATTCACCTCCTGCTGTGCATCCCAGTTCCTGTCAGGCCACAGACTGGTACCAGTCCATGGCCCAGGGATTGGAAACCCCTGCTCTAGAGGACAGTTGCCTGGGTTTTCTCACCCAGTTGTCTCTAGTGGAAAGACAAAGGAGCACCCTGAGGGAAGGAAGACTGAAAACATGCTACTTCACCTAAAGATGCCACCCTCAGCCGGGCTCGGTGGCTCAGCCTGTAATCCCGCGCCTTTGGGAGGCTGAGGTGAGTGGGTTGCCTGAGCCCACGGGTTCGAGACCCGCCTAGGCAACTTGGCGAGACCTCATCTCTACAATTAAAAAAAAAAAAAAATCAGCCGGGCGTGGTAGCGCGTGCCTGTAGTTCCGGCTACTTGGAAGGCTGAGGCGGAAGGATTGCCCGGAGCCCGGCAGGTCAAGGCTGCGGTGGCCGGGAGCGGCCACTGCACTCCAGTCTGGGCGACAGAGACTCCAACTAAAAAAAAAAAAAGCCAGCCTCAGTAGTGAAGATTATACTGAACTCATCACCTTTAAGCTGCTGGAAGCTCACTCTCTTGCCACAATTAATCAGTGCCTTATTGCTTTATCCTAGGAGAAAAGCCATGACAGAGAGGTGATTGTAGATCTAACTCTAAACCCTAGATTCATCACTGAGCCACCCTGGTCAAGTCACAATCTCTAATGCGCAAACTGTGGGGTGAAACAACTCTGTGTGAAGTATTTTTGTGCCTAGGGAGTGGTATAAGGGTGTGTGAAAGTCTTATGAAATACTGTTTTCAGTCATTAAGGTCTGATCATTTCTGCTACACATGGGTAGCAGATGCATGATGGCTTTTGCTTTGATGAATTATGGTCCTCTTTGCTATTTCTGAGAATATTATAGCTTAGCTATGTCTGAACACTGACACCAATTTGGAAGATGAGTCATCATGAAAGACATTCAGAGAGGAAAAACAGGGCCTAATAAATTGGCCTCTGGGTCAGAGCCTAACGACATCCTTCTCCAAAGGGATGAGCTCAGCCTACAGCCAGGCATTAACCAGTGACTATTAAAGAGGTCTGGATGCAAAATGTGAATGTCACCTGAATGCATAAGGCTCTCCTTTTCATAACAGGTAGACTCTTACTTTACTGAGACTCTGCTATGTGCCAGAAACTATGCTGAGGACATGATCCCTGTCCTCAAGAGTCTCACAGTCTGCACAGTGGAGACAGACAAGTAAACAGGAAATTATGACCCAGCATGATAAATCATGTCTGATGGAAAGTATAGGGCCCAGGGCCTGAGAAGAGAGAATTACAATGTCTGGAATTAAACCTGGCATAATATGAGTCAAGAGGAAGAAGAACAATATAACTTTTGAGAAAATAGTGATGCACTAGGAATTGAAAAAAAAAAAAAGGTTTCAGAGTCCAAAATGGGTCTCAGACACAGAAAGTATATTTACAGAACTGGCCCTCACTCCTCTCAAGTTCAAGAGCCAGGGCTTCCACATGCAAGGGAGGAGTTACTAGGGTTCCTGGTTTCTAACCCTAGCTTGGATGCTCTCTCTTTTTGTGGGGTCCTGGCAGGCCAGAAAGTTTCTCTGGGCTCAGTTTCCCTACCTGAAAAGAGGTGTTGACTGGAGGCTCACTGCAATCTTCTTTCCAGGTAGGACATCCTATGACTGCTTAACATTTTAAAGTGGTGTAGAACCCCACTGTCTCCAGTGCTCACTGCAAGCCACCTCCACTGTATGTGTTTTCTCACTTTATGACCTAATGCAGTTTGACTCATGAATTGTTCGTATCACACTACAGAGGTCTGCATGCAAAAAATAAAAATGTAAACTATCTAAGTCAGAAAGAAAAGGAAACAAACTTGAGGATTGGGTGAAAAAATGAGACCCTTTTAACTTGAGTCTTCATGATGCAAAGGGAACGGATAAATGGATAAGAGTCACTCATCCTTCTCAAATTTCATCTTTCTTTCACCATCGTCAGAGTACAGCATCTAATACTAGAATATACATCAGTTAACTGGAATTGGATGAGAATGAAATCCAAAGCCCACCTCCATTGGATTCCAGTCACACTTGCTAAGCAGTGATCACAGACAGGAAACACGCAGAATGAGAAATAGACATATAAATAGGTTGCTGAAATCTTGAAGACACTCAGCAAATGGAGTTGCCAGCTTTCTTACCTTAAGATAGCCTACCAGACCAGGTGGCTTGTATCTTCTCTCTAAGTATCTGTTTCCTGAGTTAAAAAGCAAACAACAGCCTGGGTCTGCCTTAAAAATAAAGTGAACACAAAAAGTGAAAAATCTGTTGTAACAGGAAAAAAAACTAGCATAAAAATTTGTGAAATGTGTATAAAGATGGATAGGGGGAAGCAGGTGTGAATGAGTGTGACAGGAGGAGTCTTGATCAACAAACAGAGGTCTGATGTTCGCTCTGGGGTCAGTGCTGGGAATTCAGACAAGACAGTCAGTGACTGTCCTGCTAAGGCAGATAAATGAGACAGACAGACAATGCATAAATAAGAGCAAAACCCTGTGCTGAGAACTCTATATTCTTACCACTCAAAGCACTGCTGTGGAGCAGCGGCAGCAGCATCACCTGGGCATGTTAGAAATGCAGTCTTAGGGGCTGGTGTGGTGGCTCATACTAGTAATCCCAGTGGTTCGGAAGGCCAAGTTGGGAGGATCACTTGAAGTCAGGAGTTCCAGATCAACCTGGGCAATATAGTAAGACCCTGTCTCTATTAGTATTAATATTATATTAATAATAACAATAATAGGCGGGCTCGGTGGCTCAACCTGTAATCCCAGCACTTTGGGAGGCCGAGGCAAGTGGATTGCCTGAGCCCACAGGTCCAAGATCAGCCTGGGCAAGTTGGCAGAACCTCGTCTCTACAATAAATAATAAAAAAAAAATTAGCCAGGCGTGGTAGCACACACCTGTAGTTCCACATCTGTAGCTCCAGCTACTTGAAAGGCTGAGACAGAAGGATCGCCAGAGCCCAGCCGGTCGATGCTAGGGTAGCCATGAGTGTGCCACCGCGCTCTAGTCTGGGCGACGGAGTGGGACTCCAACTCAATAATAATAATAATAACAACAATAACAATAATAAGAAAATTAGCCAGGCATGGTGGCACACCTGTAGTCCTAGCTACTTAGAAGACTGAGGCAGAAGGATCACTTGAGCCCAGGAGTTCAGGGCTGCAGTGAGCTATGATTGCACCAGTGCACTCCAGCCTGGGTGACAGAGTGATACCCTGTCTCTAAATACATTAAAAAAATTAAGACAATGCATCTAAAGCTCCAAAATAAGAATCTGCATTGTAACAAGAACCCCAGAGTTTTAGAAGCACTGCTGCATATGGTAAGGGACTCTGGATAGCTTGGGGTGGGAGGAGAAGGGCTAACTCTGTCTGAGAAAGTCAGGGAAGGCTTCCCCTAGAAAGTTACATTTGGGCTGCAACTTCAAAGATGAGCAGGAACGGATTGGTTTGAGAAAAAAGGGAAGGAAATTCCAAGCAGAGGAAGGATTAGGATGAGAGGGTGACAGACCACAGAGCAGTGATGCTGAACTGGAAACAGAGGCTGGAATCTGATTTTGATTTTCCACCATTGGAACTGAAGTTTTATTTGTGTCCTGAGGACAAGAATCAAGTAATGAGAGAAAACATTCCCCAGGCACCGTGCTGATGTTTAATCAGCAGCAGAGTGTTCAATGCACATTAGAGATACTGATGAACTTGTTCACAGTGCAAATATGTTTTCAGGGAAAAAAAATCAGTAAAGACTAGTGTCCTTCAGGTTGGCTCACAGGGTGTGGGAGGAACCATGAATCTGACAGAAAATAGAAAAGTTTCCATCTAAGGACATTTTTTTCTAAAGATGATAAAGGCAATGGAATTATCAATTTATCTAAATGATATTAAGCCAAAACTTGGTGCCAAGGGACTAGAAAGTAATTTTTCTTGGAGGCAAAGTAGCAACTGTTTAATCCTTCAGTCTCAAGGAAAGCCGAAGCAGACAGAGAACACTTGTCTCACTTTAGCTGAAACCTAGTTCTAATGCAGGACTCGGAAGTCCAGTGTTCTGGTAAGGACAGTCCATCGATGCACAGATAGATGGGGTGTTGGATCCTTGCCCAGGACCCTGGCTCTGAGCGTGATGACCATCTGCAGGCAGGTCCAGGCCTTCCTTAGGCTCCCAATTGTCGGGATCCTCTCACTGAGAAGCCGGAGGAAGCCACGGGGTCTTTAAAAATGGCAGAGGACATTTGTCATACTCTACTATAATGATTATTGATTTCTTAAGTGATCCCTTGTGTGGAGTAATATAACACATCCAATCTAGCATGGATAATTCAGACAGCTCCCACTTTCAGAAATAATGTTGTCTCAGCATCTGAAGGTGTCTTATTGTAGCAAAAGTTCTTGGACCATTGAGACAGTTGACTGGGGGGCAAAGTGTATGAAAATAAAAGCAAAACATTAGCATTAACATTAGCATGAGGACTAAATTATGCTGCAATGTGTAGAAGTGGCCAAAAAAAGTGGAGGTTTCCAGTATTAGTACGGTACCACTAAATGCTTGCCTTATGAATGCTTTCCGGCATTCATTTCTAATTGGCAACCCTGCTGAAACTGCCTCTGTAAAATTATCTTCATGTTCTGGTCCCTGGAGGAGGGGCAAGTCTTATCAACAGATTCTTTTCTAAACAAAGGACCTGAAACCGCAGGAGAGAAAAAGCCAGTGAAAGATGAAAAGCAGTTTCAATCTCCAGGGACCCCACCTTCCCCCACACCTTCCTCCTGGACTGCTCCATAATGGCTCAGGGAGGGGAGGAGGAATTGTACCTGACAGTCACGGGAATTGTTTTATAGACAGCAACTACTGTAAAACCTAAGAATGGTGTTTGGAATCTTTTTTAGACCTTGTTCTCTGGGCTCTGAGCACCAGAAAGTCCTCTACTGGTACAGGATCACCAGGAAGACAGTCTCAACACCCCCATCCCACATGAAATCATCTACCAATCAACAGTCCCTCTGCCCACCAAGTTCCCTTTTAAAGGCAACCCTACTGTCTGAATTCTAAGGGAGGTGGATTTGAGAGATTTCTCCCACCCTTCTCATTTAGCTGATAAACAGTATTTAACTCTTTTTCCATTGTAATGACTGTGTTGATTTTGGTTTTTCTGGGCAGGGGACATAACCCAGTTCAGCTGTAACACAAACAGCTGTCATTAGCCCTATTTTCTTTACTTTACTTTTTTTTGTAGGAGTCTTACTCTGTCACTCAGACTGGAGTGCAGTCCACGCTACAGCCACTGCAGCCTTGACCTGCTGGGTTTAGGCATTCCTTCTGCCTCCGCCTTCCATGGAACCAGAACCACAGACGCATGCCACCACACCCAACCAATTTTTTGATTTATTAGAGATGAGTTCTCACTAAGTTGTCCAGGCTGGTCTGAAACCCCTGGACTCAAGCAAGCCTCTCGCCTCTGCCTCCCAAAGTGTTGGGATTACAGGCGTGAGCCACTGTACCTGGTCAGCCCTATTTTCATATGAGGAAGCTGGGGCTCAGTGAGGCAATGCTTAGGGCTCCCACAGTCAGGCTGTGAAGATCTGGGGTTCAAGCCTTATTGTTGATCACAGCTCAACAGCCTAACTCCCTGGAGTGAGCTGCCCTGCCATTTAGAAGTCTCCAAGAGACTGCACGTTTTCTTAAAGTTTGTCCAGCCTTCAGAAAATTCACAAACACACACACACACATGCACAAGGCAGAAAACAGACAAAATCCACATAGATATAACATTCATTTAAATAGGGATTGTTAAGTTACAAAAAATTTGCGAATTATGTATTATTATATGTAATAATACGTTTTTACTTTAAAAGCTTCACTTTACAAAAGAATTTAACATAGGTTTTACATATCTAGCTTCTAATTGCATTTAAAAGTGATTTGTTTACAAATATTTTGTTCGTAGTTTTCCCAGAACACAGTTTTCATGTCTATGTTTTACAGATGAAGAGGATTTCACCTACACTTAAATCTATGGATTCATCTGGCTCCTTGAGACATTAGTGAGAACAAATCAATAAACATTTACTTATCACAACTCCTTTAAAGATGCCGTGCTAAATCCTGGAAGAGATACGACAGTGAGGGAGACACAGGTCCAGCTCTAAACAGGTCTCTTTCCAGCAGAGGAGATAAAACAAACAAGTGGGGAACTAAGTAAGAGATGTCTCTTGCTGCTGTTACTGCTACTGTTGATTTTAATGTTAGTGACAAAAAAATTAGAGAGATAAAGGTTTTACTGGACTAAATAGTATTCAGATGATATACATTATAAGCACTCAGAAAGGAGAAATGAAATCGCATTCAGGAGGGTTAGGGAAAAGTTTACAGAGCCAAGACTTGTTCTTGGACTTAGAAAGGAGATAAGATGTTGAAAGGCAAAATGAAAATGTATTCATCAGCTCCAAACAAAAGTAAAGAGTTCTTTAGGGAAGAGGAAACTGACTAATCTGAATTTGAAGAAATGTTTGTACATAGAGGAAAGCATTAAAAAAAGTTTTGAAAGATCCATGCAGCAATGAGCACAACTTTCTTTAGGTGTTGTAGCCAACAGAAGTTTTTTTGTTTGCTTGTTTGTTTGCTTTTTGGGGGAAGGGTTTATTTTTGTTATTTTGTTTTGTTTTGTTTGGATACGGTCCAGCTCTGTAACTCAGGCTGGAGTGTAGCTGGTCCAATCAAAGCTCACTGCAACCTTAAATTCCTGGACTCATTTATCCTTCCATCCAAGTAGCTGAGACTAAAAATGTGTCACCACACCTGGTTCATTTTATAATTTTTTTGTAGAGATGGGGTCTCACTCTGTTGCCCAGGCTGGTCTCAAACTCCTGGCCTCACGTGATCCTTTCACCTCAGCCTCCCATACTGTTGGGATTACAGATATGAGCCGCTGCCTAACCAGCCGAAAGTATTTGATCTGCTTAAAATGTTTCCATCCTTTTCAATAAATGGTGCTAAGGACAACTGAATATTCATATGCAAAAACATAAAGTTGGATCTCTTATCTCACACCATATGTAAAAATTAACTCAAAATAGTTTACAGATGTATATGTAAGAGTTAAAACTATAAAACTCTTAGAAGAAAACATAGGAGTAAAGCTTTGTGATCTTGAATTAAGTAATTATTTCTTAGGCACAACATCAAAAGCACAAATAATAAAAGAAACATTGATAAATTGAATTTAATGAAAAAAGTGACACTTTGCATTTCAAACACCACCATCAAGAAATGGAAAAGGGCCAGGCATGGTGGCCTGTAATCCTAGCACTTTGGATGGCAAGGAGTTTGAGACCAGCCTGGGCAACACAGAGAAACCATGTTTCTATTTTAAAAATACAAAAATTAGCCAGGTGTGGCGTCACATCTATAGTCTAGGCTACCGGGTTGAGTGGGAAGCAATGGGGGGGGGTCTGAGTGAGGTGGAAGAACTTCAGGAAAAAAAAGAAAAGAAATGGAAAAAACAATCTACAGACTGGGAAAAAAATATTTGCATATCATATATCCAGTGAGGAACTTACATGTAGAATATATTTTTATCTCAGAATTCAATAATAAACATTTTTTGATGGGCAAAAGACTTGAATAGATATTTCTCCAAAGAAAATATAGAATGTATAATAAGCACATGAAAAGATGCTCAACATCATTAATCATTAGCGGATTGCAAAGCAAAACCACAGTGAGATATCCCTTTCTACTCACTAGGATTGCTATAATAAAAAGACAGGTAACAACAAGTGTTCATGAAAATGTGAAGATAACAGAACCCTCATACATTGTTGGTGGGACTATAAAATGGTGGAACTGCTGTGGAAAACAATTTGGCAGTTCCTCAAAAACTCACAGAGTTACAATGTGACCTAGCAATTCCTCTCAGAGAAGTTCTCTAAGAGAAATAAAAATATCTCTTCATCCTAAGATTTGAGCATGAATGTTCATAGCAGCATTACTTACAATAGCCATTCAGTTGTGGAAACAACCCAAATGTCCATCAACTGATGGATTGATAAATAAAATGTGGTATATCCACACAATGAAACACTCTTCACCCATGAAAGGGAATTAACTATTCATGCATGCTACAACATGGATAAAGCTCAAAAGTATTAAGCACAGTAAAAGAAGCCAAACACAAAAGACCACATACTATATGATTCCATTTATATGAAATGTCCAGGCAAGGTACATATACAGAGACAGAGAGCTGGAGGTGAGAATGGGAAATTAGCATGAAGCTTCTTTTGGGGTGATGGAAATATTCTAAAATTAGATTAGATGGATGCACAACTTTTTAAATTTGCTAAAAATCATTGAAGTGTACATGCAAAACAGGTGGGTCTTATGACATATAAATTATACCTCAATAAAGCTGTTTTTTTTTTCTTTTTTAACTCTTCCCTCACTTTTTTTTTTAGTCAGGGTTACACTCTGTCTCCCAGGCTGAAGTGAAGTGGCATGACTGTGGCTCATGGCCTTGACCTCCTGGGTTCAGGTGATCCTTCCAGTCAGGCGATCCTTCCACCTCAGCCTCTCGAGTAGATTGGACTACAGGCATGTGCCACATATGCCACTGATTTAAAAAACTTTTTTTGTTTCACTATGTTGCCCAGGCTGGTCTTGAACTCCTGGGCTCAAGCAATCCCCCTACCTCAGCCTCCCAAAATATTGGGATTATTATTTTTCTCTTCCTTCCTTCCTTCCTTCCTTCCTTCCTTCCTTCCTTCCTTCCTTCCTTCCTTCCTTCCTTCCTTCCTCCCTCCCTCTCTCCCTCTCTCCCTCCCTTCCTTCCTTCCTTCCTTTCTTTCTCTCTCTCTTTCCTGCCTTTCTTTCTGCCTTTCCCCTTTCCTGTCTTTTCTTCCCTTCTCACTTCCTTTCTTTTTCTTTTCTTTTTCCTTTTCCTTTTAGTCTTTTGTCCAACTTTTAAGTGCAGGCGAGCATTTAAAAAATAAATACCGAGAAAGCATCCATGCTGCTGCTACTCAGGTAAATAAATTGAATATTTCTAGTTCCCCAGAGGCCTCTTCCATACATACCAAACCTGTTCTCAATCACAATTCCCTGAATACCAGGCATCCTAGCCTCTAAGTACCAGGCACCCTAGCTTTTACAGTAACCATTTTATCACTTTTCTTTATAATTTTACCACTAAGTATGCATCCCATCCCTAAACACTTAATATTAGTTTTGCTTGTTTTTGAAATAGATAAATATATAGGTATTCATACATTATGCATACTTTTCTGCCTAGTTTCTTTCATTTATGTTTCATTCATAATGTTCATAAGAATTAGAGTCCTGAAATGGATTCACACAGCTTCGGAGACTTTTGAAAAAGTTGCCAAGGTAATTCAATGAGGAAAGAAAAGTCTTTTCAACATGTGATGCTAAAATAAATAAATATCTATGTGAAAAAAATGAATCTTAATCCTTATTTTACCACTTACACAAAAATTAACTTTGATCAAAAATTAACTTTGATCACAGACCAAAGCTTAAAATCTTAACCTCCAAAACTTTCAGGAGAAAATATAGAAGAAAAATCTTTGTGAACTTTGTCAGGCAAAAATTTAATAGAAAGGACACAATAGTATACAAAATGTACATTTTTTGGTAAATTTTAATTTATCTTACTTTTAAAATGCTTTCTAAAAGACACTGTTGAGAAAGTGAAAAAACAAATCACATTTTGGAATAAAACATTTACAAAACATGTATCTGATAAAGAACTTATATCCAGAATACATAAAGAATTTTTAAAATTTAATAATAATTCCAATTAGAGTGGCTAAAATTAAGACACCCAAGGATACCAAGTGTGAGTGATTAAGCAGGAGAATATATGCCACTCTAATATATTCCTAGTGGGAGGACAAAATAGTATAGCCACTTTGAAAAGAAGTGTGGCAGTTTCTTTTAAAGTTGAAAATACACTTATCATACAACCCAGCAATCTCAATCCTGTAGATTTATTTAAGAGAAGTAAAAACATATATCCATACAAAGTCTAAATGTTTATGGGAGCTTTAATTATAATCACCAAATACTGGAAACAACCTCGTGTCCATCAGCTGGTGGAATACAATGGAATCCTACTTAGCAATAAAAAGGAATGAGCTACTGATAAATATATTTGGCACAGGATAGATAAATCTCAAAATCATATGCTAAGCAAAAGAAGTCAGAGAAAAGAGATAAATGATTCTCCCAAGATGAATGAATGATCCCATCACATTCTAGAAAAGGCAAAACCCTAAGGATGGAAATTAGGTCAGTGGGGATAGGAGTTGACCTCAAAGGGGAAAGGTGAATTTGGGAAATCATTAAGAGAATCTGTATCTGATTACCTAGTTACATGACTGTTTACATTTATCAACACCTCCAACTGTACACCTAAAAAAAGTGAATTTTATACTTCAATAAACTTGACTTTAAACTATTTGTCCACATTGTTTTGTATAGCTATCATTCCTAAAGTGCCACTCTGGACTGTGCTATTGCATAAACATAGCACAAATTACTTATATTCTTGATGGCACAGATGTGGTCCTCATTTTGAACTATCATAAATAATCCTGCCAAGAACATTCTTTTACATGTCTCCTGGTGCACATGCATGCAATTCTATTGAGTAAAATCAGGAGAATTGCTGCTTATAATTAGGACTAGAAGGCTGGGCACAGTGGCTCACACCTGTAATCCCAGCACTTTGGGAGGCTGAGGCAGGAGGATTGCTTGAGCCCGGGAGTTTGAGACCAGCCTTGGCAACATAATGAGATCTCATGTCTACAAAAAATTAGCCAGGTATGGTGGCACGCACTTGTTTTTCCAGCTGCTTGTCTACCTGAGCCTAGGGGGCCAAGGCCACAGAGGGCCGTGATTATGTCACTGCACTCTAGCCTGGGCAGCAGTGTGAGACACCAACTCAAAAACAAACAAACAAAACAAAGCTTTCTTCTAACTTGAGGTTAAAAGATATTCTTTATGAAATTCTAAAGGCGTCATTGCTTTAATATTTACACTTACAATCCACCTTAAATTTATTTTTCTGTATAATGTGAGGAAAGGCTTAACATTAGTTTTTATTCACATTAATGGTCAATTCCCAGACATAATTTATTGAAAAAAAATCTTTCCCCCTCTGCTCAAAAATCTAGTGTCCATGTGCATAAGAACCTGAGTTAGTACATATTTAAGGCTATTTTTCTATAGTGTTAATTCTTAAAAAACAATTTGTCTAGATATAAAGTTGTTTCTATTTGTTTATTTTCATTTAGTGTGGCTTGCCTTTTGTTGTTCTAGGTGAACTCTGAATTGTTTTGTTTTTAAATTCTGCTCTATTGGCATCTTGCTTTCTTTTTTCTTCTTAAAAAAGAAGCCGGGCTCGGTGGCTCAGCCTGTAATCCCGCGCCTTTGGGAGGCTGAGGTAAGTGGATTGCCTGAGCCCGCGGGTTCGAGACCCGCCTGGGCAGCGAGACCTCATCTCTACAATAAATCAAAAAAATCAGCCGGGCGTGGTAGCGCATGCCTGTAATTCCAGCTACTCAGAGGGCTGAGGAGGAAGGATCGCCGGAGCCCAGCAGGTCGAGGCTGCGGTGGCCGGAAGCGGCCACTGCACTCCAGTCTGGGCGACAGAGTGTGACTCCAACTCAAAAAAAAAAAAAAGAAGAAATGCCATGTCCTTTAGCTGTCACACTGTTACCCCTCCATTCCCTCCTCTCAACTCTAAGTAACAATCAATCTACTTTCTGTCTCTATAGATACCCCTATTCTGAACTTTCATATGAATACAGTTGCACAATATGTGACCTTTTGGGTTTGGCTCCTTTCACTTACCATAATGTTTTCAAGATTCATCCATGTTATAGCATGTATCATATCAGTACTTCATTACCTCATATTACAGAATAATAGTTTATTGGTATGAATATTCCACATTTTGTTGATTTATTCACCTGTTGACAGATATTTGGGTTACTTCTATCTTTTAACTGTTGTTAATAATGCTCCAGTAAACATTCATGTGCAAGTTTCTGTACAGACATATATTTTTCTTTCTAGGTATGTGCCTACAGTGGAATTGCTGGGTCATATGGTAACTTTTTGTTTGTTTTGAGAAACTGCCAGATGGTTTCCAGAGTGTCTGGACAATTATGTCCCCATCAGCAGTGTATTCATATTCCAATTTGTCAACATCTTCACCAGCAACTGTTGTTATTTTACTTTTTTGATTCTAGACATCCTAGTGAAGTAGTATTTCATTGTGGTTTTAATTTGCTTTTTCCTGATGATTAATGATGTTGAGCTTTATTTCATGTGCTTGTTTGCCATTTTGGAGAAATGTCTATTCAGAGACTTTGTCCAATTTTGATTAAATTATTTTTCTTTTTATTATTTATTGTAAGAGTTTTAAAACATATTCTTTTTTAAAAAAAACAGGATTTATTGAGAGGACAAAAAAGCTCTCACAGTGGGAGGGGACTCAAAGGGGTTGCCCGAGTTTTTAAATATATTCTAAAGACAAGTCCTATACCAGATATATTATTTGAAAAAAAAAGAAATTCTCCCATTCTGTGAGTTGTCTTTTCACTTTCTTGATGGTGTCCTTTAAAATATGAAAGTTGCCAGGCTTCGTGGCTCAGCCTGTAATCCCAGCACTTTGGGAGGCTGAGGCGAGAGGATTGCCTGAGCCCACGGGTTCGAGACCAGCCCAAGCAACTTGGTGAGACCTCGTCTCTACAATAAATAAAAAATTAGCCAGGCACGGTAGCACGTGCCTGTAGTTCCAGCTACTTGGGAGGCTGAGGTGGAAGAATTGCCAGAGCCCAGTAGGTCGACGCTGGGGTGACCGTGAGCGTGCCACTGGGCTCCAGTCTGGGCGACAGAGAGAGACTCAAACTCAAAAACAAACAAACAAATAAATAAATAATCTAAAAAATTGAAAAAAAAGAAAGTTTTATATAAGTGGGTCCTGAACATTTATCACAATCCTAGAAGAAAGGAATTGGCTACTGCCATGGGAGCAGGAAGGCAGATACCAGATCTGGTACTAAGGGTACCAGATCCTATACCAGGTAAAGTGAGGTACAGATGGAGGCCCAAACTTCACCTGCTTGTAAACCACTCATGTACCTAATCCTGACTTGTACCCCATATCTTTTTAATAAAATAAAGTTTTAAAAAATTGTGAATCAGAAAAAAAAAACCTGAAAATTTTAACTCTTGATAAGTCAACTTATCTACTTTTTTTTTTGCTGCTGTCATACCTAAGAGGCTTTTGCCATATTCAAGGTCATGAAGATTTTTTTTAATTTTATTTTTTATTGTGATAAAATATGGATAACAAAATGTACCATTTTGAACATTTTAAAGTGTGTGGCTTCAATGGCATTAAATACATTCACATGGTTTTGTGCAGCCACCACTACCATCCATATCCAGAATTTTCATCATCCCAAACTGAAGCTCTGTATCCATTAAACAATAAATTCCTATAGCCTCCTCCCCTGGTAACTGTTCTACTTTCTGTCTCTATGCATTTGACTACTTTAAGTACCTCAAATGAGTGGAAACACACAATATTTGTCCTTTTTCTATTTGGCTTATTTCACTTAATATGTTTAGGGTTCATCTATGTTGTAGCATGAACCTGAATTTCCTTCCTTTTTTTAAACCTGAAAAATGGTCCATTGTTGAGTATATAATAGTTTATCTATTCATCAGTTGATGGACATTTGGGTTGTTTCCACATTTTGGCTGTTGTGAATAATGCTACTATGAACATTAGTGTACAAATACCTGTTAGAGTCCTTGCTTTCTTCTGTGTCTATACCCAGAAATGGAAATGATGAATCCAATTATTTAAAAAATGAATTCAACATTTAGTTGTTGGAGGAACTACAAGCTCATCAAGATTTACCCCTACATTTTCTTCTAAGAGGTTTTCAGCTTTTACTTTTTACCTTGAAGTCATTGATAAATTTTGAGCTATTTATTTGTATATGGTATGAGATAAAGTTCCAACTTAATTCTTTTACATGTAGGCTATTGAGTTGTCTCATAACCATCATTGACAAGACTATTCTTTGCCCATTGAATGGCGCTAGTACCTTTGTAGTTAATTTATTTCTGTATTCTTAATCTAGTCCATTGATCTATACATCTCTGCTGATGCCAGAAAGTTTTGAGCTAGAGAAATGTGAATCCTTCTCACTTTTTCATTTTCAGGATTGTTTAGACTATTCTGGCTCCTTTTCTATTCTATGTTAATTTTAGAATCAGTTATCAATTAGTATTTTTTTTTAAGTCAACTAGTATTCTGACAGAGATTACATTGACTATCTTTTCTTTTTTTACTTTTATAATTTTATTGACTTTTTTCTCTTCATAACTTTAAGATAAAAACAGCACAGGAAAACCAGTGTCTAATCCCAAAGTCTCAAATTATCTGATTGTCAGATGAACGAGGCCACTGACTCCCCTGAATAACCACCACAGAGACTCAAATTACATAGCAAGTTCCAGTTCTGCCCACCCCAAGCCACAGCTGGTAATCAAACCTTGTTGCCAACTCCAGAGGCTCCAATTCCTGCAGTCTTATCCCTCATCTACTAAGAGTGGGTCTTTGTAATGGCTCTCAGGGTAGGTCAAGACTGAATTAGAGAGAGAATCACAGGTTGAGCCCACCATCACCTCCCACCGGCTAGCAAATCTTTTCTGTAGTCTTCTGTCTCCACCATTTATCTCCCTCTCCCTTCTCCAAAACTTGTTACTATCACTTTCATGTTAACAATGGACTCAGTGTCCATTCAACTGCCTGAGAAGCCTGAAACACTTTCCTGAACTAAAAAGAAAACAAAGTACCTCCGTGACCTTCCTGCCATTAAGATCAAGTACGAAAGGGAAAAGCACTGCTAAGAAGGGCTGTGCTGGAAAGTTGTGGAATTCTCTCACCACTCCCTGGAGGCTGCTCTGGCACTAGCTGTTGAGAGTGCAACAAGGCAGGTGTCCCGGGGCCAAGGAGGTATGACCTGGAAACACGTTTCCCCCCCCCTTTTAAATTTCTCTGCTGCCCTAATCTTTGCTTTTTTTTTTTTTTTTTGAGACAGAATCTCACTCTGTCACCCAGGCTTGAGTGCAGTGGCACACTCACAGCCTCAACCTGCTGGGTTTAGGCAATCCTTCTGCCTCAGCCTCCAAGTAGCTGGAACCACAGGTGCACGCCACCACACCTGGCTAATTTTTTTGATTTATTGTAGAGATGAGGTCTTGCCAAGTTGCCCAGGCTGGCTTTGAACCCCTGGGCTCAGACAATCTTCTCGCCTCAGCCTCCCGAAGTGCTGGGATTATAAGCATGAGTCACCACCCCAGCTTTGCCTTCTTCTTAGCAAATCTCTTGGGTTCTGGCTCCTTGTGCTTAGCTGAAGACAGAGCCGGTCATCTTGACGAAATCATCCAGGTGGTCCTGGTGCTGCCTTGACGGCTCTTGCTCAGTCTCTTGACCCTGCTGCGGATTCGCTCCTCAGAGAACTGCTTTTCACCGCACATGAACTTGACCAACCTCTTCTTCATATGGCTCACTCTGCTTCAGCTCCACAGATTCAGAATCCAGCACCTCAGGCTCCAGGAAGAGCTGCTGGGCCTCCTTGAGCCAGTTTTCAGTCACAGGGTACTTGTTGGGGTCCAGCCGCTGCACGATCTCCTCAATGCTCTTGTGCTTCTGGGTGAGCTCAGCCCGCTTGGGCCCAATGCAGTAGTCGCTGCCCAGCAGGATGCACAGATCCACAAACTGTTCATGTGCCAGGCCCAACTCCTCCAGAATCCAGCTCAGGTGGAATTCTTGGATGGGCAGCTCCTTGGCCTCACTGGCAGTCAGGTGTCACATTAGCACAGGGTTGCCAAAGGTGAGGCAAGGCAGCCCATGTCTTAGGTGGCTGCAGTGTAGACTTTGTCAGCCTTCACCAGGGCAGCACGCCTGGCTTGCACTCGTCATTGTGCTGCTTAGTGACCTTCACCAGCTGCTTTGTAAACTTTTCCAACTCCTGCTCTGCCCTGGCAACCTGAGCCTGCTGCAGCTGCTTCTCAGTCTCAGCCTGTCACTCACTGTGTTTGGCCAGCTCGCCCAACCTGAGCTGGGGTGGCTTGCCATCAAAGACATACACGGGCTTGATGCCATTTTTCATCATGTGATGGTGTGGTAGAACATGCCCATCAGATGGCTGGTGGTCTCACCCTCCTCATTCTGCAGTACATTCCCATCCTGGTAAACAGAAATCAGGAACTGATAAATGCTCATGGAGGCATCAATGCCACCTTGTGGCTAAAGCAGCTCTTGATGTCATTCTCCTGGATGGAACTGGGGGCCACATTAGCAATTAGTTTGGCCAGACCTTGAATTCCTTTGGCAATACAGAGGAGGGATGTCTGGCCCATGGGCATGAGGCCTCAGCAGCTACGTTTGGTCCAGTGTTGCCCAGGGCAGGCCGTCCTAAATCCCTCTCCTTCTCAGTTGGGCCGCAGGTTGCCTCCCATTGACTATCCTTAATTTCCTGCCTAGCCTCAGCCTCAGTTTCCAGCCAGCCTCCTGCCTCCAAAACCAGCGAACACCGTACTTTGTGGCCAGTGTCTTGTATTCAACAAAGATCCCAGATCCTTTAAAATTATTCTGCTAGGGCCTAGGCTCCTACCCACTATCTGGCCAACATGCGCTAGTGGACCTCCAACACCTAATTCTTTCAGGGCTACTATTTTGACTGCAATAAAATGTGTCTCTAAGGGATATGCACTTCTGCAAGATGTTAAGGCAGAAACCCAAGGGCACCAAGTGTCTCCTTGCAAAACCAGTGTGATGGTAGTGCCTTCTTTGAGGATAGGCAGAAGCTGTCTCAAGATCAGTCAGGTCACACTTTGGATGCTTTGGAGGTCTTCTTGGTCCTAGAGAAGACACTGAAGCTAGCCCTGCCAGATCTGCATGCTCTGGGTTCTGCCAGCACAGACTCCTATCTCTGTGGTTTCCTGAAGAATCATTTCCTAAAGCAGGAGGTGAAAGTCATCAAGATGAGCATCTACCTGTACAACCTCCATAGGCCAGGCTCAGGCAGTACCTATATGAAACACTCATTCTCCAGCATGATGAAAGTTCTCTTGAATTCAGTGATCTTTGAGAGGTACTGCTGCAGCCCTCCTTGCCTCAGGGAGTTCACCTGAATTTCTGTCCCCATCCCCAGGGCAGTTGACTGATAACAATACCCTGGACACTTTCCTAAGCTATGGATCAAGTGGAAACAGCAAATCTTTGTGTGGGAAAACATTTTTAAATAATGAAGAGAAATGAAAGGCAGCATGAGATCTAAAATAGGCCTAATCAGAGTCCCAAGAAAAAACAGATAAAATGGAGAGGACATAATATTTGAAGAGAATTTTTAGGACTGATAAAATACAAGAATCAACAGGTTCAGGAAACCACAATATATAACCAGGCAAAATAAATAAAAAGAAAAATATAGTGAAACTGCAGGTTAAAAGTAGATCTTAAAAGTGGTAAGGTGCAAGCCTGTGATCCCAGTACTTTGGGAAGCAGAGGTGAGGGGACTGCCTGAACCCACAGATTTGAGACCAGTCTGGGCAACTTGGTGAGACCTCATCTTTACAATAAATCAAAAAATTAGCCGGGCATGGTAGCATGTGCCTATAGTTCTGGCTACTCGGAAGGCTGGGGTGGAAGAATCGCCTGAGTCCAGCAGGTCGATGCTGGGGTGGCCATGAGCATGCCACTGTACTCCAGCCCGGGCAATGGAGTGAGACTCCAACTAAAAAAAAAAAAAAAGAGGTAAGGTGGAACTTTTCAAGAACAAAAAAAATCTTAAAGGTATGTTATATTTAGGCATTAGTTGGGTTTTTGTTTAAATATTGATTCCATTTTACTGCTTTAAACAGAATTTTCTGGACCTTTTTCCATCCCTAAGGTTTGGTAAACTTTAAAACTACGTACAACAAAGATATGCTGAATTTAGGCTTACTATTAAAAAAAAAATAGGAGAGCTGATATTTTCGTGGATACATCAAGGTTCACAGAACTAGGTTCCATTAGATTGGTGGGAAAATCTCTTACGTTTATCATTAAGAGACCCAGGAATAGCAAAATCATAGAACTTTGACATTGGATAGGTACTTCACCGGCCCTAACAGAAGTCTGAGTCCTATCAGTGGCTCCCCACTGTTCTTACAGACTGAAATCTTTAATGCAACTCAAAGCTATGCAAAGTCTGGCTCCATAATCAATTCACACGGTTCTCTAACTCTCTTTTAATTTTAATAATTACATATTTAAAATTTAATTTTATTCAATTATTTTTAGAGACATTTTAGATTTACAAAAAAGTTGAGCGGGTAGTATTGGGAGTTCCCATACATCCTTTCTCCCATATAGTTTCCCCTATTATTAACATTTTGCATTAGCATGGTACATTAGTAACTGATGAACCAATTTCGATACGCTGTTATTATTAAAGTACATAATTTACATTAGGAGTCACTCTTTGTGTTGTACAGTTCTATGTGTTTTGACAAATGCACATATCATATATCTACCATTATAGTATCACATAGTCTTAAAACTCCTGTGCCCCAGTTTTTTACCCCTTCTCCCACTTCTCTTCCCACTGTGAACTCTGACAACCTCTTATATTTTTACTTTCTCTAAAATTTTGCCTCTTTCAGAAGTTATATAATTTGAACAATACAGTATGTAACCTTTTCAGACTGGCTCCTTCCATTTTGCAATATTCATTTAAAATTCTTCCATGTTCTTTAGTGTTTTGTAGCTCATTTCTTTTTAGCAATGAAAATCATTGCACAGTCTGAATGTATCAGAGTTTTGTTTTTTTAATATCCATACACCTACTGAAGAACATGTTGGTTGCTTCCAAGTTTTGGCAATGATGAATAAAGTTGCTATAAACATTCATGCACAGGATATTCTGTGGACGTACCTTTTCAATTCATTTGGGTAAATACCTAAGAGCTCAACTGCTGGATTGTATGGGTAAGATTGTTTACATCTGTAAGAAACCTGCAAATGATCTTTCAAAGGGTCTGTGCCAGTTTGCATTCCCCCTGGCAATGAATGACAGGATGAGAGGTACACCTCCACTAGAACTGAGGGAGACAATTTTTTCCAGCAGTTATCCAGAGATGCCAAGATAATGTCAGCAATGATGTGTACTAAGCAATCTTCCACAAGCCATTTAAACACTTCCCAACATGGTTTAGTGATCAAGAATGCCATTCTGCCCTTTAAGCAAGTATAAGGTGTGATGATGTCCAGGTCCAGCAGGATAAAGTGTTGATTGTCTTCTATCATTGACAGCATGTTTGTTGAGCAGCATTTAGTATTGTCAGTGTTTTGGATTTTAGCCATTCTAAGGTGTGCACTGGTATCTCTTTGTTGTTTTAACTTGCAATTCACTAGTGACATATGATGCTGAGCGTCTTTTTTTTTTTTTTTTTTTTTTTTGAGTTGGAGTCTCACTCTGTCACCCAGGCTGAAGTGCAATGGCACACTCCCAGCCACCGCTGTCTCGACCTGTTGGGCTCAGGCGATCCTTCCACCTCAGCCTTCCAAGTAGCTCGAACTACAGGCACGCACCACCATGCCTGACTAATTTTTTGATTTATTGTAGGAATGAGGTCTCACCAAGTTGCCCAGGTTGTTCTAGAACCTGTGGTCTCAGGCAGTCCTCTTACCTCGGCCTCCCAAAGTGCTGGGATTACAGGCTTGAGCCACCGTGTCCAGCGAAGCGTCTTTTAATATGCTTATTCGCTGTCTCTACAGCTTCTTTGGTCAGGTATCTATTCAGACTTTCCACCCATTTTTTAATTGGGTTGTTTTCTAATTGTTGAGTTTGGAAGTTTTTTTACATAAAATTCAAGAGTTCTTTGCATTTTGAATATAAATCCCCTATCAGATATGTATTTTAAAAGTATCTCCTCCTATCTATGGCTTGTCTTTTCATTCCCTTAATAGTGTCTTTTGCAGAGAGGAAATTATTAATTTTGATGAGGTCCATCCAAGTTATCAATATTATTTTCATGTATTGTGCTTTTGGTGCTATATCTAAAAACTCATCACAAAACCAAGGCTTCTTAGATTTTTGGCTTATAGTATATTCGATACATTTTATAGTCTTGTGTTTTGTAGTTAGGTCTGATGGTTCGCTTTTGAGGGTTTTTTTTGTAAAAGGTATAAGGCCAGTGTCTAGATTCATTAGATTCCCCACTTCCACCTTTCTTTTTTTGCATGTGGAGGTCCAGTTTGGAGATTGGTTAAAAGACTATCACTTCTACATAAAATTGTTTTTGCTCCTTTGTCAAAGGTCAATGAGTACACATGCATCGGTCTATCTCTAGACTCTTTGTTCTGCTCCATTGATCTATTTGTATTTTTTCATCAGTCTCACACTGTCTTGATTACTATAGCTTTATAGGAAAACCTGAAGTCAGATAATGCCAGTCTGCTAATGGTATTGTCTTGAGTATTGTATTGGCTGTTCTGGGTATTTTGCTGTTCCATGTAAACTTTAGAATCACTTTGTCAATATCCAAAAATAATTTGCTGAATTTTGATTGGGATTAAGTTAAATCTGTGCATCAAGTTGGGTTATCTTAACAATATTGAGTCTTCTGATCCATGAACATGGAATATCTCTACATTTATTATCATAGATTTCTTTCATCAAAATTTTACGATTGTCTTCATATAGATCTTGTACATATTTTATGAGCTTTATACATAAGTATTTCAGGTTCTTGGTGCTAATGTAAATGGTATTGTCTTAAATTTCAAGTTCCAATTGTTCATTGCTAGCATATAGTGAGGCAATTGACTTTTGTATACTAACCTGGTTATCTGCAACCTGACTATAATAGCTTACTAGTTTGTTTTCTTTAGGATTTTTAAAAATATAATCATGCCATTGGAAATAAAATAGTTTAACTTTTCCTTTCCAATCTGTATAGCTTTTATTTACTTATATTGTCTTATTATATTACCTAGGATTTCCAGTATGATGTGGAATGGTATTGTTGAGAAGGAATATCCTTGCCTTGTTCTGATCTTAGATGAAAGAAATTTGTTTTTCAACATTAAGTATGATGTTAGCTATAGGTAGCTTTATAGCTTTCTGCAAAAAAATCAGGTTGTAAATATTTTTATAGCTTTCTGTAAAAAAAAATCAATCTGTAAAAAATAAAATTCCCTCTTATTTCTGGATTGTTGAATGTTTTTTTGAGTTGGATTGTAGAATTTTTATGAATGGATCTTGAATTTTGTTAAATATTTTTTCCTGCATACATTAATTATTCCTATGACTTTTCTTCTTTAGCCTGTTGATTTGAGAGATCACATTAATTGATTTGCTAATACTAAATCAATCTTGTACCTGGGATAAATCTCACTCTATTGCTGAATTCTATTTGCTAATATATTTTTAAGGATTTTGCATCTATATTCATAAAAGATACTGGTCTGTAATTTTTTTTTGTTTGCTTGCTTACTTTATCTGGTTTTGGTATCAAGGTGACAAAGTGGGAACCTTTCCCTCCTCTTTTATTTTCTGAAAGAGATTGTGTAGACATGGTGTTAATTATTCTTTAATAATTGGTAGAACTTGGTAGAACTCCAGTGCAACAAACTAGGCCTGAAAATTGCTTATTTGGGTTTCAAAATTACAAATTCAATTTCCTTAATTATAAAAATAGCTGTCTGGCTATTTAAATGACAAATTTCATACTGGATTTATTGTAGTAGTTTATAGATTTTGAGTTTTTTTTCTTTTCGTCTAAGTTGAAAATGTATGTGTAGAGTTATCTGGAGTATTCCATCTTTATGCTTTTGATATCTGGAGGGTCTGTAATGATATCCCTTGTTTTATTCCTGATATTAGTAATTTGAGTATTCTCTATTTTTTTCTATCAGTCTTGGGAGAGGCTTGTTTTAGATTTTATCGACCTTTTGAGAACCAGCTTTTTGCTTCATTGAGTGTCTCTATTAATTTTTGTTTTTCATTTTCATTGATTTTTACTTTTTTGTTTTATAGTTTGTGTTTTTGCATTCTACTTACTTTGGGCTTGTTTTGATTTCTTTTTACTAGTTTACTGAGTTGGTGTTAGATAATTGATTTGAAATTTTTCCTCTTTTCTAATACATGTATTTATTGCTATAGATGTTTCTTTCAGCACTGCTTTAACTGCATCCCATACATTTTGATATATTTTCATTTTCCTTCAGTTAAACATATATTAAAACATATATAAAAAATTTATCTTGAGACTTTCTCTTTGACCCATGTGTAATTTAGAAATGTGATGTTTAGTTTCTAAGTGTTTGGAGATTTTCCTTTTTATCTTCTGTTGATTTCTAATTGACCCATTATTGTGCCCAGATAACATTTTATATGATTCTAATTTTTAAAGCTTTGTCAAGGGTTCCATCAAGGTTCAGAATATGGTCTAGCTTAGCATATATTCCATGAAAACTTGAAAAGAATGTGCATTTTGCTGTTTTTGGATCTAGTGTTCTATGAATACCACTTAATTTTGTTGATTCATGGTGTTGAGTTCTTCTGTATCCTTGATTTTCTGTCAAGTTATTCTATCAAATGTTAAGAGGGGGTGTTGAAATCACCAACTATAATTGCAGATATATCCATTTCATCTTTCATTATCAGTTTTTGCTTCGTATATTTTGTAACCCAGTTGTTTTGTGCATAAACATTTAGGATTGCTGTCTTCTCACTGAACTGCCCCCTTTATCATTATGTAATATCTCTCTGTCCCTGATAACATTTTTTGCTCTAAAGTCCACTTTAATTTATATTAATATAGCCACAGCTGCTTTCTTTTGCTTAATGTTTGCAAGACACATCTTTTATTCTGTTCATTCAATTTTCAACCTATGCATGTAATTATATTTGAAGTGAGTTTCTTACGGACAGTATGTGGTTCATAAATGCATCTATTTTTATAAACTCTGCCAATATGTCCTTTATATTTAATGTCTTTATGGTTAGCATAACTATTGATTTATTACAACTTAATTCTGCTGCTTTTTAAATTAATAAATTTCACATTTTAGAATAATATAGTAGTTGCTTCCAAGTTCTGGTAATGATGAATAAAGCTGCTACATACATGCAAGTGCAGGATATTCTGTGTACTTGAATTTTCAACTCATTTGGGTAAATACCTAGGAACTCAATGGCTGGATCATATAATAAGACTATGTTTATGTTCATAAAAAACTGGCAGTCTCCCAAAGTGGCTGTACCATTTTGCATTCTCACCAGCAATGAATGAGAGTTCCTGTTGCTCTACACCCTTGTCAGCATTTGGTATTGTCAGTGTTTTTATTTTGGTCATTCTAATAAATGTGTAGTGGCATCTCATTGTTGTGTGAATTTGCAATTTCTTAATAACATAAGATGTTGAACTGGTACAAGAGCAGATACATGGACCAATGGAGCAGAATAGAGAATCCAGAAATAAGCTAAATACCTACAACCAACTGATCTTTGACAAATCAGACCAAAACATACACTGAAGAAATGACACCCTATTCAACAAATGGTGCCAGGAAAATTGATTAGCTACATGCAGAAAAATCAAACTTGATCCCTGTCTCTCACCATATACAGTAATTAACTCAAGATAGATTAAAGACTTAAATGTCAGAACTGAAAGCACAAAAATCCTGGAAGAAAACCCAGGAAAAACTCTTCTGGACACTAGCCTAGGAAAAAAAAAAAGGAAAAGCCCCCAGAAGCAAATGCAACAAAAATGAAAATAAGCAAGTGGGACTTAAACTAAAAAGGTCTGCACAGCTAAAGAACTAATCCACAGAGTAAACAGGCAACCTACAGAATGTAAACTATACATCAGCAAACTATACATCTGGTAATGGACTAATATCCAGAGTCTACAAACAACTCAAACAAATCAGCAAGAAAAAAAAGCAAATGATCCTATTAAAAAGTGGGCTTTTCAAGAAAAGAGAATGCAGATTTCTCAATGAACTAAATATAGATCTACTATTCGATCCAGCAATCCCACTACTTGGTATCTATCCAAAGAAACAGAGGTCATTATACAAAAAAGACACCTGCACTCATATATTTATCACAGCACAATTCACAATTGCAAAGATGTGGAATCAACCTCAATGCACATCAACTGATCAGTGAATAACAAAAATGTGGCATATATATACCATGGGGTACTATTCAACCATAAAAAGAATGAAATATATTTTGCAGCAACTTAGATGAAATTGGAGAATATCATCCTAAGTAAAATAATGCAGGAAAGGAAAATCAAATACTGAATTTTCTCACGTATAAAGGGGAGCTAAACTAAACATTTGCAAAGTCATATAGAATGTTATAGTGAAAACTGGAGACTTTTAATAAAAAATAATGTACAAAAGTTAATCATTTTTCTATATATCAGTAATAAATAGAATTTGAAACTAAAAACACATTAACATTTACAGTAGCATCCCCCTAAGACAAAATACTTAGGTATAAATCTAACAAAATATGTATAAGATGCATATGAGGAAAATGCAAAACTCGAATGAAAGATATCAAGGAAGAATAAGTGCAGAGATAAGTTCATGGATTGTAAAACTCAATATTGTCAAGTTGTCAGTTTTTCTAACTTGATCTACAGATTCAACACAATCCCAAACTCCCAGAAGGTTATTCTGTGGCTATTGAACTAATTCTAAGGTTTACATGGAGAGGCAAAAGACTCATGATAGCCAACTCAATGTTGAAGAAAAAGAACAGAGTTGGAGGACTGATACTATCTGACATCAAGACTTACTATAAAGTTACGGTAATCAAGACAATGTGATATTGGGTAAATAAACAAATGAACAAGTAGACCAAAGGAACAGAATGGAGAGTCCAGAAATAGAACTGTATAAATATAGTCAACTCATTCTTTACGAAGGAGTAAAGGCCATACAGTGAAGCAAAGCGAATCTTCAACAAATAGTGCTGGAACAACTGAATAATCACATATTTTTGAAAAGTCAATCTAAATACAGACCTTACACCTTTCACAAAAATTAACTCAAAATGGGGCTGGCCTAAATGTACAATGCAAAACTATAACTCCTAGAAGATAATGTAGAAGAAAGACCCATATGACTTTGGTTATACCTTTTTAGATATAACACCAAAGGCACAATTCATGAAAGAAATCATTGATAAGTTGGACTTTATTAAAATTTTTTAAAACTTCTGCTCTGTAAGACACCGTAAAGGGACTGAAAAGACAAGTCATATGTTTAAGGAAGTTTTTGCAAAAGACACATCTGATAAAGGACTGTTATCCAAAATACACAAAGAACTCTTAAAACTTAAGAAAAAGAGCAACCCAATTTAAAAGGAAGCAAGAGAATAGACATTGCACTAAAGATGACATACAAATCACAAGTAAACATGGAAAGATGTTTAAAAACATCTTTTTTAAAAATTTCAATAGCCTTAGGGGGTACAAATTGTTTTCAGTTACATAGATGCATTGTATATTGGCACAGAAGTCTGGGCTTTAAGTGTACCCACCATCCCCACCTGTATACATTTTACCTGATAGGTGATTTTTGATCCCCCACCCTTCCACCCTATCCCTTCTGAGACTTCAGTGTTCATTATACCATTCTATATGCCTTTGCAGTTCCTAAGATTAGCTATCACTTATTGGTAAGAATATGCAGTGTTTGGTTTTCTGTTCCTGCGTTATTTATCTTAGGATGATGGTCTCCAATTCCACTGAAGTTTCTGCAGATGACATTTTTTCATCTTTTTAAACGGTTGACTAGTACTCCATGGCATGTGTCTGTGTGTGTTTATAAGTATATGCTACATTTTCATTACTAACTTTTGTACATTATTGTTTCATGCAACCTTGCAGTACTTGCTTATTAGTTTCTTTTTTCTTTAGATGATCATATCATCTGCAAAGTTTGATTTCATAGAACTATAAGAACAAAAAGTTATATAGAAATATAGAACTTTTATTTCCTTTGTCATATAGCAATAGGATTTCCAATATGATGTTAAAAAAGCAGTGGTGAGATGGGATACCCTTACCTTGTTCCTAATCAACTTCCTCACCATTAAGTATGATGTTAGCTGTAGGTTTCTTGTTCCTTATCAAGTGAGGAAGTTTTCCTTCTAAGTTTTCTGAGTTTTTTTAAAAATCATGAATGGGTTTTGGATTTTGTCATATGCTTTTTCTGCATCTATCAATATGATCATGTTTCCTTCTTTAGCCTGTCGATGTGATGGACTGATGTTTGAATGTTGAACCAGTCTTGCATACCTAGGATAAATTCCATTTGGTCATGAGATAATACATTGTTCAATTCAATTTCCTAGTATTTTGTTTGGGACTTCTGCATCTATGCTCCTAAGATATATTGATCTAAAGTTTCCTTTTCTTGTAACGTCTTTGTCTGGTCTTTGTATTAAGGTAATGCTGATCTCATAGAATGAGTTAGGAAGTATTATTTCTGCTTCTATCTTCTGAAAGACACTGTACATCATTAGCATAATTTCTTCCTTAAATATTTGGTAGGATTAATCAGAAACTGTCTGGGCCAGGTCCTTTCTGTTTGAAAGGTCATTAATCATTGACTCAATTGATTTAATAGGAATAGGCTTATTCAGTCTCTATCTCTTCTTGTTTGATTTTTGGCAGATGTGTTTTTCAAGGAATTAGTCAATTTCTTCAAGCTTATCAAATTTGTGGACATAAACTTGTTCATAATATTCCTTCATTATTCTCTTGATGTCATAGCATATATAGTGATGCCCTCTCTTTAATTTGGATATAACTAATGTGTATCTCTATTCTTTTTTCTTAGCCTGGTTAGAAGCATATTTATCTTATGGATTTTTTTTTTTTTCAAAAAACTACCTTTTGGCTTTTCTGTCATTTTTTTCCCCTGGTTGTTCTGAATTTTTTTTTTTTTTTTGAGTTGGAGTCTCACTCTGTCGCCCAGACTGGAGTGCAGTGGCCGCTTCCAGCCACCGCAGCCTCGCCTGCTGGGCTCCGGCGATCCTTCCGCCTCCGCCTTCCGAGTAGACGAAATTACAGGCGTGCGCTACCACGCCCGGCTGATTTTTTGATTTATTGTAGAGATGAGGTCTCACTGCCCAGGCGGGTCTCGAACCCGCGGGCTCAGGCAATCCACTCACCTCAGCCTCCCAAAGGCGCGGGATTACAGGCTGAGCCACCGAGCCCGGCTTGTTCTGAATTTTTTACCATTGCCTTTCTGTGGGTTAGTTGAACATTATTTTAGAAATTCCATTTTGATATATCTATAGTGTTTTTTAGTGTATTTCTTTTTATAGCCTTTCTAGAGGTCGCTCTAGGTATTACATTGTATTATGTATAGCTTATCAGTCTACTGGTGTCAACATTTTACCAGTTGTTCATAAAATTCCTTTGTTGGAGTACAGAAACCTTATCTCTCTTTATGTCTCTTTACTCCCTCACATTTATAATAGTCAATTATTTCCTCCACATACATTAAAAATTCCAACAGACATAATTTTGCTTCAGCAAACAATTTAAAAGCCTCAAGAGAAGTCTATCATATTTACCCATATTTTAACTTTTTCTGTTCTTCCTTCCTGGTCTTTCATCATTTTCTGTTTCAAGAACTTCCTTTAAACATAATATTAGGGCAGATGTGCTGACCACTCATTCTCTTAGTTTTCCTTTATTGAATAATGTGTTGATTTCCCCTTTATTCCTAAAACATACTTATGCTGAATATGGAATTCTTTCAGCACTTGAGCAGTGTTGTAGCACTTCTAGACTTCAGGAATTCTGATGACAAGTCCATTTCCATTTGAATTATGTTTGCCCTACAGGTGATGTGCCATTTCTCTCACTGCTTTCAAAATGTTTTTCTTTAGTTTCCAGAAGTTTGAAGTCTTTTGCCAAATTTGGGGAGTTTTTAGTAATTATTTCTTTGAATGCTCTTCCAATCCGCATATTTATTCTCCTCTTTCCAGGATGCTAATGACATGAATGTTAAGATCTTTTGTTATAATTTCTTATATCGAGGCTCTGTTTATTATTTCTTTAGTCTACTTTTTCTTTATTGTTCAGATTGGTTAATTTCCATTGTTCTATCTTCAAAGTCACTGATTCTATCCTCAAGTCTCCCTATGTTCTTGTTGAGCTCATCTTTCTTTCTTTTTTTTTAATTTTCAGTTTATTGTATTGTTCAGTTCTAATATTTCCATTTAGTTCTTCTTAGGTCTTCCGTTAAGACTTTTCTGTCTCCTTGTTGAGATCTTCTTTGACACTTATTTCAAGCATTTTTATAATGCTGACTTAAAATCTTTTTCAGATAATTCTGACATCTGTGTCATCTCAATGTTGTTTTTGGTTGTCTTTTGTCATTCAAGTTGAGATCGTCCTGGTTTTTTTATATAAGTTATTTTTTAAATTGAAACTTGGACACTTTGGATATTATGAGACTCTAGATCTTATTCCTGGGCTCAACCAATCCTCTCATCTTGGCCTCCAAAGTGCTGGGATCCAAGTGAGCCACCACACCCAGCTGGATTTTACTTATATCTTGCTTTAGCAGGCCTTCTTTGACATTGCTCTGGAGTTGTTTTGTTTGGGTGGGGGGGTGGGGGGGGAGGGAGAGGAGATACTGCCTCAATACAGCCAGGTTCTTCTCTGCCTCTGTGGACATCCAGGAGGGAGGGGCTTGCTGTTGCTGCCAGGTAGGAGTTGTAGTTGAGGCTCTGTCATAGTCTATGTTGATATAACTCAGCCTGGGAAGGGGAGAAGCACCTTGTTATTCCTTCCCATCTGTCCTCCACTGACACTGCAGGATGGGGGGATAAAGGTGAATAAGTGGCCTCCATTCTGCTGAGTGGTAGCAAAAAGTCCTGTTAGGCTTCCTCGGAAACCAACTAATGGGGGAAGCTTGTCCTTAGGTGGATGTAGAGGTCCACTGTTCCCATGTGTTTTCCAACCACACTGTGTTGGGTGAAGAATCTTTTTACCATTTGGTGGGGGTTGGGACACTTTGTCACAGCCTGAAGAAGGTGGAAGTCTGGGATCTACACTATTCGGTTTTTTAATGTGGAGTTTGGCTAGAGTGAGCGGGCTTTCCTTGAGCCCTGTATGCAGCATTTCCAGGTTGCTGGCTTCTCCAATAGCTAGCATGGGAAATATGAGCCAATAAGCAAATCCAAGAACTCACCACTATATTGTTCCTTGATTCCCAAGGTCTCTAGCCAATCTGCCTTTTTTTCCCACCTCTCAGGGTCTCGTTGTATTTGTTTTAAATATAATGTCCAGGGTTTCTAGCTGAACTTAGCAGAAAGAATAGGAAAAAATATGTCTACCTTATCTTTTGGAATCAGAAGTCCTTTTCCTATTAGTTGTATGTGTGATGATACTATAATCATTTCTTTGTGAGACACAGATGAAATATATCTGGGATGAACTGCACAATAATTTGGGGTGGGAAATGCATAGGGATAGTGGAAGCAAGATTAGTCTTGAAATGATAATTGTTGAAGATGGGTGATGGGTATATGGAGGCTCATTATCCTGTTTTATTTTTGTATATACCTGAACATTTTCTTAAAAAGAAAACAGAAAAGTGTCTTGATTACCCAGTGTAAGTAATATTACAGAATCTCATAATAATCATGATTTTATCTGTTCTGTTGTCTATATTCACTGCTAGAGTATACACTCAGTAACAGGGACCCAGCCTACCCTGGTCACAATTACAGCTCCATAGCTTAAAAGTGATTGGTGCATAGTTGTCACTCAAATTTTGATGTTTCTCAAATATAAGATGCCACAGATAACATATACCTTAATTTTATGTAGCATTAAAAAGTTTCTGCAAATTGTGTAATGCTATCAATTTTTATTAGTTTGATTTCTGAGATGCTATGATGTGAAAAAAAAGTCTATTGGTAGAAATGAAATAAATGAATACTCAAATAATGTGAGGTCTAGATTATGGTGACGATGTCTTCACACATTAAAAGAAAGATCAGGACATATTTTTGAGGCTATTATCAATTCTACAGTGAATATGTCTCTTCCCAAATATTGAAATCTTATGTCCAAGTTTGTAGTTACTGTTACAAACCTCAATAGAAAATGCAACATTCTGACACAATGTCTCTACCTTTTCATCACTACGGAACTCCTTTGTATTTTTATTTTATCACCAAGGTCCTCATATTTTGGAATGCTTTGATACCAAGTAAAATTCATTTGTTAAGCTAATTTCTACTTTTATCAATTAAGTGTGTACTGTTTAGAGCAGGGTGATATAATTCCAGTTACAATAAAAGAAACTTGATCTCAGCCTGCATGGACTCACCAGAGGAAAATGTAACATTTCAATAGGAAATCACCTTTTAGCCTTCAGTGCTACTTTCCTGGAGTCTAGTGGAATTGGGATGACAGGCACTGGTTTTTAGCTCCTATATTAAGTCAAGAAAGGGTATTTAATCAGCCCATCTCACGTTATGAATTAAGCCAGTTGTTTAAACAACTCTTCACAGGTTAACCATGCTCTGTGCTTCAGTTTAGAGCTAAGAATAGGGGACAAGTCATTTATCTTTGCATCCCCTAAGTGGAGTTCAGTAACTGCCTCAGAGCAGGTACTCACAGTGTCTGTGAGTATGTAGTGGTAAAGACACGATTCTCAGAAGCTTCAGGACATTTTCCTTGTACGGGATTTGAGCTGTCTTGATATAAGATGGAAATTAGGAAAAGGGAACACAAACCAAGAAACAACATGACCTCAGGAACCTGGCAGGAAATTAAGTCAGAATTCTCTTCTCCTTTGGAAAGTTCCTCATGCCAGTGACCATCTCTATATGCCTAACATCTAATGTGCTATGACAAATCAGCATGCAAAAACCTAAGACACTTGAAATGCTTTAAATAAGAGCATGCATGAGAAATCTCAAATGAAAAAGTGGTATAATTATTTGAAAAAAAATAAGTGATGACAAGGGGATCAGAATTTACTTTCTTCCTACAAAAATCACATAAACATTAGAATAGACCTCTCCTATCCTCAAATTTAATGACACATTAAACCTACATTTAAAATAAACAGGAGAAATAAAATCAGGTAATCAGGTGAATATCTGTAATTTTGATTGTCTTGTTTGGGAAACCTATCTGAGGGCTTAATAGATCCATGTGAAATCTGGAGAGCAGGGACTAAGGGCACTCTGCTACTGGGACAAGGACAGCAGTCGATGTTAGCAGTTTGTTCTAGTAAGTTTCACATTGGGATCCATGTCCCCCCCAAAAGGACAGGATTCATATTCTGAACTGTGTTCCAGAAAATAGTTGGACTTGCCCTTGTCGCCAAAGAATTGGGCATATCCACACCACAGCCTTGAGAGAAGTACAAGTCCTTTAAATCTTTACTCATCTTTAAAGCATATATACCAAATTCAGGTTTTTCTTACATCAGAAAAAAGCCATGAACATGCAGCCTGAAGAGGAGGAAAGAAAAGGTGAAAAATTTTTTTTTTGAGTTCGAGTCTCACTCTGTTGCCCAGGCTAGAGTGCAGTGGCGTGCTCACAGCCACCCCAGTGTGGACCTGCTGGGCTCCAGCGAGCCTTCCGCCTCAGCCTTCCAAGTAGCTGGAACTACAGGCACATTCTAAAACACACCTGGCTAATTTTTTTATTTTATTAGAGAGACGAGGTCTCATCATGTTGCCCAGGCTGGTCTCGAACCTGTGGGCTCAGGCAATCCCTTCGACTTGGCCTCCCAAAGTGTTGGGATTACAGGCTTGAGTCATCGCGCTCGGCCAACAGGTGAAAATTTGCATAGCTGCCTCTCTTCCTATTTGAAGAGGTTTTCAAGAATGGAACCAACTAATTTTTGCTCCAATATATTTTTGGAGTGGGACAGCTCGATCAATTATTTGGTTTCCAGAGTATTATATACCAGAAAGAAGTACCCTGTATAGCAATCAAACAACTTGGTTAAATCTCCTTTTCAATCTTCCTTTTATTATAAATGCTGCTTTGGGCATGTCTGCCCTAAAAAATGTCATTTCAACCAGCAAGAACAAAGGGAATTCTCTCCGAAATAATTGAATGCACCCCACTGATAACTAGTCACTGATGATGAAGAATAAACTATACCATGAACTTGGTAGAGCGCAATGGTGTCAGGTTGCTGTCAGATTCCCTACAGAGATGACAGAATAGGTCCCCTTTCACAACTCTTGGAGGTTGAGATGGTATTCCAGTAGATCCCCCCTTATCCAAGGCCCCCAATGGATTCCTGAAACCGTGGATAGTACTGAACCCAATTGCTGTCAATCGAAACAAGTTCTGGTTCTTGTTTTTCACCTATAAACTTAATGCCTTTTTCATTGTAACTAAGCATTTATCATGCATTGTGGCCTTAACTTTTGGCATTTAAGGTACAAAAGCAAAACCCGCAGGAAATTTTTTCCTTCACAATTTCACAGACAGAAGATTTGGTCTCACTATAGATCTTAGCAACGTCAGCATACAATTTTTTTCTTTACTTACTAAGTCAAGAATGTTCACATTTTCACTTAAAGGAAGTACTTTAAAGGTGTCTCTCTGGCATATTCAAATTATCAGCATGCCTACTTTTGCACATTGGGGCCATTTTTAAGTAAAATAAGGTTTACTTGAACATAAGCCCTGGGATACCAGTCAATCTGATAACTAAGAATGCTTCTAAGTGATGAACAGATGGGCAGTGTATAGAGCATGGATATGCAGGACAAAGGGATGATTCACATCCTGAGTAAATGGCACAAGGCTTTCACCACACTACTCAGAGCGGAATACAAGTTAAAACTTGGTCATGGTTGGTTGATCTTGAGTAACTGAAACTATGGATAAAGGGGAACTACCGCATATCCCTAACCTCTAGGCATCTGTTAGCTCACTGAGAAAAAAATGGTTAAAAAGTGTACAGCAACTAGCATAGTAACTACCATACATGCTTCCTGGTCAACTATAATAGCTGACATTTATTGAGTACTATGTGTTGGACCTTGTGTTCAGAGTTTTATATGTTTTATTTCCCAGTAGGTGCTATTAGCCCATTTTCTAGTTGACTCCGAAATTCAGTTGACTTAGACAAGGTTAAAATGCTAGCTAGGCATGTGACTAATCCAGCTTGCCTGATTTAAAATCTCATGCTTTTTTTTTTTAGTGGTAGGCTGCTTACAGCCACTGCAGCCTCGACTCATGCTCTTTCCATTCCTGCACATTGCTGTCTTAAACTGTTATTGTACATCTGAGTGAGTTAGACAGACAGTGAAAAGCACGTAAGCCTTATTTTTTAAAAATCTAAGAATTCTAAACTAAAAATATCCTGTTATGCCTTGGAAGATTAAAGAAGGGAGGAGTAAGTAGCATGAAATAAACAATAAACACTAGATGAAAGAAAATAAAAAGGTGCTGTTAAATATCTCAGAATAGATACAATGTTAATTAGATATTTGGGGTTTTTGTTATTGTTGTTGATTTGTTTTCCAGAGGGCCTTTAAAAACAAAGTAATCATGTTCTCTCCACTTTGCTCCTTCCCCACAAAACGGACATTAGTTCTCTTCATGTTTCACATAATTTTAACATGTCCCAATGCTAGAATATACTTGGACAAAGAAAAAAAAACCAGCCAAGTTTTATTCTTGGAAACCCCTCCTCCACAAGACATGCAGTTAGGCAGATGGCCCTGCCACTAACCCTATATGCCAGGTGCTGAGTCTTAGCTTCTGCATTCTGGAAAATTAGGCTGGGTGATTTCTTACCTGGATGTAATTATTTTTCTACTTCAAGAACCAACCTACACTGCTCACGAAACATTGTAAAGAACTGGCCCACTTAGCTTGGGGCTGGAAGAGTATGGGGGCCACATAAAATGAGGAAATGAAACAGAACTATGAATGCTCAACCAAAGCATAGAAGAGGCTGGGAAGGACAGAGGAGATTTTAGTATCAGCTGAACTTATGCCAGACTCTTCTGAATCTGGGAGATGATTAAAAATCTTAGTTACTAGCTGGGCTCGGTGGCTCAGCCTGTAATCCCGCGCCTTTGGGAGGCTGAGGTGAGTGGATTGCCTGAGCCCGCAGGTTCGAGACCCGCCTGGGCAGCGAGACCTCATCTCTACAATAAATCAAAAAATCAGCCGGGCATGGTAGTACATGCCTGTAATTCCGGCTACTCGGAAGGCTGAGGCGGAAGGATCGCCAGAGCCCAGCAGGTCGAGGCTGCGGTGGCCGGGAGATACTGCACTCCAGTCTGGGCAACAGAGTGAGACTCCAACTCAAAAAAAAAAAAAAACCTTAGTTACTGTGGTAAAGAATTTCACCAGTGACAAGTGGTTGTCTTCAGGTGCCAAATGTCATTATCTTCTCAATATGTGTATGTGTGTGTTTTGTTTGTTTTAAGTTGGAGTCTCATTCTGTTGCCCAGGCTGGAGTGCAGTGGTACCATCACAGCACACTGCAGCCTCCTGGGCTCAGATGATACTTTCACCTCAGTATCCCCAGTAGCTGGGACTACAGGTTCTTGTCACCACATTCAGCTAATTTAAAAAAATTTTTCGTAGAGAAAAGGTCTTGCTGTTACCCAGGTTGGTCTTGAACTCCTGGGCTCAAGCAACCCTCCTGCCTTGGCCTCCCAGAGTGCTGGAATTACAGACCTAAGCCAACACAACTGACCTACTTTTTAATCTCTACACAAACAAAACGAGTTATACATTAGCCAAGGCCCCATTTTTTTCTGCCAGCATTGATAACAGGAGTTTAGACCATGTACTGATGCTCCTTATTAATAGGATTTGACCTCTATTAGCTTTTCCTAACAGCTGGCTGTAAACCAGAACATCAACAGTGTGGTTTAAGATTATTTTGAGGCCAGGTATGATGGCTCAGCCTGTAACCCCAGCACTTTGGGAGGCTCAGGCGAAAGGATTGCCTGAGTCCGGGGATTTGAGACCAGTCTAGACAACTTGATGAGACCTTGTCTCTACAATAAATCACAAAAATTAGCCAGGTGTGGTGGCATGCATCTGTAGTTGCAGCTACTTGGAAGGCTGAGGTGGAAGAATCGCCAGAGCTCAGCAGGTCGACGCTGGGGTGACCATGAGTGTGCCACTGTGCTCCAGTCTGGACAACAGAGAGAGACTCCAACTCAAAAACAAACAAACAAGGTGACCGTGAGTGTGCCACTGTGCTCCAGTCTGGGTGACAAGAGTGAGACTCCAACTCAAAAAAAAAAAAAAAAAAAAAAAAAAAAAAAAAATATATATATATATATAATTTTTGAATTTCTGATTAAATGCTTTTGTGATTAAATTCTACTCTCAATTAAATTGGACTGATTCTGGATGTCACTTTAACCTCTGAAACACATTATGATGATGTTTGTAGCCAGATTTAAAAATGGGCAGAATTGTGAATAAGGATTTTAAACAGAACCCTGATAGATAATGCCTAAACCTAGTCATTTCCTACCAGTCCAATTTTATCTAGATTTTATGTGCGCACAGATAGACACACCTAAAGAGCATATGTTTATATATACATATATATAAAATATAGATGATATGGGAGTTTCTGATAAATGATTTATTAATGAAAACTTGTGAACTATATAATCTTTGAATACCAGAGAAACTTCAGTATGTACAAAGCAATATGAAGTTCCCAGTTCCCAAACTTTGGTTACATGAATATGCCTCAAGCACCACAAAACAAACATTAATCCCAATTTAAAAAGAAAATCTCAAAAAACAAACAAAAAAACCTTTCAACACTTTTGAATCTGTTTTCTTTACATCGATCAGAAAAACCCTCTTTTATTCTGTATTTCCTTTCATGTTGGTCAGTTTCCAAAAACAGTGTCAATAAAAACCGATCAGAGGAAAAAGGATAGACAAGCTTCTATAAATAAAGGTGATATCTCAAAAGAACAGTTTCTGGAAATTATTCTGTCTGAAATATAAGAGTGGTTGAACCTAGAAGGCTTGCATTATGCAACATGTATGAAAAAACCCTAATTTCTTGATTTGCAAAATTAAAAAACTCAAACAATGCAAACATAATAACAGTTGGGTGAAAGGCTCATAGGAGGAAGATTTTTAGCAAACCCAGTTAAAGATTGCTGGATTTTAACTTCTTCCCTGGCATCACCGATATCTGCTTGCTGCAGAAGTAATTTGTATAATATATAGGCAGGAAGAAAGAGACCTGACAGTCTGAGCACAACCTTTCATGGGATTTCCCAAGAAATCTGAAGGGTAAAACAACAACAACAACAAAATCAAAGAATGAAGACTGAAATAGAATAAAACAGAAACAAAGCATATCTAAGCCCATGTAAATCACAATGGAGGGGGCTTAGATGTATAAACAGATAACTGCATATGTATGGGAGGGATCTTGTCCTCAATTACAAATGTGGATTATATACACATCTATATTAACTTAAGTCAGTCCATATATTACACCGACAATTCAAACAGAATGTCTCTGATGAGAGGTGGAAGGAGGTGCTATTCACTTGGCTCTTCAGGTCCCTGTCCTTTGCCCTGGCTGGTCAGCAGTCTCTGCACAGGACTCAACAGCATGGTATATGAATGGATAAAGCTTGATGTCTGGTCCAGGGGTGGAACAGTTTCTGCATTCTTCATTGTAATATCGTAGCAACAGCTTATACACTTCTCCTGGAGAGTAAAGGGCCAGACCAATTTGCACATTTAGGTATATAAATGGAAAAGCCTTCTAAAGAACACTCCAGTTTTATCTTAATCTAAATAGCAAATGCTCAGAGTTACCTTTTGAAAATATAGCATGAATTCCATGTCTTAATGGCTTTCCCAACATAAACTTAAATTTTTAAAAAAACTCTTTAAAGAAACTACTTAATAGAATAGTTCATGATGACCTCAGGCCATACACAGTACACTGTCCATAAGTCATCCTGGGAGTTCATGGCAACCCTAGTTAACATTTAGTTCCTGAGGTAGCAAACACACTGGGTGAGCACACTGACATGTCTGGTATATACAACAGAATGAGGGTTCTTAGGTCTGAACTTACCCTCATTTGTTTTCTTTTTGTTTTCTATACACACAAAAGTAAAAATGGACATTAATTCCAGCTTCTTGGTCTTACTTTAATAAGTTAACATACTCATTCAAGATTGTGAATCAAACTTTGCCAGAAGAAGGCTCTACAGATGCTACTCCTCTAAGAACTCTGTCTTTTCACTCAGAGCCACGCTTTCGTTTATTCTTACCCACTATGATTCATCCAGATTTAGCAAGTACTCCTCCTGGAAGGTGTACAATCCATCTAGATACCAAGTGTCAAGACTATCTCCTACTTACCAACAGTAAGTTTCCTTTCAGTAAGGAAAGTGTGCATGCTGTAAATGTCTCTCATCAATTCTGAGTCCCCAAAGGTGAAATAAACCACATCTCGCTCAGCTGTAGCAGCTGCCAGTATTTGTATTAAGGCTGTAGCAAAGAGAAAAGACACAGCTATATCATGACACTTTCCATCTTGATACCTTTAGCTCTTTCAAGCAGTTAACTTATAGCTAGTGTGCCATAGCTTCATCCTAGAGTAAAGATTTATAAACCTAATATACACGCTATTAGAAATGGTGACTACAAGATGGGCATAAATCATCCAGTTGTGTGACTTCAAATAAGCTGCCCAGAATATTATTAAACTACAGAATTCCCACACAGGCACCTTTTCTGGACTACAAATAAAGGAAGGTGCATTTGAAGCAGCAAACCAAAACACTAAGGTAGTATTTATATTCACTTTTATTAATCTGGAACTAAAATGTCTGTGTTTGCTTACTCAACTATTTTGGCTTATTACATAGCTACTGGTCTTTTGTATCATAGGCATATTTGGGAGGTTCTAAGGCTATCCTTAATCCCACAGGAAACATTATCAAAATGGGTTGGAGAATATATCAGTGTCACTCCTGCATTCCTACCTTCACCGATTACTGCACTGCAAAGTTGATGTTACTGAAGACACTGGACAGTGACTCTCTGGTGTGTTGAAATGGGAAAACAACTGAGATCCACCATCTCCAGGAATTGAAGTTACAAATCATTGAGACTGAAGTATGTTTCTAAAACTTAAGTTCCTTTACAATTCCAATAGATAGAATTTACTTTAAATAACAACAAAACTGAACATGTAACAATAAGTGCCAATTTGTTAGTTATAATACACATTTTACTTCATAAAAGGGAAAGTAGGAATCAAAACAGTATAGACTATCTTTTTATAGTTCTGATTTTAAGAGCTTGTTAATATTTCACATACTTACAAAATAAAATTAAAACAAGAAGAATGGGAAAGGGGAGAAACCTACAACTGACAGTAAACTAAAACAAATAAGCCTAATTTTAGCTCAAATGAGTAATATAACTACATTGAAGGGAAAGGTAAAAGAAAAGGATGAAAGAAACAATCTAAGTAATGTACGAACACAGTATTTGACTAGTCTTAGGTCAGGAGGAAAGAACTGCAAACAAATTCTCAACTCTTTTTACCAGGTTTGCTTACCATAGTAGTACAGGTAAAGCAATTCTGAAACTATTTGTAAATGTATTAGAGGACTGAGCACATTAATAAACATGTTGACACTACTGGGAGCTGAAGTTCTCACCATGGACGAAGGGACATAAAAACACGCAATAGAGAAGACAAAAAAGAACTGTGCAGGGAACTAAATGAACTAAAATGAAAGGCACTGGTATGTTCTCAAGTACATGAACTAAAATAAAAGGCACTGTTGTTTACTCAAGATGACTAAAATATGCATATTTGTATATGTGACTGTTTGTGTTTATCTATGCATTTCCTTGCTTTGTCTGCCAAAAGGGTCAAAAAGCAGACACCACAGTAGTAATAAGCACACCCAGTGCCCAGATCTTGGTCTCTAATATCATACCCCAAAATAGAAATGGATTCCTTGGAGAAATGACTGATTCCATGGTTTGGACAGGAAAGGTACAAGGTCAACCCATAATGCATTTTGTTATACCATAAATTAAAGAAGTGTTCAAATAGATCAGTAGAGGAGGGAAGGGAAGGATCTTACTGACAGAAGAAAGCCAAAGACTAACTGGTAATTGTGGAGGGAATACTAGAAAAGGAACATCCTTTCTTTGCAATCATTGTGGTAAAGACTTAATCAGGCAAGAATCATTAACAGATGCTAAATTTTGGGGAATTTTACCTTAAAATATCTTCCCACAGATTGTTTATTAGTTACATGGGATAAAAAATTCCAATGCAGTGGAGAAGCTGGGTAACACATTGACTGGGTGATCAATATTAAGTTCACCAATGGTGTCGATGGCTATCAAGGGCCTCTAGACAGTGCCACTGATGCAGTGCTCTGATCAAGAATGTGTAACCTAACCTTATCACGAGGAAACAGCAGAAACTTCTCCAAACGTGTCAATGTCATAAAAGACAAAGAAAGGCTGCGGAAATACTCTAGATTCAAAAGGAAGCTAAAAAACATGACAACTACATGCAGTAACTGACCCTGGGCCCTGTGCTAGAGGGAAAGAGGCTAGAAAGAACTTTATTAGGAACTCTGACAAAATGGGAATACAAATGAAAGAATGGATTAAAATAATGTACATATATAAATTTAATAGTTATAATATATTTATATAAGATAATTTTTTCTTAGGAAATATAATTGAAGTACTTATGAAAGAAGGTATAGTGTAACTTACGCTCAAATGATTCAGAAAAAAAACGATGAGCATGTGTTGCATATATTCATACATAAACACACATACATAACAGTATATATTGTTATAAATTTGAATTTTTTAAAAAATAGTTTTAAAAATTAATTAGAAAGAAAAAATTTTAAGTTGAACTAGTACAATCTGATATAGTTGATTTGGTAAATAATCTATAACATTATAATACACCTAAGATTCTAAAATCTCATCAAAGTATGCTCTAATTTCTGAACTACTATTTATTGAGTACCCACAACATGGGAGGTGCCATGACTATGCCTCATTAATCTCAAAGTGTTGAAAGTAATTAACTTCAAAATAGAGATGTTTTAATTAAAACTGCTCAACCAACTTATGCATACATTAAAGTTTCAGTACACCCAATTTCAAAAGGTTCCTAATTAACCTAAACTACAAATAAAAATGGAAACTAATGAATCGTCGGATTTCCCTACCAAGAAGTATCATTCCTTACTTCTTAGTGAGAATGAAAATTTGGCTTTAAGTATTTCATATTAAAAAAACAGAAACAAAAGCCAAAACCCAGAGACCCCCCTACCAAAAAAAGTTTTCTACTGGATCACTGGTAATTTGCTATTTATGAAAATGAAATATTAATAAAAACATTTAAGATTTATCTTCTAGCCGGGCTCGGTGGCTCAGCCTGTAATCCCGCGCCTTTGGGAGCTGAGGTGAGTGGATTGCCTGAGCCCGCGGGTTCGAGACCCGCCTGGGCAGCGAGACCTCATCTCTACAATAAATCAAAAAATCAGCCGGGCGTGGTAGCGCATGCCTGTAATTCCAGCTACTTGGAAGGCTGAGGCGGAAGGATCGCCGGAGCCCAGCAGGTCGAGGCTGCAGTGGCCGGGAGCGGCCACTGCACTCCAGTCTGGGCGACAGAGTGAGACTCCGACTCAAAAAAAAAAAAAAAAAAAAAAAAAGATTTATCTTCTAACACAATTTATTTTTAAAATGTTCCAGCTGGGCTTAGTGGCTCAGCCTGTAATCCTGCGCTTTGGAAGGCTGAGGTGAGTGGACTGCCTGAGCCTGCAGGTTCGAGATCTGCCTGGGCAACTTGGAGAGACCTCATCTCTACAGTAAAATAAAAAAATCAGCCGGGCATGGTAGTGTATGCCTGTAATTCCGGCTACTTGGAAGGCTGAGGCAGAAGGATAGCTGGGAGCCCAGTGGGTCGAGGCTGCAGTGGCCGGGAGCAGTCACTGCACTCCAGTCTGGGTGACAGAGTGAGACCCCAACTCAAAAAAAATAAAATAAATAAATAAAAATTAAAATGTTCCATGGGCCATTCTGCCACCAGGGACAGGCTCTTGGAGCCCAGCTTGACAAAACTACCAAAAAGATGTTGAGTCCTAATAAGAGTAAAATAAAAAGTAAAACCAACTCATATCACATTCTTAATTTCACACCCATTTCTGTTTGAGTACACATTGTATCATAAGTATGTGTTAGACTAGTGAGGACTGGGAGGTAGGAGATCCAAGTTCAATCAATCTTCAGCCTTTTACTAGTGATCTAGCTCTGTGACTTTAGTCACACAATTAGCTAACTCTCTTAGCCATATTTTTTCAACTATACAATGAAGTAGTTAAATCAGATGACCCTAAAGACTCTTTCAGAGTTTAGAATTCCATAATCACTACTATAATTGTTTTCACTGCATTGGATGCTAGACTGTAAACACATAAATGAAATTTCCAGAATGATAATCTTGACCCTAGATGCATCAGTTATCAATGACAAAAGACAGCACTGTCTTCAGACTTCACTGTCTACAACATCCCCAAGATCTTTGCAAATCTAGAGAATTATGCTTCATGATTTAAGTGAACTCTCTTGCATCAAAAGTTAGATACAAATAAATCACAAAGCTTTTAGGGTATGTGGACTGATTCCAAGTATGATATAAAAGCATTAAATTCTAACTTCAAGCACAACTAGGTGCCAAAATAATCACTTAAATTAACCTGCAGAGATGTTGGTTTTAATTTTTTTTTTTGGCAGCAATGTTAACCCATAAAGAAAATACAAATAAGTATAAATAAAATTTAAAAAATTCATAGTGTCCTGTTGCAACAAATGAATCAAGTAAAAAAAAAAATGAGTAAAATGATGGATATGCATACCACAGGTGTGGTATTAGGTTAAGTAACAACAGTTTACTCTAAGCTCTTATAGCATGCTGAACATGAGCACTAACTCATAACTCCTTATAAAAGCTGAACAAGGGAATTATTAGTGTTATCTCCATTTTGAAAATAAAGAGATTTAGGCACCAAAAATGTAAGTAATTTGTCTCAAGTCACACAGCCAGAAAGTGGTGAAGCTGAGACTGAAGCCCCAACTCAAGGACATATGCCTTCACCCACTCTGCTTCCAGGCTGTCATGCCAAACCATTCTGCTTGCCTCTTACCATATGCCAGCCAAAATGATGTCCTTAAATCATTTATTTACCTGATTTTAATGCATGCTGGCAAGGAGGCTAAAACAGTACAGATCTGAGAGCACTACTCACATCCTTCTGGAGAAACTCAAAGGTATTTTGTGAGTTCTCCTATCTCTAGTCATCCCGAAAGCTCAACCACTACTCACCAGTCCCAAAGCATTTTGCTCCTTTTTTCAGCCACACAGCACTCCTCTAGGTCAACTCTCATTCTCTAGTTGGTTGTGTTTTCTGGCTACTGTTCTAAATCTTAACACATACCCACACTCCCACTATGGATTCTACTAAAGGTTTAATCTTTTGATCCTCTTGCCTGCTTTAAATATACTTTTTCTTGGAGAATTCAGTCACTATTTCTAGAACGGGAACTCCCAAATCTAGATCCAGACTCAGAGCTTGCAGCCAATATAGATAAAATACCAAGAGCACAGAAAATGGCTTCAATTCTGGCATGCCACTTGCTATCTTGTAAAACTTTAGGCTAATTACTAACTCTATGCCTCAGTTGTCTCATCTATACAGACAAAAAAGGAAAACCTACCTAACAGGCTGTAGTGTGTTAATACAGGTAAAGAATGTAGGCTAGGCACAGTGGCTCACACCGGTAATCGCAGCACTTTGGGAAGCTGAGGCAGGAAGACTGCTTGAGCCCAGGAGTTTGAGACCAACCTAGACAATATAGCGAGAACTTGTCTTTAAAAAAATAATGAATGAATGAATAAATAAATAAATAAGCTGGGTGTGGTGGTATGTACCTGCAGTCCCAGCTACTAAGGAGGTTGAGGCAGAAGGATCACCTGAGACCAGGAGATCGAGGCTATGATCATGCCACTGTACCCCAGCATGAGCAACCAAAAAAAATTTTTCTTTTTCTTTTTTTTTTTTTTTTTTTTTTGAGAAAGATGGAGTTAAGCATGAATGTTGGTTCCAATACTTGTTACTTCTCCTTGGACAGGTTTATTAGTCTGTCTACAAACCTTGGTTTCTCATTCTTAAAAATGGGGTCACAAATTAAAGGGTAACTGTGCAAACTATAGGAGAAAATGCAATGATTTGTAAACCTGGCTGATTATCAGCAATGCTCAAACTGTTAAGAAAAAATTCCCAAAGCAATTTTCCAGGCCCACTACTCAGCAGCATCTCTGAGGTCCTGATACAGGATGATTATTCCTCATCTAAAATGTTTAGGACCAGAAGTGTTTTGGTTTTCACATCTTTTTTGACTTTGTAATATTTGCAGTACTGACTGAGCATCCCAAATCCAAAAACCCAAAATGGAAATGCTCCAATGAGTGTTACCTTTGAGCATCATGCCAGTGCTCAAAAAAGTTTCTAATTTTAGAGCATTTTAGATTTTGGATGCTCAACCTGTAAGAAACAGTCACTTGCTCCAGACACTTTTGAATGCACATCATACAAGACCCCATTCTAAGCACTAGGATCACAAAAGAAGATACTACAGAAATGTTAAGGAATAAATATTATTACTCAAGCAAGGCTGAAAGAGACCTGGAGAGTGTGATCTGCTCTGGCAGAAGAAAGATAAAGAATCTGTGCTGGACAAATTGAGGTGACCTGGCCCATGGGTCTATTCTTCTAGCTTTTGTTTTCTGTTGGTAATCACCCCTTCCCCACCTCTATAACCATACTTCCCACGAAACCTAGTCAAAGGGCTAGGCCAGGACAACATAGCATGGTAGGAAATGACTCATCAATACTGTCCAGATTCCAGCCTTTCCTAGATTAATGGTTTTTCTGGACTTTAACTATCTTGATTCCAAAATAGCAAAATAACTAGAAATAATGTTATTTAGGTTTGATGTAAATGGACACACAGTATAAATGAAATAAATTTATAAAAAGTTTCAGAAACATCTCACTTAATATAAATATGCCATGGAAATCACCTGAAAATTCTCAATAGCAGATATATCTAGTGTTTACTGACTTCCTGGCTATGTTCACTTGGTCCAAGGGATTGGAAAGTGATCCAAGTTTGTCTAATTCAAGTATTTTCACAGGATTTTTAAACTAGGAAGCCCTCTTTTCCTCTTGGATCACTCAATAACAGTGTGGTACTCCTGGAACTATCTGGCTCCAGTTCCTGCTATGCTGAGATAACCTGATGGAAATAGAAGGGAACCAGGCCATCGTACTAAGAGAAGCAGGCAGGAGAAGAACCAACACACACTGAATAGAGGGAGCACCTGACCTAGAATCTATTCATCCTTCAGGTCAATTCTACCCTGCCTTTCTCAGCCACATCAAGTAACTATCCCCCTTTAAGTGTAAAGGATAAACTAATCAGTGTCTCTTTCAAAGGAAAGACTCTGAATACAGAACTTTTTCAGGGAGGTGGGCAAGGGGATCATTCTGGAGTAGTTACCACTGGAGTGAAGCCTTACTGGAACAGAAGGGAATAGCCAGGTATAGACAGGCAGTTACAGAAGACTGTGCAAAGCCTAGATGAATGAAAGGCACACAGAGGTTGTTGGAAAAAATTGTTAAATAGAAATGCATTGAGCATATTTTATTTGCAAGTCACTCTTAGGTACTGAAAGCAGGGACAAGAAAGAAAATGAAAAAGAAAATGCACAAGATTCCTTTTAATTATGGTAAATTAGCAATGGCATAATCTTTCACAAATAAGTATGGAGATGCTGAAAAAGAAACACTGAAGGTAATACAAGGAAAAACTGACAAAAACTCAAAAGAAGAAACAACTTTAAAGCACCTTTCCTTTACAAGTAAGCAGATAAAATCAGAGGGAGAGTCTGTCTAACCTAATAGGTACAGAATCTTACTGGCAATTAAGTAAGTCCTATACCCTTCAGAGACACCTTTTCAAGTGCCAATATGCCTGTAAAATTAACTTCATTAGGTCATGAAGTTTAAAAAAACTCCAAAAAGTAGAAATAACATTATCTACAATGCAATAAAATTAGAAGCAAGAGATAAAAGAATAAAAATTTAAATCAACCACTTAGAAAATTTAGAATCAGCCCCTAAAAATCTCATGGGTGGCTGGGGCCTGACTGGGAGTAGAAAGCTACAAAAAAATGCTGCTTCCATACTAACAACGAGAAAAGGTCAAATACTATAATCTGCAATATAATTTTTTCCTGAGTCTACCAGAGAGTTGAGTTTGCAAGGCAACCAGAGTATGACAAGTCCCTCTGACAAGATGAAATACCTGAACTGTTTTACCTTTGAAAGAGCAGAGAAGAGGTGACCACCATACATATGAATAAATCAGCTAAAATTTTAATGAAATGTTAAAAGCCAAGTGTGGGGGTCACTTCAGAATAATTAGGAGCAACAGAAAAAAGTAGAGTTTGTGTTCACTCAAAAGTTTTTTTGCAGCCGGGCTCAGTGGCTCAGCCTGTAATCCCGCGCCTTTGGGAGGCTGAGGTGAGTAGATTGCCTGAGCCCGCGGGTTCGAGACCCGCCTGGGCAGCGAGACCTCATCTCTACAATAAATCAAAAAATCAGCCGGGCATGGTAGCACATGCCTGTAATTCCGGCTACTTGGAAGGCTGAGGCGGAAGGATCACCGGAGCCCAGCAGGTTGAGGCTGCGGTGGCCGGAAGTGGCCACTGCACTCCAGTCTGGGCGACAGAGTGAGACTCCAACTCAAAAAAAATGTTTTTTTGCATGGGCATCCACAAGGTGCTCAGAAAGATGGGGATAAGAGAGAGTCCCACTGGTGGCATGGGAATGTAGAAGGCTACTGGCTGCTGCTGGGGTCAGATACAAAGTCTCTATCTCTCCCCTTAGCTCCTCCTTTCCTACCCTCTGACTCCTAGGGCCATTGGTTGTCTAGGGAAGAAAGTAGTTAAATGTCTATTGAATAACTTAATATATGAAAAATGTTCTCTTAATAGCTGTCATAATAATGTACAATAAAAGAAGTTCAAAGCTCAACTGTAGTAAGTTGCAAAACTCAGATACTATTAGGTAACAAGTATATTAAAAAGTATTTAGTACTATTTCTTTCTTTAAATTTTTTCTTTTCTTTTTTTCTTTTTGTTTAGGGATATGGTCTCAATATGATGCCCAGGCTGGCCTTGAACTCCTGGGGTCAAGTAATCCTCCTGCCTCAGCCTCTCAAGTAGCTAGGACTGCAGGCTTGCATCACCACATCTGGCTTAGTCCTATTTCTAATAAAAGAAATACAAGCTTAAGGATTTACACATGCTCATGTTTGCCTTCCATGAACATTTTTTGATAACATTGTTACAAAAACAATATATGCTCACAACAGAAAAATACAGATTAAAAAAAGAAAATAAAAAAATCTATATTGCTCACTCAGAGACAACCATAGTTAATCTTTCCACATAAACAGAGAACCCCCAAACTTCTGTATTATTTTATATTCATAACTTAATTTTTAAAATGGTTTATACGGCATATATTATATATTTCCCTAGTTTAGTAATATTCCAAAATCATCTTTCTATGCAGCAGAAATATGTCTATAATGGTTATTAATGGCTGCATAATAATTAATTGCACAGATGGTACCACAATTTCTTTCTTTCAAAATCACAATTTTAGTAACCAATTCCCACTGAAGGATATTATGACAACTACTAATCTTTTAAAAATTGTTTATGCTTATGAAGGGGAGTAAGATGTCAAAGATTTACTCCAAAGTTTAAACCTCAATAACTGAGGAGTGAATTACATGATGGAAATCTTTGACTATTATACTTGGTAGTCACTAGAGCAAGCAAAGCTGCAGTCTGAGAAAGGACTGTAAGCCATGAAAAAAAAAAAAAAGGAAAAGAAGTGAGCACATTTATAAAGCTTTCCAAATTGTCTATCACAAATGACCACGGTTTATGGCAGACCTCTTTTCTAGATTGATGACATGAATCTAGTCATTCATTTTACTTAAGAGAAAAACAGAAAAAAAGTGTCTGTCATAAGATCAATAAGCCGAGAGTGAAAAACAGGTTTCCTCAAACAAATTCAGGATGATAAAGAATTTCGCAAGATAAAAACCAGAATTCTTTCTTTTATTGACTTCCAGAACACTGAAAAAAGCACCAAGTACTCTTTGTTTTTGAATTTGAAGAAAATATGGGTAAAAGTCTTTAGAACGAAGGGGCAGGAAAGATTTTTCTAAGCATATCACAAAAATTTGAACACATTAAAAGTAACTCAGTAACTCTAACTGAAATAAATGAAAAAACAAAAAAAGTCTGAAATATATGACAGTTAATTAATTTTTTAACATGTAAAGAATTATCACTGGTCAGTGAAAAGTAAGTAGGTAGAAAGCATGAAAAAGCAATACACAAAATATCAAATAGCCAATAAACACCTGAAAATTGTTGAACCTCAGAAAATTAGAAAGATTGACAAAGTCCTACCTTGATGAGGCTGCTCAACCAAGGAAGACCATGGAAACTGATAATAGCTTTTCAGAGTGCAATTTGCAACAAGTATCAAAATATAAAGTATAAATATCCTTTGATTCATTAATTTAACTTCTAGAAATTTATCCTAAGAAGATATTATATATAATTTACATATTACTATACACTGCAGCGATGCTTATAAGCAAAGATAATAAAAAAAAATCAACTGTCTATGAATGGAGACTGTGAAATAAATTATGGTATATATGTGCATATAACAGAATACTATGCAGCCATCAAAAAACGGTGAGAGTAGATTTACATTTGTTAGTGTTGAAAACTATCCATGAGATTGGAGTCTCACTCTGTCGCCCAGACTGGAGTGCAGTGGTCGCTCCAGGTCACTGCAGCCTCCACCTGCTGGGCTCTGGCAATCCTTCCGCCTCAGCCTTCCAAGTAGCTGGAACTACAGGCACGCGCTACCACACCTGGCTAATTTTTTTATTTATTGTAGAGATGAGGTCTCACCAAGTTGCACAGGCGGGTCTCGAACCCGCGGGCTCCGGCAATCCACTCACCTCAGCCTCCCAAGGCGTGGGATTACAGGCTGAGCCACCGTGCCTGGCTGACATAATTTTAATGAAAACAATAACAGGCTCTTTATTATTTGGGGAAAGGCAATTTTACATCACGACAAACTCAACTGTTCTGCTTTCAAGGAGATGGATTTTATCTCTATCTAGTTTGGCTATCAAGGTGCTCTGGCTATTTTATGTTTGCTTTACTGTTTTATTGTTACTTTGATAACTGTAATATGACAAATAATTTGTCTGGTTTTAGGTCTTGTAATCCTCAGAAGGAGATTATAAAATAACCCTTGGAATGTCTTGAGTGCCAGAGTCTTTGTTACACTAATAAGGCAATTCAGGATGAAAGGCTGGAGACTGAGTTTGATCATGCGGTCAATGGCTTAATCAAGGCTGCTTATGTAATAAAACCTCAACTCTGGTCATCAAAGGTAAGTGTAGCTTCGAGGTTGGTGAACACAAAGATGTGCAGGGAGAGTGAGGGCTGGCCCTAAAACCACAGGTAAGGGTTGTAGAAGCTCTGCATTCTCTCTCAAGACTCGTCCTATGTGTAATAATAAACTTTATAATAAAATTGCAATAAGCATATAACTGTTTTCTGAGTTCTATGAGTCATTCTAATGAATTCTGAGTTGGGTCATGGAAAACTCCTGGATTGGTAGTCAGTTGGTCAGAAATGCAGGTTGCCTGGGGACCCCCTTAAACATGGTTGGAATCTGAAGTGGGGGCAGTCTTGTGTACTCTGTACTTAATCAGTGGGATCTATGCTATGCTAACTCCAGGTAGTTAGTGTCAGAATTGTACTATGGTATAACCAGTTGGAGTCAGACCAGTTGGGATGAAATGAAACAGTAATTATCCTAAGTAATGATATTTTCTGTAACCAATACTTTCAAAAGTAAAGCAATCTGGTAAATGGTCAATAGCTTTGTTGACCAGGTTTTGTGATTTTTCTACCACAAACACGAACATGAAAGAAATGTTTATCCTTTTTGGGACCTTCTTATCTGTGTCTTCTTTTTTTTTTTTTTTTTTTTTGTGTCAGAGTCTCACTCAGTCGCCCAGACTGGAGTGCAGTGGCCACTCCCGGCCACCGCAGCCTCGACCTGCTGGGCTCCGGCGATCCTTCCGCCTCAGCCTTCCAAGTAGCTGGAATTACAGGCATGCGCTACCACGCCCGGCTGATTTTTGACTTATTGTAGAGATGAGGTCTTGCTGCCCAGGTGGGTCTTGAACCCGCGGGCTCAGGCAATCCACTCACCTCAGCCTCCCAAAGGCGCGGGATTACAGGCTGAGCCACCGAGCCCGGCATTATCTGTGCCATTCATGCAACTCTGCCAAGCTGTATTACCTCAGCACCATGGACCTACACCAGAGAACTCATTTCTATGTGCTGCATTGGTCAATGCCTCTCTCTCATATGCTGGCTGTGAATTCCAAAGCAGGGATCACATCTTATTCATCTTTGTATTCTCAGAGCCTGCCACAGTGCCTAGAACATGTCAGACACTCCGTAAGTTTGGTGAGTGAGTGAGTCAATGAAATAACTGTCCATAAAAATCACTCAAGTGAAGGAAAGTGCTTGAGTTTGAAACTTAACAGTCATTAGGAACTCTTCTCTTCCCTTGATCTCTATATTCAACTAAATACTGTGTTAGAACAAAGAGAGAGCAGCCTCTGCAGGGAGATAGTAAGTGAAAATAATTCCTTTAAACATAATAAGAAAAGAGAGTATGGTGTTAGATATTCTTTTTCCTTTCTCTTAGATTTCTGTGGTCTTTTATTATGACACAACATTAGAAATCTGACTTGAAAGACTAATGTTTTTCCTAATCAGAATGCTATTATCCTTCTCCACAAAAACTTACTCACCTTTTAACCTGGCATCACCCCCAAAGGCACCACAGCCCCAGTTCCCTGTGGCCACTGCAGAAAGATTTTCTGAGGAAATGCCAGGACGAAGAAATCCACAGTAAGCCTACAGGATACAAGAAATATAGAAGCCTATGAGTGATTAGACACTAAAAGTATTTCTGGCTGATATACAGGGTCAGTATCCATTAACAAGCTTATATTTTCTCTTTTTTCCTAGGGGCCAAAGTAGAGAAAAAAAACAGAGAGAAAAGCCCAGGATTATACAAGGAAGAGAGTATGAAATTTATTTGTTTTGATGCTGGGCATGTCAAATCCCTTAAACCAATACAAGTCTCTGTTTCTTTTTCCAATTCAAACAAACAGAAATGGAAATAGAGATATTTCAAGTGCTGATGGCATCCTGATTACAAATTACTAGGAACTTAAACTACCAAGAAAGGCACTTGTTGAAACACTGTATTCTTTGAGGGATTTTGAACACTATTTTTTCATAAGGCAAAGGGTAACTATTAAGCTTCTTCAGCACTCTCTGAGATTAATCACTGTGATTAGTTTTTTGGTGTTTATTTTTTGAGTCAGAGTCAAGCTGGTCTTGAACCCCTTAGTTTAGGCAATCTTCTTGTCTCTGCCTCCCAAAGTGCTGGGATTACAGGTGTGAGCCATCACGCCTGGCTTGATTAGTTTAGTTTAGTTTTATTTTTGGAGTTGGAGTCTCACTCTGTTGTCCAGGCTAAAGTACAGTGGCAAGCTCACGACCACCTCAGCATTGACCTGCTGGGCTCCCGCGATCCTTCTGCCTCAGCCTTCCAAGTAGTTGGAACTACAGGCATGCACTACCATGCCTGTCTAATTTTTTTTTTATTTACTATAGAGAAGAGGTCTCGCCAGTTTGCTCAGGCTGGTCTTGAAACCACGGGCTCAGACAATCCACTCACCTCGGCCTCCCAAAGTGCTGGTATTACAGGCTAACCAACCAAGCCCAGCTGATTAGTTTTTAAATATGCTTCCTGCCACTGAAATGCTTAAGAAAGAGCAAGCAACTATCTATAAAAGGAATTCCTACAACTGGTTTTAAAGTAAACTTGAAGACCCTGTTCAGCTGTAAGATTCTCTAGTTTCACAGCTGTTTTAAGCTAGAATATTAAAAAATTTGCTAGTGATCTGAGAAAAGTACATATCCTGAGGATGCTGGCTACGTATTAATTAAATGAATAACTCGTTCTGTTTATGATTATGTGTGTGTGTGTGTGTGTGTGTGTGTTGTACACTGTGCGCGCGTGCACAAGCACCAGAGTCTCACTCTGTTGCCTAGGCTGGAGTGCAGTGACACACTCACAGTCACCACAGCCTCGACCTGCAAGGCTCAGGCAATCCTTCTAACTCATCCTTCTAAGTAGCGGGAACTAAACAGGCCCGTGCCACCATGCCCAGCTAATTTTTTTATTTATTGTAGATTTGACTTATTTTGATTTGTCTTGAACCCCTGGGATCAGGCTGGGATTACATATGTGTGCCACCACGCCCGGTTCAAGAGTACAGTTTAAGGTCCTAGAGAATTTCTGATTTCCATTTCTTTACTGCCAGTTTAATTGGTCTTTCTGCCTTGTTTCTGCATTTGTAGGTTTCTGATACTATCAGACTATATAAGAGGTTTATATAATAGCAAAGCAAATCTTCCCAGGTTCTCTCAAGTTCCAAACAAAGCCTAAAATATAGCTTATGTGTAACAGTAAATACAATTAAAAGAATGATCTATGACAAATATTCCCAGAGAAAAAGGATAAAGAAAGATGCTTCTATGAAACCTACACACAGAAATACTGTAAATTGCTCTCTGAAGTTTTCACAAAGGTATAAAAATTTATTTTATACACTGTCTGGATGGATTAACAAGGCTATTCCTTCCACACCCTCCTAGGCTGTAAATCCTGACAGATATTAATTTTAAGTTGGTACCAGATCATTATTCAACACTGTGGTACAGAACTTACACAAGAACTCACAAATTACCTACATAATCAGATGCATGGAGCTTCTGAAAATCTCTTTCAGGTCAAAAATTCAGAGAGCTCCATTTTTTTGATCACACTCTTGAGAGACAGTCTGTGTCATTATAGGAACAAGGAAGAGAACAAACCCTCTGTCAGAATAAACATAACTTTGCTACTTTATTTCCTGTCAATTTTTTCTAACATGCCTAGATGGAGAGGAGGCTTTCTTAGTCTGCTAGTTCATGTGTTTTATACTATCAGAATGGTTTTATTCTCAGGACAGGCATAGTGGCTCACACCTGTAATCCCAGTACTTTGGGAGGCCGAGGTGGGAGAATTGCTTAAGCACAGGGGTTTGAGACTAGCCTGGGCAACATAACAAGACCTCACCTCCACAAAAAAATCAAAAAAATTAGCTGGGCATGGTGGTGTGAGCCTGTAGTCCCAGCTACTCAGGAGGCTGAGGCTGAGGCTGAATAATTACCTGAGCCCATGAAGTCGAGGCTGCAATTGTGCCACTGCACTTCGGCCTGGGTAACAGACTGAGACTCCAACTCAAAAACAAAGAATTGCTGTTTGAAAATTAAAGTAAAATAACTGAGTTATTTTACTTCAATAACTTTATTTCAATGAGCATAAAGAACTGAGTGAAGCTAAGGACTAACCATGGAGAATGTGAAACATTTAAATTATTATTATAGAAGCAAAATCTAATATAAAATATTAATCAATTTTCCTGAAAAATTATCTATCTTGAAAATGGCCATAACAAAAACAAATCATGAAAATGAAATTAAACCGCATTCAATATTTTACCAAATAATATCAAATAAAACAAAAAAGTTATATAAAAATTAAATAATATAAGTAATTAAGTAATATAAAAAGAATAACTGGTTAAATAAGATTATGAAATGCAAAATTCTTGTATTCTGTTAAAACCAAGCATTTCCAAGGTCAGAAATAAGAGAGCAGTAGTAAGCTGTCCTGAGACCACTCTGGAGGGTCAGCCTAGGCTTTCCCCTTCTCTAGGAAGAAGGATCCCTTAGATGATGGAGACTAGGGCAAGCCTTTGAATCAGGGGACCTTTCCTTTTACAGTAGGAATTGAGCTCCCTTGGTAGGAAACAAAGATCAAATAAGCATAGAAACCTCAGAAGAGTTGCCAAGCTTTACCCCATGGGGAAAGGCACTAGGAGTTGTCAAGAGCTCTGTATTGGAGCCTAGGAGTTTGAGACAATTCTGGGCAATATAGTGAGACCCTGTCTCTATAAAAAAATAAAAATAAAGACATAGTAGTGCATGCCTGTAGTTCCAATACTTGGGAGGCTGAGGTGGGAGGTTGCTTGAGCCCAGGAGTTGAAGGTTGCAGTGACTTATGATTGTGCCAGCGTGGGCGACAAAGCAAGACCCTGTCTCTGGGAAGTGAGGGGAGAAGAGCTTCATATTGGCATTTTCTTTTTCTGCATCCAGAGCCAGAGTACTTGAGGAGAGTGATCAGAGTTGTGAGCGTAAAAGAAAGCCCGCTTGAACTCTGACTACCTGACCTGGTATTCAGCAATGACAGGGCAACTTATTTTTACTAACAAACAACTTAGAAGGGAGAAAAAGAGAAAGCATTCATATGTCCAGATAGTAAGCAAAAGATACCAGTGAACACCTATATCTTGAAATGAGTTGTGATGGGAAGGGAAGAAGAGAGGGAAGATAAAGGTAATTCAGTAGTCCTGAGAAGCAAGAGGAGGAAAATATTAGTATTCAGAGTTGAAAACTAGAGAGTGATCAGGAAGTGGTGAAGATGGAGATATAGAAAGAAAGCAAGGAAAATGGAAAAGGAACCAAAGAAAACTGGGTGTAAATGTCTACAGGTCCAGAGCTGGGCCCAGGAAAGAGAGGTACCTGGGAAAAAGTCTGGCACAAGCCTGCAGACACACTTAAGAATTCTGGCTTTCTATATCAAATTTAGCAGGCCCAAGTAGACAGTCATGTGACTGCATAACAATGTTGTGATTAACAATGAACCATAAATATGATGGTGGTCCCTTAAGATTATAACAATGCATTTTTATAGTAGTTTTTCTATGCTCAGATACACAAATACTGACCATTTTATCACAACTCCCTATAGTATTCAGTACAGTCACAGGTTGCACAGGTTTGTAAAGTAGGAGCAATAGGTTCTACCATATAGCATAGGTGTGTAGTAGGCTATACCATCTAGGTTTGTGTCAGCGCACTTTGTGATCTTCACAGGACCATTTCTCAGAACACATCCTAATCCTTAAGCAGTGCATGACTTTACTTAAAAAATGTCTTTCATTACCATGTAAATACATTACACTGTTTGCTAGATTAATAATTTCATAACTTTTTTTGAAAGAGTTGCTTATTTATATGAAGTCAATCTACCATGCTTATTTAACTTAATACACAGTTGATACTTTCCTGTGATTTTTAGTATTCCGTGATTTCTTTTTTTTTGAGTTGGAGTCTCACTGTGTCACCCAGACTGGAGTGCAGTGGCCGCTCCCGGCCACCACGGTCTCGACCTGTTGGGCTCCGGCGATCCTTCCGCCTCAGCCTTCCAAGTAGCTGGAACTACAGGCGTGCGCTACCACGCCCGGCTCATTTTGATTTTTTTTATTGTAGAGATGAGGTCTTGCCAAGTTGCCCAGGCGGGTCTCGAACCCGTGGGCTCAGGCAATCCACTCACCTCAGCCTCCGAAAGGCACGGGATTACAGGCTGAGCCACCGAGCCCGGCCCATGATTTCTTAAAAACAAACATGATATAAAAAGATGAGGATCTTTTGGAAGGAAATAAAGTAATATTAATCAAGAGTCTTAAAATTACCCTTAGACTTAATAATAACATTTTTGTAAATTTCTTAGGAAACAGCAGCTGTACAAAGATGTTTATTCCTACTTATTTATAAAAGAGAAAACTTGGGACATTTGACTGTTCAAAAATAGGATAGTGGCTAAATCATGGTACTGTCTATCAATCCAATCAATTTTATTAAACATTTTATTATGAAGATTATTAGAAAATGTGAAAAGTGATAACACTATACAGTCAAATGAAATAGGTAAAACACAAAATTACAGATATCTTTTGAGCACATTTATAAAAAAGTAAAAATTTCACAAGAAAAGACATACAAAAAATGAAAACAATGGTTTGAAAGGTAGGACTATGAATGACTATTTTGCATTTAAAATAATTATAACACTAATACATTGTTTTTGCTATTTTAAAAATGCAATATAAAATGAAAGAAGTATGCAGACTTCAGTTTCCTCATGTGCAAAATCCAAGATTGGATTAGGTATTTCATGGATATTCTGATTCTATATATTGAGAAATATAGGAAAAACTCACTAGAAGTGATGCACTTTGAACTAATATTCCTAAAAATAAAGTGATATACACTTTTTGTTGTTGTTGTTGTTGTTTGAGTTGGAGTCTCACTCTGTTGCCCAGACTGGAGTGCAGTGGCCGCTCCCGGTCACTGTAACCTCGACCTGCTGGGCTCCAGCAATCCTTCCACCTCAGCCTTCCAAGTAGCTGGAACTACAGGAGCGCGCTACCACGCCCAGCTAATTTTTTGATTTATTGTAGAGATGAGGTCTCACCAAGCTGCCCAGGCGAGTCTCGAACCCGCGGGCTCAGGCAGTCCACTCACCTCAGCCTCCCAAAGCATGGGATTACAGGCTGAGCCACCGAGCCTGGCTAAGTGATATACTCTTTAAGAAAAGATTATAAATGATCAAATGTTGAACTTAGAGATATCAGCCATGAGTATTGATTGGTTCTGTTATTAAACTTTGGTTTATTAACAACACCATTCCAAATTTGGTAGTGGGTAATAACAAAAAAATCAATAAAAAAAAGTAAATGGTGGCGATTTCCTGCTGGGAGTGTATCTCCACTTTGTTCAATTTCTAATCCAGAAGGCTCCACAAAACATATTCATTACTTAATTTTACCTAAATGAGTCTAACATGGCTAAATACAACTTTTCACAGGTGATTTCTTTCTTCTGTTGCAGAGCTATATGCCACTTTACAAGCTGGCGTCATAAACCTTTCCAGCCCCAAAGATAATTCTCCTCTAGAATGTCACTCAGCTGATCTCTCACTGGATTAAACATTGCTTCTCAGTATCAGCTAGATAAAAGGAGACTGATTTCTTCTTTTTAAAAACCAACTCCATTTGCAGGTCACGATGTGGCTCCAACAGGATAGGTGGAGACTAGATGGTCTAGATCTTTTCCAGAGGTAATAAAGCACTTTGTGGGATTGCCCTTTAATTGGTGAGTAATGCTTAGTAGCAAACATCCCCAAAGCTCAGAGATCTACACTGAATTGTGATGGTGAAAATTGGTCTCATGCTTTGTTTTCTTCATTTAGAAAAATATAGTTTTCCTCTTCGTCCCTTTCTCTCTGGCATGCAAAAAAAAAAAATTGTGCAAGTCATCTCTAGAGTGACTTAATATTTAGTACAGATTTCTGCTTTAAACCAAAGTTTATAAAAATAGTAATACATAAACATTGAATTGAATATTCTCTTCAAGTTGTGCTGTTTATGTGAAATTCCTGTTGCTTGTACTACAACTCAAAAGTCTATTCAAATAGGTAATATAACTGATAAGGGATGAAATGCTTTGATTTAGAAGGCCCACAGTTATTTGGACTAGTTTTCTAATTAAGATGTCAATGATATTTAACAAAATCATTTGCTTTTTCCTTTTTCAGTGAAAGAAATAAAAAGCTAATTCTTTGTTAAAACAATACGTTTTTTGGAATAAAGCAGTGAATGAAAGAAAACAAACTTATCAAATGCATTCTCATGTGCTAGGCTCTGAACTAGGTGCCTTCTCAATGTTAGACTATGTGCTTGCTGACAGGCTATACTACACCTGTGGTGTTTCTTGTCTCAGGGGAATCTAATAAATTGGTCGAGGGGAAATTCTTAAATTCCTTGAAAAAGTGTATCAAACAGAAAATGCTATTGAGAAAAGCATTCAACAGGTACCTTGCTCACAGTAGAATTTTATGATCACAGAAGAGGTGACTCAGGCATTTGTTTGCAGGACATTGTGTGTTAACCAAAGGCAGGAATATTATCAATGATTTACGTTTGAACTATAAAGCCTGGAAGGTCACATCCAGTTACAGAAATCTCTATGTGGGAGCATTTACATTTTCAAAAAGTGACCTGAAGGCAGGGGAGTCTGAATTTAAGTCTTGATTTGGTCACTGCCCAGTTGTGTGATCTGGGACTAGTTACCTTCTTGAGGTTCAGTTCATGATCTCTAAATTGAAGCAAGAAAGATATCTGTGCTTCCCTGGGTGGATAGGATTAAATCAGACAGTGCATTTACAGTGCTAAGAGTGACTTTTACATAATAAGCAATCATTTAACGACAACAAGGACTTTTAATATTGTTACTTGTGAAAAAATTTTTACCTGCATTTGACTGAAAATAATCTTTTATGAGTTATAAATTAGACATAATTGCACACTGACATAAAAAATGGCAGGTTGAAAACAAATACAGAACTATATTACTATATACTAAGAATCAACCTATCTGCTTCAAATGGCTTCATCTGTCCTGAACTTGACTTGACAATGGACTTAGTAGGCTTTACTTAACACTTGAAGAATATTTGGAGGGCCAGGCACGGTGGCTCATGCCTATAAACCCAGCACTTTTGAGAGGCTGAGGTGAGAGGACTGCCTCAGCCCACAGGTTCAAGACCAGTCTGGGCAACTTGGAAAGACCTCATCTCCATAATAAATCAAAAAATTAGCTGGGCATGGTGGCACGTGCCTGTAGTTCCAGCTACTTGGAAGGCTGAGGCAGAAGGATTACTTGTGCCCAGCAGGTCGAGGCTGCGGTGGTTGTGAATGTGTCACTGCACTCCAGCCTGGGCAACAGAGTGAGATTCCAACTCAAAAAAAAGAAAAAAAGAAAAAAAAGGGTATTTAGAAAATATCTGACAATTTGCGACATTTTGATGATTTGAGATAATGTACTTATCTAACTTTTAAAAATTTTACCTTAAAAACCTATATTAGCATTGCCTAAGAAGTTACTTAACTATCAACCAGGTTACTTAACAAATTACTTATAAGGCGGTAACTAGGCACTGACTGACCCCAGTGAAATAAAACTCCTCCTTTTGTTGCCAGGTTATTTAAAGACTAATTCTTTTTGTATAAAGTGTACCTCATAAGGACTCTATATTCTACAAATAAATGTTTTTCACTGTTGGCAATCCTTACAACTAACTTAACCTATTCATATATACCAAGATTCCAGATCTTTAAAACTTCTGGTGTCTTTGGGGACAGGTAAATTAAAAGTTAGTGATAACAAGTAAATGTAGAATAGGGACCTTGCCTGGGCCTGCCCGGAGCATGTAGTTCCCCACGCATCCAACATCCAGCAAGACCTGTGTCATGCCAGCATAGAAGACATGGGCAGAGCGATGGTGGCCAGGTTGGGGCTAAGGCTGCTGTTTGTGGCACTGCTCCTACCCACGCAGATTTATTCAAATTTAACAACTGTTGTAACAATTTCAAGTAACTCCTCTCAAAGTACCTTGGCCACACCAATCCAGCTAATACCAACACCAAGGCAGTGGGTGGAGCCCTACAGTGAACAGCCAGTCTCCTTGTGGTCTCCCTCTCCCTCCTACTATTGCTAAAAGACTCAGGCCAAGACATATCTATACTTCCCCATCTTCTAAGCCCAATCCAACTAGCATCTAGAAGTCAAATGTGGCAAAGAAAAAACAAGTCTTCATTGAATCTACTAATTCCGCACCTTTCATGGACACAGAAAATGCTTACAACCCCAAATCTGATTGGTCTGAAGAACACGTGGAAGGCTTCACTAGACAATGGATGCCAGTATAGAGTTTCGTGTACAAGATGAAGAAAGGCAACAACCACAATTAGTTAAGACATGGTTTCCTTGAATGTGGCTTAGGAAATATGAACACTTAAAACTACCTTGAAAATAAGAATAGATTTTCTCTTGTCTAGGAATAAAGGATGTGATGTGGAAAAAAAAAAAACCAGTAGAATAGCAATTGATTGTAGGCATTTAAAAAAAAGACTTATTTATGCCCAGAGGTACCTTTTAAAAAAGATCCTAATTGAGGATAATTTCTAGAAGTGAATGATCTAGCTCCCACGGGAAAGTATATGTGGGAGAACAGACTTTATCCATAAAAAACGGAACGTGTTAGTACGTGTTAGTAAATAACTATAATTAACACTTTTTGGTTCTACATTCCTTTTCATATATTTCTAAAGATAAACCTTATTCAACGTGATATGTTCTATAAAAACTATCATGGGCCTGAGGACAACTGCTTTAAGACAAGAGTCTGGAACAGTGAAAGCAGGCTTACATTTAAAATGTACCCATCTACTAGTAAAAGATACTCCCCAGTAGAGACAAATCTCTGACTTTCAGAGTCAGGGAAAAGAGAAATTTAGAACTGTGGAATATATCAAAGAACAGTATTTCAGGATAGTTTTTTGAGTAATTACTTTATTAGTATTTGTTAAATAAATGATGTTGCTTATGTAAGTTCAACTCTGGAAAATAGTACATTATTCTTCAAACATTTTATGAAATTCATTTGAAAACTCTAAACATTAAAATAATCTAATAAACTATATATAAGAGAACATGTTCAACAATAAATTAGATTTTTAAATAGATTAGGATATAAAATAATATAATTATGTTCAAAATATCTACTAAATTGTATGTGTAGTAAAAGCCTAACAGGATTGTTTGGTTGTTTACAACTTTACATCCAGTCTGCTGTCGTTATCAGAAGTCTTTGTGTGGGAACTGGCACGTGTACAACTGTGCAAAACCATAAACCTCATTATAATCTCATAACCAAATCCTACTCAGGAGAGTTAAATAATAATTTTCAAAATCAGGTCAGAATTCTTGGTTATGAGAATAATTTGAGGAACTAAAGAAAATCTCTACTGTTTTGGTAAGGCCCCAAATCTAGAGAACAGAATCAGCAATCTATTGTATAGTAAGAGTTTATCTATTATGGCTGCCAATAGTAAAAATATGAACTAGGTATGGCTCATTTTTATACTTCTGTGATATAGTAAAAAAATGATACAGAAGCACTAAGCATCACGGAAAGCCTTGGATTCCATCATAAATATGTCAAATTACCAAATCAATAAACACCATATGAATCCTCCTAGAACAGAACAATAATTAACTTGACTTTTTTTTGGTTTATCTGTTTTAATTCTGATAGTATTGTTGTAGAGAAAAATGTCACTGAGTAAGTCTAAAAAAAAAAAAAAACTTTCAGGGCTCATTCGTTTCTATATGGTTTTACAACGGTAATGCTCCAGAGCTAGAAGAACTTGATGAGATAAATGCATGTGTGGGGTTTAAAATCAAGAATAGTCTATCTGGTGACCTTGGCTACTAATCAAACAATTACAAAATGGAAAGTACATCTTGTACAAGCTGACAGAGCCATTAAATCAGGAGAGCTGTGGGCAGACGTACTGACACTGCAAGAATTACCAGAAAACATTAATTTCAGCATTAATAAAATGGCAGTAAATAGATGACAGCTGCCAGATGAACTAAGAAATAAGGTTACTGGCCTTGTTAAGCTCGCGTCTCATTTTCTCAGGCACAAACTGATCGAGGTAGCGTCTGAAGTGAAGTGCGTCTATGGCAACAATCTCTGTGCAGCGCCGCTGCCAGTCGTCCCTGGGACAGGACAGAAAGGGGAAAAAGATGAACAGGTACAGTCACTCAAATAAAACCCATGCAGGGGTCAGGTTGCAGAGACATTGGCAACGTTAAAATATTTGAAAAACAAAACAAATAACCCGTGTCTGCAGGTCTCAGCAAAACGGGATGGCAGGAAACATTTTATTTTTAGATTCAGAGGCATACAAGATGTACATTGTCAGGCATTAAACAGTAAAGTGAAAAATTATCAAGAGACAACACAATGACATACTGTAAACAGGTACACCATTTACAGTGAGCCTCACCATTTACGGTGAGGCTAAAGGATTTGGGGGCAAACAAAAGGAATTTAGTTCTTTGTTTTCATGTAATACTAAAGACATGGCATTTGTATCTTGACAAGAGCTCATTCTTCCTTTATTCGAGAGATCTGCTCTAAATCCCTGGGGTTGTAACATCACCATATATTGTCCAGGAGATAATCTCAAGAAGTCAAGTATTACAAAAAATGTGAAATCGCTCAGTACAACATTCTAGCTACTATATTCAATTGTCAACTATGAGAAACTTATTTTCAAAATGACAAAGATATTAAGACAGACAATAACACATTGTCTGTGGAAACACTAGTTGAGATGATTTTGGAAATGTGTAAAATTCCAAATATTTCATCTCTTTATAATCTTGCATATATTGCTATGCCAAGTAACTTTTCAAACTGAAGAATAACAATAGAAACCTTCATGCCAGTCTGTGAATAAACATCCACATAATTATTTGTTGCAACCACACATTTTAAACAAAATAAAGAGAAAGAAACCAGAGGCTAAACTTGAGACATCATCTGTGGCACAGATATGATTACATGGGCAAGAGCAGATTCTTTCTGCTATAATGGTTTTCTTGTTAAATAGAAAACACACACACACAAATTTCACAAGCTTTCAGGTACCATTTCTGCAAAGATTTACCTCTGATAAACTAGACAATTTAGTGAGGAAACAAGGATGTCAAAGTATAAAACTATATTTCAAAAAGAAATAGGAGATAGCAGCAGCAAAGTTCACTGTAGGTTCTGCCATCAATTGGTTTGTGGCATTGGGTCAACTGTCCCAACACAGGTTCTGCCATCTATCTAATTTCACAGAAAAATTAAGGATAACTAAATAAGTGGGCCACAGGCTTTACACTCCAACTAGAACCTATAGTACATAAGTTTGATTGTGAAAGTTAATCTCCACTGTTTTCACTGGCAGCTTAGAGGTGAAGGAGTGTAAAGAACTCTGCCCCTCTTGTCTTTGCTTTAGACTATTTTTTATCTTTTCTGTTCTTCCCTTTGACATATGGAGATGGCAATACTATTTCAACTGCAAATAAAACTACAATATTGAATTTTAAAAAGAAGAATGGATGAAATAAGAGGAGAAACAGAGTGTACCAGGATCAAGTCCGTATCCCTCTGCTTTCTGCCATGTAAAACTGAAGTCAGAAACAGACCTACCTTTCACTCCCATCTTCATGACTTCGGGCCCAACGATATGTCTCAGCGTAGCCTGTGTATTCACTGTACTGCTCAGTACCTGAAACAAATAATCTGTCACTATTAACTTCATACTCAACTCAACTCTGTTCTACCTAACATCAGCAACAAGGCATGCACTGTCACTGTCATTACTTCTGTTCAGCACTGTACTGAAGCGCCTCCTGGCCAGTGCAATAAGACAAGAAAAGCAATAAAAAGGTATAAATAGTGTAAAAAAAAAAAGTAAAACGATCTCTATTTGCAGATGTTATGACTGTTTATATAGCAAATCGTAGCAAATCCTAAGGAATCATTGAAAGGAAGAGAGAAAAAAATTTTTTTTAAAAAAGCTCACAAGTAAATTTTAAAAATCAATTAATTATAATATCATAAAGCAGAAAATACCTAGAAGTAAAAGTAACAATAGACACAGACGATATCACAGAGAAAAAAATAAGACGAATAAATAGAAAGATATACTATGTTCTAGGGACAGAAACTCAATGTTGTTACAATGTTAACTTTTGACCTAGAGAGTCACATCATTACTAATAATAATTCCAACAGACTTTTAAATACCAATAAGGAATAAGATTTTAAAATTTACATGAAAATTCAAAGAACCTAGATTTTGTTTTTTAATTGAAAAAAGAAGAAGAAAATTAGAGGACTCAACTACCTGATAAACACTTATTGAAACTAAATAGAATTGATAAAATCCACACTTGTATGGTCAACTGATTTTCAACAAAGGTGCTAAAACAATCCATCAGGGAAAGGATAGTCTTTCTGACAAATATTGCTGTAATAAGTAGATATTCTTAGAAAAAAACTTCATAAACATCAACTGCTACCTCACACCTACAAATAAAAATTATTTTGAGATGAATCACAGACATAAACATGAAGCATAAAACTCTAAGATTTCCAGAAGAAAATATGGAAGAATAGCTTTATGATATTAGAGATAAGTAAAAATTTCTTAGGATAAAAAAAGGAGCAACCATAAAATTTTCAAAGTAAAAAAACCAGAATGGATCAAAATTAAATAATTCTCATCACTAAAAAACTTTTTTTTTTTTTTTAGTTGGAGTCTCACTCTGTTGCCCAGACTGGAGTGCAGTGGCACGCTCCTGGCCACCGCAGCCTCTACCTGCTGGGCTCCAGCGATCCTTCCGCCTCAGCCTTCCGAGGAGCTGGAACTACAGGAATGTGCTACCACGCCCGGCTAATTTTTTGATTTATTGTAGAGATGCGGTCTCGCCAAGTTGCCCAGGCGGGTCTCGAACCCGCGGGCTCAGGCAATCCATTCACCTCAGCCTCCCAAACCACGGGATTACAGGCTGAGCTACCAAGCCCGGCTTACTATAAACTTTTACGAAAATGTTTAGTCATGACTGGAAAAAAAAATTCCAAAAGAAATATCTGACAAAGAATTTGTATTCAGAATATTTGAAGAACTCCTACAAGTCAATAATAAAAATACAAACAAAACAATTTAGAAAAGTGAGCATAAGATTTGAACATAAACTTCACACAGGAAGATATTCAATTGGGTAACGACCACATGAAATACTGCTCAACATCAGCAGTCATCACAGAAATGCAAATTAAAGCCACAGTGAGAAACCACCCAAAATAATGGCTACAATAAAAAAGACTGACTATTAAATATTGGCAAAAATGTAAAACAAGTGAAAATCTCATATAATGATGATAGAACATAAAATGATACAACAATCTTGGGAAAGTTTAATAATTTCTCATAAAAATAAACACATATATTCTTTGACCTAGAAATTCAACTCCTAGGTATTTACTAAACAGAAATTCAAAATGTACACACGCAAAAACTGTATATAACAACGTTCATAGCAGGTTTATTCATAATAGCCTTGTATTAGTCATGGTTCAACCAGAAAGAACCAGTGAGCAATATGTATGAAGAGATTTATTGCAAGGAAGTGGCATATACAAGTGAGAGAGCTAACTAGGCAGGCCCAGAGGGTAAGCTAAAACTCTCAGGCATGGGCTGAAGCTGTCGTCCACAAAATGAATTTTTTCTTCAGAGAAGCCTCAGCTCTGCTCTTAAGACCTTTTAATCAATCGAATCAGGCCTACCCAGATTATTGCTTATTTAATGTGAAACTTACTTTATGCAATTAAATTCATTCTCTTATCGAAAGTTAACTGATTGTAGACTTTGATCACATCTACAAAATACTTTCATAGCAACACCTAGATTAATGTCTGACAGAATAACTGGGGGCTATAGCCTACCCAAGCTGAAATATAAAAAAGATCATCACATGCCTAAAAGTGGAAACAATCTAAATGTTCACCAGTAAAAAATGAAAAAGGATAGAACCAATAATACATTTAAAAACACAGATGAATCTTACATTTTTCTGAGCATAAGAAGCAAGATACAGAAGGTATATATAAAATATATTTAAATGAAATTCTAAAAAAAGACAAAATTAATTTATAATGGAAAAAAAATTGTTTCTGGGGCTGGGAACTGACCAGAAAAGAGCTCAAGGGAATTTTTTGGGGTGATGGACATGTTGTTTTGTCTTGATAGGGGTGTGGGATACAAGAGCATATCTAATTGTCAAAACTTACCAAATTTTACACTTAACATTGGGTACTTCGATTCATGTAAACTTACTTTAAAAAAAAAAGAACTGTCAACAAATAGTGAACATCACTTTTTGTATACTCTAGGCCTAATGTTTTTATGAGAAAATACATTAAAAAATAAAAATAAATTGAAAATTTATTTTCCGGAAAAAACTGGGAGTCACATTTTTTGTTGTTTTCCAAATATGGAAAGGGAAAGACTACAATACTTTGTGATGCTAGATAAGAATGGACAGTATCAGAATGAATTTATAATTGTGTGTATGCATGTGTGCAACGTACGTATCCTAGTTCAAATTTTGGTTTCTAAAAACTACCCTAACTAAAATCCAAGACTCCTTGGAGAAATGGTTGATTCTAGAGCCGGGGCAGGGAATATACACGATGAGGTCAGAAGATCTTTTTGTGCCAAAAAAGAAGGAAGTGTTCAAAGAAGGACATGCATTAATGAATGATGGGTTTATGACAGAGGCACACAATAGTTAACTTCAAGGAGTTACCATTGGTCAAGTCAGGGACAGTTTAGTATCAAATAGATAAAAGTAGTGAATTATAGCCCACTGAATAAAATAAAAATGCATGCCTATACAAATAATAAATATGAATAAATGAGGAAGAAGGGAAAATCCTTCCACTAGAATACCAACTACTAACTGTAGAAGAAATGATGGGAGTTAAAAAGTTATCAATAGCTGCTAAAATTAGTAGATGAAAGTCTGATGAGGACAGAATATTTACAGTTTCAAAGTATATAAAATATATAACTATAGATTAATTACGGAGCAAAAAAGAACAATCTGACAGTGGAGAAACTTGGCAGAACCCTCTTTAGCCAAGTCATTATACCCATATCACAAATACTAGGACAAACTGTTATTACTTGTCTCTTTCAAAAGATATACTAAGTAGGAAAATGAATAACCTGAACCTAAATAGGAAGAAACACTGGGTGAACCCCAAATGTGGGACAATCTACAAAAACTTGGTTTATACACTTTAGAAGTATTAAGGTCAACAAACACAAGGAAAGACTGAGAAACTGTTTCACTTAAAGAATACATAACAACTAAATGCAAGGTATGAGCCTGGATTAGCAGAAGGGGGTGAGGGAAGCTACAAAGGACATAATTGGGAAAATTGATGAAATTAGAATAAAGACTAGGGATTAGCTGACAGTACTGTATCAAATTAAATTTCTTGATTTTGATAACAGTACTATGCTGATATAAGAGGATAACCTGGTTCTTAGGAAATATACAACAAAATAGGAATAAAGGGATACAATGTACACATACACTCTTAAATGGTTTAAAAAAAGAATACAGAGAAAGAATGATGAAGTAAGTGAGGCAAAAAAGTAAATTGGTGAATCTGGGTAAAGAGTATACAGTGGCTTACGCCTGCAATCCAGCACTCTGGGAGGCTGAAATAGGAGGATTGCTTGAGCCCAGGAGTTCAGGACCAGCCTGGGTAGCACAGTGAGTCTCTTCAAAAATTCAAAGTAATTATCCAGGCATGATGGCATGCTCCTGTAATCCCAGCTATTTGGGAGACTGAGGTGGAAGGATCCCACCTGAGCCCAGGAGTTTGAGGCTGCAGTGAGCCATGACTGTGCCACTATCCTCCAGCCTAAGCAACAGAGTGAAACTCTGATTCCAAAACAAAAACAAAAATAAAAAGGAGTATACTCTATATATTATTCTTGCAATTTTTTATGAGTCTGAAATTTCATATATAACATAAAAATATATAAAACAAATGAAGCTAAAAAGGTATTCAATTTTGTATATGATTAAAAATTTCCATAATAAAAAGTTACAGAATTTAAATTCAATGCTAGATCTTCCAGGCCATTATTTAGTATACTGCTTATTAAAAATAACCTTATAACAATTTAAACTTTAATTCTTATACACTTATCTAGAATTTTGGAAAATATACTCAGGCAATAAAGAAAATAACTACAGATTGGGCGCGGTGGGGCTCAAGCCTGTAATCCCAGCACTTTGGGAGGCTGAGGCAAGAGAACTGCCTGAGCCCGTGGGTTTGAGGCCAGCCTGGGAAACTTGGTGAGACCTCATCTCTACAATAAATCAAAAAACTTAGCCAGGTGTGGTAGCACGCGCCCGTAGTTCCAGCTACTTTGAAGGCTGAGGCGGAAAGATAGCCTGAGCCCAGCAGGTTGAGGCTGCAGTGGCTGTGAGAGTGCCACTGCACTCACTCCTACTCAAAAAAAAAAAAAAAAAAGAAAGAAAAAGAAAAAAAAGAAAAGAACTACATAATTCAAGTAATTCAAGTTGTTCCCTGTATAAAGCCTCTCTTGACACCCTAAGTAAAGTTGGTTGTTCATCCTCTGTGCTACCATGGTACTTTGAATAGAGTACTTAACATATTAAATTGTAAATTGAAAATCAATTATATTTCTATATATTAACGGTGAACAACTGGAAACTGAAATTTTAAAAATTACAATATCAACGAAGTTACAAAATACTTAGAGAGAGATCTGACCAAACTGTGGACTAAGTATACAATGAAAACTATAAAATATTACTGAGAAAAATTAAAGACCCAAATAAACAGAGCTATATATCCTATTCATGTGTCAATTCTCCCCAGAAGGATCTGTAGATTCAGAGAGTCTCAATTAAAATTCCAGCAAGTATTTTTTGTAAATATTGAAATACTCATTCTAAAATTCACCAAAATGCTGAAGAAAAAAGTTGAAGGACTCACATTACCTAATTTTAAGAATTATTATTTCATAAAGCTACTGTCATCAAAACAGAAAGACTAGAAACAAGCTAATAACTGGACTTCAAAATTTAAAACTTCTGATCTTCAAAAATCACTGTTAAAAGACATGACACAAATATCTCATAAAGGAACATCCAAAATATAGAAAGCTTTCAAAACTCAATAACAAAAATTAAAACATGAACAAAAGATGGCTTCATGGGTATAGTCATATGTCCAAATTTACCTAATTGAACTCTTTAAAATAAATATAATTTATCATGGTTAAAATGCCATTTGCCACATCATTCTATTTTGTACCCTTTGGGGTTAGACCATGAGGGCCAAAAGCCACATCTCTAAGAGAAGAAACAATATTTCCACTATTCATACTTCCTATGAGATAGCACCAGCAGATGATCTGTATAATGTTGTAGAGTTAACATTAACTGCAAGCCAGGGAATGACTTCTCAGCCTTAAGCTTCCACTGGAGAGGACCAAAGACCTTGAATCTAATTTTTGCTTTAATTTTAATGAGTTAAAAATAAGTGTTCTTGTCTGTTGTTTTCTGAACAAATATGAGTAAATATGAACACTGCCAGTCAAGGAACACAACTTTGATTTTTGAACCCAAAACAATACTAACCAAAAATAGAGAGAGAGAGAGAGAGAGAGAGAGAGAGAGAGAGTTTATGAATGTCAATTATACCTCAATAAATCTACTTTTTAAAATGTATACTCTGACTCCCCCACTCAACCATTAGCTCCCTCAAGGGCAAGGATTATAAATTACTAACATTGTCTCTACTTAGCATTCTGTAACACAAGAATATAAAAGCAGTTGAGTAAGTACTTGAATAAACATAACAGTTAATTAACAAAACGAATTTAACTGAGATTAAAATAGTGAGTTCAAAAATACTCAATCTTAAGGCAATACATAAATGACAGATATAACATCCACAATTGACAGTACAGTATGGAAAAAGAGACATGAGAAACCCAAAGTCAATCTTTACTAGCCAGATGACCTTGGATAACCAAATGTTACTGGACTTCATTTCACCATCTGAAATTCAGGGTTGTTAATAATTTTTATCTTTGTTTACCTCATAGAATTGCGTGGAAAACTAAGTAAGACAAGCAAAAAAGTCTTCAAAACCATAGAGCAGTTAATATTAGTGTCACAAAACTTAACTTGTAAGGAAGAAGAAAAACCAAAGAAATATGACTCTATTTATATGAAGGTTTAAATGAGACCTGGACGGGGTGTGGTGGTTCATGCCTGTAATCTCAGCATTTTGGGAGGCCAAGATGGGAGGATCATTTGAAGCCAGGAGTTCAAGATCAGCCTAAGTAACATAGTGAGACCCTATTTCTATTTTTATAAAAATAATAAGCAAGCAAGTGACCTGATCTACTGGTCTGGCAGGAACCAAGACAGCAAGGAACACTCTCATTCTTCTCTGTTTCTGCCCATCAGTAGACAAGCCTTATTTTTCCTGTTCATAAAAAGACAAACTGCCTGCTCTGATCTTAACAATGAAAACAAACATCTGTTCTGTCTTTTGGAAAGAAAGCGATTGAAAATATAAAATATCACTTATCATGATTCTATTCCAAGCTAGGATGGTTTCAGTCTTTTCTTGAGAGGAACAAAGGTTAGATTTATTTCCTTCAGGTATAGGAAATAAAAATGTTCATGCAAATACTTTTGCTCTAAACAAATTATATCCTGGGTTTTCTAAGTAGCTATCTTTTAAAACTATGTCAACTACTTTAAAAATGGATACTTTAAATTCTTTAAAATTCAAATTTATTGGTTGGGCACAGTGACACACACCTCTGTAATCCTAGCACTCTGGGAGACCGAGGCTAGAGGACTGCCTAAGTGCAGGAGTTTGAGATCAGTCCAGGTAACACAGTGAGGCCTTGTCACTATAAAAAAATAAAAAAATTAGCCAATGTGGTGGTGTGTACCTGTAGTCCCACCTACTTGGGAGGCTGAGGCAGAAGGATCACCTGACCCTGTGACTGCCACTACACCCCAGCCTGGGGGACAGAGTGAGACTCCAACTGAAAAAAAAAAATTCAAATTTATTAGTGAATGATGAAAATGCAAAGGTAAACAGTAACACTGACACATGAGATAGAAGATTGAATGACTTTTATGATAGTTCTCCCTAGGCATAATCTATAGGATTTCATGGTCAAAGACAGACATTTATTTAAGGAAAAACCTAGAAGGAACCCACCAAAATCTTATCAAGAGTTCACAACCATTTTTTTAGATTTAATACTTAGAAACATTCTTATTTTCTCTTACTAGGAATGAAAGTTTGTCATTAAAGTGTGGAAAATATTTGGAGATTTAAGAAAGTCTACTTACCAATGGGTTGGAAAGCAAGTTTATTTAAAAGCCACCTACCCAACTTTCATTAGCATCACACAAACAGTTGTGATTATGCAGTAGATAGAACACTCTTGCCTTTAGTTCTCATGATTAATAAACATTTAGAAAAAATGTTTACTTTCCAAAACTTTTCTGAAAAGTTCAACTGTATTTGGATTTTTCCCAATGAACTGGTGTCATTTAGCAATGGGCTTTTTTTTGTAGTGACAGGCACCTCTAGCATTGTAATTCTGTAAGAGGATAACACCAATGGTATCTACTTGTAGTCGTTTCTATCAGCTCTGCTGATGCTCAGAAAAGATATAAATAAAGATGTCTGGGTTGATCTGATTCACTAGAGGTCAGGTTTTATGTTAAATATACTAATATTCTGCTCAGTAAGTTTCATGTTTAGGCATCTGCTTTATGTGTTCACCAAACAGAAACAAAAAACAACCCACCAGAGCATTTTGGAACTGAAGCTATTTGCTGGGTTTTGTAGAGGTATAAATGAGAGAAAGGGAAAAAAGAAAAGGGAAGATTGGAATTATAATTCTTTCCCTCTATCCACACTTACTGAAGGGTTTTAACTCATAGTTGCCTCAGGGAGGATCATAGCAAATAGACAGATAACAGCATTTAGATAAAAGTATTTACCCATTTGCATGACCTGTTTCATATTCATTTAAAAGTCTGATACCAACCAGATGTCCCACAATGATGACAAATTTAATTTATTTCCAATTTTTCAAACTTCTACAGATTCAGGCAGCACAGTCACAGGCATTAGCTCACTGAGCCTGGATACATCATTGAAGGAATGGAATTGATCAGGCAGATAGATTGCAGTGCATGGTTAAGAATCTTCTAAGAAGGGAGATGGCAGAAATCCAGACATCAAATAGATGATGAAATGGCCATTTCCATTAAGGGAACATCACATCACAGATATTAATTAGGAGGCACTATAATAAAGTTAAGTGGATGTGGGAAAAAATGCTGAATTAAAAGTCACCCCAAATGTCCTTAGCCTGAGGTAATCACAGATCTGAAGGTGAGTCGTGGATCTACAATTTTCCATTCATTTAAAAATGGCTGCAGGTAAGGCATACAGATAAAATTCCAGAGTAATCCTTTTTTAGATTGAGGACAAACTATCTTTAAAAAATTTGTTTTAATGTTTTCTTTTTAACATTTCTGTTTTATTCCTGGGGAAATGACATTTGTTTACGACAACATTAATGGCAGATAACAAGGTACTTACTACTTTTAAGAGAAAAGAAGAAATGAAATAAATTGACTTTTAAGTTTAAACGCTCGACATTTTACCAAGACTTTTATTTCAAGGTTGTAAATTCATCTTAAAAATTGATGGGGTAGTTTTATTCTGACTCTTTAGTTCAAATCTAGCTTAACAGCTAAATATTTAAAAACTTCTAAAGTACTTTCTGAGATACCTAGATTACGGGCACAGTCATATTCCAAACCTTCAGAGCTCCTTAAAATAGTATGAAACCAATATTCAAAGTATTTGGTTGCCCAACAGTGGATTTATGCCAGTTTATTTTAAATTTTTATTCTGTGATTCCTTTCAATCTGACTTTTCCCAGTATTTTGTCCAATTACATCTTTCCCAAAATACACAAATACAGATAGATGACCAATATGTGAATTGAAAAATGTTGAGAACAAAAGGGTTTATTCTTCTATTTTAGTACTATTTGGATCATAATATCAGAATTCTAGACGAAATACTTCAAGTCACTAACTTCAAATAGCTGACTGAGGTTTCTCAAGAAGAAATTCGTTTGCTGAGGTTCCAATCTTAATTTCCTAAATAAAATCTAAACAACTATCAATTTTTATTTGTTGTCTTATCTCACCAAAATAGCAGAATAACAGGTATAAAAATTCACATAGGAGCCGGGCTCGGTGGCTCAGCCTGTAATCCCCCGCCTTTGGGAGGCTGAGGTGAGTGGATTGCCTGAGCCCGCGGGTTCGAGACCCGCCTGGGCAGCGAGACCTCATCTCTACAATAAATCAAAAAATCAGCCGGGCGTGGTAGCGCATGCCTGTAATTCCAGCTACTTGGAAGGCTGAGGCGGAAGGATCGCCGGAGCCCAGCAGGTTGAGGCTGTGGTGGCCGGGAGCGGCCACTGCACTCCAGTCTGGACAACAGAGTGAGACTCCAACTCAAAAAAAAAAAAAAAAATTCACATAGGTATCTAAATGATATGGAATAACTTGCTGAATGCTCTTTACCAATGGGTGCTTATAAAAGATACAGACATATTAGCAAAAACGGTACAGTAAAATCCTCTGAAAATTCTCTCCTCCAATAAACAATTAGAACCTTTTAAGAATCACAGTGAAAATTAACTATGGAAATTAACCAAAGTTTTGGAGCAATTTAGGAGTGTTTATTCAAGGAAAACTGGCTGCATCTTGGGTAAAAAAACAAAAAACAGCGAGCTTTGTAGTGTTTTAATTTGCCTTGTTCCCATCCACTCTTATGAGCTCCACTATAGGTAAAAAATCCAACCTTTCGTAATAACAGTAAAAATCAGCGGTCTGGCAGCCACCAAAGGAGGCAAATGCTGAAGTTCTTTCAAAGCCCTATTCTTTTTTTTTTTTTTTTTTTTGAGTTGGAATCTCACTCGGTCGCCCAGACTGGAGTGGAGTAGTCGCTCCCGGCCACTGCAGCCTTGCCTGCTGGGCTCCCGGCGATCCTTCCGCCTCAGTCTTCCAAGTAGCTGGAATTACAGGTATGCGCTACCACAAAGCCCTATTCTTAGAGAACTGTCGTTATTTGAACGATCTGGTTGTCCCCCAGAAGACCTCACTCAGAAGATTGTCTTTAATGGACTTGGAGTTTGCTCAGTGTGACAAGCCTAATCCTTATGAGAGTTCAATGAACACAATTACAAGCAACTGGTTAACGTTAAGGCTGTCTGAAGTGGTGGCTAACAGTTGGGACAAACAATAGGTCAACCAAAAACTTCTAAGGAAAAGTTGAAAAGTAAGATGTCCATAAAGGGCTTCTAAAAGTTCTAACATATTCCCAGGAATCTAGAAGGCCACATGCAAATGCTCAGGAAAAAAATGAGAAGGCCCTTAGAGCTTCCTTCTGTCTGACCTTGAAGCTCTGCACAAGCAGGAAGTGAAAACTAAGGTAGTCATCAACTGCTTGGTGGAGTGTTGAAGGTAAGCCCCATCATGCAAAGTCCTTTAGCAAAGACTGGGAGACTTATCAGTTTCAGACATTTATAAGACTTGCAAAGCCGGGCTCGGTGGCTCAGCCTGTAATCCCGCGCCTTTGGGAGGCTGAGGTGAGTGGATTGCCTGAGCCCACGGGTTCGAGACCCGCCTGGGCAGCGAGACCTCATCTCTACAATAAATCAAAAAATCAGCTGGGCATGGTAGTGCATGCCTGTAATTCCGGCTACTTGGAAGGCTGAGGCGGAAGGATCACCGGAGCCCAGCAGGCGAGGCTGCGGTAGCCAGGAGCGGCCACTGCACTCCAGTCTGGGCGACTGAGTGAGACTCCAACTCAAAAAAAAAAAAAAAAGACTTGCAAAGATGTAATAAAGTATATGGTCCACATGCAGGAAAAGATCAGTCAATAGTAACTGTCTCTGAAGAGCCCAGTTTTTGGACTTACTAGACGAAAACTTTAAATAAACTATTTAAAATACTTTCAAACAACTAAAGGAAACTATATCTAAGGGACTAAAGGAAGGCCTGATGCAGTGGCTCATGCCTATAATCCCAACACTTTAGGAGGTAGAGACGAGAGGACTGCCTGAGTCCAGGGGTTCGAGATCAGCTTGGGCAACTTGGAGAGACCGTGTCTCTATAATGAACCAAAGAATTAGCTGGGCAGGGTGGTGCATGCCTATAATTCCAGCTACTTGGAAGGCTGAGGTAGAAGGATCACCTGAGCCCAGCACCAGCAGGTCAAGGGTACAGTAGTCATAAGCATGCCACTGCACTACAGCCTGAGCAACAGAATAAGACTCCAACTCCAAAAAAAAAAAAAAAAAAAAAAAACTAAAGTATGAGATGATACCTGTTCAAATAGAGAATATTAAGAAAGTGATAGAAATCATATAAAATAAACAAACAGAAACTTGGAATTGAAAAGTATAATAAATGAAATAAACATTCACTAGAGGGATTTAAAATAGACTAGAGCAAGCAGAATAAATAATGGTTCCAAATTTTATCAAATTTGTTGACAAATATTAAATATTTAAGAAGCTCAATGAACTCTATGAGAGATAAAGCCAAAGAGATCCAACCTACAGACATCATAATCAAACCGCTGACAAAGAGAAATTCTTGAAAGCAAAACATAAGGAACAAAATTAAGATACTCTTCCAAAGATTGTCTACAAATCCACCTGAGATAGAGTGTTGCTTCAGGATTAGACCTCAGAATCTTAGTTTTGTCATGTATCCCTTTGGAGGCCAGAGTACACATTTGATATAACTCACAGGGTACAGTTTTTCTCCTAAAATAATCTTTGGGAATAACAATAAACCAAATTCTCCAACCCATGTAAACGTTCAGGTTCCAGATGAAATAAGAAATTCACTTTTGCAAGAAAACAAACAAACAAACCAGCAATTGATGGCCACATTAATAGCTTGTATATGGGAATGTTCTTTAAGGTATTTACATAAAAGGTTTAACTTATATATGGTGGCTTAAAATTTCTTAAAAGCTATGAGGTAATCATTAAATTTGTTGCAGTTCATTCAAAAGAATATACTGTGACACAGTGATACCTCAGTCTGAAGAAACATAAAGAAAAAAGATTTAAATCCCTCTAACAGACCTAAAGTATAAATTTGACTAAATTTCCCCTTTTCCTTCTCCTATATTAAAGAAATCAGGCTGGGCTCGGTGGCTCAGCCTGTAATCCCAGCACTTTGGGAGGTCAAGGCGAGTGGATTGCCTGAGTCTGTGGGTTCAAGACCCACCTGGGCAACTTGGTGAGACCTAGTCTCTACAATAAATCAAAAATTAGCTGAGAATGCTATTGCGTGCCTGTAGTTCCGGCTATTTGGAAGGCTGAGGCGGAAGGATCGCCAGAGCCCAGCAGGTCGAGTCTGCAGTGGCCAGGAGCGTGCCACTGCACTCCAGTCTGGGCAACAGAGTGAGACTCCAACTCAAAAAAAAAGAAATCAAGGAGAAGCACTAAGATAATCACACATTTTTCTTTTAGGACTAGAAATCAGGGCAAACATAAGATTACTGATCTATTTTTATTTTTTATTTTATTTTATTTTTTTGAGTTGGAGTCTCACTCTGTTACCCAGACTAGAGTGCAGTGGCAGCTCCCAGCCACGGCAGCCTCGACCTGCTGGGTTTCGGCGATCCTTTCACCTCAGCCTTCCAAGGAGCTGGAACTACAGGTGCGCAGTACCATGCCCAGCTAATTTTTGATTTATTGTAGAGATGAGGTCTCACCAAGTTGCCCAGGCGGGTCTTGAACCCGCGGGCTCAGGCAATCCACTCGCCTCGGCCTCCCAAAGCGTGGGGATTACAGGCTGAGCCACCAAGCCCGGCCTGATTTATTTTTATAAAGCTCTTTATATTGACTCTCTAAATGCAATAACTGTGCTTTTTATATTTACTTAGTGTCTTCATATCGAAGTTCAACAAATCACTTTTTAAAATTATCTATTTTTAATTGAAACAAAACACTTTCAAATTATAATGAAAATAATAACAGTAGACATACTTGAAGGTTTATCACTATGCTCTTTTTAAGAGCATTATTATATCATAAAATTTCAAGTTGCAGTGTAACTGAATAGTTTGCACACCTGTTCTTCAGATAAAGATGCCAAGAAAGAAAAGACAGGGATACAACGTCTTACTTAAGATTAGGAAAATAAGACTGCAACAGTTTTAAAAACCAAATATAAATGAATTAATAAAAATATTGGAACTAATGTCTAGCTTTTCTCTAAAAGCTATACTTGGGTGGCCTCTAGTCTCCATGACAGATATTTACGGATGGGGAAAACTACCCCACTGTTTACACTTCCCAAAACTAACCTGTGATAATAAGACATTCATTGTGATCCAGCACCTCAGTGAAGAGCCGTGAAACAATCAACTCAGGATTGATTAAAAAGCGGATTTCTTCTTGTACAAGTCCTGCACTGGTTACACCACCTCCAACAAAACGATTTGCAAAATCCACCTATTTGGGAAAATGTGGCATATTAAATAATGGTCTAGACCACCTACATATATGACAAGAAAGCATACACCCCCTAAGCTTTAATCTCCTTTTTCTCTCCTATAAAAATCAATCCCTAAATTAGTAATCTTTCCAAAAATGACAGATTATGGCTACTTGTACTCTTTCCATCTCACTGCAGTTAACATCTTTGCATATTTCTTTGGATCCTCAAACCACAGAAGGAGCCTGGAAAATGGAGATTTTAAGCAAAATCTTACACATTATAAAAACATTTTTTATAAATCTTATTTGTACCCTATAGACCTCAGATCAATGGGATCTTTATCTTTTCCCACATTTACCACTCAGTTTTCCTTTATGTATTTCACGACTTTAATATAATTAATTATATCTTTCTTACATAATATGGCAATAAAACACGTGCCCTGAAAAACTGAAAAATTTAGTAATTAACTGTTTTAGAGTAACCTTTTTCTAACCTTATTGAACAAATACAGGAATGAAATTTTTGTCCTAAATTCAACCTCAAACTTCAAACTGTGTGAACATTACAAACTATTTTTTAAAAATATACTTAGTGGATAAAAAGGAAGAAAGAAAACATAGTATAACAACAAAGATTCAAATAAATTAATATTTCCAATTTACTTTGAAACTATACATCAGTTTTATACAGAGCACTATGATGAGATCCCTAAGCTCCTACTAATAAAAAGGAGTTACACGATCTTCCAGAGAAAGCAAGCCCAATCTGCCAATACTCCAACATGCCCAGCACTATGTCAGGCTCAATGGGGCAGTATGTAAGAAACGGTGTCCATCTTTGCCTTATTCTTTCTGAGGAGTTAGATCACACACACATACACAATTTGTATACACATGTAGTCATTCACACAAGTAAAACAGAATTTATTAAGTATACTATAAGAGACGGATATATGCTTTTAAACTTTTATAAAATGCATGATTTCTTAAAACTTGTTCATATTTTCTAAAGCAATTGATACTAAATAATAATCTGAAGTCTTGTTCACAAAGGAGTAAAACACGGATATAAATCTTTGATATGTAAAAGTCTATATGAAAAGACAGAAATTAATAGAAGGCAAAGAAAGTAGTCTTCTTTTACCATAGAGAAACTTAGAAAATACTGAGAATACCACTGACAAGTTCTTCAAATGTGTTACTATAGAGAATTATATACTTGGATATGTATTCTGGAGTACTAAAATCAATGCTAAAAAACAGAGTAATTCTTTAGCTTATACAGGAAAATGATTGTAGTAAAATTAGTCTATTGATCAGAATTAGGTATTTCCTACATATGAGGTCTTTGGACACTGGGTGATTCATAGCTTAAACTGCTCAATTCAGCAAATATTTACTGAGTATTGTGCTGGCAACCATGGGATACAGAGATGATTTAGATGTGTGTGGTTTCTGGCTTCACTGTATTTGTAATTGAGATGGGAGTCAGGCATAACAGCAGAATGATAAGATGATTACTAAAGAGCATACTAGCATATATTAGATACTTTTCTTTTTCTTTTTTTTTTTTTTTTTTGAGTTGGAGTCTTACTCTGTCGCCCAGACTGGAGTGCAGTGGCCGCTCCCGGCCACCGCAGCCTCGACCTGCTGGGCTCCGGCGATCCTTCCGCCTCAGCCTTCCAAGTAGCCGGAATTACAGGCATGCACTACCACGCCCGGCTGATTTTTTGATTTATTGTAGAGATGAGGTCTTGCTGCCCAGGCGGGTCTCGAACCCGCGGGCTCAGGCAATCCACTCACCTCAGCCTCCCAAAGGCGTGGGATTACAGGCTGAGCCACCAAGCCCAGCGATACTTTTCAAATAATACAATTAACTAAAATTGCAGCAGGGAAGGAGGATGGGGAAGCTTTACAAGAGGATGTGGCATTTAATCCAGAGTTAGCTAACAAGCAAGCTGAGGGTATAGCTATACAAGGACATAGGGAAAAAAGGAAAAAGTAAAACCACAGGGAACGGAAAACAGATTCCTCATGTCTGCCTGCAATGTAGAGTATGTGGAAGGCTACAGTAAGTGATGTTGTGGTCTAGGAAATTTTTACTTAATTCTGAAGGTTCTGAGAAAGATTCAAGTAAGAACTGAACCTGTGTTCTAGAAAGATAATTACAACTAGAGTTTAGAGAATAAATTGGGGCCGGGCTTGGTGGCTCAGCCTGTTATCCTAGCACTTTGGGAAGCTGAGGTGAGTGGATTGCCTGAGACAGTGGGTTCAAGAACAGAAACCAACCCCAGCAACCTGGAGAGACTTCATCTCTACAATAAATAAAAAATTAGCTGGGTGCGGTAGCGCACACCTATAGTTCTGGCTACTTGGAAGGCTGAGGCGGAAGGATTGCCAGAGCCCAGTAGGTCAATGCTGGGGTAGCCGTAAGTGTGCCACTGCACTTCAGTCTGGGCGATAGACTGAGACTCCAACTAAAAAAAAAAAAGAAAAAAGAATAAATTTTAAAAGTGTAGAATTAAAAGCAAAAAGGCTGGTTAGATGACTACTGAATAGTTTAGACAATCACTAGCAGTCACTAGCAATCATTTCCCCTCAAATAGGGAAGTGGTAGAATAAAGCAAAGAAAGGAAACCCAGCAAAGGAAATAAAATGGATTGCACTTGAGAACTGAGAGACTGGCTGAGTGCCTAGCAGCATAATAGTACTGTGAATACAAATAAGAAACAATGAGATTGGCGTAACTTGGTTTTTACTGGAATAAGTTACATAACTAAAATAAAAAGATAAGCTCTATCCAACTTATATACTACTTGACAACGATCATAAAATACATTCAATATGCATGCTACTGTTCACTCGAAATAAAAGGCCAACATTTACAACTTGAAAGGTGGGCAAAGAAATAAATACACTAGACTCAGTGTGTCTCTTAAAGCAGGGGTCTTTTAGAAAAACAAAGTGTCTACTACTTTAAAAAAGTTCTTAGTAAAGGCTGTCTATAACACATGAGAAACCTGAAAACAAGTATATGAGTGCTTCTTTATTTTTAGCCAGTCATTTTCCAAGTTTCTTTACTTTAAACCTACTTGTTCAGATTGCTCAGCTTCTGAATTATAATTTGATGAAAAGAGAAAAATGATAATACTCCTTGGAGAGTTATTGTTCTTGCCATTCAGCATAATGTAATTTATATGCCACACAAGCTTTGTAGACTGCAATACAATATTCCCTGATCTCCTAGGAGGACAAGGCATAGGTAGAGAGAACAATTAATAGTGCTAGAAGTCTTTTGATCTACTGAGATATCACATTCATCTATAATATAATCAGGAAAGTAGAGAGAAACTCAATCTTAACTATCACTAAACAATTCCTTGTTAAGTTGTATTTTATTAAAAGGTCAGCATTCCTGTGTGCTAACTAACAGTAGCTTTGTATAGTTCATGTGTATTAAGAATCTTTCAGTTGATCCAAAACTTTAATGTAAGATGTAGGAAAGAACTTCATCAAGAAGGGACAGTGGGGAGAAAATGACCAGCATTTGAAATAATATTTTAAAGTTATTTTCTAAATAGAAAAAGGTATATGATTAAATACAAATTAAAATATGTTTTGTTTTTTGCCGAAGTATAGGACAAATATTAATTCAATTATTCTAAGTATTTTTGCATACAAGCTCTAATAACCAATGGAAGAAGGTAATTTAAAACAAAACATGAAATGGTTCACAGAAACCTGCTTCCATAATGACATAGGAAAAAACAAAACACGAGCCAGGTGTGGTGGCTCACATCTGTAATACTGGCACTTTGGGAGGCCGAGGTGAGAGGATTACCTGAGCCCAGGGGCTCGAGATCAGTCTGGGCAATTTGGTGAGACCTTGTCTCTACAATAAATTTTTTAAAAAATTAAAAAATAAAATCAAACAAAACATGGTCTGCCTCTTTGAAAATATTTAATTACAAATATGTTCAAATAAAACTATATTCTAAAAAGAATCTCAGTTTCATTGGTCACTTGAAACATATGCATATAATAACTAGCCACATTCAGTCTAGTCATTTTTTTTGAGTCAGAGTCTCATTCTGTCGCCTAGGCTAGAGTATAGTGGCATGATCACAGCTCATTGCAGCCACAATTTCCTGGGCTCAGGAGATCCTTCTGCCTCAGTCTCCCAAGTAGTTGGAAATACAGGTATGTACCACCACATCCAGCTAATTTTGAATTTTTTTAGCAACGAGGTCTCGCTATGTTGCCCAGGCTGGTCTCGAACTCTGGGTCCAAGCGATTCTCTTACCTCAGCTTCCCAAAGTGCTGGGATTATAGATGTCAGCCACTGTGCCAAGCCCAGTTTAGTCATTTTACAATAAGCATTAAATTATGCAAACAAATCAATCCATTGTCTGGCAAATGCTCTATTTAGCTTCTGACCCAACATAAGTATCAAATAGGGATCTGAAAAGAAAAATCAGCTATACCCAGTATAAATGAGATCATGTAAAAGCTTCTTTCAAAGAAAGCAAAGTTTACAATACTCTTATAAATGGGATAAGTGCACAAAACACCAACATTTTATCTCTGATTAGTGAATTTTTAAAAAGCACCATAAATCAAAAGATTAGGTTAGATATTACTACACAGATCCTTGGGGTGTTTTGTTAACCTCATTTTGCAAAAATAGTTTTTAAAAGTAAAGGCAATAACAGATTAATAACAAAGACTGAGGGATAGACAGAATTATCCTTTAATTGCTCTTTAATAACTACAAGACCTAAGCAAGAATAGATAGTTCACATTCCTAAAACTGTTATATATGAGAGGTCTTTTTTATCAATCAGTTTTAGATGCCTGCCACTTAGTCCAACCAGGTCTGTTGGTAGCAGAAAAACATCTCAAGCTGGTCATCATTTGGGGCAGAGCAAGAGCCTTTAAAGAAAAGGAACAGAATTGCCTGGTGACAGCTTGTCAAGACCATACCCTGGGAACTTCCTCCACTGTCAACCTATAATCAATGTCTGAACCAAGAGGACTGATGTTGTCCAGATCTTGGGATTTTCTGTCAAACGCTTTTTGAAGAAGCACATGTGAGAAACAGACAGCATACGCTGGCAAATAACAACATTACCAAGGCTGTCAAAGTGATCTGTTTGGTGTTTTTCTCCATTCTGCTGTCATGCTTCTTTGCATTAGATCAGTTTAGGAGACAAATAAACAGTTTTTCAAACTTCTTTTGCTGTCAGAAGCTTGACAAGAAAAACTCCTAAACATACACAGACACCACTAAGATTCACTTACCTGTAGCATGCCTTGGCCATTTTCTTCTATGGTACCTTCATAAGTGACATGCAATCGCGTCAAGGGTTTTTCACATCTACAATGTACAAAGATATCCCCTATCTTACTCTTTTAATGACAAATCATTCACTACAGACAAATCTGAAAATATAGATAACTTTAAAAAATTGAAACCACACCAAGTCTCAAAAGCCAGAAACAGAAGTCTATTGTTAACATTCTTGGCATATTAATCTTTTCAAACTTTTTCTTATTCAAATATGTAAATATACATACTTAAATTAAAATGGGATAACATACTGTTTGAAACCTATTTTTTCCTCTACATAATATCTCTTCTTTAAAACAGTTGAAAAACTTCTCAGAAATATAAAAAATTTAAGACCCATGAAATGTTATTCTCATGGCTAGAATTGGCAAGCTGAGGGAAAAAATGAAGAAAAATTTAGCAATAAATCATATATTGAACTCTATTTTCACTAGTTTGATAACTGTGTTTCTGGTGAGGGAGTGTGTCTTGATGAAAATACATGCCACAGAATTTCTGATCTGGGGTATTTTTATATCAATAAAGTTGACCTAGTACCTATAAGTCATTAAGAAGGAATAATTATTTTCTTTCTCTTTCAGTCATGGTCATTGTGGTATTTACTTGGCTTACATTATATTAAAACCAATTTTGGCCAGGCACGGTGGTTCACGTCTATCATCCCAGCACTTTGGAAGACTGAGGCAAGAGGATTACCTGAGCTCAGGAGTTTGAGACCAGCCTAGGTAACATGGAGAGACCTCATCTCTACAATAAAAAAAAAAAATTATCCAGGCATGGTGGTGTGCACCTATAGTTCTAGCTACTTGGGAAGGTTGAGTGGAAGGATTGCCTAAGCCCAGGAGGTCGAGGCTACAGTAGTTATGTCTATGCCACTGCACTCCAGCCTAGCTGAGAGAGTGAGACTCCAACTCAAAAAAATAAATAAAATAAAAACCAATTTCATTGGACTAATAGCATTTTTTTTTTTTTTTTGAGTTGGAGTCTCACTCAGTCGCCCAGACTGGAGTGCAGTGGCCACTCCCGGCCACTGCAGCCTTGACCTGCTGGGCTCCGGCGATCCTTCCGCCTCAGCCTTCTAAGTAGCTGGAACTACAGGCGCGCGACCACGCCTGGCTAATTTTTTTGATTTATTGTAGAGATGAGGTCTCGCCAAGTTGCCCAGGCAGGTCTCGAACCCACAGGCTCAGGCAGTTCACTCACCTCAGTGCGGGATTACAGGCTGAGCCGCTGAGCCCGGCCAACTAATAACATTTGGTAATGAATTTTTTTTCCTTACTAGGTATTTTTCCCCTGATCACTTAGTGAATAAAAAATATAAATAATAAATGTAATAGATGAGATCCTAACTCCTAACTTACATAAGGGCGGCAATAATCTTTTTTTTAGGGGGAGGAATGACTATATTAAAAAAAATTATGGCAGTAGCAGGAAACTGCCAGGAGGGGGGCGAGGAAGTGGGATTGGCAGTAGTGGGAGTCTGCCTGGGGAAGAGGGGGCACACCTCATCAACAAGGGTACCTGCATAATGAACATTTGTATACCTAACCCTGAATTGTACCCCACATCTTTAAAAATAAAAAAAAAATTAAAAGTTAAAAAAAATCAGAACATTAACTGGGAAAGCACTGAAATTTGCTTGCTTCTTTCCTGGTTTCAATGAGTCTGAATACATTTCTGGCAAAACTCCAGCCCAACAGGTTGCTAACCTTCAACCCTGAACATAATTCTGTACAGGTTCTGCTCTAAGAGGTTTATTTGTATTAACTCATTTAATACTCACAACAACTTTATTACTATCTCCTTTTATGGATGAGAAAAAAAGCACAGGACATTTAAGTAACCCAACCAAGGCTAGTAAATAAGTGAGTTGGAAAGATCCTGCACCTGGGTAGTCTAACTCAATGGTCCAAGTTATTAAACAGTATGCTAAACTTTTAGAAAAATTACTTTCCCAGTTTCTTGTAGAAAGTAGTACCATAAGTTTGATTTTTTTAAAAACTTCCTTTTTATGAGTCCTACTTTCCTAGCCATTTTATTCAAAGGGAGACTACCTGTGAGGATATTACTGAAGAGATAAAGAAGCATGATCCAAAAATTTCTGGGTTGTCAGTCAGGACTTCCAAACAGATATTCCATCTGTTGCCAACTATTCTCCATGACTGAAGTTGGAAACTTTCTAGTATAGTTCTCAATAAAATTACTAGAAATTTTTTAGTTTTGTTTTTAGTTATTTTCCAACTTCCTGATAGGTGTCACCTTCTGGTCCCAACAAATTCTCTACACCTCAGCACCAGGAATCAAAGACATAGACAATTCTCTCTCTCTGTGATTAACTAAGCCTAACTAAGGTATTTACTAATAATCGAAGGGTTAACTATAAGATGCCAGAAACTTGGAATTCAGAAAAGCCTCAAAGTTCCTGACACCCATTTAGCCCCTTACTCTTGGGAACACCAACAATCATCATCTCTTCTTTATCCTCCCTCTTTAAGGGTATGCATATTTCTGGTTCTGTGGAGTCTGGGAGACTGATTTTATTTATATCCTCCAACTCACTTAGGAAGCAGCGAAAACAAAAAGATCAATGAAATTATGAGTAAGTTAGAAAAGGTATCAAGTTAAATTCTATGAAAGTTAAGAGGGCATTCTTGGTGTTACTAAAGGGCAAAGTTACTGTATCTCATTGACACAGCAGCCTTGCCAGTATTTACCTTTTAACCTGTCCCTTTTCTCCCACATGATGATGTACAATAGACATCCTGGCTGAATTATAAATAAACCTCAGAATGATTATAAAATCTACACCAAAGTGACATGAACAGAACATCTGTATTCCTATCAGAGTCTAGCAGAAGAGTGAGAAAAACAATTCTCTGTATTCTGGTCTGGCCAGTTGATACAGCAGAATGTTACTTTTAGTTCTAGGCATCATATTTTAAGAGGGACCAATAAATAGGGTTCTGTCAAGAGTAAAGATAAAGGGTTTAGAATCCATTTTGGAAATGAGTTAGTATGGATTTGTGTGCATTGTTAGATGGGGCAGTAGGTCAAGAGGCATTTTTAAGATACATGGAGGATTGAACATTAGAGAAAATTAGAAATTACATTTATTTACTGTAGCTACAGAAGGAAAAGCAGGAACAGAGGTAGGTATATGTAGAAGACAAACATTTTAGTGAATGAAATCTTAAGATGATAACATAGGCTGCCAACAATGGAGCAGACTAAGGTGAAACAATGAATTTCCAATCAATGAAGATGAGCAGTCTCCATCTGTCACAGGTATTACAGAGCCAGTTGGCTGATATTTTTACTAGGCAGCTGGGCCAGATGACTTCCTGGGGTCCCTTTCATCTCTAATATGCCACGACTCCAAAATGCTGTACATATTTTCTTCCTTTTCTGGCTCAGTTTATTTTTCTCTGTTTGGGTTGTTTAATCTTTTATCCACTTCCCTCTATTAATAATCATTTCAACTATGCACTTAGCCTTCTGAAGTAAGTTTCTTTTTCTTTCAACTTGCAAATAAACATCTTTCATGGATAAAAATGCCAAAGGAAAGCCACCTAAACAGATATGCCTTCTCAAGTTAACTACCCTTATGAGTGATTTCCCTTCATCACTAATTCCAAACAAAACAATTATACACTATGATAAAAATTATTAAAAAGTGAAAATAGGAGTACTGATTAATATAAATGCATACTCAAAATAGGCATTTAGTATGCTTGATTATGTCCTCATATATACCTAAAAAGTTGACCCTCACTTCTTTAAGTACACTGGGGATTGGCTCTAGATTAGGAAATATGCTGATGATTTCAGGGTACTAAGGAACTAACAAATCTGAATCAACTCAGATTCTTATTATTCTCCTTGATATTTTCTGATAAATATGGGGGGAAAAACAGTAAATTGGTAACTTCCACAAAATCTACCAGTAGCATATGTGGACAGCCAGACTTCAAAATTCTTATCACTCAGACAAATGCTAGACAATTACTGTTAACAGTTTAGCTTAATAAACCGACCTTTATTAATCTTATCCTCTGGAAAGAAAAGCCAAACAATTCAAACACTAACCAAAAAAGAGGGTAAGGAGAAACATTTAAATACTGGTGTTCGATTTAATATTAGTGGCTCCACAAACAAAACTCCTTGATTCTAAATAGGACTTTGTTTCAGAAGACAAAACAAAGACAAAAAGGGTTGTAGACTTTAATTTAAAAAGCATGAACAGCTGGGTGTGGTAGCTCATGCCTGTAATCCTAGCACTTTGGGAGGTGGAGGCAAGAGGACTGCCTGAGTCCAGGGGTTCGAGACCAGCCTAGTCAACTTGGCGAGATCTCATCTCTACAATAAATTAAAAAATTAACCATATGTGGTGGCCTGTACCTGTGGTTGTAGCTACTTGGAAGGCTGATGCAGAAGGATTGCCTGAGCCCAGCAGGCAGGGGATGCAGTAGCCGTGGACATGCCACTGCACTCCAGCCTAGGGGACAGAGTAAGACTCCTACTCAAAAAATACATGCATACGTGCATACATAAAAGGTATGATCTTTCTAACGAAAGCTGTCAGTGGAACACTTATGAAAAGAAACTTCCTGACACTAGGGCAATTAGAGGTTGAAAAACCATCTTACCAGGAGCTGTAAAATAGAGTCTTCTCATGATAAAAGAGTCCTTCTAATTCTAAGAATCTAGGATTATTTCCATTATTATTACCTTTCCCACTCTGGAAAGTCTTCAAGGCTCTGTCTTGTAAATGTCACCAAACCAGTAGGTTCTACAAAAGGAATAAAAGAAAAGCATACTGAAAATAAGTTTCAATTTTGAAAAGCATATACACACATACACACACACATACACATTCAGTAGAAGATCAGCTCTAACAATGGCTATAAACTAATCAGGAAATACCAAGTCTAGGGTTAGAATACAACAGGGCATGATGGCTCATGCCTATAACTCCAGCACTTTGGGAGGTTGAGGCAAGAGGACTACCTGAGCTCAGAAGTTTGAGACCAGCATAGACAACATGGTAAGACTTCATTTCTACAATAAATTAAAAAAATTAGCTGGGCATGGTGGCATGCTTGTATTCCCAGCTACCTTGAAGGCTGAGGTAGAAGGATCCAGCATGGGTGACAGAGTGAGACTTCTACTCAAAAAAAACCCAAAACAAACAAACAAAAAACCCACAAAAGAATATTGACCTAAATAATATCTTTACATTAGTAACACCATCTATAAAATAATAAGTCCTCACCAAAACAAAAACAACAACAACAAACTATACAAATAATAGCAAAACAGTAGAACTGAGAACTGGTACTTTTAATGAAGTTTTTAAAACCGACTACATTTGTTTTTTAAAGAATGCATCAATGATACAGCAAACGCAATTAAGACAAAATTGAATTCCAATTTGTAGATTCTTTTACCAAAAAAAAAAAAAAAGTCTTAACCTTACACTCAAGGATTGGCAAACAGATAAACTTTTATGCATTTTTTGTAAACTGTCTAAGATTAAAAAAGGATATTGTTGGCATGACTTTTGGAGTTAGCACAGCTAAATCCCAGGTTTAGATGGTAAGCAATCGCTCTACTTAATTGGCATCTTTGCCAGAGGAGAAGTTGCTGTGTTCTAAGAGTTTGTAGAAGAAAGATGACATTTTTCACAAAGACACAGACTTGAGAGGATCAAAATGAAATACTACTAATACAGTCAGTAATTTTAGAAGATAAGATACTTTTTTGATTAGATTTACTTTTTTTTTTTTTTTTTTAAGGCTAGTGGGAAAAGAAACATATCAGCTGGCCAAAAGTAATTTATCTGGTCAAATCAAAGAACAAACTAAAAAGGCCATCCCATTTCTGTTTTCTTTTGTTAAAAAAATAAGAAAAAAGCTCTTAAGCAAAGAGAGAGATGTCAGGAACTATTAGTGATGATGGTATAGAGCCCAATGAAGTCATGGCAATGATTTCAGTCCTATAGATAATTCCATGGTTCTTTGCTTTCAGTCACAAGTAGTAACAACTCAAAAACCATATACAGCAGTTGTAGTAGGAAACAAATTTTTCTGTGAACATGAGTCTTTAAATATTCTTTGGATATAGAATTTTAAGACAAATGGACAGCATATTTAAAATTCACAAGAGTTCAAACAATTCAAACACTAGAAAAGCTATTCTATTTATAGGAAACTAATGTCTGTCTCATCATTGAACAGCTTAGCAGAGAAACAAAAACAATAAATGCCTTTCATATATACTAACAGAGCCAAAAGAAATTCATAAATAAACAATGTTGGCAAAATAGGACAAAAGGCCAAAGAACATGGTTCTTTAGATATAATTATTAACAAAAGTGCCTTGAGAGTATGTCTGTGAGCTCTCTTCCATAAAAAGGCAACTTTAACCTCAGAATAGGGTTCTGTGGTTAATCAAATACTTCCTATAATAAAATCACAATCTATACTACATATGGATCATCAATTTTTTAAAACTTTCTCTAAAGCTATATCAAAAATAATTTAATTCAGAAGACTCTAAAATCATTCAGTCTCAAGGGACTCTCATCACAAAAATAAAAGACATTTAACAACATTGAAAAGTTGGCCTGATGGAATTATATTTGATCAATTCTACAAAAAGCATGTTTTTCACATATTAAATTTCTATTACTGGAATACATCTTTTATACATCGTGGTAACTTGCCATGAGTCTAGATTAAAGATGAATTTTCCCAGAAGATGTGTATCTGCATCTGCTGTCATCTGGAAGCACCACCAAGCTGCTATCTGAATTAAAACCTTTGTTGCAAGCCTACAACAGAGGATTTGGGACTTGTGGTTCAAATTCTTTGGGATTTTTTTTTTTACCTTTTCTCTATCCAGTGTCAAGAGAAAGCCTTGTAAGTTTCTTTATTATCCCTTTTCTGAATAGCCAGGTTAATTTCTCATTTATCCTTAGACTAAGGATGTAGACCTTTGGTGTGCCAGTTTTGTGACAGGTCTCCTATTAAACTCCCCACTTCTGAGTGTTTTTTTTTCCTTTGTAGAGGTAATGGCATTTAAAAAAATCATCTATACCATCTAAGATTTGATGAAATATGGTACATTAAATAAGTATATTCAGTAGGCTCCAGAACTTCTGCAAAAATAATCATTAAACTGCAAAGCTCTTTTATTCCCTTTAGTATTTCCTCCTTAAGTCATTAGCTTTACATCCTGAATATCTAGAGAAATGCTGTACTATATTTCTACAAAGAACTAAATTACTGTGTATAGTGAAAAAGCTAGAATAGAAAATGTCTAATTACAATTTATTTCTTCAATTTAATCCCAATATTTATGATGGCTTATAAATTTCTACTTGAAAAAACAAACTTCTAGCTTTTTCTTCAAAGTATTTTAAATTGTAAAATTTAGAAAGGCAAGTTAAGTTTAAGAGAGGATATTCATGATTTGACTGCCAGCATAGAAAAGTAAACTCTGAATTACTTAGTAATTCAATAATTCAATTTAGATCTAGAATAGCCAAAAAAATAGTCCTTTAAAAAAATCATTACAAGTGCTAATTTGATTTTATGTCTCATATGCCTTAATGATCTTGCATTTTCTTTAATATTTCCTTCAGTACTAGGCATGGAACTGAAACTCAATAAGCTAAGAGGTAAATAAGTAAATATTCAAAGAAGAATATAATTTTTCCCTTAAATACCAAAATTCTGATAATTGATTTCCTTCCAAAAATGTAACAGTGTCCAACAGCAATATAGTTAAAGAGAAAAATGCCAAGGATATTGTAATGCATGAAGATTAAAAGAAGAATATGAGAAAAATGAATTTTAAATGATTCAAGGGCTTGTTTTAAGACAATCCCACAAGCTTGATGACCAGCACTGAAAAATAATCATTTCATTTGACCAGGCTGACCTGTCCTACTTAGCACAAAGAAACTTTTAGAGGTGTTCTGGTTTTCTTTAAAATCAAGGCTAACCAGTGATAATAGCTAATATTTATGAGGCACGCATCTTTTTTTACTTAAACCTTATTCCACAGATGATAAAACTAAAGTGTAGAGGAGTTAAGAAAATTTACCATGGCTACTCAGCTCCTGAGATAACAGCGACAATGTGAATCTATTATTAGTTGATCACTGCCAGCATTTATTAGACATTTACTGCTACTGCCTCAGGTGCTACTGTTAGGTTCTAGGAAAGCAAGATGGTCCAACAGAATAGGAAGACATGTAAACACTAAGAAGAAGACAGTTTTATGAGAACACTAAAAAGGGTTTAAGTGGCATAAAAGACAGGAATGAGTAAAAAATAATTAGTTGACCTATGCAAATAAACTTAAACTAGTTAATGCTTTTAAAAATAAAGAGCATCCAAATTGTATCTCCTGGTCAATATACTTTCTTTTAAAAGTATTAATTTACTGCTTTTATTCATAAAAATCCTTTAATGTATATCACATATTTCAGGGAACATGGGTCTGATTTCAGGGTATATAAAACCCACACACATATTTACAGCACACATTTATGTATACACACAGCATATACATAAAATCTTGGTATAATATCAAATCATAATTGTTCAGTGTGGTTTGGACAGGAAGGTAAACTTCAAACACAGAATGTTTCATGTGTCATTTGATTTGAACTGTCCCCCTCAGCAAGAAAAATTATATTAAGAATTAAAGGAATTTACTTTTCTCTGTGACTCTTCTAAAGTAGCAGAAGAGAGTTTTAAGTTTCTCTGGTTTCCTTGATGAACGTCCCTCAAACAACCTAAAAGAGACCAAAAATAAAACAGAACAAAATATGATTTAAAATGCCTTAATGATTCACAAAACACAAAATCTATATTGCTACCAAGTATTAAAAAGAAATAATTTTTCTAGAAGGTAATTCTATGACAGAGAATTCTATGACAGGCAATTCTAATGACAGAGAACTAGAAAACTGATTTGGATTAAAACTGCATCTGGAGAGGACTGAAATCAACTAGAAACAGGCTTCTTCAAAGCTATTCAAGTCAGATAGTACTTGCGACCTACCACGTTTATCTAATCCATCTTCTTCCAGAAAGAGGGGACTATCTAGTCCCCTAAAGTCATTAGGGTCTGTCAGTTAGTGCACAGCCACTTTCTCAATGGCAAATACCATTAATGATTCATCATGTTACTAGGTAGTTTAGCAACTAAACAAAAATGAATGAGGAGAATGAGGGAAGAGACACATGCAGGTATGACAAGATACTGAGAGCTGAGTGGTCCCTGGTACTTAAACAAATAGACTCTGCTATGGAATGAATGTTTGTGCCCTCCCAAAATTTATGTATTGAAGCCCTAATCCCTAATTCAGCTGAATCTGGAGACAGGGCCTACTAGGAGGTGGCACAAGTTAAATAAGGTAATAAAGGCAGAACTCTAATCCAATGTAATTGCTGTCCTTTTTAAGAGAAAGAGGCCAGGCAGGGTGGCTCACAGCTACAGTCCCAGCATTTTGGGAGGCCAAGGGGAGAGGACTGCTTGAGCCCGAGTTCAAGATCTGCCTAGGCAAGGCAACATGGTGTGACTTTGTATCTACAAAAGAACAGTTAATAATAAAAATTAGTCAGGCATTGTAGTGGGTGACTGTAGTCCTAGTTGCCCAGGAAACTGAGGTGGAAAGATTGCTGGAGCCTCATTCCAGGCTGACTGACAGAGTAAGAACCCCCTACTTTAAAGAAAAAAGAAGAAGAAGAAGAGAAAGAGACACCAGAGCTCTCTCTCTCTCTGCTGTGTATGTGAGGACATAACAAGAAAGCAGTCATCCACAAGCCAAGAAGACATCCCTCATCAGGAACCAATTATCAGCACCTTGATCTGGGACTTCTAGCCTCCAAAACTGTGAGAAAAACAAATTCCTGTTATTAAAGTCACCCAACCTACGGTATTTTGTTATGGCACCCCAAGCTGACTAATACAGATTCTGTTCAGGCTAACAAAAACAGTGTCTATCCTATGTAATCTAGTTTCCAGTAACCTAGACTTGCATTACTTAATTCAGTTTTCTTTTAAGTGATGTGGCATTGTTATTGGTAACATGTAATTCAATTTATCCTGAGGAAAGAAAAGCAGTGCTTGGAATCAAATCATATGACCTGAATAAGTAGCTGGGGTTTTTGGGTGTAAGAGCTAGCTTTCCAAAGGCATTTAAACATTATAGAAATTCAGTGGCTATAAATGATGAGGTATTAATCACTGCCTCAAGTCAACTACTCTGACTTCAAAACCAGAAGCCCTTCAAGTTAAAGTTCACTTTAATAAGTGCTAAAATGGGTAACATTTTTCATGATTAGAAGAGCAAGCTTACGTAACTATGCAGAGATGGAAAAGTTAATTCCATAAGAAAATCCTACTGAGCAACCGAAATAAATTAGGAAAAAGGGAGGAAATGCAGATTTCAAATGATTCTGTTTCCAATGATTTGAAACTTGTATTCAATGTCAATTTCTGGAAAAAACAATTTACATGAATATTTATTTCCTAAAAAACCCACTAGCGTAGGATAGTATTTTGACCAAATATAAAATTTAATCTCTTTTGAAAATAGCTTAGGAGTGACTATGTGATCCTTTTTACTAATTTAAAAGAACTGATCTTTCTAAAATATTTACTACATATGTTCCTGTAATCTAGCTGCCAGCTGAAAGAAAGGATTTTCGAGAGTGCAGATTTCAGCTTGGTTTCTTCTGCACTATGCCAACCAGAATAGAGTTTATTTAAATCAAAATGATAGTCAAAATAAAGAAGCCACTTGGCAGTTTAATTAAACATCCCATATCAATAAATATGATTTATTAAATGAATGCCTTGAGTTTCACTGCAAAATCCTTTCGCAGGCTCACTACAAAGTAGATGGAAGCAGTATGAATAAAAAACAGCCAGCACCTTTTTCTAGAGATGAATTGATGTACTATACAATTCAATTAAGAGCAAGAAGTTCCTCTTCAATAGAACTATTTGCATAGTAAGGAGAAAATGGCTGTTGCCCTTAAGAAATAATTCTCCAAAACAGAGAAAAAAAAAAGTGTCCCTAGCTTTCACATGTGGTCGTCTGTTTATAAAATCACAGAAAAGTACACTTTTTTTTTTATTTTTTAGTTGGAGTCTCACTCTGTTGCCCAGTCTAGAGTGTAGTGGCACACTCACAGCCACCCTAGTGTCGACCTGTTGGGCTCCAGCAATCCTTCGGCCTCAACCTTCCAAGTAGCCGGAACTACAGGCATGTAATATCACATCTGGCTAATTTTTATTTATTATAGAGATGTGGTCTCACCAAGTTGCCCAGGTCGGTATCGAACCTGTGGGCTCAGGCAATTCACTTGCCTCAGCCTCCCAAAGTGCTAAGATTACAGGTTGAGCCACCAAGCCCAGCCAAGTTCACATATTTTATAATCATGATGACAAATTATTAACTTTAGGAGCCTCTTGGGATTGCAGATTTAGTATCCTGCTGATATGGACTTTTCTAGAAGATTATATGGTTGTTACTATCATCCACTATAAATAACCACCAGTGTTTATTCTGCAGGTCCAAACCTTAAAGGTAAAATCAAGCCGAATCTCAATGTACTCTGTTTATTCGCTGTTCCAAGCCTAATTTCAAATCATGATGTAACCAAATAACACCGTCTCATCTTTCTGATAGAGCAGGTGAAGTGGGGGGGAGTGTGATGGAGGGGGAGAAGTGAAGATAAAGTCAGAAGAGATGAAATAGGTTTAAAACCCTGTAACAATTTTCAGACTTGGCTGATGTAAAGTTCTAAAGTTGTAAGTATAGACACTCAAACAAAATATATTATCTTAGCACGGAAGCAAGTAAAAATAACAGAAATACACAAGCAAACAGCAAAAATGAAAGTCATTACATGAATGACATACACTTTGCAGGACAGCATTTGGAGGGTAAGGAGAAGACAAAGGGATTGAGGACAGAGCCCAAGAAAGAAAGGGGTGGCGGGGGCAGGGAACATAGAGAAAGAGATGAAAGGCTAACAGAAATGGGATGAGACAGTGGGAGGGCATGAGAGACAGACACACAGACAGAAAGACACTCCCAAACAGAAACTCTTTAACAGAAAGACATGAAGAAACAAAGGCTCAGAGACAGATCTTCTCATAATAATTAGGCATCGTTCCATCTTTTAACTTCTCAACATCATTCTTTTTTAATTTAGATTTTTCACATCCTGGGTATATATGTTTGAAGGCATATTCGAGTTAGCAGTATGCATGTAATTGAATGATAATTATAGATTATTAAAGAAAGCAAACAGAAAAAGCCAGTCAGGCAACCTCATTCTGTTCTAAACAAAACTGTATTTTTAAGGAAAGAAGTCAATCAAGGGTCAGATACTTATTAAATGGTGTTTTTCTTTCCGTACTTATAAAAAGAAACGTCGTTTAATAAAATTGTTCCCTGAATGAATATTGATAACATTACTGGAATTCGATTCTAGATACATACAACCTCCTCCCCATGTCATTTCAAGTTAAGGATTAACCCCATTAGTCTACAATAAATCAAGTCCAAAGCACTATAACCTCCACTTTAAAATAGAAGCAAATGATAATCTGGAACTCAACCAGAAATGTGTTTCTGGCTCTTCTATGAGGCACCGTGCCATATGGCCCCCACAGCATTTTCAAACAGGGAAAAAGCAGATGTAAAAGCCTCCTGGGCTGACCATTGTTGAGACTGACAATTTATCTCTGACCATCTAGTTTCCATGCAATCTCAGAAGCATCAATGCTAATCGCATTGGAAGCCTTTATATGAATGCTTGGGCCTTGAAAGGCAAGCAGGGGAAAAGGTCAGGGGTATTTAACATAACTAAGCAGGGCTGGAAGAACACAGCAATAAATAAAAAAAGGGAAGGCATCCAATTTATTGATGTCAGCCTCCTACCACATACTCTTACAATTATTCCTATTCAACTAGCTAGCCATACCATTTTTGAGATTAAATACACTCATATACATAATTCCCCACTGCCAGAACTATAATCATAAATAGAAACTACTCAAAAAAGGAAACACAGCAACAAGATGCTACATAATCTGCTACCAAACACTTCCATTAGATAAATACTTCATCTTTCAGATGCCACATGAAAGAAGGGAACTCTTGGTTTCTTTCCATTTCTGGAGTGCTCTCAGAGCATTTTGCTCATGTGGGGCAGTGAAATATAACGTAAGAGCACTGAATTTGAGTAGAAGACAGTGGTTAGGTCTCAGTTCTGTTGACAAGTCATTTACTCTCCCTGAACATTGTCAGTATAGAAGCTTCCCTACCTAGAAACTTCCATAGATAGAATTAAAGTGAGCAGCTGGGCTCGGTGGCTCAGCCTGTAATCCCGCGGCTTTGGGAGGCTGAGGTGAGTGGATTGCCTGAGCCCGTGGGTTCGAGACCCGCCTGGGCAGCGAGACCTCACCTCTACAATAAATCAAAAAAAAATCAGCCGGGCGTGGTAGCACATGCCTGTAATTCCGGCTACTTGGAAGGCTGAGGCGGAAGGATCACCGGAGCCCAGCAGGTCGAGGCTGCGGTGGCCGGGAGCAGCCACTGCACTCCAGTCTGGGCGACATAGTGAGACTCCAACTCAAAAAAAAAAAAAAAAAAAGAATTAAAGTGAGCTATCAATAGATAGCATCAAGGGTCATGTACAGTCATCATTCCTAGTTTAGGCACATTAAAACAAACACCATCTCATAGAGGAAGTTCAGATATCCCAGCTGCTGAGAATTACCTATATCAACTGTAAGACTATCACAGGCATATCTGCCTTAATTCATTTTCAGTGTTCTGGTATCCAAAGGAACATCTGTCAGCCAGGAAGACAAGAATATACCTAGTTCCAAATCTTCAACAAACTTACTTAAAACTATTTTGTGAGAATGCTATTTACTGCAAGCATAAATCCTGCATGGTCACTCTGGACTAATGGCTTTAATTCATTTAATAGATCAATAATTATTTGTAAGAATAGTTCTAATTTCTAACTGGCTACGAGGTAAGAAGTATTAATGTAGTTCATTCAAAGGGAGACTGTGTAGCTGAGTGGTTAAGGGATACAGCTTCCAGAAGTAGACTGTATCCTGAGTTTGAATCCTAAGTTTACTAGTTACTGTGTTAACTTGAGTAACCTGCCTTCTCTAAATCTCCATCTTCTCATTTGAAAAATTAGAATAACAATACCTAGTCAATATCTAATTCATAATGGTGATGTGACAATTAAGTAAAATAATTACAGATAAGAAAAAAAAGATAAAAAAAAGAAAAAATAATAATAATTACAGATAATCCTGAGTAACCCATAGTACTTGGGCTAAAATAAGAAATTATATAATATCTTGCAAAAATCAACATTCATTTACATAAAGCACTCGTATTGTTCTAATTCATATTCCCTTCATTAAGAAAAATAGCCCAGCCTTGTTTCCCATCAAGCCTAACAGGTTGACTACTTAGAGCTAACCAGCTTAGTCTTCAGGATAAATAACCATGAACAAGGAAAAGGATAAACCTGCCATTGCCAAGAAGGCCCAGAGTTTCCCAGTCAGAAGTTTAAATGAAAAACAGAAATCTTTAAAAATTAAAACATATATTTAAAATATGTTTAATTAATTAATTAATATAAATTCTGGTAACTGACGCCAGGAAAATGGAAGTCACCGAAGTCAAGCCTTTCCACGCCTTCTTGACTTCTGCCCACCTCTGCCCACCTAGCACCTATGGGTCTTCACTGCTGAGAAAAGAAGGCTGTCAGCATGGCAGGCTTCCCCTGGTGTTCTGTGCATTTTATTTCTTCTAGCTGCTGAACAGACAAGTTAGGTGAAAATGAGACAATGACAATGTGCCTATAAGGGTGTGACTGGCAAGAAGCTGCTGCCGGGTGCAGTGGCTCATGTCTGTAATCCCAGCACTTTGGGGGTCAGAGACGAGAAGACTGCCTGAGTCCAGGGGTTGGAGACCAGCCTGGGCAACCTGTGAGACCTCGTCTATACAATAAATCAATAAAAAAATCAGCTGGGTGTGGAGGCACACAAGCCTGTAGTTCCAGTTAACTGGAAGGCTGAGGTGGAAGGATCACCTGAGTCCAGTGGGTTGAGGCTGCTGTGGTTGTAAGCAAGCCACTGCACTCCAGCCTGGGTGACAGTGAGATTCCTACTCAAAAAAAAAAAAAAAGCCTCCAAAATATCTGTGGAATTCTACCTGCAAAATCAAACTACAAAAGTCATCCATTCTTTTTATTAACTTTGTCTTATGCTCTATTTGTAATAACTGACTTGTTTCTTCTCTTAAGTAAATGTTTTCTCCTGAATATATAAAAGTAACATATGCTCACTGTAAACAATTTGAAAAATACAGAAAAGGATAAAGTAAAAATGTTAAAATATGTGCTTATTTCACCACCCAATGGTATCATATTTTGACTCATTTTCTTGTCAGTCCATTTGTTATAGTCATACACCGATATGTATGGATATGAACACAGAAGTATATTAATAGATACAGATATTTTAACATAATCGAGATTGCATTCTACATACAACTTTTTATTTCTTGTTAAAACCTACAATTACTGATTTTACTCATGCTTAAGTTTCTGTTCCCCCTTTCATGTTTTTCCTTGGTTTACTGATGGGGAAACATATATTTACAGTTATCCAGAGAGTCTTAAGTCTTTCAGAGGGAAGGACTATCTATTTACATTTAATAGAGAATTAGAACCCGTGAAGAGTTTAAATACTGAATTCTTAGTAGATGAATGTCTGGGGTTTGCTTTAAAATAATCTAGTTAAAAAAAAAGTTGGGCTGAACAGGTGAAAAAAGAAAAATATTGGTTAAGTATTAGGGTTGGGTGATTAAAACACAGGTTCACAATAATGTTCTCCTTATTTTTTAGCATGCTTGAAAATGTCCATCATCAAGTATTTAAAAATAACTTTTAGAGAAGATGCTTTCTAATATGACCTTAACTTAGTAAGGGGATGTACGGCTCTTAATAAAAAAAAAAAAAATGCTCTGAGAAAACCTGTAACAAAGGCATCAGAGCTTTGTCTTAGAAATTATAAAGATATACATACTAGCTGCTTACTCATTCTTCAGAAACAAACTGTAAGAGGCCACTGAGACACTAACTCTAAAGGATTATCACCTAGAGCTACCTCTTACCAAAAACAAAACAGAAAAACAACGCCAGAATTTCAGTTAGAAATTTCATTATTTATACCATTCTGACAGATTCTAGACCTGAACAATCATTTATTTGAAATATGCAAAAAGACTACTTACTCTTTGGAGAATTCTTACTGGTACTATAACCAACAGTCTTATGCAAACAGGCGATTATATTTCCACAAAATTAAATTACCGTTTTTCTACTTACAGACAAAATTTGACCATTTCCTTTTCTATATTATAAAAGAAAGCCTGCAAGGGCTACATAGCCCTTAACAACTGATGAGTATACTTTTTATAGTTGAGAAAATTCTTTTTAATTTTTCCTAATAAGGAAAAAATTACATCTAATATACAGGTTCTTTACATAACTGCAATTGCAGATACCAACGCTCTTTGTTTTCTCTCAATTCTATTCCAATTACTATAAAAATTGATCGTAAAAACTGTTTCATTATATGTGGCTTAAAAATAAAACATCTCATAATTCCTAAGAATAAAATAAATTTGAAAAGTAAAAGACATAGTTGAGTACAAAGGTCCAAGTTATAGTCTTAGCATTCTGCCACTAATCAGCTCCGTAACTCAAAACAAATCACTTAATTTCTCAAATGTTTCCTCCACAAAATTTATTTTCATTCATTCAAGAGGGATTTCTTGAAGGCCTACAATACATGAGATTTTGTGAAAACAAAGAACAGGGCAGAAAACATCCTTGTCCCAATGCAAGGATTATGAGCAATTATAACAAAGTAGAGCAGTGGTACAATAGGAAAAGTAGAGGTCACTAAAGATACATCTGGTTTTATAAACCTAACAAGCACCCTAGATGGCTCTCTCTGCCCATCTGCCAATCAGTTGATCACTATCAGACTGACTATCTTCAAATGTCTCCACACCTCTGTCCCTATCACTACACTATCCCAGCTACCATCCTCTCTTTCCTGGTGCCTTGCAACTGCCTCCCAAAGTGGGTATACTCTAGCCCTCTCCACTTGATTCCACATTACAGTCAAAATAAACTTTTGAAAATGTAAATCTGAGCACGTGTGCCAGTTTCCCATTACCCTCAAATCAAATCTTTCAATGACTTCCCACATGCAGATGGCAAGTGGGCATGGCATAATCCAGCCTCCACCTACTTCTGCAACCTCTACCCTCTCCATGCTCCTTCTTATTCTCTATACTGCAGCCACACTGGTCTTCTCTCAGTCCCTGGGCATGTAAGGTCCTTCTCTCCACAGTGCCTTTGCACATGCTCTTCTTTCTGGCCTAGAATGCAATCACTTTTCATTTCCTCCTTGAAACCACTACTCACCCTTTTGTACTTAATTCAAAATTTATGCCAGGCATGGTGGCATGCTACTTGGGAGGCTGAGGATCTCGAGTTCAAGACCAGCCTGGGCAACATAGTGAGACTCCGTCTCAAAACAACAACAACAACAACAACAACAACAAGTTATTTCCTCAAACAATGTTTCCTTTACTAAATTATATCCTTCTCTAATAGAATATCACAGTGCTGTATACTCCTCCTTTATGTAGAGGTACATACAGGCTGTCATAAGAACTCAGAGGAGTAGCAAATATATTCTAGCAGAATCAGAGGTACCAGAAGAAATAATACATGAACTGAGTACTGAAGAAGGAATAAATACCATGTGGAGAAGTGAAGGGCATCCAGGCAGTTATAGGTTTAGTAATGAAATATTACTACATAAAAGTAACTCAGAAACTGGCGTGTCCCTTCTCTATAACCCTAGGGCACTTAACACACTGTGGAAAATATTGTAGTTTCTCACTGTATATCTGAACTAAACTGAATGACTAAATATAATTCTCCTAAAACAAATTAGCTACCATACAGATTTGGAAAAACAGGTTAAAAGCATGCCCCTCACAAGTAGTATTTATACAATCAAAAAGAATAGGATATAAAATGAACACCATCCTGTTTGCCAACACTGGACTTTTCTTAGGTAACTATTTTCCATTGTTTTCTACCCACTCCCCCTTACTGTTGATCATGGAGAGTAACTATATATAATTCGCAAAGGTTTTCATTGATATTTTAATGTTTTTTAAAAAAACCCAATAACTATTAACAGTCTAAGAGCATTCCTATATTCAATTCATCTGCTATACTTCTATATGCTAAAAAACGCAAATACAATAAATAAATAAATGTGTTGCTTTTAAACTTTTTAATTAAAAATTTAACTTAGATACTAATCTGCTGAAATTTACAATTTTTCTCATCTAAAGAGAGAAGCATCCTACAATTTAAAAGAATAAAAATAAGGTCTTTTGAGAGAACCATAATAGAATATACCATAAACTTAGGTTAAGAGCATGCTATAACCCAATAAATATGTAATTGGCTTGTGGACAATAGCACAGCCATTTTAGTTTTCTGCTTTAAAACATAACCTGTAGCTGTTCAAAGTTTCAGTTATGGGAAAAACTGCAAAGCTCCAGTTCAAGCTTTAACCCCTTCCCTTGATCCACTTTCCCCTTAGCAACAACCAATCAGGTGCCTGGGGAAAATCACCCAAAGTTTCCAAATGTCTCTGCAACTTCACCAGCTAGTGGGCCAAGGTCGGCCCGAGTCAAGCTAGCCAATCCTCCACGATTGAGCTGACAACCAGAGGTTACTACCCAATTAAATGGTAACAAGACTGGAAAGTCCCCCTAAACTCCTCCTCCCTTTGTATAAAAGCATAAAAGGCATCTGCTTAAGGAAGTCAGGGCCTCTGGGTGTACTCCACTGCGTAGGTTGTTGACAGAGGTCCAGGCTCGAGCTTGCAAATAAAGACCCTTTTGAACTTTCATTGGAATTGGCTCTTGGTGGTCTCTCGGATTGAACTTTCGGCCACTACACTTTGGGACAGATACCCGATGACACTGGAGAGAACTGTTAATCCGTTTCTCCACTGTCATGCAGAGTTATAAAATATGCTGCCCATATAAAGTAAACTGCATTAGAAACAATAGTAACAAGCACCCTATCACCCAGATCTTGGTCTCTAAATACAAACTGTACAATAAAAGAAACCAGGAAATCTTGAGAAAATGATTGATTTCAGGGTTGGGACACAGAAAATATAAGATAAACCTAGAACATCTTGTGATTCCAAAGGCAAGTAAATGCTTTTTAAAAAATGGGGCTTATCAAAAGAACATAGGAGTCAACCTGAAGTAGCCCTAATGGCCAAAGTTAGAACAACTTAAGCAGCATATAATTTGACTATTTCTCTGTCTTCCTTCTTAAAATGTTACGCTGATATTAATAATGTCTGTAAAAAGTCAAAGTCACTTTTCATCTTCTTCTTAACAAGTTCATTTTTCAAATCTTATGACAGTTTCATGACTTTATACTCTCTTTTATAAGACCTTTATGAAAAGGAGGACTTTTACTCTACCTTTAACATTGTTTCAGTATTAAGGAATGTAAGTACAACAAATGTTCCCGAGAATAATCAAATTGAAACATATTGGAGTAGAGAATAGAAAGAACAAGGGCCTTGGAGTAAGACCTGAGATGAAACCTCAGTCTATAGCTTACTGGCTCTTGGACACTAATCATATTCTTTAACCTCTGTGAGTTTTAATCACTTATTCCACAAAATGATATAAACATCACTTAACTTACAGTATTGTAAAGATTAAATAATTGTATACAAAATACTTGGCTTATGGAAAATCATTCAAAAAATATTAGTTCCTCCTACCTTATTCCAATTCATTGCTAAAGAGGTATTCTCTGAAACATACCGATTAAAGTTAATGTCTGGGTAACTAGAATACTCTGATTTCATCTTAGCATTTCGGCGTGGAAATGTGCAGAAGAAAGCATTAGCTAAGAGACTGGAAATCTGTTCCTGTGACATTGTGATGGAATGATTCATCTTCTGTTTCAGGAGTGGTATTGGCTGACAGAAAACAAAAAAATACAGATGAGAAATAATTAGTTTAGCAATTTTGAAAGCAGAGGTACCAAATTGCATTTGTTAGATTAAGGCAGAAATAATTTCAGGCCACTCATGAATCCTTAAATCAACAATACTATTAAAGTCAAGAGCCATTTATCAGGGATTGTTGGAAAATGTACTTATTTGACAAACTACAGATTTCTAATCAATAAAAATGATAGTGAAGGGAACACAAAACATTATAATAAGTAATTAAAAAAAGGATTGCTTCAGTAAGTAAATAAAAACACACTGCCTATGTAATGAAAAATTAAAACCAAAAAAATGAAACAAATATATGCAACATTCCTTCTGCTCAATTTTGTTCTTATTTATATTAAATATATTTATTTATATTAAATATAAATATTTATATTAAATGTAAAAATAGTTGGACAGAACAATTTTTCCTACTCCCAAATAAAATGATCTAAGGAAAATAATTCAATAAATAAGTCTTTTCCCCTATTCTGAATCATACTTCATGCTGACAATTTCTTTAAGAGATACAATTTAATTTTATTAAAGCAGTTAAGAGAACCTATAAAAACTATCACAGAGACTTATGTATAACTAGTAACAAGACAAGCATTTCCTAAATAATCAAACATTCCAAGCAAAGAAGAATGTAGTATACTTTTCCTTCAAATCTTTTATGTCTACAGTGTTTTCTAGTTTGTAACACCAAATTCACTGAACATTTATTGTCTCAGTATAATCCACAGGACTTGAGTACTGTATTCAGTTGATTTTATTCTGTTTTAAATGTTTAATTTTGTTCTATCTTAAATGTTTAATTTTAAAATACTAAATGTGGCCGGGCTCGGTAGCTCAGCCTATAATCCCAGCACTTTGGGAGGCCGAGGAGAGTAGACTCCCTGAGCCTGTGGGTTCAAGACCAGCCGGGGCAACTTGGCGAGACCTCGTCTCTACAATAAATAAAAAATTAGCCAGGCATGGTATTGCACACCTGTAGTATTGGCTACATGGAAGGCTGCAGTGGAAGGATTGCTGGAGCCCAGCAAGTCTATGCTGAGGTGGCCGTGAGCGTGTAACTGCACTCCAGCCTGGACGACAGAGTGAGATTCCAACTCAAAAAAAAAAAAGTTAAATGTTTTAAAGTTGTTCTGGTAAAACCAAAGACCTATTACCAGTTTGCACATCAGCTATTAAGTTTCAAAATGCTCCCATATAATACTTGGAGATGTCCTTCCTTCTCCCTTTTAGTAAAACCTAGAAGTCAGAGTTCATCTGCACTACTGTGAAACCAGCATGCCTAGAGAACTCAGAAATCAACAACCGAAATGAACCTGAGGAAAGAAAGGCAAGACAAATCAAAATTACAATGCTGTAACAACTGACTTTTTCCTAAGTAATAGGAAATATACATCACTGCTAGAATAAGAGTTTGCCAGAAAAAATAAACTTGCAATTCAAGGATTTCTCTTGGAAAAATTCAAGGGCAAACAAACAAGTGAAAGGTGAAGAACTCATTTTCACTATGGTTCCAAAATTCCGCCTTTCAGACCTTAGCAATCAGCATTTCTGAGAAAGAGGAAATAGGGAGCTCATATTGATCTCTACTTTCCATCCTATACATTTATTCATAGCCCAGCATGAGTTTAGAAAAGGTGACAATAGCTTAAAGCAAACAGCTAGTTGGTTTTAGTGAGAAATGAGTTTTTAAGTACCATTTACCTAGTTATCCAGAAAAATGATTTTAAAAATTAATGGTAAATATTTTAGGCTGGCCTGGCACGGTGGCTCATGTCTATAATTCCAGTACTTTGGAAGGTCGAGGTGAGAGGATTGCCTGAGCCCACGGGTTTGAGACCAGCCTGGGCAACTTGGCAAGACCTCATCTCTACAATAAATCAAAAAATTAGCTGGGCATGTGTGCCTGTAGTTCCAGCTACTTGGAAGGCTGAGTTGGAAGGATCACCTGAGGCCAGCAGGTTGAGGCTGCAGTGGTCATGAGCGTGCCATTGCACTCCAGCCTGGGTGACAGAGCGAGAGACTCCGACTCAAAAAAATATATAAATAAATAATATTTTAGGCTTCATAGACTTTTAACACAAACATTTTTTGTCCCCCAAATAAGTAAAGAGTATAATTTTAAATAGAGGAAATAACTTCTGCTCACTTGGTAAGAAGAAAGGTCTAAAAGCTCATTTGGGAAACGAGAAGACGTCAATCTTATTGCCAAGCATTCATCTAGATGAAATAAGAGGCTGTTTATTATGAAACAAGATATTTCAAAAAGTTCTCCAAAATTTGTTTCCTTTAATTAAAAAAAAAAATCTAAAATTTACCTTTTAGATTTGGCCTAGAGTACTTTAATATGATAAATTATTAAGTATCAACATATACAATTTAGCTTGCCAAAAGATGTACTTGGATCTCAGATTGAAATCTTAACTTTCCCACCAGAGACTGACTTTTCAGGAGAGGGCAGAATACACAGAATTAAGATGTTCTCCCCTTTAATATGTTAATGGAAGAAGAAAGTTGTTCTAAGCCAGGACAAAAAGTTGGAGAGCCAGGGATCTGATTTTGGTTGTACTTGTTGATTGTTATAACTTACGAGTTTAAATGCTTTTGAATAAAATTTTCTCATTAAATAAAATATGGAAACATTCCTATGCATGAGAGGGAGAAGAAGATTAAGTGATCCATACCAAAAGCCTACATGCTGATGATTATGAACTACACACTGAAATCAGAAAGTATTTAATTAAGCACCACACAAAACCCAGAGACATACAGAGTATCTCCCTTCAAGAAGACAATAATCTAGTGGTAGGAGATATATAATGACAAGAATTATAAAACAATGTGTGAATTACAATTTGAGTACTACAGAAGGGAGAACTTGACTGGGACAGTCAGGTAAGTCTTCACAGGGAAAGTAAAAGACAGGCAGAGCTAGGAGTTAGTGAGAGATTTTACTAAGTAAGAAAAGGAGAGAAAAGAAAAAGAATGAACATGGAATATAATTAAGCAAATAACTTCTAGCAGAAACAAGAAATGCTTTAAAACATTTCCTCTGCCCAAGAGTTAAACTTGTTTCAGACACAATTACTGTGGTAAAACTAAAGTTACATAAAATTGAAAGCATCACAGTAAAATGTTAACGAATGTGGCACACTGAAAAACATTCAGTGGTTCTCAATTAAAGGTGGCATGGCAGGCATTTGGACATGTGTGGGATGTTTTGTTGGTTGCCCCAATGGCTGTGTGTATGTTTTTTGGGGGGTCTCAATGACATACTGCAATAAGTGAGACTACCCAACACATTCAGAAACTATTCCACCCAAATGTCTGTAGGGCCCCTGTTGAACAACAGTGTTAGCAGAATTCTAGCTAGCATCCATGTGGAAAGGGGAGTTGGCCCTAGAAATAAAAGACAAAGACAAATTCAAGCCACTATTGTGAGAAACACAGGAAGAAAACTATGAAGAAGAAAACAACCTCCCCTATGGAGGTTTGAAAGTATGTTCGGGAATTCTTTGATACTCTCCCTTTAAGAAGTGGAGTCATACCCCCTCACCCCTACTTCCTTGGGTATTGGCTAAATTTAGTAGCTAGCTTCTAAATGAACAGAAAAATAGCAGAAGTGATACTAGGTGTTTTAAAAAACCAGGTCATAAAATACATCGCAGCTTCCTCGCGCTCTCTACTATGTCATGAAGACATCCAATCCGCCTATGGAAAGGTCCTTGGCAACACCTCTGGGTGACAGCTATGTGAGTGAGCCAATTTAGAGGTGGGTCCTTCAGCTCTAAGTCAAGCCTTCAGATAATTGCAGCCCTGGCTAACATCCTGACTGCAACCACAAGAGACAGCCTGAGCCAAAACCACTCAGTCCAAATTCATGACCAAAATTTGTTTCACCATGTGAGGTAATAAATGTTTATTAAGTCATTACATTTTAAGGTAATGTGTTACATAGCAATATATAATTAATGCACTCCAAACAAAAGAAAATAATAAGAGATTATTTTACCTGTAAAAGTTAAGAATGAGCCATAAACACATTTGTTAAACATCACACTGGGGGAGGATGAGAAATGGGCACTATTAAGCCATTTTGAAAATGAAATACTCCAAGTCCATTAGTATGCTTTGAAATAATGACTACTTTTTAAAAAGTCAGATTGTTTAAACAAAGAGAAAAAAGGCTGAGTAAATAAGCTTCAACAGTGTAAATTAAAGCTCAGAAATTGAATGCTGTATTTTTAATGTCCTTTTGCAGCATTCTCTCTACCCTCTAAACTTTTCCTTAACAAAGCAAAATTACCTTACTCTGGCAAAAACTGTTCCCCATCTCTCTCTTTGACCTTGGCTATTAGAGTTCAAAGGAAATTCAATTTTGAGTCTCAGGAAAGCTACTGAGGAAGTTTTATCCACTAACCTGGGTACAAATATTTGGCAGACAGAGTGCAATTTTCACCATATCAGGCAAAATGGACTGATACAAATGTTGAGCTTCTGCTTCTTCAAGTACCTGAAACCAATAAAATAAGTTACATGAATAATAACCGGTGAATAATAACCACTGAATATGTTTCTTAAGAAATTATGTATCTGCTTTTCATAGAATCCCATAAGGTGGCACATTATCAACATCACCAAACACATGTAAAAGTACACCAACAGGTACACCAATAAACTTATAAATTCTTTTCCAAATGTATATCATTCACTTTAATCCCCTCTTAAAACAAATTAAGTATCCCAAATATCAAATATTCCTCACACACAACTAAAATACCTGCAAATGAAAACCAGTAAATTCTGCCCTTAGTTTACAACTAAAAACTGCAAGACCACAAAGGACTCTCTTTTAGAAGCCCCATAAGACCTATCTAGCTGTAACAGTCTATAATTTAAAGAAATCATCATAAAAGCCACACTAATTACTTCAGAGAATACTGTATGGGTCAAATCTAACCTAATGGGTAATAAACAATGAGGTTTCTTATAGCTTTAGAATTTTCCTTTTCTAGGCACCCTTGGGAAGTTAAAATGACAATTCCCATATCATAATTTGAACCACAGCACAGATGACATTCATGGTCCATTTTTGTCTTTGATAATTTCCTGTCTCAATAAGTCTTTTACTTCAATTTTCTTCCAAACATCATAGAATTTCTTTAAAGTATTGAAAATGACAACTCTTAATTTAGAGATACCACATATACAGTCATGAATGGCAGAAATAATCTACTTAAAACAAACTTTAAATAAAGGAAGTCCCAGTTATAATCCAGTCTGATCTTGTCATTATTACAGAAAAAAGAAAGCTGAGGCCAGGGAGGTTATCTGATCATGCTAGATTGAGATGGTCAATTAGCAACTAAATCAGAACAAGAACCCAGGTGTTCTGGTCTCTACAGCACAGCTCTCCCCACTTCCCTACTAGTGGGAAAATGACTAGTGTTTGAAAATGACGAGGAAACAGACTCTTCACAAAAACCTCTAGATTTTCTTTGCTATTGAGAGCTAAGCAGAAATAAAGATAAAACCATTTGTTTATCTGCAGTTGGACAGGTTATGTATGTAAATAGAAAAAGTAACAAAGATAATTTATATTTGATCTGGTTTTTGGCTCATGCCTGTAATCCCTTTGAGAGGCTGAGACAGGACTGCTTGAGCCAAGGAGTTTAAGACCAGCTTGAGCAACATAACAAGACCTCCTGTCTACAAAAAAGTACAAAAAAATTAGCCAGGAATGGTGGCATACACCTGTAGTCCAAGTTACTCAGGAGGCTGAAGATGGAGGATTGCTTGAGACCAGGAGGTCAAGGCTGTGGTGAGCTGTGATTGTGCCTCTGTACTCCAGTCTGGGTGACAGAGTGAGACCATGACTTAAAAAAAATAATTTTATTTCATTTACACTAAAGTTCTAAAACCCAACCTTTGTTTAGTTCTCTCTTTAAATTAAGATAGTGGAAAAATAAATAAATAATTGAATTATTAAAAAAAAAGACAGTGGGAAAACGATATTCAGAATAAACAGGAAAATTTTTGCTGTTCAAGGAATTTGGGATTCAATTAATCATAAGTATATAGCAAGTTAAGTAAGTGAACAAAAGACAATAATTAATTGTGAGGAAAATAAAAAGTTGTACAGGAGGGGAAAAGCAATCATAGCTTAGATATGAGTAGTTTTTATACCATCCAAATAAAAAACCAAATAGTGATGTAACTGAAATGAATATGAGAACTATAGTGAGAAAATGGAGAGGCAGAAGTAAGGCTTGTGCTAGTGAATGAGGCAAAGTATGAACAAGAGCTAAATCCTAATCTTCTACAGTGGGAAGTCAACACACAGTTTTTTAAATAAAGACAAAAGGTAGAGTTAAATGGCTGCCTCTTTTTAATCAATGTCTTTAAATCTACTTGAAAGAAAAAACTAAATTTTAAAAAATTATACATACATAGAAGACATTCCACTGTTTTAGAGGTATACACGAAAGATACTGGCTTTCCTATACCTGAAAGTGTATAAAATATTTTAATACATTTATTTAAAATATTCAAACTCTTCTTATGATTTATCTTTAATTTTTTTTTAAGAGACAGCGTCTCACTCTGTCACCCAGGTAGCGCTGTCATACCTCACTGTAACCTTGAAATCCTGGGCTCAAGTGATCCTTCCCATCTCAGCCTCTCAAGCAGCTAGGATTACATGTCTTTTTGCTTTCTAAAACTCTTTCTTTTGAAAAAATTATAGATTTGGAGGACATTACAAAAATACTATAGAGGTTCAGTATGGCTTTCATCCAGTTTCCCTCAATGGTTATATTTTATATAACTATGGCACACTATCAAAGCCAGGAAATTAATACAGGTAAAATGTTTGTGAGTCTTTCTATGTCATTTTATCATGTGTATATAACCATCACCAAAATCAAGATACAGAATTTTTTCATTTTCTTTTTGATTCAAGAAACTCTTTTAGACATTCTTTTAGGTTAATTCTTTTACTTTTTACCTTCATCTGAGAACGTCTTGGTTTACACTTTCTGAAGAATATTTTCATTAGAGATAGAATTTTGAGTTGACAGTTCTTTTCTTTCAGACCTTCAAAAATTTTGTGCACTTCTTTCTGGCATCTGTGATTTCTGATGAGAAATCCACTGTCAAACTGTTTTGCCATACAGGCAATGTGTCATTTTTTAAACTGCTTTCAAGAATTTTTCTTTGCCTTTAGTTTTAAGAAGTGTGACCACAATATATTTTGGCATGAATTTATTTAAGTTTATTTTATTTAAGGAAAAAAGAAGATTCATGACAGAAAGACCTACTATTGGCAAGTTCCTAAAAAAAAAAAAAAAAAAAACTGCCAAACTTTACTTTCATATTTTTAGAGACAGAGTCTCACTGTCACCCAGGCAGGAGTACAGTGGCATGATCACTAGAGCCTTGACCTCCTGGGTTCGAGCGATCATCTCACCTCAGCCTCCAGAACAGCTGGAACTAGCATGTGCCACTACACCTGTCTGTCTGTCTATCTATCTATTTAATGTAGAGATGTTATCTACTATTCTATCTATCTATCTATCTATCTATCTAATGTAGAGATGTGGTCTCGCTATGTTGTTTAGGCTGTCTTGAACACCTGGGCTCAAGCACTTCTCCCATCCTGGCCTCCCAAGTGCTGGGATTACAGGCATAAGCCACCACACCTGGTCTTGTCCTTATCTTTTAAAACTGGCATATGAGTAGCAGCTACTGTGCTCTGCTGACAATATCACTTATTTAACTGATGAAGCATCACTGCACTGTACTTCTTCACAAATATCAATGCTACAGACCTATGTCTAATGCTGCTTTGGAAACACAAATGAAAACCTAAAAAATGCCATTTGAGAACACAACCAACTCAACTACTATTTACGATGAAATATATAATCTAAAAAATTAGCATGATCTTATGCTTTCTCACCTCTTAGTATCTCTTTGCACCAGCAACTTCTATCTATTAATCTCTACAATGTATTAAACTATACAATGCAAACTGCAATGCACGCAGAAAAAAAGTTTTTTAGAACTAGAAATCAATTAGAGGCACAGTGGCTCTGCCTCTAATCCCAGCACTTTGGGAGGGGGAGGTGAGAGGATTGGCTGAGCCCAGGGATTTGAGAACAGCCTGGACAACTTGGTGAGACCTCGTCTCTACAATAAATCAAAAAATTAGGTGGGCGTGTTGGTGTGCACCTGTGGTTCCAGCTATTTGGAAGGCTGAGGTAGAAGGATTGCCTGAGCCCAGTAGGTCAAGCATGCAGTGGAACACCAGCATGTGCGACAGGATAAGACTCCAACTCAAAAAAAAAACAACAACAACAAAAACTAGAAATCATTTCTTAACTTCAAGAAAAGCAAGAGGTCAGGTGTGGTGGCTCACACTTCCAGGTATGGTGACTCATGCTTATAATCCCAGCATGTTGGCAGGCCTAGGCAGGACTGCATGAGCCCAGGAGTTTGAGACCAGCTTAGGAAACACAGCGAGACTTTGTCTCTAAAAAAAAAAAATTTAGTCAGATATAGTGATGCATGCCTGTAGTTTCAGCTACTTGAAAGACTGAGGTGGGAAGATCACTTGAGTCTAGGAGTTTGAGACTGTGGTGAGCTTTGATTGTACCACTCCAGCATGGGTGACAGAGTGAGATCCTGATTCAAAAAAAAAAAAAAAAGAAATAAAAGAAAAGAGCCCTTGGTCAAATATTCTATAACAAAGAAAAATAAACATATAAAAATAAATATGTAAAAAGGGAAGCTGCATTAAATTCTCCCACAAGTAAAGCCCTGCCCTCTAGAGGACAGTCTGCATAAATAATTATATGCAGCAAGTATTTTTGTGAGTGTGTGCATACCAACTTTTTACTCTCATCCTACAAACCAATTATGTGTATGTTTCACTCAGAATTGATACAATGAATTTCAGAATTATAATTATATTTTGTCCATCTCCTCTCCTTATGGATCTGTTCATTCTTCATTCAATTGACTGGTAAACAAATTCATGAATATCTATTATATGCCAGGCATCGTGCCAAAAGAACAGTAAATAAGAACAGACATGGTCACTGGCCTCATAAATCTCATGGCAGAAAGTCCTATGCTCCCTCTGTGACCCCAATACGTCAGTCCTAACCTTGAAGGATAGAAATAACTGTAACCTCATCATGACTGTGGAGAAGCTATCTTTCTTACTCCCTTCAGCAAATAGAAACATAGGCAAGCTATTAAAATAGATGAATTGAATTTGCTAACTATCGAAACATTATAAATTATTTAAATGTCTACAAACACACACACAGAAAAGAGATATTTGCTTGATTTTTCTTTCTGAGAATATTTGATCAACTAAAATTGTTAAATGTGCTCTAATATTTATTAAAGACATGTATGACTACCATACTTGACACAGAAAGTACTAAATAAATATTGACTATTTCATTTTGAATTAACATGTAGCACAAGTCATACCATTTTCACTATTGGTCTAAACCTACAATTGTTTTTTAGAAAGCAGGATTTATTAAGAGGACAGAAAAGTTCCCACAGTGGGAGGGGACCCAAAGGGGTCAAAATTTTCAAAAAGTTACCCATAATCTTCTTTAATTAAAAAAATCAAGTAAAATAATATAAATGGCCCAGAATATCAAATTTTATTAGATAATTTTTCAATACAAGGAGTATATCACTAGGTGTGGTGGCTCATGCTTGTAATCCCAGTACTTTGAGAGGCTAAATTGGGAGGATTGCTTGAGGTAAGGAGCTTAAAACCTGCCTGCGTAACAGAGCAAGACCCCATCTCTACACAAAATAAAAACTGAAAAAAGAAGTTAGCTGGCTATGGTAATGTATGACTGTAGTCCTAGGTACTAGAGAGACTGAGGTGGTAGGATAATTTGAATCCAGGAGTTTGAGTCTACAATAAGTCATGATGGTGCCACTGAAATCCTGGGTGACAAAACCAAGACCCTGTCTCTAAAGCAAACTTTAAAAATGAAGTATATCACTTCAAAATCTAAATAGACAAAAAAAATTACATAATCCCATAATCCTAATATTTATTAACATAAGAGAAAGTGTTTCTCTTTCTTCTTACATAGGTGGGTAAATCAATTGAAATTATGTTGCTCAAACAATTTAGCATGTATTTTTTCACCTAATATTGCAACAAAAGCATTTTCCTCATTGCTATATAATCCTTATAAACATCATTAAAAGCAAAATGTTTTAAAAGTAATGCATTTTCACCGTAGAAAATTAACATGAAAAAAGAAATATTACCCATAAACCCACTGCCAAGACAGCATTGCTATTTTAGAATATATCCTTCGAAGCTACTATCTATTAAAGTTGTTTATTTTTGTTTAACTGAACATAGTGAACATCTTCAACTAGACATGGCAGCTCATGCCCATAATCCCAGGATCACTTAAGACCAGCTTGAGCAACAGAGTGGGACCTCATCTCTACACACAAAAAAATCAACAAATTAGCCAGGCGTGGTGGCATGCACCTATAGACCCAGCTATTGAGGAGGTGAAGGATCACCTGTTCTCAGGAGGTCAAGGCTGCAGTGAGCTATGATTGGTCCACTGCACTCTAGCCTAGGAGAATTTATAGTCAATGAAATAAACACATTTTAAGGGCATCATTCAATGACTTTTTAAACCACATACACCTGTGTAACCCAAACTCCTATCAAGATACAGGGCACTGCCATTATCTTAGAAAAGTACCTCATGCCCCCTCCCAGGCAAACCCTGCCCCCACACCTCAGAGATTACCACTGCTCTAAACCATAGGACATGCACTGTTTTGTATAAGGTTTTTTCTTATTTTTACTCAGCACAATGTTTTTGAGATGCACCTATGTTGAGCACATCAGTAATTTGTTCCTTTTCATTGCCTTTTATTATTTTATTCCATTGTATGAATATACTGCAATTTATCTTTCTCTTGTGACACCTGAGCTGTTCCCAGGTTTTGGTTATTATGAGTAAAGCTGCTGTAAACATTATTCTATAAAGCTTTTGGCATACATATGTTTTCATTTCTCTTACATAGGTATAGAATAAATCAATGGATAATATGGTAAGAATGCTTAGTTTTCTAAAACCAGCCAGACCTTTTTCTAACATGGTAGTACATTTTAAAACTCCTAGCAAAAAAAGTATGAGTTTAGATTGCTCCATATCTCTATCTACATCTGTTCTTTTTCATTTTAGTCTTTCTAGTGCCTGTATACCAATATCTCATTCTAGTTTTAATTGGCATTTTCCCAGCGACAAATATTACGTTTCTTAAAATGTGCTTATTGGCCATTTGTAAACCTTTCTTTGTGAAGTCTTTTAAACTTGTTTGCTCATTTTTTAATGTGGTTGTCTTTATTTCTCAATTACAGTTCTTATGTAATATATATCCCTTGTCTGATAAACATTCTCTCCCTATCTTTAGCTTGCCTATTTTCCTAGTGTCCTTTAATGACAAGTATTTATGAATTTTTTATTTTATGGTTAATGTTTCCCATGTCCTAAGAAATCATTAAATTATTGTCCATCCCTAAACTACAAACATGTTTTCTTCTAGAAGCTTTATAGTTTTAGCTTTTACATGTATAATTTAGAATTATTTTCTATGTATACTGTATGGGAAGGAATGAAGCTTTTAAAAAAAACCCCACATAGATATCCAGTTTTTTCAGCACAATGTTAAAAAGTCACTTCTTTCCCCCATCATATTGCTTTGGCACCTTTGTTGACAATTAAATGATTGTATAACCATGAGTCTATTTCTAGGTTTACTACTCTCTTCTATTGGCCAATTTGATTCTTATGTTGGTATCATACTGTATAATTTCCTTGAGTTGCTGTGACAAAGCACCACAAAAATTTATTCTCTCCAGTTCTGAAGCTAAAAGTCTGAGATGAAGGTGTCTGCAAGCTCCCTCTGAAGGCTCTAAGGAAAAATTCTTCCTTGCTTTTTCCAAGTCTGGTGGCTTCCAGCAATCCTTGGGGTTCCTTGGCTTTCAGATGCACCTCTACCTCCATCACCACATGAGCTTCTTCCCTCTATGTCATTGTCTCTGTGTCCTTTCATCTTTTTTTTTTTGAGTTAGAGTCTCACTCCGTCGCCCAGACTGGAGTGCGGTGGCATGCTCCCGGCCACTGCAGCCTCAACTTGCTGGGCTCTGGCGATCCTTCCGCCTCAGCCTTCCAAGTAGCTGAAACTACAGGTGCGTGCTATCACGCCCTGCTAATTTTTTCTTTATTGTAGAGATGAGGGCTCGCCAAGTTGCCCGGGCAGGTCTCGTACCCGTGGGCTCAGGCAATCCACTCACCTCAGCCTACCAAAGCGCTGGGATTACAGGCTGAGCCACCGAGCCTGACTGTTCTCTCATCTTAAACGGACATCAGTCACCTGATTTAAGGCACACTCTAATCCAGTATGACCTTATCTTAACTCGTTACATCTGCAGAGACTTTATTTCCATATAAAGCCAAATCCTGAGATTCCAGGTGGATACAAATTTTATAGGGACACTGTTCAACTCACTCTACATACTGAATTGGTTAATGTAACCATTATAAGTATCTGAAGCAATGTAAGTTTGCTAACGTTGCCCTTCTTGTTTACAATTTTTTTTCTATGTGGGGTCCTCTGTGTTTCCATAAAAATCTTAGAATCAGTTTTGCATTTTCTACAAAAAGTCTGCTTGGTACTATGATTGGAATTGCATGTAGGGCGAACTTACATCTTAACCATACCAAGTCACCCAGTCCACAAGCATGGTAGATCTTTTCTTATTCAGGTTTTAATTTCTTTCAGCAATGTTGTAAAGTCTTCAAGGTATAGTTCTTACATATTTTTTGTTAAATATATCTCTAATTATTTTATGTTTCTTTTTTTTTTTTTTGAGTTGGAGTCTCACTCTGTCGCCCAGACTGGAGTGCAGTGGCCACTCCCGGCCACCGCAGCCTTGACCTGCTGGGCTCCAGCGATCCTTCTGCCTCAGCCTTCCAAGTAGCTGGAATTACAGGCATGCGCTACCACACCCAGCTGATTTTTCGATTTATTGTAGAGATGAGGTCTCGCTGCCCAGGCGGGTCTCAAACCCACAGGCTCAGGCAGTCACTCACCTCAGCCTCCCAAAGCACAGGATTACAGGATGAGCCACCAAGCCCGGCTTATTTTATGTTTCTTAATGCTTTTTTTAAATGGAATTTTAAAAATTGTATTTACTGCTAGCATACAAAAATACAATGAGGTCTGTGTGCTGACTTTATGTCCTGCTAAATAAATACCCTTATTAGTTCTAGTAGTTGTTTTCTAAATTTCTTAGGTTTTTCTTCATATACATGTCAACTGTAAATATAAACAGCTTCTTTCTTTTTGATTTCCATACATTATTTCTTTTTCTTGCCTTACTGCATTGACTAGGATTTCCAGTACAAAGTTAAAAAGATTGAGGAGAGTGGGTATTTATGCTTCTCCCCTGATCTTTGGGAAGAGCATTCATTATTTCAGTATTAAGTATGATTTTAGTCACAGATTTTTCACAGATACCCTTTATCAGATCAAGGACATTCCCTCCTAGTCCTAGTTTGCTAACAGTTCTTTACTCTGAATACGTACTAAACTTTGTCAAGTACTTATTTTATGTCTGTCAAAATAACCGTCTGTCTTTTAAAATTTGAATCCAACTTTGCACTTCTGAAGTAAAACCCACTTGGTAATGAAAATTCATACTTTACATATTACCGGAATTAATTTGCTGACATTTTATAGTCTTTGTCACATACTAGTATCAGAGGTATGCTGGCTTTATAAATGAGTTGGAAAGTGCTCACTTCTATATTCTCAGAGTTCTCATAAAATTAGTATTATGTCTTTGTTAAATGTTCGGGAGAACCGATCAGTGGCTATATAGTAACCAATTTTTAATAGGATATATTTTAATAACTATTAATCCTTTGTCTCTAATATATGTTAGAATATCATCCCATTTGTCACAAAACTAACAGTTTTATTAACTTTATTTTTAATATCTATAATAAACAGTACATTTGTACCTCCGAAGCACTGATCCTTCTTCAGTTTTATATTTACCCATTCTATCACTTGTGTGCTACACTCTAGTGATACTGAACGATTTGTACCTCCCTAAAGTACCACTGACTTCATCGTGTACTGTGATCAATCACAACGTTTTGAACCTATTTTCTCACTCATTAAATGAAAATATCTATCTTGCAGGGATGCGGTCTAAATTATAAGTTTTTCAACAAATAATAGTTACTATATTGATGATGATGCATTATTTTACCCTCTGCCTTGTTTAACATTTTATTAGCATTAAATACTAATTATACTTCATTAGTATAATAGTACTACTATATTAGTTCCCATCTCCCTGTGAAGCCTTCTCTGACTTGCCTAATTGCTCCTTCCTCTGACTCTATAGCCAAATGCACATACTTATATTAAAGCACTTATTGCAGTTATTATAATTATTTATTTACATGTTATTCTCTCTCCTTTAATCTGTGAAACACTACAAAAGCAGGGATTGTGTTTTAAACATACTGTATCCCCACTATCAAGAACAGTGTATAACTCATTATTATTTGCTCAATAAAGAGCTGATGAAAATGAAAACATTATATTTTACCCTGAAAGTACCCTGCAAGACAGAAAGGATAAGGGCATCTAGAAAAACTAAAGCTCAAAGAAGGTAAAGCAATTTGGCCACATTAAAAAACTCAGAGGCATACATTGGGTCTAGAGACCAAGGCTTTTCTTCCCAGGTTCACAAGGAAGGGTATAAAAGGAGCGTTGGCCAAGAAACTGGAAGAGTAGTTATAGGCCCAGATCTGCATTTACTCTCTATATTAACCACAGGGGAAAAAAAATCCCTAAATTTTTATTTTCTCATCCATAATAAGGATAATTCTACTATAACTGTTTAACTTACAGAGTTATGAAGGCCCAAATATAATAGTGTTCTATAAATTCTAAAGCTCCATATACAAATGAAAAGTATTATAATCTAATGGGTCAGCAATTCACAACCTTTCTAGAGCCTCCTCCTTCTTTTCACCCCCACATCAATTAACTAAGTCCTACTGATTGATCCAGCAGGACCTCACATATTCATTTCCTCCTCTTAATCACTACTAAGCTACTCTGACTCAGCCCTCATCTAGTCCCACCAAGATTACTTCAAAAATCTAACTGCCGCCCTCCTGCTAGCCCACATTCAGTTTCTTCCCAAATATACCCTGGTGTGTCTCTGCTCCACCTCAAAGCTTTCAATAGTTTTTTGCTGCCTTTTCAATACAGAACAAATTCCTTGAACAGTCAAGCTATCTTGCCACAGATGTTTACCTAGTCTTATTCAGCACTCACGTAACATACACATGTGTGTGCCTGTGTGCACACAGACACACACACACACACACACACACACACAACCTTCTGTGCATCCCACATTCTAGGCAACTCAGCACTTCACTCTCCAATTGCACCTACCTGGGCTTCCACAGATATAATTTCCTCTACTTCTGGAATATCTTTACTTCTTAATTCTAAAAATTACCTAACATCTTGATATCTTACTCAACACTAGACTTGAAGCATTGAGTTTATCCAAATTTCCTCTCCAGCTAGAAGGTAACTGTCCTTGTAATTTATTTGTACTTATTTTCACAAGACACTTAAGACTTCCTGCTTTAAGTTGTAGTTATTTATGAACGTGCTTTCTAGCCCTTACTAGACGTTCTTTTGGGCCAAGATTTATGGTTGACTCACTATGTCTAGAACAGTGATGTTCATATGTAATAGTGTCAATAAAAATATGATAAATTAACTGACACCTTTTATCTAGGTTAGCTGATTTTACAAAATTCACCCTCTTCCTCTCCACTGCCTTTCAGAATATCTACTGCTTAACAAAAATACTACAGTTTTGAATTTTTTTTACAGTTAATTAAACTGTATGTAAACTGAGCTTTCTATACCGTAAGCTTACTAGAGCTACTTCTAGAGTTGCCCAAATGTGAGACAAAGGTTCGTATTTCAAAAATTTAAAAAAAAATGACTATTAACGTATTTGAGATCCACTTATTCTTCAGGCATGTTTTTACAGTAAAATAAAAGTAAATGTTAGAAGAAAAACAAAAGTCATGGCACTAAATTATGTGAAGGTAAAAAAAAAATCAACTGGAGGGGGTGAAAGTTTCTAACATTTATCTGTGCACGACTCAAGCTGACGCTTTGAAGAGAAGAATATGACAGCTTACAAGAAAACAAGCTCACTCATTCCCCTTAATTTCTGAAGGCTCATGCAAGTCTGACAGGCCAGACACAGGGTGATCTCTCATGTGTATCATCCATGACAATTATGGTTTCAATAAAAATGTTTTCTAAATTTTAATAAGGCGCAATCAGTTTTCAGGAAATAGCTAGTCGAATATTTTCAAATTTACACAGGCATATTTCACAAATTAGCAGCTAGCTAATTCATAAAACTAAATAAGACTATGGACAAATTGTATTTCATAATATCAGGAGAGGTACAAAACGAATGTGGTGGCAGAGGGCAAAGTGATGTGAAAGGCCAAGTGCTCCCAGGAGTCAGCAGTGATGACACATGAAAAGTGCTAGGTTGAGGAGTTACCCTGCCTCTCTATTTTCTTTCAATTGGTTTTCCTCCTCAAACAGCTATGAAAAGTTTCCCTATGAATTTTCAAAGTGCTATGACTCAAACCTGGGAAATGTTGATTAAAAATCACAGCTCATTGCAAGCTTTTGAAATAATTTGCTCTAAGGATAGATAAATGTTACAGAGTTTTTAAAGTATTTGTTCTGTAATTTACTCTAGAAATAATCTGCATTTGTCCTTATATTAATTTGACAGTTGTTTAGTACTGGACAAGTCAGGCTGCTGGAAATACTTGTTTCCTCCCCAACAGTGGTTGCCAGCAGAAGGAGAAAAAAATGAAAAATAGTGTTAAGTGATGGAATCCCCTTTCATTCTTAATCTCTCCTCCCATTGCCTAGCTGTGATCAGTTAATACAAGGAAGAGGGGGAGGAATTAAGGGAGAAAGTCCTCCTGCCAATCCTCACCACAATCCCACTTCCAACCTTTTCTAGTCACTGTTCTGTTTCTAATGACAGAACTTCACACTAGTTTCTCATTTCAAAAAACAAGCCATCAGAGGCTTAAAATTTACAAGCTCTTGCGAATGGGGTGGAAATTTCACCCTCATGATTCCTATTTTCAAATAATTAACAACTGATCTGGGAACACAACCAGTTTAGAATTAATATCGTCATCCAGTTCTTGCAATAAAATATGCCTCTAATCAAAAACAACCACACTATTTTCAACACAAATGTCATTAGATTAAACATGAAGAATAGAACTGTGTAGGTTTATAAAACATGAAGGAATCTGTTCTCCAAATAGTACTTACTATACAATCACTATCTTTTTTCACGCTAATAATAAAATAGAGTATTCTTACTCTCGAAAAGATAAAACATAATAATATATTCTCATTATCCTCTGTCTCCAAAGAATTTACTTCTCAGTACTGTTATGGTAGATGTTTACTCCTTAGAAAATAAACCCAGAGGAGGACAAGATGCTCTGAAAGGTCTTTCTTATCTCACTTCTATTACTGTATGACTACACAACCATATCCAACAATAACTTTTGCAAACACCACCAAACCATAATGCTATTATATACAAGACAACAGATATTTTCAATATCATATAGTCACATACTATTATCCATCTTTATAGACAGGCAATCAAACTCAACATGACAAGATTTCAGAGAAACAGCTAATGGGGATGTGGGTTTTCTAGTCCTAAGCAAAAAGAACTTAAATTGTCCAAGAAATATAGGTGAGCAGTAACTTCAATCCTTTTTTTTTTGAGTTGAGGTCTCACTCTGTTGCCCAGACTAAAGTGCAGTGCCACAAACACAGTTCACTGCAGTCTTGACCTTTTGGGCTCAACAATCCTAGCGTCTCACCCTCCCGTATAGCTGGGACTACAGGCACGCACTACCACACCCAGCTCTTTTTTTCCCCTTTGAATTTTTTGTAGATACAAGGTCTCTCTAAGTTGCGCAGGCTGGTCTTGAACACCTGAGCTCAAGCAATCCTCCTGCATCAGTCTCCCAAAGTGCTGGGATTAAAGGCATGAGCCACCATGCCTGGCCAGTAACTTCAATCTTTTCCTATAGTTTACACTTTCAATAATAAGGTTTTCTGAACTATAAAGAAGTGCTTTAAAAGTACTTATTTTTACATAATTTTTAAGATAGTTCAATATTAGCATAGCAACTCATACACTATTTTTAAAATTTGCCCTACAAATAAAGTAATATGCGTGTAGACATATTATAGTGCTTAATTATTAATTTAATTCTTAAATTATCCAGCATAAATTAGTACTCAATATTACAGTATGAACTTCACTCTTATTAAGGCTGAAACAAAACTTATTTTCCCAAAAGGTTTGAGGACACCCCTTGGTAGCAGATTCTTTAGAGAAAAAAATAAAAATACAACTGCATTATTAGTTAAAATAAATGCCATTACAATGAAAATATCTTTTAAAAAATTGACCAAGTTCCACTCAGCAACTCAATTATTTCAGGTAGCATCCAATCTAGAAAAACTTCAAAATGTGATCAGAAGAATGTTGAGAAATCTCAGAAGTTCCCTATGAGGGTATCTAACGTGTCAGCCGCTTTTATGTAGAAAGATGATGGCTGATGCAGAAGGAACCTTAGAGACAACCCTAGAATAGTGCTATCCAATCTAATTGCCTGCAATGATGAAAATGTTCTGTATCTGTGCTATTCGAGATAGTAGCCACTAGCCACATATGGCTACTGGGTATCTGAAATGTGGCTAGTGACACTGAGGAACTGAATTTTAAATTTTATGTCATGGCCACATACAGACAGAGGCTACTGTTTGCACTCCACAGAACCAGTCCTATTTGCTACTCTACTCCAATTAAATAGTCACCAGAGCAATCCAAGGAAGAAGACTCAGGGGTTCCAGACATACGTAGATACAACTACATATGACTAAAACTGCAGCTTTTTGTTTAGGGATTTAAAAATACATCTAATTTTGCTTAACCGCATCAGGTTACTTTTGGTAATGGCAATTCATTGTAAAATAAGGATGAGTTTGAAAATGGTCAAATATTCCTCTTGAAATAATTCCGGTTTACACCTTATAAAGGACTGAGGATTTGTGAGGACTGGTGTAGTACTTTGCTATATCAAATAAAACACATTAAGAGCTCAGGTTCAATCAATCATTGGAGCATTCATTCTTTTTTGCCTGTAAGAAATTAAAGAGGTAATTTGGCCCCTGAAGTGTGGATTTGCTGAGCTCAGGAATCCAGGAAACAGAATAGCCCAACAAGTCCAGTTTCTACCTTCTACTTAACTCCAACCGTATGTTGCTACTTAGTCCAAACACATACTGAGCACCCACTTTTTCTGAGACATCTGATACAGCACTGTGAGGAATAAACACAAAGATAAGCAATGCAAGGTCTCTTTCCTCTAGAAACTTACTACTTTTTAGGGTAAAAATGCTATATAACAATCATAAAGATTATATATACTGGCCTTATCTTTTGTCTTCTGTCAACATCAAATGGTCAACAACCACCTTATACAAATATTTCCTACATCTCTCAATAAGAGATTGTGGCTCAAGAAGCACATTTTGGTGTGCTGGGGTACTTTCCTTGAATATCTTGAACTTTGTTCAAGAAACATTTACTGAGCAACAGCCATGATGCCCTGGAGAAGCTCAGCCTCACAAAGGATACAGACAGATCATGCCTTTATGTGACAAGCACCTAGAAGTGTGCACAGGTACTGCTACTGCTACTGTGAGCACACAAAGAGTTTTTAGTGGAGGTTGAGAGGACAAAAAAAGATACCCAGAGAAGAAAAAAACTGTGAATCTTGAGGGATGAATTAAGAGCAAGCAAACAGCATGAGGGAGAACCACACGTAATTTAAAGTCATTAGACTATCAGGTATGGAGCAGAAAAGTGGCACGAAATGATGCTGGCGCAGTGGGCAGAGGCAAGGTCATGTAATGCCATAAATATCAACCAGTAGAGCTGAAAACAGATGAGGTGCCATGGAAGGTTTTTAAGATATATGTTTCAGATAGCTCACTGTGTGTGAGCAGCATGAAGGATGGATTTGAAGGAAGCAACACTGCACACAGGGTCAGCTAGATAGATGACTGTTGCAATATACCAGCTGAGTCACCATGATGGTATTGAAGAGACAAGTGTAACAGAAACGGAAGCAAGACTCAAGAAGTATTCTGAAAGTAAAATTGTGGCATCTTTTTTGGGGGGTCAGGTCTCACTATTTTCACTCAGACTGGAGTACAGTGGCATGATCACAGCTCACCACAGCCTCAACCTACTCGGCTCAAGTGATCCCTCTGCCTCAGTCTCCCAAGTAGCTGGGACTACAGGTGGGTACCACCACAATCGGCTAACTTTTAACATTTTTTTGTAGAGACGAAGTCTCACTATACTGCCCAAACTGGTCTTGAACTCCTGGGTTCAATTGATCCTCCCACCTCAGCCTCCCAAAGTGCTGGGATTACAGGCGTGAGCCACCACACCCAGCCAAATTATGAAATCTTACTATAAAATGAGGGAATAGAACAGCAGGAAGAAGTGACTGAGGCAGAATAGGGCAGCTAAAATGATTAACAAATTCTGGCTTGAATGAATGAATAGATAAATAATGAAACCAGTCACCGGCAGAATTTGCATAGGAGTGGTGATAAGGCTAGTTTTAGATTTCATGGAAATCAAAAGCTGATAGAGAGAAAGAGCTGAAGATAAAAGATTTATGTTACCTGCATTAAGTGGTATTTAAAGTTCTTAGCACTACGTTAAGTGCTAAGGACATAACAAAGAACAAATCACAGCCTCCTACAAGAACAGTATGGAAGATGGACAAGTAAAAAGTCAATTATAGGACTCTGGGTCATAATGATGTGCCAATGTAAATTCATCAACTGTAGCAAATGCACCACCCTAGTGGAGGATGTTAATAATGAGGGAGGCTATGCATATGTGGGGGCAAGGTCGTATATGGAGAAGTCTCTGTGAACCTAAAACTGCTCTAAAAAAGGAAGTCTAATGAAAAAAAAGTGTTTTTAAGGCAATTACAAAAGCAAGAGACATCATGAACACAAAAAGTTAAGAAGGCATTAACCTGGCATCAGAAAGAGACACAAAGCCAGAAAAGACATGGTGACACATGTATCCTTAAGTAAAATTCTATTTTGGACTTGCTGAGCTTGAAGAATGGAGTCAAACTAGTTTTTCCTTTGAGATACTAAAAAAGAGATGAATCAAGAATACTGAAACCCTTAAAATGAAGAAACTGAAAGAATTTACCTTTTAGATAGCCTTTAATCACTCAATGAGATGTGAAGAGCAGATGGATAAAGTAGATGTAGGTAAAGATTAAAAAACAATGAAAAGACTTGAAATCATATGGTAATGAGTAGGTATCATAAAAGATAGCATCAAGAACCAACATGAACTCTCAGTGACACCTATCAGTAAGATGTACTATTTCCTCCCTCTTTCTTTTTCTCTCTTTCTCTCAAACTTTCTTCCTCCCTCTCTCCCTTCTTCATTACAACTGTGCTTTGAAAAGTGTGTTCCATGGAATACTAGCTGCAAGGAATATTATAAGATGTTACACAGCGCTGTTTATAAATAAGTTTGGAAAAAGTATTTAATTCAACAAAACTAAGCATGGTTCTTTACTGTAAGACTCTTCAGAGCTATTCCCAATAGGAGGATATATGCAGTACTTCCCAAACCTTAATCATTAAACCCTTTATTTATAAAGTATTTGGGCAATACAGCTGGGGACACAGTGAACCAGAAGAAAAGGGGTAGAAGCAGTGGAGACCTTAGAAAACAGAAAGAACACTAGGAACAAGAGAGCAGAAAACTGGGAGGCAGTGGTAGAAGAAGGATTCATAACTTCTCCTTAGAGAAGGAGATGGCCAAGAGGATAATTAGGTCCATGCTCTGGTCATTTGTGGTCTTGCAGGTTACTAAAGTAGAGATTCTCATACATACAGATGGATCTGACTAGTAAATGGGTCATCAACATAAATATCAACCAAAGTTGCCCAAGTTGATGTAAAGTAAAAGGAAAGAGAAAAAGGTGTAAAAGATGGGTAGATAATAAGAATGGGAAAAGGGAATATAAAGATGGCAAAGGAGTCAAAGGATTGAAGACTGTCAGAAGTTGGTAAGTGCCCTCCCTAAGTGAGTGCTTTAAAATGATGCAAGATCTATCGCCACTAAGGCCACCTTTTTCTGAATCATTTTTCTACATTCCTCCTCTTTTTACCTTTAATCCAAATCTATAAACTTGTTGGGCCTCCCTAGCTTTGTTCAACTGAATTTTTGAGAACTAAACTTGACCTTTTTTCCCCCTCTTATCCAAATTCCTAACTTGGAGGCTTAGGGAGTCACGCCTGATACATACCCACCAGATGGGGTTTTATTATTCCATTACCCTATGCACTTCAGCTTGTTTTCCAACCTGACTCAGGCTTAATACCACATAACAGATAAAGAAGGAAATCAAAGTATTTTATGACCCTGCAAAGCCATCTCTTGGGAATTCCCAGACTCCAGGCCCCTTGTCCTCTACTGACTTCCAAAATTCCTTAGACAGGAACTACAAATTGTAATCAAGAAATCCTTAAATCTACCGATAGACTGCAAGCCCCATTTAGAAATGTCCCTTCTTTCCAGGCTGAACCAATGAAAATCCCACAAGTATTGATTTATAGTTTTCATAACTTCTGCCTCCCTAAATTATATATAATCAAGCTACCATTCAACTATGTTGGGCACATGTTTTCAGGACCTCCCGAGGATAGGTGTTCCCAGGTCTAAAGTCACTCATATAAGCTAGAATAAATCATCTTAAAAATATTTTGCTGAGTTTGGCATCTTTTCCTTAACAGTTTTTATAATAAATCTTACCCTTTCCCTAGCCATTTCCAATTGACCTAATGTTTGGGCAGCATGTTTAAACAGATTCAGCTTCTTTTCTAGGTGCTATGACAAAGACCGACTCTGAGGACATGTACTGCAGTTCATAAACAAAAGATGAGATATCACTTAGTTACTTAAATTTCCTAAGTCTTGGTTTTTAGTTTTTCATTTGTAAAACAGAAATATTAATAGTGCCTACCTAATGAGGTAGTTGTTAGAATTAAATGAGATAAAGCATATTGTTTACACTACAGTTGGTACATAGTAAAGCTCTCAATAATAAGCACTACCACCATCTCCACCACAGATAACCAAATAGGACGCTCCAGCAAACACAGAGCTATTCGTACCTACCAGGAGGATCTTGTGCAAGGATAAATATGGGAGGAGACAGGCCTATGCCTGCAACAGAAAAGAGATTCCAAGGGAAGTGAAAATGGAATGGCCTACAAATTAAGCAACAGGCATGAAAGGATAAAAGGATTATAAAGGGAGACAGGAGTCAACTATCAGAAAAGAGGTTGTACATATGGCTACTTGACCCAGTGAGCAGTTACCACAAGCTGTTTCAGCATTTTATTCTCAGTGGAAGATGCCCCTTGTTTATCTCAGAGCTAGACTTCCCAGGGTTGAGGCAGATTAGACCAACAGCAAAGATTATCTCAGTATAAATAACTTTGGAGTTCATTTGAAAATATTCTCTATTTCACTATGTTGAAAACAGTTCTTACTGAAGAAAATATCTTCATAGCCTTTTCATGTAACCAACGAGCATTTGTGGCAACAAGGCACTACATCACTCAGCTTACTAAAAATTTCTTTGCACACTAAAAAGAATAATTGTTTGGCTAGCTTAGAATCTGACAGCCTCATGTAGTTATTCATTATCTGTCATTACTATCACAATAAATCATGGACGAGTACTTTTATCTACCAGTACCAATACTAAAAAAAGGCAAAAGATCACCGGCTCAGTCTTTGGTAGACAAAAGCACTAATGGCACCTCCTCACAAAAGAGGACAATTGACCTATTTAGTTTTTCGACCAAGTTTACAGCTCATTTATACAGGCTACACATTGAAATCGCAAAAGCAGATCTAATATTGTTTTTATTTACTCTTATTTATTTTCATCTTCAAATAATTTATACTACAATAGTCCTTCCAGGGTTAAATATGAGAAATTACATGTAGATAAAAGTGATTGAAGCTTATGCAAAAGGACTACAGAATTTATTTTTAATGAGTAGGAACATAAGAAGAGTCAACGTAAATCACATTAACAGGAATCATAAATCAAGGGATTGTGTCAAACTATGAGAATACGAAAACCCCCAATCCTCCCCCAAAATCCAGAGCTAATTAATAGAGATATGTAAATCATAGGTGAGATTAAAACACTGAGTTATTTTCACTCCCTAACAATAGATTTTTGGATAATAAAATCAATGCTATACATCAACATTTAAAAAGAATAGTTTCTATTGCTAGTTGAACTAAATGAAAGATTGGAGATATAGAACATTAATTGTACTAGTTTAATTTCATTACTAGAATAAAGGAGGCATTCTACTGAATGAGTTTTCGCTTAAGTACCTATAACTTCCAACCTCCTTGTCTACCACATACACAAATACAGCCCACACAGTGCTTTACAAATACAAAATAACAACTCTAATTTCATCAATGATCCAGCTCATGGAGGGTTCCACTAAGACTGATCTTCTATAATAATTTAGTAAGTTTATAAAATCAAAGTGCCTAGTTCCAACTGGAGCAGTTTGTCCTATGGGATATGCATTATTTAAGAGAAATCATGAAAATGAGACCCTCAATATATCCCCCAATCCAAAAGTGCATATTAACCAAATCAGAAGTGGGGAAATTCCACATTTTTCATACAAATCTAAAAGTCACAATTCATCTGTTTCAATATTTTAGTGACTCTGATTAGCTCCTTTTTGGCTCCTACAGTTCTCATGAATTAAATTAAGTTGAGCTGTAAAGAAATGCAGACCTTAATGATTCAGAGACTGTGAGTCACCAAGGGAAGAAGTTCAAAAAATTTAAATTTCCACTGAACTCCAAATCAGAGGTTCAAAAGCTAGAGAGATAAAGACATTAGCTGTAGTCTTATGAAACATCCAAGGCTGCTTTCATTTGATTAGGAGTTTGCTAACGGCTCTTTATGACAAATATAACAAAGACTCTTTACATTTTCTAAGCATTGAAGAAAGGTCTAGAAAATAGATTATCCATGAAGAATTCTAAATCAGAAGCTAAGGAGCAATATGTTCATAATACAATCAGAAACTGACTTCTGCATCACTTAAAAACAAAACAAAACAAAAGCTGCCATGGAAGCAAGACTGCCTTCCTTATTGGTTATTGGATAATAAAACAATGGTTACAAGACTCTGCTGCCTTAGGTCAGCTTTCCCCAAACTATTCTAAAAAATACTACTAGTCCATGAAATGTTGAAGAGAGTCTAGAGGTGTAGGAGACTGGGGCCGAAGGAAATAGAAAGAGGAAAAAGAAAAAGTCTTCTAACAATATTTTTGTTCTAAAATTTTTAATATACCAAAAAAATACAAAGTACATGTGATACTATTATAATAATCATGAGATAAGCTACCCATAATAGTATGCCACACCTCAGAAGACCAGGAAGTCCACAATGTATCACTTATGCAAGAATGCATTGATGGTCAAAGGGTGCAGCAGAATCATACAATTAGAGTGTTTTATGTTATTGAATGATAGCTGATTCAGGCTATGATTTTTGCCTAATAATTTCAGCATATTATAACTTTTTATTACATAACAAAAACATGAATCAAAACTGAATTTCTTCTAGTCATTGCTCTGCATATGTAAAATAATATAGATATTTTTGAGTTGGAGTCTTACTCTGTTGCCCAGGTTGGAGTTACAGTGGCACACTCACGGCCGCCACAGCGCTGACCTGCTGGGCTCCGGCGATCCTTCCACCTCAGTCTTCTAAATAGCCAGAACTACAGGCATGCGCTACCATGCCCGGCAAATATTTATTTATTTATTTATTGTAGAGAGGAGGTCTTGCCAAGTTGCCCGGGTTGGTCCTGAACCCATGGGCTAAGGCAACCCACTCACCTCAGCCTCCCAAAGTGCTGGGATTGCAGGCTGAGCCACTGAGTTCAGCCCATATTCAATATTTTAATAACTACAGCAAAGACAAAAGACGTGCAATTTCTAAGTGGCAATAATCTATTTTGCATGAATGATTTGAGGTTAAAAGTTCAGCTTCATGTTATATTTTTTTAAATTGTGACTTCCAAAGAGAAAGTCAAATCATAGCTAGTATACTACCAACAACCTCCACTCTAACTTCTAAATTTTTAAATGTCTTCTTATTCCTGTACTCCTCTCATTTTCCACTTTTAGTAGCCACAGATGCAAAAAGCAAAAGCAAAAACAAAACTACTTCATTTAGTTATTTATGACAGCCTTTACAGATAAACCAATGGAAGGAAGAAATGAAAGCATATACATTTCTGTCTTTCAATTCCAGACATAAAACTAAACATAGAAAAGAAGATGAAAGTCACTAACATTCTTAGGTTTTCTTTCAAAAACTAATCTATTTACTGAAAGTTTGCTACCAAATCAATTGTAGAATTTAAAGCTCTTTATATTAAATAATTTAACATTTTATACTTATTGTGAAATGTATACTCAAAAAGTATATAAAAATATGTAAGTCTAATGAATAATTATAAAGGAAACATTCATTTTTAAATTACCATTCAAGTCCAGAAATAGAAGCCAGCATTACAGAAATCCCTCTTTTAAAAAAATATTTTTTAGGCTGGGTACAGTGGTTCACGCCAGCACTTCGGGAGGCCGAGGTGAGAGGATTGACTGAGCCCATGGGTTCAAGACCAGCCTGGGCAACTTGGCAAGACCTCATCTCTACAATAAATCAAAAAATTAGCCAGGCGTGGTGGCACATGCCTGTAGTTCTAGCAACTTGGAAGGCTGAGACAGAAGGATTGCCTAAGCCCAGCTGATCGAGGTCGTGGTGGCCGTGAGCATACCACTGCACTCCAGCCTCAGCACAGAGTGAGACTCCCACTCAAAACAATACCAAAGAAAAACAAAAAAAAAAGATATGAAAAAAAACCAGAACTGCCGGGCGTGATAGCACATGCCTGTAGTTCCAGCTACTTGGAAGACTGAGGCAGAAGGATCGCCAGCGCCCAGCAAGTCGAAGCTGCAGTGGCCAGGAGCGGCCACTACACTCCAGTCTGGGCGACAGAGTAAGACTCCAACTCAAAAAAAAACAACAAAAAAACAGAACCATATTTTATAAGAAACCCCTCTTAAATATGGCCTTCTTCAGTCACTGCAGCTTTCATGTACTGTAAATTTCATACGTTAACATACTAAGAATGAAACAGTGCCAAAGGTATTGTAAAAAGAGGTATTTAAAATTTCTACAAAATTCATTAAAAGAGACCTTTTCTAACATATAGAACATTTTGTTAAACTTTCCTGTGAAAAATGCTAGGAGTTAAGTATATTGATTCATTTAGAATATAAATTACCAAATTTAATTTTGTGGAACACCACATGGGAGGGTCATAAAACACAGACTATTTGTTCCTAACATCGCCAGCAGCTGGCAGTGAGAAAGACCAATATTAGCACTCAAGGTGCAAAAAAATAAAAACCACTAAACAGTGGGCATTTCAACTCAGTGGCACCTAAATATATAATTATAAATTACAAATTAACAGACTGATCTTTGTGATCTTTGCTGACTTCTGAAAAATAAAAAAAGCTTAGGCAATACTACTCCAATTCCAAAACAGGATGCTCACAGCAGGATGGGATTCTAGGCCCTCACTTCTCATTAGACACCAGTATGTAGGTAATTACAAATACATGAATTTGTATGAAGTGACTGTTGATACTAACTCTTCTTGTTTTAAGGTAGATTGGATTACAAAATCTATTACAGAATTAACTAAAGAAAGGTTTTTAAGGAGATAAATATCAACAGCCTCAAAATAAATTTAGCTACAAAATATTAATCTTGATATGATGTTGAATTTGAACTTAATTATTTTCTTAGCAAAACAAGCCACTCAGAGTTTATTGTGACATTTAAGTAAAGAATTTTCAAACTCTGTTAATAAACAAAGTTTGATAACTCTTTATAAAGAAGCATTTCTAATCTAGAATGTAGACACAGAAAATGCAAAGCAAATACAATTCATTTATCATTTAAAACCTAACCAAACAATTGCTTCTCTTGTGCTAAAAAATCTTCTTTTTCTCCAATAATCCCATCTATATAAATATCTGACACTTTCTTCTTCTCACTAATTACCACAAGCATGAGCAATATTGCCCCTGTGGCCATGACCTGGTAAAGTTCTATATTAATATCTTTGGAGATGTGATGGACAGAAAAACATACAACTGTACTAAGGGAAACCCAAGGTCTTTTGTTAAGTACACTGATAATGACAGAATAGCAAACAGTCACAGGGCAAAACACTTGAATCTGCAGATATACTTTATACAAATAGATTTCCTCAAATCTCTGACACTGGAATGGCTGAGCAAATGATTTGTCAGTTTGATGGAATATTAAATAACTATTAAAGCTAAACATTATAAAGTATAACAGGATTTTATAATACAGCATAAAATATTTTAAATATACAGTTATGTTTACCTATAAGACTTAAATGAATATTTGGTATAGTTGTGGGAATTCCTCCAACTCTCCATATGCTTACAAAGCAAATAAAAATCAGAAGATCAAAAATGCAGTGACTGTTCTCTCTAAAGAACTATAAAACTATCACCAGCACGTGGGTAATCACCTCATATTTATGATCTACACTAAACACACCAAAAGTTGCTATATATTATCCTTTCAGACATGCTTCTGGGCAAGGTCTACAGATCAAGGGAAAACAAGGTCCTATCTGAGTATTCTGATTAAGGAGAAGGAAGAAATTTTTAAAAAGACTATCTCATAGCAAAGTGACAGAGAGGTATTATAACCAATGGCATGTTTTACTGCCACCTCAAGGTATTAAATTTAACATTAACAAGTATGTCCAATTTAAGTCCAGAATATTACAAAATACAAATGTTATGTTCTTATAACTTAAGTGTCAAGGAAAATAATTATATTGGTTTAATCAACTTTTCATTACATCAGAAATACCACTTTTCCAAGAGTGAAAGATACAGATTCAAGGATACCCTGAGACATTCAAATTCCTGACACAGGGAAAAGGCTCCCATTATTTACTTTATGTCTGTCTTTAAATGCCATGTAGGTCAAAGGTCGATAAGGTAATCTGAAACTACTGGCACTACCTCAAAATGCAGAATTATTTGAATTCTACGAACATGATTATAAAAATTGCCCTCTGCAGCTAGGCTTCTTTCTTTCTTTCTTTTTTGCATAAAGTAACAAATTAATCCTAAAACTCACAGTAAAATGCAAAAGATTCGAAATAACCAAAACAAACTCAAAAAAGAACTAAGTTTGAGGACATATACTTCCTGGTTTTAAAACTACAGTAACCAAGACTATGTGGTGCTGGCATAAAGATAGACACAGATCAGAAATAAATCCTTATATCAACTGGTTTTGAAAAGCTGTCAAGCCTATACAATAGGAACAGAATAGTCTTTATAACAAATGATGATGGGACAACTGGATAGCCACATGTAAAATAATAAAACTGAATCCCTACCTAACACCATCTATGAAATTAACTCAAAATGTATATTCACATGGAAGATAATGAAATTGAACCCCTAGCAACAAATTGGTAACTGACATAAGCATAAGGAGCTAAAGCTATAAAATTCTTAGAAGAAATATGAGAATAAATCTTCATGGCCTTAGATTAGCTTTGGATATGACCCCAAAAAGAGAGGCAAGAAAAAAAAAAACCAACAGACTTTGCCAAAATTTAAAACTTTTGAGTTTCAAAATATACCATCAGGAAAATGAAAAACAATCCACACAATGAGAGAAAATATTTGTAAATCATGTATCTAATAAGGAATATATAGAGAACGCTTAAAACTCAATAATAAAAAGACAAAGGATTTGAATGAATACTTCTCCAAAAAGGTTATACAAATAGCCAATAGGTACATGAAAAGATAATCAACATTAGTTATTATAAAAATACAAATCAGATATCCGTAAGATTCGATTACATACCAATTAAAAATGGTTAAAAAGACACACATCACAAGTGTTGGTGAGGACATGAAGAAATTAGAACCCTTGTATTTTACTGGTGGGATTATAAAATGACAGTCATTTTGAACGACAGTCACCTTGAAAAACAATTTGGGGACCAGGTGTGGTGGCCCTCACCTGTAATCCCAGCACTTTGGGAGGCTGAGGTGGGAGGATTGCTTGAGCCCAGGAATTCGAGACCAGCCTAGGCAACATAGTATGACATATTATCTACAAAAAATTTTTTTAAATGAGCCAGGCATGATGGTGCACGCCTGTAGTCCCAGCCAGAACTCACTTGAGCCCAGGAGGTCAAGGATGTGGTGAATTGTGATCATGCCACTGTCCTCCAGCCTGGGTGAGAGTGAGATGCTGACCCAAAAATAAACAAACAAACAAAAAAAAGGAAAAAGAAAAGCAATTTGGCAGTTTCTCAAGATATTCAAAAGTTACTGTATTTCTAAGCTCGATACATTTGGAAGCTAAAAAAAATGTTTTAAAAAGGAGTTACTATATAACCCAGCAATTCCACTCCTAGGTATATATTCAAGACACATGAAAACACATGGCCACACAAAAATCTATCTATTAATGCTCAAAGCAACATTAATGGTAACAGCCAAAAAGCAGAAATAACTCAAAGATCAACAGATGAATGGACAAACAACATATATATATCCATACAATGGAATATTATTCAGCAATAAAAAGGAATAAAGTATTAATATACAATACAACATGAATCTTGAAAATATTTTCCTAAGTGATAAAAGCCAGTATGTATGACATGCGGTATGTGTGTGTGTATACACACACACACACACACACACACACACACACACACACGTATTTTTTTTTTTTTGGCAAAGAAAGAAAAGCTTATTTTAAAGTTAATTAGAGGCCAGGTGTAGTGGCTCAAGCCTGCAATCCCAGCACTTTGGGAGGCCGAGGCAGGAGGATCGCCTGAATCCAGGGGTTCGAAACCAACCTAGGCAACATGGTGAGACCTTGTCTCTACAATAAATCAAAAAAGTTAGCCAGAAATGGTGGCATGCGCCTGTAGTTACAGCTACTTGGAAGGCTGAGGCAGAAGGATCACCTGAGTCCAGTAGGTCGAGGCTGAGGTGGACATGAGCGTGCCACTACACTGCAGCCTGGGAGACAAAGTGAGACTCTGACTCAAAAAAAAAAAAAGTAAATTAGAGAAAGAGAAGGGTGAGAGCAGATTCACCTACACAAGGTGGAGAAGGGGGCCAAAGCTAGGAAGCATGGCTACAGATATAGCTCAAAGAGCACATGACCATGCCAGAGTCTTGCAAGGCAAAGGTCTAATAAATATATTTTAACTATTTTTTCTTTGAATACTCCAAACCACTCAAGTACTATGTCCTCTATAACATTTGCTCAATAACCCCAAATAAAACTCTTTTACCCTTTCATGACTCACTAGGCTCTATCAGAGCATTTCTTCCACTCTACCTAATTATTACAGTCATCTATGAACATGTCTAGTGCCCCCTGCTTTCTGAGGATAAGGCTGTCAATCAGTTCTGTATCTTCAGTAGTGCAGTACCTTACACACAAGGATATTCAGTGTTTTCTAGGGGATAAACATCATTACAATGAAAAGGACACAGGCTTTGGGTTCTACCAATCCTTCATGTATCCAATGAATAGTTACTAGCCACCTATTTTGAGCAAAAACTTAACTCAGCGCAAATCTAGATTTGCCCATTTAATATACATATCATGTTGAACAAGTTACTTAACCTTTTTAAACCTAACTATATTTTCCTCTCTAAAGTGAATACGCTACTTACATATCACAAAGATGTTTGAAGATTAAATGCAGTACTATAATTCTTTTAGTATACATATATCCTAAATAAATATTATTTCCTTTTTTAAATTCTTTGCTCAAAAGCAACTGAACTATTTTCCTTAAGTCTGGGGAAAATGATACAGAGAGCAGACACCCAGAAGAAAAATGATCTCAAACTTTCAAGGCAAGTTAAAATTCAAAGTGTATTATAAATTCCATATTTTATTATTAAAATTATTTGCTCAGGCTGGGCTTGGTGGCTCAGCCTGTAATCCCAGTACTTTGGGAGGCTGAGGTGAGTGGATTGCCTGAGGCCGTGGGTTCGAGATCCACCTGGGTAACTTGGCGAGACCTCGTCTCTACAATGAATCAAAAAAATTAGCTGGGCATGGTAGCGCATGCCTGTAGTTCCAGCTACTTGGAAGGCTGAGGTGGAAGGATCTCCAGAGCCCAGCAGGTCGAGGCTGCGGTGGCCGGGAGCACAGAGTGAGACTCTAAATCAAAAAAAAAATTATTTGTTCAGCATCTAAAAAGAATTATCATTTAAATCAGAGAACTCTCATACCTCACACTGATACCACTATAACTTCTACAAAATTACATTATCCTAAAACAAATTTGAATTTTCAAGAGGCTTGAATATTTTATGGGCATACTTTATTATGCAACAAACTTTAACCCTTTGCATTCAGAGACATCTTGTGAATCACTTACCAGCAACTCAATTGCACTTTTAAACAAAATAGTTAAAAAATAAATCACTGCATATTAAATAGTACAGCATTTGGAACCAATTATTTTATTGTAATGATATTTGGCTTATAATGGAATTTTGGACACTGAGGAACTTATTCATGACAAAAAAAATCAAAATTTTATATCTTACATTTTTTCTAACGTGGTAATGTGTGAAACAGTCAACAATATGCACTGCAGGTTCACTGATACATGTTGTGCAAATAGTAATTTGTTTGATGTCTTCCACCTGATGATTTTGTATTGGAGCAGACAATGCAGTCTTGTTTTCTTCCTCCCACATTAATAATATGTAATTTATTGTCCAGGCTGTGTACTGAGTAAGCACTTTAAACATTCTATTTCTACATAATGCCAACTGATTTTTTTCATGTATATTTCACTATATATTCCAGCTCCTTATTTGCTTTTTTATGCAATTTGAATGGAAAACATCAAGGAAACATACATATTTTAAAATTTGTATTGGCATAAGTTTGTCCTGTATAATCATCAGCATCTCTCTAAGTCCCGAGAGGGGACAACCAAACGGTTTCCTAGATTTATGATGTCCCCTCAGAGGGGATATATGAGTACAAAGGGTTAACAAACATTTTAAATCCTTATGCTGTAGAAGATATTATACAGGGTGCTTTTATATACTATCATACTTAGAAAATAACTATACTGGAGGAGGGCATGGGGATATAGGATCCTCACACATTGCCATTTTAACACATATTCTATGATGTTAAAATGGCAGTAGATAGGAAAGGTCTTAAAACCAACATACCGTGTGATTTGATTATTATATTTCTAGAAATCTATTCTTTTTTTTTAAGAGAGAAAAGTTTATTTAAAAGTAAATTAGAGAGAGAAAGAGAAAGAAGAGAGAAGATTCACCTCCCATTCTCCCAAGGTGGGGGAGGGGGACCAAAGCCAGGAAGCATGGTGACAGCCATAGCTCAAAGACCACACGGCCACACCAGAGTCTAGCAAGGCAATGGTCGAGGAATCTATTCTTAAGAAATAGTCAATTATACAAAAGATACAGGCATAAAGATATTGATTTTAAAATTATGACATTTAAAAAATCCACCTTCAATATGCATAGGTGAATAAAATTACATTTTAAAAAAAGTCAAGGATAATTATTTCTGGGTAGCAAAATCATATGTAATTTTTATTCCTATCTTTCTTGTATCTTCCAAGTTTCCTCTAATTCAAATATGTTAATAATGAAAAAAAATTTAAGAGGCAAAACACATTTTTCAAAGGAAAGCTCAGTGGCTCAGCCTGTAATCACGCGCTTTGGGAGACCGAGGTGAGTGAATTGCCTGAGCCCGCGGGTTCGAGACCCGCCTGGGCAACTTGGTGAGACCTCATCTCTACAATAAATCAAAAAATTAGTCGGGCGTGGTAGTGTGTGCCTGTAGTTCCAGCTACTCGGAAGGCTGAGGTGGAAGGATCGATGGAGCCCAGAAGGTCGAGGCTGCGGTGGCCGGAAGCAGCCACTGCACTCCAGTTTGGGGGACAGAGTGAGATTCCAACTCAAAAAAAAAGAAAAAAAAGAAAAAAAAAGAACAACGTATTTGATTATCACTCTATTTAACTTTTTTTTTTTTATTTTAGAGACAGAGTCTTACTATGTTGCCCAGGTTGGTCTTGAATTGCTGGCCTCAAGCAATCCTCCTACTTCCTGCCTAGGTGTCCCAGAGTGTTGGGATTATAGGCATAAACCATCACACATAGCTGATTATCACTCTAGAATGTAGAATTAATTTCAGAGACGTTAGTTAATCAGATCCTTAAAATATACTGGTAAGGTGGATAAAGTGGAAATGTTGCCCATTTAACAAGTGAGGAAAAAAAAACCCAGCACTACAGGAAAGAAAAAAGAAAATGTAGGGGGTACCAAAAAATATATACACATTTTAAGTGATGTTATCTATGTATTACTTTTTGAATTTGAATTAAATTATGGTAACAATGTGTAGTATGACATTTGCTCAACCATGCTTCTGCCATTTTCTCTGACTGTCCTGCCTGTTGCATGGTGACACTAGAATTCATTTGATTAATGCCATCTTTTGAGTGAATGTCAAAAGATGTGTATATATTTTTGGGGGACCTCCTGCATATAAAGCCTGGGTGCAGTGGCTCACACCTGTAATGCTAGCGTTTTGGGAGGATCACTTGAGCCCAGGAGTCCAAGCCTAGCATTGACAACATAGAGAGATCCCATCTCTATTTTTAAAAAATAGTATTTTAAAATTATATACACACATACATTTAACACAAAAACAAGTGAGGAAAGCAGGCTGTGGAAGCTCACGCCTATAATCCCAGCACTTTGGGAGGCCAAGAAGGGTAATCACTTGAACCCCAGAGTTCCAAGCCAGCCTGGGCAACTTGTGAGATCCCGTTTCTACAGTACATTAGTGAGGCACAGTGGCTCACACCTGTAGTCCCAGTTACTCCAGAGACGAAGTAGGAGGACTACTTGAGCCCAAGCCTACAGTGAGCTATAATCACACCACTACACTCCAGTTTGGGTGACAGACTGAGACCCAGTCCCTAAAAACAATTTTTTTAAGTGAGGAAAATAAAAGATGGTCGATATGAGGCAGCTAGAGTGATTTTTCCTGTAGAGCAAACCAAGATAGAGTTTCCTCAGCACCCAGAGAGGAATGGATCCAGCAGCACACCCCATGAATCTTCAAATGAGTGATAATAACCACTTAGAGCAAAGAATAATAATTTTAAAAATCCACTGACCTGAGCTGGAACTGACTAGACTCTTGCCTGTATCATCATAGTCCACCACAGCCTGCAGATGCAGTGAGGAAGGTGAGTGAGGGGAATTCAAGAATTCTGTGCTCCTGCTGCAAACCTGCAGAGTCCCTTGAACCTTGTGAGACCCATTTCTTCATGGGAAACTGACTTCTCCACAGATGTGATCTGCTGTGGAGTGGTGTAAGAAAAAAACCTGGCACAGCACCAGCCACCATTTCCCAACCCTTGCAGTGTGGCGAGGATGCTTTCCAGCTGGCTTAGGAGGGAACTGCATATATTTCCTGACTGGACATTTAGCCTAAGAGCACCTGAGCCCTGAGGTCAGCTGCACCTTTACATTTGGATGGCAGATTACTTGAGGCCACGACAGAGCCAGTGGGACATGTTGCCAAAGCAACCTCTCACTCCCCTTCTAAACTCTTCTGTGGCTGCTCTGTACAACAGCAATGCCTGAGTGGGCTTAGGACTTCTTCCTAATCCCCACAAGGGCAACTAAGAGTACACACTTGTGGGGTACATCTGCTCCATTCCCCTGCACTACCCTCAAAGGCTCAAAACAGAAAACTTGGGAAATCCCTAGAACCCAAATCCTGATCTAGGCTGGCTAGGCACTTTCTTGGAGCAACACTCACCAGGGAGAAACCCCACAGCAGCTGACACTCTCCCACAAGTGTCAACTCCTGGCTTAAGGTCAACTGTACAGCTGAATATATCAGATACAATGCCTTGGCACGGGGAAGGCCTAATCCCAAGTGCTAGCTAGCAACACTTTCCAAGCCACTCTGGGCACTCAGGATGCCATGAGTCAGTGCAGGTACACAGCACAGGGCTACCACATCTGGCAAATGAGAAACTCACAACACCAAGGCTATATATATAACCAAGGCAACCCTTCTGTGCCTACACCAGCCCCCTGCTAACCTCAAATGAGAAGAAATCATCTACCCAGATGAGAAAGAGCAGAAAAATAATTCTGACATCATGAAAAAAACAGTTCTCAAACACCCGCAAAAGACTATATCAACTCTGCAGCATGAACCTTAACCAAAATGAAATTTTTGAAATTCCAGATATATAATTCAAAAGGTTGATAATAAAACTGACCAATAAATCTCAGAGAAAATTGAAAACCAACATAAATAAGTTTAGAAAACCATTAAGGACATGGATGGAAAATTCTCCAAATAGATAGACACCTTAAAAAAAAAAACTGCCAGGCACGGTGTCTCAAGCCTGTAATCCCAGCACTTTAGGAGGCTGAGGCAAAAGGACTGGCTGAGTCCAGGAGATCAAGACCAGTCTAGGCAACTTGACAAGACCTCGTCTCTACAATAAATCAAAAAATTAGCCTAGCATGGTGGCGTGTGCCTGTAATTTCAGCTACATGGAAGGCTGAGGTGGAAGGATTGCCTAAGCCCAGTAGGTCAAGGCTGCAGTGGCCATGAGCATGTCACTGGCTGACAGAGTAAGACTCCAACTCAAAAAAAACCACACTGAAATTGTGGACGTAAAAGAAGCATTTAAAGAAGTACAAGCCGGGCTCGGTGGCTCAGCCTGTAATCCCACGCCTTGGGAGGCTGAGGTGAGTGGATTGCCTGAGCCCGAGGGTTCGAGACCCGCCTGGGCAACTTAGCGAGACCTCATCACTACAATAAATCAAAAAATCAGCTGGGCATGGTAGCGCATGTCTGTAATTCCGGCTACTCGGAAGGCTGAGGCGGAAGGATTGCCAGAACCCAGCAGTTTGAGGCTGCAGTGGCCGGGAGCGGCCACTGCACTCCAGTCTGGGCGGCAGAGTGAGACTCCAACTCAAAAAAAAAAAAAAAAAAGTACAAAATTCAGTGGAAAGTTTTAACAGTAGACTAGAACAAGCAGAAGAAAAGATCTCAAAACTTGAAGACAGATTTTTAATTAACCCAGACAAGAAAAAAAAGAATTTAGAGACAGGAACAGAGTCTCCAAAAAACGTCCAAACCTAAGAATCATAAGTGTTCCAGAGGAAGAAGAGGAACAACTGGTTTGTAAAACACAACTGAGGGGAAAATGGAGGAAAATCTTCCTGGCTTTGGATATCAAAATATCCAAACAAGAAGCCCCCAAACCCCCAGAAGATTCATGCAAAAAGGTCATCCTGCAGGCATAAAATCATCCAACTATGCAAAGTTAATGTGAAAGAATGAATTCAACTATGCAAAGTTAATGTGAAAGAATGAATTTTTAGAGCAGTGAAACAAACATCAAACAACTTACTAAGATAAACCTATCAAACGAACAGCAGGCTTCTCAGAAGAAACCAAACAAGACAGAAGGGATTGGGGCCCCATCTTCAAACTCCTCAAACAGAACTGTAGTCAAGGATTTTGTATCCTGGAAAACTAAGTTTCATAAATGAAGAAGAAATGAAGTCCTCTGCAGACAAGCAAATGCTGAGTGACTGTGTCAACAACAGACTAGCTCTACAAGCAATACTCGCCGGGCTCGGTGGCTCAGCCTATAATCCCGCGCCTTTGGGAGGCTAAGGTGAGTGGATTGCCTGAGCCCGTGGGTTCGAGACCCGCCTGGGCAGGGAGACCTCATCTCTACAATAAATAAAAAAATCAGCTGGTCGTGGTAGCGCATGCCTGTAATTCCAGCTACTTGGAAGGCTGAGGTGGAAAGATCGCCGGAGCCCGGCAGGTCGAGGCTGCGGTGGCCGGGAGCAGCTACTGCACTCCAGTCTGGGTGACAGAGTGAGACTCCAACTCAAAAAAAAAAAAAAGAAAAAGAAATACTCAAAGGGTTCTAAATATTGAAACACACCAGCAGAAAAAGGCTGGAAGTCATAAAGTTCACAGGCTGTGTGGAACACTGATATAATAGAGAAAATAATAAAGCAACCAGATCACAACTAGTATGATGAACAGAATAGTACCTTACATATCATTAACTCTGAACGTAAATGGTCTCAATGCCCCACTTAAAATTTACAGACGGGCAGAATAGATTTCCAAAAAAAGGCACAATCCAAGTATCTGGTGTCTTAAAGAGATCCACTTAACTCACAAACACTTCTATAGAGTCAAGGTAAAGGGGGTGGAGAAAAATATTCCATGCAAATAGAAACCAAAAATGAGCAGGAGCAATGATTCTCATGTCAGATAAAACAAACCTTAACAACAGTAAAAAAAAAAAAATGACAAAGAGGGCTATTATATAATGATAAAGGGATTAATTCAATGAGACGACATAACAATTTTAAATATATATGTGGCTAACACAAGAGTCACCAGCTTTATAAAACAAAGCCCACTAAGCCTAAAAAAAGAGATAGACAGCAATACAATAATAGTGGAAGATTTCAACATTCCACAGACAGCAATAGACAGATCATCAAGGCAGAAAGCAAACAAAAAAAAATTGGAATCAGGACTCCAGAGCAAATGAAACTAAAATATTCCATCCCAAAACTGCAGATATATATTTTTCTCATCAGCACTTAGAACATTCTCCAACATAGATAGGTCACAAATCAAGTCCCTATAAATTCAAATAAATCAAAATCATATCAAGCGCCATGTCAGATTACAGTGGAATAAAACTAGAAATTAATTCCAAGAACTCACAAAACCAAAAAAAACATATAAGTTAAAAAACTTGCTCCTGGCCAGGCTCGGTGGCTCAGCCTGTAATCCCAGCACTTTGGGAGGCCAAGGAGAGTGGATTGCCTGAGCCTGCAGGTTCAAGGCCCGCCCAGGCAACTTGGTGAGACCTCATCTCCACAATAAATAAAAAATTAGCTGGCGCGGTAGCGCATGCCTGTAGTTCAGGCTACTTGGAAGGCTGAGGTGAGAGGATCGCCTGAGCCCAGCAGGTCGAGGCTGCAGTGGCTGGGAGTGTGCTGCTGCACTCCAGTCTGGGCAACAGAGTGAGACTCTAACTCAAAAAAAAAAAAAAATTGCTCCTGAATGATCCTTGAGTCAACAGTGAAATCAAGATGGAAATTTTTAAATTCCTTGAAATAAATGACAACAATAAAACAAGTTATCAAAATCTCTGGAACACAGTCAAAGCTGTGCTCAGAGAACAATTTATAGCACTTAAGACCTATGCTAATAAGACTGAAAAATCACTTACTGACAACCTAATATCATACCTCAAGGAACTAGAAAAACATGAACAAACTAAACCCAAAGCTAGCTGAAGAAAAGAAACAAAGATCAGAGCAGAAAAAAATGAAATTAAAATAAAAAATACAAAATTTTCATGAAACAAAAATTTGGTTCTTTGAAAAGATAAACAAAATCGATAGACCATAGGCTAGATTAATTAAGAAATGAAGAAAAGGCTTGGTTTGGTGGCTCAGTCTGTAATACCAGGACTTTGGGAGGGCTGAGGCAAGCAGATTGCCTGATCCCATGGGTTCAAGACCAGCCTGGGCAACTTGGCGAGACCTTGTTTCTACAATAAATAATAAATTAGCCAGACATGGTAGTGCATGCCTGTAGTTCCAGTTATTTGGAAGGCTGAGGTGGAAGGATCGCCGAAACCTAGCAGGTCGACGCTGGGGTGGCTGTGAGTGTGCCACTGTACTCCAGCCTGGGCGATGGACAGTGAGACCCCAACACACACACACACACACAAAAGAAAAGAAAAGAAAAGAAAGAAATGAAGAGAGAAGCCTCCAATTAGCTCAATCAAAAATGAAAAAGGATACACTACAACTGATATGACAGAAAGTCAAAAGATCATCCAAGACTGTGAACACCTCTGTGCAAACAAACTAAACAATCTAGAGGAAATGGATAAATTTTTGGAAACATACAAGACCCTAACCTTAAATCAGAAAGAAAGAGAAACCCTGAGCAGATCAATAACAGGTAGTGAGATTAAAAAAGAAATTAGAAGTCTTACAATAACAAAAAAGTCCAGGACTTGATGAACTCACAACTGAATTCCACCAGACTTTCAAAGAAGAACTGGTACCAAGTTTACTAACACTATTCTACAAGATTGAAGAGAAGGCCATCCTCCCTAACTCATTCTATGAGGCCAGTATAACTCTGACACCAACATCAGGAAAAGACACAACAAAAAAGAAAATTATGGACCAATATTCCTTATAAACATACACACAAAGATCCTCAACAAAATATTAACAAACCAAATTCAACAGCACATAGAAAAAAAAAATGTACCACAACCAAGTGGGTTTTATCCCAGAGATGCAAGGATGGTTCAACATACACAAGTCACTAAACATGATCCACTACATACACAGAATTAAAAACAAAAAAATCATATGATCATTTTAATAAATGCAGAAATAAAATTTGATAAAATCCAACATCCCTTCATGATAAAAACTCACAACAAAATAGGCATAAAGGGAATATTCCTCAAAATAATAAAATCCAGCCAGGTGTGGTGGTTCAAGCCTATAAACCCAGACAGCACTTTGGGAGGCCAAAGTGAGAGGATTGCCTGAACTCAGGGGTTTGAGACCAGCCTAGGCAACTTGGTGAGACCTCATCTCTACAATAAATCAAAAAATAAGCCGGGCATGGTAGCACATGCCTGTAGTTTCAGCTACTTGGAAGGCTGAAGTAGAAAGATCATCTGAGCCCAGCAGATTTAGGCTGCGGTGGCCATGAGCATGCCACTGCACTCCAATGTGGGCAACAGAGTGAGATTCCAACTCAAAAAAAATAATAAATAAAGCAAGTAAGTAATAATAATACTAATAATAAACATCATATATAACAAACCCACAGGCAATGTCATCATAAATGGAGAAAAGTTGAACGCATTCTCCCTAAGAATTGGAATAAGGCAAGGATGCCCACTTTCACCACTCCTATTCAACATAGTACTGGAAGTCCTAGTTAGAGCAATCAGGTAAGAAAAAGATAAAGAAGGTCCAATTTGAAAAAAAAAAAGAAATCAAACTATCTCTGTATGCCAATGATATGATCATATATCTAAAGAATCCTGAATACTGCTCCAAAAACTTCCTGGACTTGATAGATGGATACGGTAAAGCTTCAGGATACAAAATCAACATACACAAATCAGTAGCACTGCTAAACACCAATAGCAACCAAGCTGAAAGTCAAATCAACAACTCAGTTCCACTTACAACAGCAGCCAAAAAGCTAAAATACCTAGAAATATATTTAACCAAGGAAGTGAAAGATTTCTACAAGGTGGACTACAAAACTCTAATGAGAGAAAATGCAAAGGACACAAACAAATGGAGAAACATCCCATGTTCATGAATTGGAAGAATCTACATTATTATAAAATGACCATTATCACCCAAAGTAATCTATAGATTCAATGCAATTCCTATCAAACTACCAATGTCATTTTTTACAGCATTAGAAAAAATTCTAAAATTTATATGGAACTTCAAAGAGTCAGAATAGCCAAAGCAATCCTAAGCAAAAAGAACAAAGCTGGAAGTATCACATGACCTTATTTCAAATTATACTAGAAATCTGTAGTAACCCAAACAGCATGGTACGATACAAGAGCAGAAACATGGACCAATGGAACAGAATAGAGAATCCAGAAATAAACCCAAATACCTACAACCAACTAATCTTTGACAAAGCAGACAAAAATATACACCGAGGAAAGGACACTCTATTCAACCAATGGTGGTGGGAAAATTGGATAGATACATGCAGAAAACGAAACTTGATCCCTATGTTTCATCATACACAAAAAATTAACTCAAGATGGATCACAGGCTTAAATGGCAGACCTGAAACCATAAAAATTCCAGAAGAATTTTTCCAATAATGCTGAAAGAATCCACATTATTAAAATGACCATATTACCCGAAGTAACCTATAGATATGGTCATTTTAATAATGTGGATTCCTCCAACATTATTGGAAAAACTCTGATGGATATAGGCCTAGGCAAAGAATTTATGGCTAAAACCCCAAAAACAAATGCATCTAAAACAAAAGCAAATTAAGTGGGACTTAACTAAACTAAGAAAACTTTGCACAGCAAAATAATCAACAGAAAAAATAGGCAATCTACAGAATAGGAGAAGATATTCACAAACTATACATCTGACAAAGGACTAATATCAGACTCTACAAACAACTCAAACAAATCAGCAAAACAAAGCAAATAATCCTATTAAAAAGGAGGCAAATGACATTAACAGATATCTCTCAGAAGATATACAAATGGCCAACAAACACATGAAAAAATGCTCAACATCACTCATAATCAGAGAAAAACAAGTTAACACCACAATGAAATACCACCTTACACCAATCAGAATGGCCGTTACTAAAATCAAAAAATAATAGATGCTGGCACAGATGCAGACTAAAGAGAACACTTAAACACTGTTGGTGGGAGAGTAAATTAGTATAACCTCTATGGAAAGCAGTACAGATATTTCTCAAACAACTAAAAGTAGATCTACTATTTGATCCAGCAACCTCACTTCTAGGTATCTACCCTTAGAAACAGAAGTCATTATACAAAAAAGACACCTGCACCCACACATTCATTGCAGCACAATGTGGAATCAGCCTGAATGCCCATAACTGATGATGAAAATGTGGTGTGTATATACCAAGAAATACAATGCAGCCATAAAAAAGAATGAAATCATGTCCTTGTAGCAACATGGATGGAGCTGGCGATTCTCATCCTAACTGAACTGACTCAGAAACAGAAAACAAAACACTGCATGATCTCATTCATATAAGAGAGCTAAATGGCCACAAAAATGGAAATAATAGACATTGGGGACACCAATAAAGGTGAAGGGGGAGGGGCATTTGGGTTCAGAGACAACGTATGGGGCACAATGTTCATTGTCTAGGGAACGCACCACCTGAGACCCAATCCCCACCATTACACAATACGCCCATGTACCAAACACACATGCATACCTCCTGAATCTAAAATAAAATAAAATAAAACAACATAAATAATTCCATTTTTTAAAAGTGAAGGAAATAAGATACAGAGGTCATCTGACTTGCCCAAAGTTACAGAGTTGAGAGTAAGAAACCATAATCCCATTTCTAGTTCTATACTTTCTTTTCATCAGTGCTTTTCAAAGTGTGGTTCACCTGGAAACTTGTTAGAGTGGGTAGTATAAGGTCCCAACCCATAATTACTGAATCTGAAACTTTTTGAGGAGAGCAGTGGGCAGCAATCTTTGTTTTCAGAAGTCCTCCGAGATTCAAATACATAAAAAGTCTGAGAGCCATTGCTGTGTGCTATGCTGCCTCACAAACACATATGAGATAATTCAACATTTCTAGGAAAAAGGGGTGGTGGTATTATTTCTACTACAGTCAATTGCATTTTCACATTTTCAGGCTCTTCCAAATTAACAGAAGGTATTAACTATAAGAATTCATAATAATCTTAACTTTTTTTTAAAGACAGGGTCTCACTATGTTGCCCAAGTTAGCCTTGAATTCCTGGTCTCAAGCAATCCTCCTGCCTCAGCCTCTTGAGTAGCTGGGATTACAATCACACATCATTGTACCCAGCTTCAACTTTAACATTTGATTCCCAAGAATGTAATTAACCAACCACCTTCTTTTGGATTACCACCAGCAGTCCTAAAGGACAGACAAGTCTTCACGACAGTAATGTCACAGGAAATAAACTGACACAAACACTGAACAAGTTAAAAATCCTCAGAGAAAAAGAACATTCGTTATATTTTGACTGTGTTTTGCCTGTGGGCAGAGAGTAGGTGAAGAAATCAGAAACACCAGTTTTTATTAACTTGAACTCCTACTTCTTGATAACATTCTCCTGACCTTGGTTACCCTGAAAGTCAATCTCCTACTGAAATCAATCTCCATAAATATTTATGGAGTACTTGCTTTATGTAAGGCACTGTATCAGGGGGTTATAGGAGATACAAAGTTGAGTAGGATCCAGTCTCTGCCTCATGAAACTTTTAACCTACTACATGATGTCAACGTTTTACAAATAAAACAAAGTAAAAAAGAGAGACTGCTAGAAAAAAAAATGAAAATGCAAAGGTGACATCACATTTTGGAGGAGGTAAACAGGAAAATGTCAATCTGGGACGACAACATTTCAAAAGAAAAGTGAAGAAAGGGGCCTATCAGTCTCTCAATGCAGCAAAAATTACAGCAGCTACTGGGACAGGGTGTGTGCAGAAAGGTATTATACCATAACTACATGCAATAGTGAAAAGAACAATGACTGGATCAGACTGCACTGCCAAGGACAAACTATGTAAACTGAGCCAAGCAAATCCATTTCCAAATTGCAACTACTCATTTGTGAAATAGAAATAACAATAATTATCTTATTTACCTCAAAGTTATTTAACTGAAAAAAAGCCAAGGAGATAAAGGATTCAACATACAGAAACTACATAGGCCATGTTCAAAATGCAATAATTATTCTCTGTAAGGTAATCAAGATTGTACAATATTTAAAATGTTTCCAGTTCAAAAATTACTTTCAGTTTCCAGTATTAATAAATGAAGCATAAATAATTTGGATTACTAAAAATAACATGAGAAGAGCAGAAGAATCAAATCGTAAGCAATTTTTTACACAGATTATATTTAAAAGAAATTTTTTTTAGGGGGGAATGTAATTATTTAGCAAAAGTATCAATATACTTTGTTTGACTCAGCTCCTCTGGTAAGTAGCCTGGCAGTTTCTTCTAAACTAAAAATACACTTACCAGCCGGGCTCAGTGGCTCAGCCTGTAATCCCGCGTCTTTGGGAGGCTGAGGTGAGTGGACTGCCTGAGCCCGTGGGTTCGAGACCCGCCTGGGCAACTTGGCAAGACCTCATATCTACAATAATTCAAAAAAATTAGCCGGGAGTGGTAGCGCACACCTATAGTTCCAGCTACTTGGAAGGCTGAGGCGGAAGGATCGCTGGAGCCTAGCAGGTCGAGGCTGCGGTGGCCGGGAGCGGCCACTGCACTCCAGTCTGGGCGACAGAGTGAGACTCCAACTCAAAAAAAATAAAAAATAATAAAATAAAATAAAAAATAGAAAATAAAAATACACTTACCAAACAACTCAACAATTGCACTTTTGGACATTTATCCCAGAGAAATAAAAGCTTATGTTCATATAAAGACCTGTACAGGAAAGCTCATAGCATCTTTAGTGTAACAGCAAAAACTAGAAACAATTCAAATGTCCTTAAATGGTCCATTGTAAGCAAATTATTATAGTTGTGCAAGTAATCAACATTGGGGAAGGTGGGATGAAAGATGCAATGTTTTGTAATCCTATAATTTTTTCAGAATAGAATGTTTTTTTTTTTTAAATATACTGACTTTTTTTTCCCAAAATGAGTAATGCCCTCTCTGCACAAGGTACCATGAAAATGGTATGCTTACCCACTGCAGGCAGTACAGTAAATTGCTATAATCCCCTGTGGAAAATTATTTTACAGCATATATACAGAGCCACACAAGTTTTCTGCCCGTAGACCTAGCCATCTAATTTCTGGAAATAACCTCAAGAAACAGTATCAAATATGAAGAAAAAGTATATATATGCATGCGCGCACACACACACACACACACACACACACACACACACACACACACACATTTAACAATGTTGTTACAGTGTAATTGAGAATAGGGTAAAACTGGTTGCAACCTAGATGTTTGAAAATACAGAATTATTAAATTCTCAAAATCTAGTCATGGAATATTATGCATCCATCAATAATGTTCATAATGGTATGATAATAAAACAGAAAATTCATATTATAAGAGACAAAAATGAAATTCAATATTAACTAATTATATTTACCTGAATCATACAAATAAAATAGCATAAAATTCAGAAAACTAAAAGCTAATAATTGTTAGTGTGCCAAAATTATGAGTATTTTTCTCAAACCTTACATAGTTGTTATATTATTTTTCATTTTAAAAAGCACAGTTTTACCTTTTCCCAGAAATCAATCAAAGCTGTAAAGTCCCATTTCTTAGAATATGCAACATTGTATTTCAGTATAGCATCCTATGGAAAAAGCAGAAACAAAACCTCATGATATAGCCAAGTAAATTATATATGACTATCTCTTTTATGCACTACTTCCAGTAAATTTCTTAATGGTGAACAAGCTTCCTCCTACAATTAGTACTCCACATCAGTAGCTATGGAAAAATAGAATGCATACTAATTTATTATTCACTTAAGAAAAATGAGATTAGAAAAGTCAAGTAATAGGGGAAAAACACAATTATCCTAAAGCATGCATTCTAAACAGGTCAATATACTCCTAGACAGAAACTGGATCTTGGCGGATTAAAAAAATAAACTTAGATATCACAATGGTTGTAACCCTCAAAAGGGTCACCCTATACATACACACAGATAAATAGTACATTCGTAGTATCAAAATTTCATTGGGGAGGAGGTTAGAAAAAAAATGTTTAAAAAGGCTCCTGGAGTAGAAGGCATAATAATAAATAAAAAGATTGGGAAACACTGGCTTAAAGCATAACTGTCAGGTGTTTTTACAATATACATATAAACAGCTTCTCCCAGCAGTTCACATACATTACATATTTACACAAAATGAAAAGTCAAAATACTATGCCATCTACTGGTGTAACTTTTAATTGTCTGAATAGGCAACACTATATGCCTGGTTTCCAGAGTCAGATAGGCATAAGACAATGGATTAGTCTGCAGAAAAAAACTATTATTCATAATTACATTTTACCTACTTATTTTTAATAAATATTTTGGTTGTATTTTATAATATACACATTAATAAATTAATATATGTAGACTTTATAAACCATATAAGTAATATTCACTCCACTTTTTTTTATTGAAATACACAAATCTAAAACAACTGTGTTCGATTGTTACTATAAATGTTCCAAATTTAGTTATCATTGATGAAATTTCAAAAAAATTAATAGTCTGCCAGAGTTTCCTGAAAAATATTTGCCATACAGATAATCCCCAAGCTTCTAGGTTGAAAAATGAGTCAACAAAATGTAGCGTATTTACTTGGAATCAGGAGATAGCCAAGAATCTTAAAAAAAAAAAAAAAAAAAAGCAACCATTAAAAAAACATGGCAAGAAACAATTTTATGTTTCTCTTACCAATTATAAAATAAAAATCTCTATTAAGAATTAGAAAATTTTAAGGAATTTTTTTCTAATCACTGGTATCTGATTTCAGAACTTCATATAAAGTGTTAAATAAAAATACATGTCTATCAACAGGTGAATGGCGAAACAATGCATATTTTGGGGCAAGCTACTGATAACACTCAACAACATGAATAAATCTCAAAAGTCCTCATTTTGAATGAAAGCCAAACACCACAGCACAGATACTATGTGATTCCATTAACACAGAATGCCAACTACAGTGAAAAAGAGCAGAACTGTAGTTGTCTGGGGCCAAAGCCAAAGGGGAATAGACCACAGAATGGGGAGGGGAATCTTTGGGAATGACAGAAATGTTCTGCATCTTGACTGTACTGGCTTTAAGGATATGTGCAAATGTCAAAACTCATCAAATGATATACCTTAAAAGGATGCACTTTCTTATCCATATATTATTCCTCAAAGTTGGTAAGGAAAAACATCTTTAATAGTATTTGCACTCTACTTTAATTACTTAATGGTGTTTTATAGCTAGCAGTAACTTTTTTTTTTGAGTTGGAGTCTCTTTCCATCCCCCAAGCTGGAGTGCAGTGGCATACTCATGGCCACACCAGCATCGACCTGCTGGGCTCCGGCAATCCTTCCACCTCAGTCTTCCAAGTAGCTGGAACTACAGGTACACGCTATCATGCTGAGCTAATTTTTTGATTTATTGTAGAGATGAGGTCCCACCATGTTGCCCAGGCTGGTAACGAACCCGTGGGCTCAGGCAGTCTTCTCGCTTTGGCCCCCCAAAGTGCTGGGACTACAGGCTTTAGCTACCACACACGGCCAGCATTAACTTCTTAATTCATATTTACTTTTACTTCGGTCTTCAAGTCTCCAAAGTAGTCTACTCTGAAGTCACCTGTCTTTAGAAAAACTGGATGCTACTCTGTATTCTCAGCTATCAACTACTGAGTAAATTCTTTTTAGTTCATAATTCATAATATGCTGGTTTAGAGCATATACAAAAATAGATAAGTGATATGGAAGAATAATTTATAATCACAAAGAAGTCCCTCCTATGCAAATTATCAAGAACATTATTTATAGAATACTACTGAGTAAATCAACTTTTGGAGATACTATTCCTTCTTAAAACTCTGAATGTCTCTAATGTTTCCAAATAAAACATCAAATAGCATATAAACAGCAAAAAGATCATTATATTTAATCAGATGGATTTAATGTTTGCCCCTTCTTCTCTCAAAGCATTCTTTCAGCAAAAGAAACAATTACCATAGGCAGACAGAAAAAAATCTTGATGGATTACTCTGTTCTGTTAAATCTATCATCAGATAAACACAAAAAAGAAATTCAGACTAAAGTAATTACCTCTTCTGAAAGTAATCACAGCACACTAAGGAATTTTTAGAGAAGTGAGCAGACTGTATAATTTAGAACACTATGATTACTCTGTGTTTATGTTTGAAGAAAAAATATAAAAATTCTTAGACAGAGCTCCTGTTTAGAAGGCCATAAAGAACCTAAGACAGTGTTTCTAAATGGAGTCTGGATAGTATTCTTGAGTGACCTGCTTCCATATGAGTTTACAATTTTGGTTTTAGAAAACAAAAGTCAAATGACAACATAATATAGAAATAAAAGCTGGTACTTTAGATAAAAATGATGAAAAGACTGAGTTGTCCTACTATACAATATAGTACAGGTATGTTAAATTCTAAAGAACCTGGATCAAAGTGGTCACTATCATATTTATCTGTAAGCTGATATTCTGCATAAAAATCTCATTTTTGTATCCACCAACATCCATCAACTGTTTGTGATTAGTAAGAAAAGGAATAAATACAAAATAAATAATTTCTTCTTTATACAACATTTAAAAAACTTTCTCAGTTTACTATTTAGGGGTTTGAATCAACAGCTTAAATATTTCTGTGCAAAAAAGGGATACTAACTACAACCTGTTATCACTGTGATAATGAACACATATCAAATAATGGTTCAATTTACTTAAAGTGAAAAAAAAGAAACTCATATAGCAGTATAAGCACTATAAGTATAGGGAGCTTATATTTAGTTTTATGTTTGCACACGTAATTAACATATACTAAAAATAAGTAAACTCTGACAGAACTTAAAAAATTTTTTTCAAATTCAAAGTTTTTTTAAGTTCTTTACAAGATTGAAAAACAATGTCCCTAAGGAACAAAATTTTCAAAATACATTATGGTACAACATATCAAGGTTTTTCATGTAGGCAAAAAAAAAAAAAGCTACAGAAAGGTATAGAATATATAACTTGCAACAACAGGTAGAACATTACAAAATGTGAGAAACTACATACAACAAATGCTCTGAAAGAAAATAAAACCCATTTTCATAGAAGTATTAAAAAACCTGTCACTGTTTATATTTATAAAAACATTAAAAGTTTCCATGTCCAAATATACAGGGGATACCAGAAAAATGTATGCACATTTAAAGTAAGACATTCACTCAAAAGATGGCGTTAATCAAATGAATGCTAGCATCACCATGTGACAGGCAGGACAGTGAAAGAAAATGGCAGCACAGCTGGGTGAATGTCATACTACACACTGCTACCGATAATTTAATTCAACTTCAAAAAGTAATACATAGATATCATCTCTTAAAATGTATATACATTTTTTGTCACCCCGTGTGTGTGTGTGTGTATGTTTGTGTGTGTGTGTGTGTGTGTACACACACACCCATATTTCAGATGTTAGGAAAACAATCTAATGATTGTGCTTACAGTCTTAAATGAAATATTTTAAAAATCAAATATAAGTTACTGCTCAAATATATGATTAATAAATAAATTACTAAACTATTAATTAAGAGAAATAAAAACCAGAATTCTTAAGGTATACTTTAATCATTAGGAAACTCAGTTTCCCTTTGGGCAAATTCTACTGAAGTCATAATTCTTTCCTGATTTATTTTTAAAGAGATTTCAGAAACATGATAATTTAAAAAAAAAAAAAAAAAGAGGGAGAGAAGTCTGGACTAAAGGAAACTGGATGGGGAATCAAGAAACAGAAGCCTAATTCCTGGTTCTCCAAATCATTCTGTGTGGCTCAGGCAAGTTATTTACAACTCTCAATTCTTCTACTCATTTCCTAGTGATGGAGTAGAAATCAAAGAATGTCTCTAAGGAGCTTTCTTTAGTGCCAGGAAGCAAGTACTATGCATGTAAAGAATGTTATTACCTGAGTCAAGATCAAAAACTCTCTTTGAGGGAGGGGACACAGGACCCATCTCTCTAAGAGCTACATGTAAGACACAAGAATGGCAAAAATAACATACCTTCAGATTTTGGGGTCGAGTAAATTTGTTGAGAAGTGAAGTCTGAATGAGCTCCCACCGGCTCCCTGCAGTTCGCTCACCATTCTTTTAGGAAAAAAAAAAGGAACTTTTTATTCTAGGTTATCTTCTATTGTGGCAGAGAGGGGCTAAAAACAGTTAAAACTATTCCCCTTTTTTTTTTTTTTTTGAATTGGAGTCTCACTCTGTCACCCAGACTGGAGTGCAGTGGCCGCTCCCGGCCACCGCAGCCTCGACCTGCTGGGCTCCGGCGATCCTTCCGCCTCAGCCTTCCAAGTAGCTGGAATTACAGGCATGCGCTACCACGCCCGGCTGATTTTTTTATTTATTGTAGAGATAAGGTCTCGCTGCCCAGGCGGGTCTCGAACCTGCGGGCTCAGGCAATTCACTCACCTCAGTCTCCCAAAGGCACGGGATTACAGGCTGAGCCACCGAGCCCGGCTCAAAACTATTCCTTTTTAAAAATCAACCTGCAAGCTCCAAACCTGCTAGACATGGGATGTGAGAAAACCAAATGCTTTCCTGTAAGTGCAAGATAGTAATCGATTCACAACCTTACCCCTGCATCCTCTCTTTGCGAGGTTATTGGTTTACAATCCCTGCTTGTCATGTATATCCTGGAAACAGTTGTTTTTTGAAAATCTGGTTTTGCTAAATATAACCTTGCAAATTCCAAAGAAAAATGTATAGCCATACAACCCGAACCCCTACCTTACCTAAACTAACATATAAATCCTTGCCTTCTTTCTTCGGGTTGCTCAGGCTTGGAGCATTAGTCCACTGAGTCCCACCGGTGCCAATAAAATGCTGCTTCTCCAATTAGCCTCAGTGTCATGGCCTCTCTGTCTTACTGCAACATTTCTTGGTACATTGGCCGGGAAACAGAGAGTTTGGAGATGGTGTGTTCCACCTCCTTTGTCATTGGGATACAGCCCTCGGAGCAGCAGAAGCAGTCTCACCTGGCGCTCAGTGAACCTTTTGATCCGCAAAAGGGAGGCCCCTCCCGGTGCACAGAGGCCTGATCCCAAAAGCACAACAGGAACCCAGAAGGGGCTCGAGAACCAGAACAAGGAGCAACACCCCACGCAAAGGGTAGGGGCACAGGCTATTGCATAGACCTGCCAGTACATGGCAGAAGGGGAGCTTGATGACCTCCTGGAGTTTGCTTAGTACTCTTCAGTCTGACGGAGAGGACTGAAAGGCAATGGAAGGAAACACTGTCTCGAGACAAACCTGTTGACTCCTAGGATTAGGGTGGAGGGTTGGAGACTGTGCTGTGTGATTGTGTGTGAAAGAGACAGCGGAAGGGGTCCGACCTGACCAAAGAACCGAAGCAAGTGTTGAGTCCCGATCTAAGCCACTGACGACCTCATACAGCTGAGGGCGGTCCCAACCCCATTATAGGGTTGGTCCAGGTTGGGGATTTATACCAACTCGTCAATTGCTAAAAAGTATCTGAAATATCTCCACAAGGAGTACAGCTGGAGGAGGACGAAGCAGCTGTTTCCCATATCCCCCCATTCCCTCATTTGTGTGAGCTTGGCATCTGTTAAGGGTAGGAAATGGGTGGAAACCAAAGTAAAAATACCCCTCTTGATTGTATGCTTAAGAACTTTGACAAATGTTTCTGTGGAGATTGTTATGGTATCAAACTGTCCCAGAGAAAGCTCTGTACATTCTGTGAAATAAGATTGGCCCTGTTTCAGGGTTGGATGGCCACCAGAGGAATCCTTAGATAGAAGAACCATTAGGATTAGAAGAGTATATATAGAATTATAGCAGGAGAGTCAGGTCAACCAGACCAATTCCCTTACATCGACTGTTGGCAGGATGCGGTCCTTGCACAGCCCTCTTGGCTAAAAGCTTGCTGGGAAGACATTTGCAAAAATTATGGTGGCCCTCAAAACAGTACAGTCCATATGTCCATTACAGTCTGATGAATTAGCTGATAAGTCGGTACTGGCTGATGAAACAGAAATCCCATCACCTTATTTTCCAATATACCAACCAATGCCAACTGCTCCTACGGTACTAGTCACTGTTAGAGGCTCACAAATGGAATGTACCCCTAAGACTAGTACATCTCTTAAACAATCAGAGGCCACACCTGAGCCACCTGTTCTGACTCCCCACACCCTACCCAGAAAGCAGCTTCCAGAATGCATGTCTAACTTCACATCAGGGGAATGTCACGGTGCCTTCCAGATGCCACTAAGGGAGACTAAGAGACCTATTTATTATGATCAAGAAGGTCAGATCAAAGGTGGGCAATGCACATATGTCTACCAGCCTTTCACCACCACTGAACTCCTGAATTGGAAAAATCATATGCTGTCCTTCATGGAAAAGTCTCAGACTATGCTCAACTTAATACATTCCATTATCCGGGCCCAGAGGTCTACCTGGGTGGACTGCTGCCAACTCCTCCTGACGCTAGTCAATACTGAGGAGCATCGGAAAATTACACAGGGGGCTATAACATAGCTAGAGGAACACACCCCAGCTGGAGCACTCAATGCCCAAAATCAGTTCCCAGAGGAGGACCCCAACAGTAACCAGGGACTGTAAATGCTTGAACAATATCAGGAGGCCCTTCTAGGAGGTATGAGAGGAGGGGAAAAGGCCATAAATATGAGCAAGGTCTCTGAGGTGTTCCAGGGAGCAGATGAGAACCCAAGCCAATTCTATGAGAGACTCTGTGAAGTCTTTTGGCTACACACCCCCTTTGATCCAGAGGCAACCAAAAATCAGCATATGGTAAAGCAACTTTTCTCGGATAGCCCCAGGGGGACATCTGACATAAGCTACAAAAACTAGAGGGTTTTGCTAGAATGAATGTTAGCCAGCAGCTAGAAGTTGCCACTAAAGTGTTCATTAACCAAGATAAGGAGACCCAAGAAGAGGCAGACTGAAGGCAGAAAAAGAAAATGGCCATGCTTACCGCTGCCACTGCAGGGTACCAAATAACAGGCCCACAGGGAGGAATCAGAGGTTGGGGAAGAAGACAGCCAGGTCAGCAGTTTCCCACAGCAGGGTCCAGATCGCCTCAGCTTGCCCAGGGACCCCAGAACCCTATCTATCAGCCAACGCAAGGGACACCACAACCCTCTATGAAGTTAGGGGGAAACCAGTATGCCTATTGTTACCAAGAAGGCCACTGGAAAGGTAAATGCCCCCAACGAATAACTGATGAGGAAGCCCAACAGAAAAATGGCCCACAAGGCTCCACTTATCAACAGGACCCACCAGTTCCTAAAGGCTTTATGGGCCTGGCCTCTATGGAAGGACTGCAATAAGAATAGGCCAGACTGGGCTTCCTACTATCTTTAGGTCCCCAGAAGCCTATGGACAGTATGACAGTAGGGAGCAACGTATGAATTTCATGGTTGACATGGGAGTTGAACACTCTGTGATCACCCAGCCTGTAGGTCCCTTCTCCCAAAAACAGGCTAATGTTATGGGAGTCACTGGGCGTCAAGTCAGACATCCCTTCATTGTGCTGTGACGCTGCACAGTCAGCAGCCATGAGGTCATACAAGAGTTTCTGTATCTCCCAGATAGCCCCGTAACCTTAATGGAATGAGACCTCCCAGGAAAGCTTCGAGCTCAAATAACCTTTGAGTCTCCTGATCATGTAACTCTGAAATTAAGAGTCCCAGAGAATAAAATCATGACCCTCATTGTCCCCCGGGAAGAGGAATGGTGGCCCTACAGCCTAACAGAGGCCTCACAAAAATCTCCAGAGCTGCCATTTCAAGTACCGGGAGTGTGGGCAAAGGACAATCCTCCATGACTCGCAAGAAATATACCCCCCGTGATTGTGGAACTAAAGCTGGGGGGGGCAGTCCACCAGAGGCAGTATTTCATCCCACGCAAGGCACAAATAGGAATTCACAAGCACCTGGAGAGGCTCTAGCATTATGGAATCCTCCGGGTATGTCAGTCTGCTTGGAATACACCTCTGTTGCCACAACTACCAGCCGGTTCAAGACTTGTGAGCTGTAAACCAGGTCACAGTCACTCTACACCCCGTTGTCCCAAACCCATATATGCTGCTGGGTCTCATCCTTGCTGAGGCTGCTTTCATCACCCGCTTGGACCTTAAGGATGCCTTCTTCTGTATCTGGCTGGCCCCAAGAAGCCAGCCGATCTTTGCTTTCCAATGGTAGGATCCAACAAACGGCACCAAAGGACAGTTAACTTGGACCTGGCTGCCCTAAGAATTCAAAAATTCTCCAACCATCTTTGGTATGGCACTGGTTTCAGATTTAAAAGCCTTTCCAGCAAACCAGTGTGGCTATACCTTGCTCCAGTATATAGATGACTTGCTATTGGCAGCACCAACCCAGAAAAACTATACATAACAACTGCTCACCCTCCTGTGGAAGGCAGATTACAAGGTCTCAAAGAAAAAAGCCCAAATATGTCACGAAAAAGTTAGGTATCTAGGTTTTCATTTGTCCCAAGGCCCGCACCAACTGGGCCCTAAAAGAAAACAGGCAGTGTGTTTAATTCCAGTCCCAATTACCTGCCGTCAAATCGGGGAGTTTTGGGGGGCTGCAGGGTTCTGTAGAATTTGGACACCTAACTTCTCCATCATGGCAAAACCCCTCTATGAAGCCACAAAGGGGGATGAACGGGAGCCTCTGCTATGGGAAAAAGTTCAGCAACAGGCCTTTGAACAAATTAAACAGGTTCTCACCAATGCACCTGGTCTGGGACTCCCAGATGTGACAAAAGTCTTTCTTTTTATACATGCATGACTATGTTGGCACTGCTGTAGGGATCTTAACTCAAATGCTGAGGTCAACGGCATAGACCCGGGGCATATTTATCCAAACAGCTAGATTCTATGGCTCAGGGCTGGCTGCCTTGTTTATGAGCCCTGGCAGCCATGGCACTCCTGATAACAGAAGCTGACAAGCTAACTATGGGACAAAACCTGTCAGGGTGCCTTATGTGGTAATAAATTTAATGAACTACAAGGGGCAATACTGGCTAACCAATGCTCGAATAGTCAAATGTCAGGGAATGCTCTATGAAAACCCATGCATTCACCTAGAGGTAGTAAAGACCCAAAATCTAGCAACCTTATTACCTACAGAGCCAGGACAACCAGACCATGATTGCACTGAAATAATAAATGAAGTGTTTTCTAGTGGTCCAGATTTAACAGACCAGCCCCTCAGGGATCCTAAAGTCAAGTACTTCATGGATGGTAACAGTTTCATACAGGAGGCAGAGTGCTTCACAGGCTATTCAGTGGTAACTTTAAACACCACAGTCCAGGCGAAACCTCTGCCGATAGGAACTTCAGCTCAAAAAGCAGAACTCATTGTGCTCACTCAAGCCCTCCAGCTAACTGCAGAGCTACACACTAATATCCATACAGACTCCAAGTATGCTTTTACTACCTTGCATGTGCATGGGGCCTTATACAAGGAGAAAGGTTTAACCAATTCAGGGGGAAAAGACATAAAATATGGCAAGGAAATTCTACAGCTACTAGATGCTGTATGGACACAAAAAGAGGTAGCAGTCATACATTGTAGAGGGCATCAAAAGGAAAATGCAATAACTGCCAAAGGAAAATGCAAAGCAGATCAAGAAGCAAAGCTTGCAGCAACAAAAGAAACTGTCAAACAACTGCAATAACTGTGGCACTGCTTCCTAGCCCACTGACAAACTGGAGCCCTTGCTACACGCCAAATGAGAAAACATGGTTTGAAACTGGAATGGGACACTACTTACAAGTCAGAAGGTAGAAATTTCAAGATGACTGAATAGCAATTCCAGAATCACTGGCTCCAGCATTTGTCAGGCATTTCACCAAGGGACACACAGCAGACAGATCACTCTTGAAAATACCCTCAGTAAATACTTCTATGACCCCTGACTTTCCAGTATAGCATGGGTAGTTTGTGAACATGTAATTTATGCTCAAAATAACACGTGGCAGGGACCCAAGGTATCCCCCGGAGTGCAGCATGTGAGGGCAGCACACTTTGAGGATCTTATCATGGACTTTACAGAACTCCTGCACTGCCAAGGCTACAGATATCTCCTTGTTTTTGTGTGTACATTCTCAGGATGGACTGAGGCCTTCCCCACAAGGACAGAGAAAGCCACTGAAGTGGCCCAACTCCTGTTAAAAAAAAAATCATTCCTAAGCCGGGCTTGGTGGCTCAGCCTGTAATCCCAGCACTTTGGGAGGTTGAGGCGAGTGGATTGCCTGAGCCCGTGGGTTCGAGACCCGCCTGGGCAACTTGGCGAGACCTCGTCTCTACAATAAATCAAAAAAACTAGCCGGGCGTGGTAGTGCGCGCCTGTAGTTCCAGGTACCTGGAAGGCTGAGGCAGAAGGATCACCGGAGCCCAGCAGGTTGAGGCTGTGTTGGCCGGGAGCGTGCCACTGCACTCCAGTCTGGGCGATAGAGTGAAACTCCAACTCAAAAAAAAAAAAAAAATCATTCCACGGTTTGGACTCCCGATCACTGTAGGATTGGACAATGGACCGGCATTTGTAGCCAAGGTAGTACAGTTAATGACAAGAGGCCTGCAAATCAAATGGAAGTTCCATACAGCCTATAGGCCACAAAGTTCGGGGAAAGGTAGAGCAAATGAACTAGACCTTAAAATCATAACTAAGTAAGCTATGCCAAGAAATTCATTTAGGCTGGGTCCAGCTTCTGCCAATAGTCCTTCTAAGGATAAGGTCTAGCCCCACAAAACAAGCAGGTTTCTTGCCTTTTGAAATCCTTTATGGGTGGCCACCCCTTCTTGTTAAGGGCATACAGGGAGACTTAAAGGAGTTAGGAAATCTTACTCTAAAACAACAAATGCAAGTATTAGGTTCAGCCTTAAATGCCATCCATTATCAAGTCAGAGAACGGCTACCAATTAGTTTAACTACCAATGTCCACTCTTTTAAACCAGGGGATATGGTATGGGTAAAAGAATGGAATGTACAGCCTCTAAAACCTCTCTAGAGGGGCCCATTTACTGTCCTTTAGTCTACCCCAACTGCAATCAAGGTAGCTGAAATAGTTCCCTGAATCCAATATAGCAGAGTTAAGCCTGCCTCCCAGGACTGGGAGTGCACCACAGATCTGTCAGCTCCCCTTAAGCTGATCCTCCAGGAAGTCACTGAGGCCGACTGAAAATCTAAAACGGATTCCCCAAGCCCTGTTCTAGCCACTCCAGGGCTGGCTAGTCTACACACAGCTGAAACTTGAGAATCCATCAGCCTTGCTTCAGTCACACACCGGATACTGGCTGATCTACGCATGGCAAAAGCTTGAGAACTCAATGGAATCAACACCTTACCGATAAACCATTGTTTCTAAAATTACATGCCTACGCTTTGCCAGCCTTTGTGTTTTGCCAATTGCTATACTGTCTGCCATTTTATTTGCTATAGGACTGGCAGAGTCAACCCCTACAAACTGGACATGTTGGGAAAAGGTCTCACTAGCATTTCTGTTCTTTCTTATAATAGGAAGTGTTCATATGCTTTTATGTACTTCTGCCTAATTTGGGTGCCTATTGCATCCCCCACACACCCAGCATGTAAATGTACAGAAACTATCTGGCCAGACATAAAAATCTTCCATTGTTATTCATCCCAGCCAGAAGTTTGTTATACTGACAAACATATCTGTACCCATAATTGCCAGCTGTACTTTACCAGATTATCAAAACAGAGCTACCAGTACACTAAAGCTGGTATTATAGCTTGTAGCACCCTCGGAAGCACAAATTGGGTTTGTTGGGATCTTGCCCCTGCACCAAAAGTCGAGAACCTGCTTAAAGAAGTTATATAATTTGTAACTCCCCCAGCTAGCCAACAGCCAGAGTTAACCCTCTTTCCTTAAATATGGGAAGTAGGCCAAAATCTGTTTATAAATTTGGCTGAAAACATAGCCCGGACCCTTGGTGTCACCAATTTTTGGGTATGCAGAGGAGTCCTAATGACTGAAGAGTGGGCTTGAAAAGGAACTAGTCTTGATACATACCAGTTCCATTAATGGAACAATTCTGAACTGTCAGAACATACAACATATCCCAAAAATGGTTACTCACCTCAAAAATAATTGGAGAAGACTGCTTAAGCAGAGTGGGCTCGGCTTATACTCAATGGATAGGAGAAACCCCTTGCAAAAGAATATTTTACTGGAATTCAACCCACCGAACCTGGTGGCCAACAAGGCCTGTTTGGTATTGGGCACCTGCTTATGCAACTAAATCTTCCCAGTGTACTATTGTCACCTAAACTATAAATAACTGGACAGTACTATCCTCTGAAGAAGCTAACCGTTTCAAGGTATTCCCATTATAAGTCAAAGCTGGACAAACCTGTCCTCTGTAAATCCAGATATCTGGAAACCCCCAACGGGCTGTTTTGGATATGTGGAAAGGTTGCATATACCCAACTCCGAGCACTATGGAAAGGCACATGTACTATAGGAATAATCCAGTCAGGATTTTTCCTTCTGCCTAACCCGAAGGGAGATGAACTGGGCATCCCCCTTTATGAGAGCCTCAAAACATGGGATGCTCCATCTCTTGAACAAACTTTTAATATAGGAGGGACCCAGGTTTGGAAAGATGACAGATGACCACCCCAGAGAACGATAAATACTTATGGCCCAGCCATGTGGGCACAAGATGGCAGTTGGGGATACTGCTCACCTATATATATATGCTAAATCGCATTATCAGGTTACAAACTGTCTTAGAAATTATAACTAAACAAACAGCCACGGCTTTTGAGCTCGCTGCTCAACAACAAGCTCAAATGTGAGCTGCAATTTATCAGAATTGCCTAGCTTTGTACTACCTGCTAGCCGAAGGAGGAGGAGCAAGTGGTAAATTTAATTGCTCTGACTGTTGTTTGCAAATAGGTAACAGTAAAGCTATAACTGATACAGCCACCAATATTAGAAAGTTTACCCATGTCCCAGTACAAAAATGGCATGGCATAAAAATTGGCAATTGGTTTGAAAACATGTTCTCAGGTCTGGGAGGATTTAAGTACATTATTGAACCTGTAATCCTATTGTTGGGATCCTGTCTTATTCTCCCTTGCATAGCCCCAATAATTATGAACTCCATCTCTAAGTTTCTGGAAACAGTTGTTGAATGAAAAACAGTGGCCCATATAATGTTAATGCACCAAATTGAAGATGAGAGGGAATGTAGCAGAGAGGGGCTAAAAACAGCTTAAAATTATTTCTTTTAAAAAAATCAACCTGCAAGCTCCAAACCTGCTAGACATGGGACATGAGAAAACCAAACAATCAGCCACAAGCTGCTTTCCTGTAAGTGCAAGATAGCAATAGATTCACAACTGTCCCCCACCCCCATCCTCTCTTTGTGATCAGTTTACAACCCCTGCTTGTCACGTATATCCTGGAAACAATTTGTTCTTTGAAAATCTGGTTTTAGCCTGCTGGCTCGGTGGCTCAGCCTGTAATTCCGCGCCTTTGGGAGGCTGAGGTGAGTGGATTGCCTGAGCCCACAGGTTCGAGACCCGCCTGGGCAGCGAGACCTCATCTCTACAATAAATCAAAAAATCAGCCAGGCGTGGTAGCGCACACCTGTAATTCCGGCTACTCGGAAGGCTGAGGCAGAAGGATCGCCGGAGCCCAGCAGGTCGAGGCTGCGGTGGCCGGGAGCGGCCACTGCATTCCAGTCTGGGCGACACAGTGAGACTCCAACTCAAAAAAAGAGAAAATCTGGTTTTGCTAAATACAACCTTGCAAATTCCAAAAAAAATGTATAGCCATATAACCCAACCCCTCCCTTACCTAAACTAACATATAAAACTCTTCTCTTCTTTTTCCGGGTTGCTCAGTCTTGGAGCATTAGCCTGCACAGTTGCCCCAGCACCAATAAAATGCTGCTTCTCAAATTAGCTTCAGTGTCACAGTCTCTGTTTTCCCACAACAGTATCACAGAATCAAAGTCAAGCAAGCAAGTATCAAACCATCTTTTAGAGACTAAAAGAACCTCTGTTTTATTCTTACCTCATCTTCCACAGGGTACAAATTTTGTTCTGAACAAGGCATTTTAACATGCTTATTATCCCACAAATCTTTAAAATGTGTTGGAAAAGGTTTAGGAACTTCTCCTGCTCGTAATAGATCTACCTGAAATAGAAGGTAAATAAGAAAATTTTAAGTGCATAAGAACTAAGTGTGTCTTCTATAAAATAATCCAAAGAAAGAAGTCAAAGAAAGTGCTATAAAAGAGACCAGCTCCCAGGCAAAGAATCTCAAAAGTTCCTGTTAGTTGTTCCCACTCCTCACCTCCATTCATTCAGTTTCCAAGTCATTGTGTCCTTAATTTCTGCCAACAACCTCCTATCTCTTCTTTAACTTACATTGTTCCCAGACACACTCAGCACCCATAAAACCCTTACCCATGCTTTGGAATAACATTCTCTTTCTAAAGTATTTCCAGGCTTCTAATCCTATAATCCTATATGCTGATTCAAAACATCATCCTGTTTTTCATACTTTCTTGCAAAAACACTCTCAGTCTAGACAAGTTTTAATGACTTAAAATTCCTTAAACATAGCCAATTCACTTTCATACCTATATGCCTATATACACCTACTGTTTCATCTATTTTTTTTTTTTTTTTTTGAGTTGGAGTCTCACTCTGTCGCCCAGACTGGAGTGCAGTGGCCGCTCCCAGCCACCACAGCCTCGACCTGCTGGGCTCCGGTGATCCTTCCGCCTCAGCCTTCCGAGTAGCTGGAATTACAGGCATGCGCTACCACGCCCAGCTGATTTTTTTTTTTTTTTTTTATTGTAGAGATGAGGTCTCGCCTACCCAGGCGGGTCTCGAACCCGTGGGCTCAGGCAATCCACTCACCTCAGCCTCCCAAAGGCATGGGATTACAGGCTGAGCCACCGAGCCCGGCTCATCTATTTTTAATACCAGTATTACCAATTACCACTTCCTTACTTCCTCTTTAGCTGGTTAAACCTCTACACTCACCTTCACAGCTCTGCTCAATTTTCATTTTCCTTTTTCTTTTTTTCTGAGTCGAAGTCTCACTATGTCACCAAGGCTAGAGTGCAATGGCAAGCTCATGCAGCCTTGACTTGCTGGGCTCAGATGATCCTTCAGCCTCAGCCTTCCTAGTAGCTGGGACTGCAGGCACATGCCACAACCAGCTAATTTTTTTGATTTATTGTAGAGACGAGGTCTCGCCAAGTTGACCAGGCTGGTCTTGAACCCCTGATCTCAGGCAATCCTTTCACCTCCACCTCATAAAGTGCTGGGATTGCAGGCATGAAACACTACGCCCAGGCAATCTTCATTTTCTTTATGAAGTCACTAGAAATCTTTTTTTTTTTTTTTTTTTGAGTTGAAGTCTCACTCTGGCACCCTGGCTAAAGCACAGTGGCATGCTCTCAGCCACTGCAGCCTCAACATGCTGGGCTCTTAGGCAATTCTTTAGTCTCAGCCTCCCAAGTAGCTGGGACTACAGGTGCATGCCATGACACCCAGGTAATTTTTTATTTATTGCAGAGATGAGGCCTCACCATATTGCCTAGGCTGGTCTTGAACCCCTGGGCTCAGATAATCCTCTTGTCTCCTCCTTCCAAAGTGCTAGGATTATAGGCGTGAGCTGCCACACCTAGCAGTCTTTAGAAACTTATAAACAGGCAGTTTATTTCCTCGTTTTATTGGATTATTATCATACTAGAGTATCTTTGCTTTCCTTCCTTCATTAGACCTTAAGCCTCTTGAAAATAACCATATTAACTTTGTATTCTGAATATTTAAGACAGAACCTTGTACATGTATACTTATATGTATATGCATGTATATATTTATGTGTAGAAACACATATATGTGCACACACACATGCTACCATAATATCCGTTAAATAAATGAGAAAGGAGATAGCTTAAGCCATAAAAGTTTTACATTTTGCCTATTCTGGATAATTTATATAAATTAAATAATACTATATGTGGCCTGTCTCTGGACTTTTTCATTAAGCATAATGTTTTCAAGGGCTAACCATGTAGTAGCATGCATTCTACTATAAAGAATAAAATAATCACATAAGAATGTAATTTCAATTGTAACATGCTATGAATGAGAAGTTCAAGGTATTATGAGAGGCTACTCTAGATAGATATAATTTATCTTGTGAACTTAGGAAAGATTTTCTTGAGGAAGTATCAATTAAGCTTAGCTAAAGAAAAAAAAAGTTAATGAGGAAAAGTGGAAAAGGAAGATTATTCCCTAAAAAGTGAACAGTTTATGGAAAGGAAGACTGTCAAACAGGCAGCTCCATAAAAACATCAACTGCGATGGAGCAGGGACCCCTTTATGGGACTTCCTCTGCCCCAAGCATGGATATAAGGAAAATCTTGAGTCTTTTCAAGGGAAATTTCAGGCAACAAGCTAGCCTTGAGAAGCAAATGAGCAATGTTAACAGGCAAGAAAATAACTGCTTAAAACAAGTGCCAACCAAGGAAGTTAGAGCCATAAGATGTTTGGTTCTCTATAAAAACAAAAGATAATATGCTGACATATGTTCCTGAGTTTATTTTTAGAAACTCAGACTCCCACCAGATGGAAAATGCTGACTGCTGTCACAAAAGAGTGAACTGAAGACTAAACTCTGACCAATCATTCTTTGTTCTAAATTTCTTCCTAAGGATTCTGGAGAGTCATGCCCACAGACCAAACCTTAACATTCCTTTCTGCTGATGTCAGGTTTTTAGACAGAGTCTCATTTGCTATCAAATCAAAGAATCTCTGAATCCACCTATGACTTGTAAGGTGAGTTCTCAATGCGCTGCTTCAAGATACCCCACATTTTCAGGCCAAACCAATGTATAACAACCTCCATGTATTGATTTATGATTCTGGTTTCCTAAAATATATGCTTCTTTAAAAACCCTTGCTTGTAAGCCACTGGAAAGATGGAGTCTTAAGCAACAGCTGCCCAATTATCTTTGCTTGGTGCCCTACTAATAAACTTCCTCCTTTCTCAGGCTCCAAGCCTTGGTGTGGGTGTTTGACTTTACTATGTTAGCAAGAAGACTCAGGTTTGGTTCAGGAACACTATAATCTAAGATAAATAAATCTATAAGCCATCTATATAGGTGACCATTAAAACCACAAAGGTGTTAGTCAGGCACTGTGAGGCCTGTCTGTAGTCCCAACCACTTTGGAGGCTGATGTGGGAGGATCGCTTGAGCCCAGGAATTAAGTTTCAGTGAGCTATGATCACGCCACTTCACTGTAGGCTGGACCTCACCTCTAAAAAAGAAAAATAAAATAGATTAAAATAAATTTTCTTAAACCACAAGGAAGGATGAGATCAACTAGAGAGCAAAGAAAAGTGGACCTACGAAAAAATCTTGAGGAACTCCAACACTTACTAGTCACATACAGAAAAAGAGCCTAAAAGGAACATAAGAACTAGCAAAGGATGGTAAGAAGAAACTTAGGATTATATGGTGTCATGGAAATCAAAGAATGAGAATACTCCAAGAAGGAAAGAAAGGTCTAGAGCCAAATGACTGAATCACTAATTACACTGAAAATATTTTTGCCCTCATAAGAAGAACCCAAAGGTGATTTTGTAAGATGTGCCAAGTCATCTGAAAAAACAGAATAGGTACCAGTTGATAGTCACACAAAGGGGAACACATATACAAGAATATGCTGTGTGAGTGTGTCTGTGCATGTCTTTATTGATAATCAAGTGCTAAGTGCGATTTCAGATTGCCTTATATTTTAAAGCTAAATGTCAGCTTTGTTTGCTTACTTCAAATTCTGGCATTAGTAATATCTGAAATCTCAGAAATGTAACTAAGGACCACTTATTTAATAATTGTTCATTACAAGTATATCATAGTACCATATTCAGGAAAAAGAATCTAGAAAAAAATATAGCTAAGCTCTGGGAATGGGGTTTTCTGAGTTATATCACTTCATATAATAGTTACATTTTTCTTTTATGATAACCCTGCATTGCTTTGCAATAAATATATTTATAAAAGATTTTAAAAATTCAAGGGTCAAGCTGGGCTCTGTGGCTTAGCCTGTAATCCCGCACCTTTAGGAGGCTGAGGTGAGTGGATTGCCTGAGACCGCGGGTTCAAGACCCGCCTGGGCAGTGAGACCTCATCTCTACAATAAATCAAAAAATCAGCCAGGCGTGGCAGCGCATGCCTGTAATTCTGGCTACTCGGAAGGCTGAGGCGGAAGGATCGCCAGAGCCCAGCAAGCGAGGCTGCGGTGGCCGGGAGTGGCCACTGCACTCCAGTCTGGGCGACAGAGTGAGACTCCAACTCAAAAAAAAAAAAAAAAAAAAACAAGGGTCATTGGATATCAAAGAAATAAAAAATAATTATAGATATCAAATAATGATAACATAGGACAGTTTGGGTTTTCTTTGGGGGGGGTGGGAAAGAAAGGAAGGAGTAAAAGCTAAAATGTCACTTAATACCCTTAGTCAATCTCTTCCCCAATTCCTCACCATTAACATCTTCTTTGCTGGGCACAATGGCTCATGCCTATAATCCCAGCACTTTGGGAGGTCGAGGTAAGAGGATTGCCTGAGCTCATGGGTTCGAGACCAGCCTGAGCAATTTGGCGAGACCTCATCTCTACCATAAATAAAAAAATTAGCTAGGCATAGTGGCATGTGCCTGTAGTTCCAGCTACTTGGAAGGCTAGGCTGGAAGGATTGCCTGACCCCTGCAGGTTGAGGTTGCAATGGCCGAGTGTGCCACTGCACTCTAGCCTGGGCGACAGAGTGAGACTCTAACTAAAAAAAAAAAAAATCTTCTTAGTCATTCAGACTAAGAAACTTAATTTTACACATATTATCAACAACTCTTTTTTGCTTATTATCCATATTTAAGAATTATCCAGCTGGGCTCGGTGGCTTAGCCTGTAATCCCGTGCACCTTTGGGAGGCTGAGGTGAGTGGATTGCCTGAGCCCACGGGTTCGAGACCCGCCTGGGCAGCGAAACCTCATCTCTACAATACAAAATCAAAAAATCAGCCGGGCGTGGTAGCGCATGCCTGTAGTTCCGGCTACTTGGAAGGCTGAGGCGGAAGGATCGCAGGAGCCCAGCAGGTTGAGGCTGCGGTGGCCGGGAGCGGCCACTGCACTCCAGTCTGGGCGACAGAGTGAGACTCCAACTAAAAAAAAAAAAAAAAATTATCCATGTCCTATCAACTTATCTCAAAACAATGCAGTCTTCTATTTTCTCTTTTTTAAGTCCCATGATTATTACCCTATCTCAGTTATTTTCAAACTTTTTAAAACAGCAGAGTTGCTAGGCTGCAGTGGCTCAACTTGTAATCCCAGAACTTTGAGAGGCCAAAGAAGGAAGACGGTTTGCGCCCAGGAGTTCAAGACCAGTCTAGGCAACACAGCAAAACCTCATCTCCACAGAAAAATCAAAAAATTAGCCAGACATGGTAGTACACACCTGTAGTCTGAGCTACTTGGAAGGTTGAGGCAGAAGGATTGTCTGAACCCAAAAGGTTGAGGCTGCAGTGAGTCGGGATCATGCCACTGTACTCCAGCCTGGGCAACAAAGTAAAATCCCAACTCAAAAACAAAAAAAGCAAAGATCTTTTTTTCCCTTGAGAAATTTGACATGAAGTCATTACATTTAAATCAAATTAAAGCTATTTTTATAAATATAATTTTTACAGTAACTTTTACTTACTCTGACATCAATAAGTGACAATGAGACTTTGTTAAGAAATACAAAACTTGGGGTAGGGATGGTGGCTCATGCCTGTAATCCTAGCACTTTGGGAGGCTGAGATAGGAGGACTGCTTGAGCCCAGGAGTTCAAGACTAGCCTAGACAACATAGTGAGACCATGTCTCTATTAAAAATTAAAAAAAAATTAGTCAAGCGTAGTAGCACATGCCTGTAGTCCCAGCTACTCAAGAGGCAGAAGCAAATCACCTGAGCCTAGGAGGTTGAGGCTGCAGTGAGCCAGGATCACGCCACTGCACTCCAGCCAGGGCAACAGAGTGAGACTTAAAAAAAAGGGAACACAAAATTTGAAATCAGAAGTTAGGAATGAAAGTTTACATCAATCTACCATTTAATTTACATATATAACTCTTATACGGTATTAAGAAAAATCTTGGTTTGTGCACATATACATATATATATAATATATATATATACACACACACACACACATACATAAATAGTTGCAAATGGTATTTATTTATTTATTTTTTCAGTTGAGGTGTCAGGCTGGAGTACAGTGGGATAATAATCATGGCTCAACCTTGGCCTCCTGGGCTCAGGTGATACTTCTGTCTCAGCCTTCCAAGTAGGTGAGACCTACAGGTGCACGCCACCATGCCTGGCTAGTTTTTTTTTAATTTTTGTAGAGATGGGGTCTGGCTATGTTACACAGGTTGGTCTCGAACTACTGGGTTCAAGCAATCCTCTCGCCTCAGCCTCCCAACATGATGGGATTACAGACGTGAGCCATTTCACCTGGAGGCAACAGTTCTTAAACTATTATTTTAATGTTTAAGGAAACCCTTCAGATAAACAGCAGCAACGAGAGAACCTTGGCACTGTGGTCTGCACAAAAATGGGTTACCTTGGTACAAACTGCTGGTTAAAATGTAGAATTAAGCATCTTCAAATTTGATTGTGTTTATTAGCTCTTTTATTATAGGTTTTTCACTTAAAAATATTGAAAGAAATTTGAGTCAAACTTCAAAAGAACCCCTGAAATACTTCTGTGAAGCACAATTTATAACTAGTCTCCTTATTATTCTTCATCTGAGCTCTTACATTACCTCTCCCTACTTCCAAAGTATCCTTATTTCTATTTTCCTTACATGTAGCTGTCTGATCAATCTTGCTACAGCACAATTATTGCCTGCACAGACTTGACATAGTTGCTGGCACCTGAAGCCCTCTGTGATATAGACCACTTTTGAGTCTTTTTTTCCTTCATTCCCCACTCAAACTCCATGTTCTAGAAAACCAACCATTTTCCATTTCTAAACCAACAAGCTTTCAGCCATACAACCTTTTCTTACAAATCTTATATGTATGTCTGGAATTCTCTTGTCTTATTAACTCCACCTCAGAATTTCTGTTCATCTTTTAGAGCTCAACTCAAACCCCACAACTCTGCTCAATGTCATTCTCACCTCTAAACTTGCTAAAGAATTCTAAATTTCAAAATATTTATCATATCTAGACTGAGTTGTACAATAAAACGGATTGTGTCTTAATTTAAGTAGTACCAAGCAATCTAATAAATGAGAAAAATATTTAAAACTACCTAAGTGATGAAATTCTTCTAAAACTGGATTGCAACAATGGTTACATAGTTCAATAAACTGACTAAATATCACCAAATCAAACACTTGAAATGGGTGAATTTTGTATATCTCAAAAAAATTGTTTTTCAAAAAAAGAACTCACAGGAAATATAAAAGAGGTTACTGGGAACTAGGAGAAACAGGGAACGAGGTGCTATTTATTACTTAATAAGTACACAGTTTCAGTCCGGAAAGATGAAAAAGTTCTGGAAAGATAGTGGTGATGCTTACACAACATTCAACGCCACTGAATTGCACACTTAAAAATAGTTAAAAGGGACTGGCCTGTTGGCTCCTAACACTATGTGAGGCTGAGGCAGGAGTCTTGAACCCAAGAGTCTGAGACCAGCCTGGGCAACACAGTGAAACCTCCTCCTTACAAAAAGATAAATTTTAATTAGCCAGGCATTAGTGGCACATGCCTCTAGTCCCAGCTATTCAGGAGGTTGAGGAGCTAGGATTGTTTGAGCTTAGGAGGTTGAAGATGTGGTGAACTGTACCACTGCACTCCAGCCTAGGAGACAGAACTAGACCCTGACTCAATAATAATAACAATAACAACAATAATAATAACAATGATAATGCAAATTTGGTGTTATTTTTTATCACATAAAAGAAAACTAGGTTGGTTTTAGAACATGTTGAGCTTGAGATACCTGTGAGGCAGTAACGAAGATGTCTATAAGAATCAAAAGCTCAGAAAGAAAAGAGGGCAAAACTGAGAATGATTTAAGGGCACTGAACCATACGTAACTTTGAATTTTAGAGACTAATCCAGTATCTAACATGCAGTAGGCACTCAACAAACACTGTTAACTGAATTAAAAAAAAAACAGAAGAAACAAGTGGGTTTCTTAAAAATACTAAAAAAACTGTTTCACCATTGGCTGACAATGATTGTTATTAATATATGTAATTTGCTATAAGTAAGCTATCATTTTTTTTTCCTCCATTCTGTAGATTTCTCAGTGTTGTATATATTAAGAAAACAAAAACTTTTTATGCCTTGGTCTGTTTTCCACATTAAATCAGGACTTCCAGTCTTCTCTCATCATAATTAAGAGGTGATACCCACCCGAATAGTTACTGTGTGATTGGCAGATGGTCTCAAGAGAGGCAGCCTGATCCCACACAGAGGCATTCTTCTCATCTCCTCAATAGGAGTTCCAAGCCACTTCTTATCTGGAGAAAGGTGAGGTGGGATGTATTTAGGGATCCTCCTGTCTGTTCTTTGATGTTTGATTTCACAATGTTCTTTTCTAAGGTCAAGATAAATATTTAAAACCACAAATTACTTACTGTTTCAATTCCCTTGGATACACAAGTACAAAACTTACAACATTATTGTTTAAAGTATGCCATTCTTGCGCCCTCACTTCAATTTGTCTTATATACAATCAAAAGAAAAACATACAAAGCTTATATTAAAACCCAAGAGTTGCCGGGCTTGATAGCTCAGCCTGTAATCCCGCGCTTTGGGAGGCTGAGGTGAGTGGATTGCCTGAGCCCATGGGTTCGAGACCCGCCTAGGCAACTTGGCGAGACCTCATCTCTACAATAAATCCAAAAAACCCCCCCAAAAACCCAAGAGTTAATTTTCATTAGTCCTTGGAAGAAATTTCCAAACACATGTAAATCACCTTCTGAAAACAGAAATGAGTCATGGTTATGGTTCATAGTGTCAGCTACTGCTCAGGTTTTCACACAGTAATTTTCAGTGAAATGAACTCACTATTACATGCTGATTGCACTATCTCAGAAAATTGAGATCACAGAAATTACTGAGTAGGTTTTAAGATCCTATTTGGGACAATGCCAAAAAAATAAGTTTTTAGTCAGACATACCTAGATTTAAATCCCAGCATCACCACCCGGAAATTACATGATTTCAGCAAATTCTCTAACCCAAATCTCAATTTTCTCATTTGTAAAGTGAATACGATACCACCTACCTGCCTGTAAGAGCATAAGAGAAAGTGTTTTTTTTAAAAAGTGTAATATACAATGGCCTAGAAAAATATCTGGCTACATAAACAGTAGCTACTATCAACCTAATATTTTCATGTTCTAGTAATTCCCGAAAATTCCAGGAAAAAAAGTCCATTAAACTAAAAATCTGATTTCCAATATTTTACTTCTTGTTTTCCATTTCTGGCTTTTCTAGAGTTTAAACTTGGGTGTTAAATTTAGTATAAACAGTTGCCAAGAAACACAAACATTTCTTTGCTTTACCATAAATCATAACTTTGCTAAACTCCACTATAAAATTATTCTGTTATTGGAGAGATACTCCTAATGGAAAAAATTACCTTCTGTCCTCTGCTTTGGGTATTCTCATGAAGTGGTCTGTGATTTTAGAATCCTTTTTTCCATGTTGCTTAGAATTTCTGCATTCTACATTCATGCTAGAAGTACTTCCAGGCAGTTTAGCATTTAAATCATTAATTCCAGTGCGACTCTCTCCTTCAAATTGGAAATGTAATCTAATTTCACCACCCTTAGTAGAGTACCGTTTCCTAAATTCAGCATCAGCTTCTCTTGTTTGGAACCTTGAAGGCTTATTTGCTGTTTGGGAGGAACAACTATCTTCTTGTTCATCAAAACCTGGACTAGTCTCCTCATCTGCTTCTGAGTCTTGACAACTATTTTTGGAATTATCTACATCCATTGGTGACTCAGGTTCACTTTCCTTCTCAAATGGAGGAGAATTTCCTAGGCGACTTTCTTGTCTACTCAATGTGTTGTCATTTTTTGGTCCAGTACCAGTGTCCTCAGAGCCAACATCTGACAACGGACTTTCTGGCACCACGTCTCTTTCTTCCTGTTGACAACTTGCACAGTCTTCCATAGGATGGCAAGACTTGCTGCACTTCTGGTGGCTTCTGGCTTCTCTGATCTGTTCATCCTCTGCAGTCTGTTTTTTATTTGCAAGCTTTACAGGTGTCAGAAATTGTTGATTATCCCTATTTTCTTCACTGTCTGTGTCACTGTGATCATCATTTTGTGGTGACTGATCAATGTTAGCATTACTGAACTTCTCTGGTACCAGAGTTACCGTCAGAGGTTCACTTTCCAAAAGCTGCTCCATATGTTTCCCTTCATTTTGCCACTTACACATGGTTGCAGTCTGATGTTGGTTCAAATATTGTGTACTTTTTTCAACAGGTGACTTATCAAGATTTAGCTGAGAAACATTTTCTAATTTTTCTACATTATGTTGGTAAAAGTTATCTTTTTGTACAGAACTCATCATGGACTCTATTCTTGAATTGTTGTTTTCTTTACTATCCAAACTACAAGAGAAGAAAAAGAGCTAAAAACTCACCAATATAAAAAAAAGTCACTAATCTGATCACATCCATCCCATGTCACAGCAATAATTAAACATCTTGGGGTTACCTGAGTATGCTCTTCCATGATTCCATGTCTTTGTACATGTGCCTTAATGCCCTTGCCTCAATTGTGTGCCTGGTAAGCACCTGCCTTTCTTTCAAGTCTTTAAGTCACTTACCTCCTTACATAGTCTTCCTTCATGGCCCATAGGTAAATATGAACATTTGTTTTTCTATATGCTAACTACTACTATACTGCTCACACTTTACTGTTGCATCTATCACACTAGGTAGTAATTATGTGTTTCTGTGTCTGTGGCTACAGCTACATTATAAATATCCTAAAGACAGGGACAGTAAACCTCTTTGATCTCTGTATCTCAAGTATGCAGGATGGTCCCTGCATACAGGAGACTCTAAAAGAGTATTTATAAGTTGAAAGAGTGAATGTAGATGAAGAGGAACAGAAAAACAAAGAATGAGAGAAAATGCTAAAAAAACAAGACAAAATATCCACGTATTGTTATTCATTTCTCTATATAGGCACGTTTCTATACCTTTCTGATTCAGCTGTCTCGATTCCTTTAGTGTCCATCCAACTGGTAATAGTCTTTTGTTTGAAAACTACAAAAAAAAAATTAAAATATAGTCATACATTCCTTCAAATAGGAAACATACAACACATTATACATGCAGGCCACTATGCTAGGTTCGGTGGGCTAAAGATTAAGTACTCAAGCAATGACATCCAGTGATAAGAGATAGGATAGGAATATAAATATTATTACATAAGACATAGGTAGAAAGTGAGCACCAGTAGGTGCCTAAAAGAGTTGGTATGACCTAAAGGATAAGAGCACAGACTCTGGAGTCAGAATGTCTAGATTCAAATCCTGGCTCATGCTGGGCATGGTGGCTCACACCTATAATTCCAGCACTTTGGGAGGCCAAGGTGGGAAGACTGCTTGAGGTTAGGAGTTTCAGATCAGCCTGGGCAACACAGCAAGACCTAATCTCTACAAAAAATTTAAAAATTTCCCGAGTGTGGTAGTGTGTGCCTGTTGTCCCAGCTCTTAGGAGGCTGATGGGGGCAGGAACACTTGAACCCTGGAGTTTGAGGTTACAGTGAACTATGATCATGCTACTGCACTTTAGTCTGGTGACAGAGCGACACTCTGTCTAAAACAAATAAATTCAATAAAACAAAATCAAATCCGGGCTTTCTCACTGGTTTCCTATGTGAATTTGTGAGGGTCATTTCTCTATGTCTCAGAAGCCACATCTATAAAACATGCAAATTAACAGTATTTTTCATGACATTAATGCAAAGTTTAAATTAAATAATAATAATGCATGTGAAATGTTCAGGGCACTTTCTAGCATATACTTTGTAATCATTAGGGGTTTTTTTTGTTTTTAGGGGTTTTTTTTTTTGAGTTGGAGTCTTGCTCATTGCTCAGGCTGGAGTGTAGTGGCACACTCTCACAACCACAGCAGCCTCGACCTGCTGGGCTCAGGTGATCCTTCCGCCTCAGCCTTCCAAGTAGCTGGAACTACTGATGCACACCACCATGCCCAGCTAGTTTTTATGATTTATTGTAGAGACAAGGTCTCACCAAGTTGCCTCACCAAGGCTGGTCTCGAACCCCTGGGCTCAGGCAATCCTCTCACCTTGGCCTCCCAAAGTGCTGGGATTACAGGCTAAGACACTGCGCCTGGCCAATCATTAGTTTTTAATTAGCTTTATTATTTTTTAAAAGTCCTGAAAAGGAATTAAGATATTTCTGAGAAAGAGACTACTTCAAGGAACAGGAGTAAGTGAAGATAACTGGTAAGATTTTCTGGGAGAGATAGTACCCAAATTACGCCTTGAAATATAATCATGCAGTCACATAAAGAGAAACCCATAAGCAAAAGCACAAATGGCAGAGAAATATAAAGAACTTAACAAGCGTCGAAAGTCATGATGAGCCATAATTCCTCAAATCTAGGAGGCGCACAGTCATGCATGATAGACAGCCTGGAGGATAAACCTGAGGGGCAAGATGGAAGAGCCTATTGCCAGAAACCAGTGAGGAAGCCACTAGTATAGATCAGTGATTCCTAAACTATCTGGCTCATCAGGAAGCCAGCAATAAATAGACCCCAGGGCCATACCCCAGAACTACTGAGTCAAAATCTGTATGTGAGTATGATGGAGGTATGAGGGGAGCTGGAAACTGTATTTTTTTCTAAAAGGGATTCTGATGATCATCTAGACTAAAGAACTGCTGCCCAAGAACCAAAATTACTCCTTCTGAGAGCAGTAAAACTGAGGAAACTCATCACAGACTTTACAATGATAGGGGAAGTTAAAAGCGACATTAAGCTTTAAGCTTGAGAGACTTGAAAAAATGGTGACTGCATTAAATAAAAATGTGGAATATAGAATTATGTTTTGGCAAAAAATATGATTAGGTCAATACTAAATTTGAGATGCCAGAGAGATAACTAGGTAGAAATGACCAGAAGACAGTGGCAAAAGTAGCATTAACAGCTCAGGAGCAGGAGATGCAATATAAATAAAAGCAAACCACAATTCAAATTTTAAAAAAAAAGGAAAAACTCATAAACATTCTTAACCATTCTCTAAATTGCAATGTAAGAATTTTGGCACCCTAAGTCATAGATTCATTCTTATTTATCTATGTCTCCTAAAACACTATAATCTGAGTAAAACAAATGCATGCGCAAATATATGAAAAGCAACGTTTATTTATGACTGAGCTAATGGTATAATAACTATCAAACTTGGAGAGAATTTTATACCAGAAATATATTCAGTTTCCATGTAAACTTTACCTTCCACAAAATCCTAGTCCAGCTGGTAAAAACTATTTTATTAGTTTTTTTTTTTTTTTGAGTTGGAGTCTCACTCTGTCACCCAGACTGGAGTGCAGTGGCACACTCCCAGCCACCGCAGCCTCCACCTGCTGGGCTCTGGCGATCCTTCTGCCTCAGCCTTCCCAGTAGCTGGAACTACAGGCGCGCGCTACCACACCCGACTAATTTTTTTATTTATTGTAGAGTTGAGGTCTCACCAAGTTGCCCAGGCGGGTCTCAAACCTGTGGGTTCAGGCATATCTGTATTTTTAAATAACTTCTATCACAAAAAAGTAATGACATAAAGTTCATATTTCTTATTGTTAAACATCAATACTTTAGTGTGATTTTATTTAGTATTTCTACAACAAACCAGGCTTCAGATTTTTAAAAATGAGCTTCAGGCAGAAAGGAGTAACAGGATGAACCACCTGATTCTCAGACTTTCTATAGCTTCATCTATTCTATTTTTTTTTCTTTTTAAGACAGAGTCTTGCTCTGTTGCCTAGGCTAGAATGCAGTGGCATGATCACAGCTCACCACAGCCTCAACTTCCTGAGCTCAGGCAATAATTCCACCTCAGTAAATGGAACTACAGGCTTGTGCCACCACACCCTGCTATTTTTTTTTTTTTTTTAAGCAACAAGGTCTCACTATGTTGCCCAGGACGGCTTCAAACTCCTAGGCTCAAGAGATCCTCCTGCCTCAGCCTTTCAAAGTACTGGGATTACAGGCATGAGCCACAATGCCTGGTCTCTCTATTTAATTTCTTATACACAGCAAGTATAGTTCAGAAAATCCTCTTATTACAAACCAGCATGTGCCAAAACACTCATTCACTCCATCAATTTAGAATTTAAAATACTTTTTTTTCCATAAATGTAAGTATTCAACATAAGGATGCAATGACTAGGTTCCTATAATAAATATGAAGCATAGTGCTACAGGGATAAGTCTACAGAACCTAATGACCGCACTTTAGTGCAGTCTTATTCCCATCAGTAATATCACTCAGTAACCAATGTATTTCAGTGAGTAGGTCATTCAATTAACAACATCATCTCATGAAAAATCAGAAGTGTTTCAGTGAAGCTGAAGGAAAAGAGGGCTTTCTTTTGCAGTCCTGACACTAAGAAGGTGTTCAGCTTCAGGCTTCAAAAGGATGAAGGAGGAAAAGCAAGAGATGAGGTACCGATACTTCCTGCTAATATAACATTCCTCAATCCTTCTGAGGACCCCAGAGAAAGGACTGCTTACTTTCTCTTTCCAACATCACTACTTCTGGCTTCAAACAGTTTCTTTCCCAACAAATCACAGGAGTGTTTCAGAGCTTACTCCTGAAGTAAGCATAAAATGATGTTTTCCAGGTTTCCTATGAACTTCTTTATTTTAACTAGAAATAATCACAGCACACAAAAAAAGAGGCAATAAGAAGTAATAAAAACATACACAATCTAGAGTCAGATAATCCTGGATTGAGATCTTTGCTCCATCACTTACTAGTACTGTCTTGGTCAAGTTACATCACTTCTTTGAGACTTTATTTCCTCACTCAGAAAATAGGGTTAACACCCACTTCCAAGGATTATGTGGGTCAATGAAAAGACAAAAATGAGAGAAAATATTAAGTGTCCAGTCTCACAAAGCAGATACTCAACAAATATATTCTCTCAACACTTCCACCCAATCTTTTTTTCACTGAGATCAGTACTTCAACTTTATTCTGACTTCACATCATTTACACTTATTCTCATCAGTAATATTACTCAGTAACTAAGCTATTTCAATGAACGGGCCATTCAATTAACAGCTACAGATACAGGCAAAAGGCACAAAATGTGGCAAAATTCACCCACATTTCAAAGAAACACCCCACTTTTGAAATGCTCTCTTCTCTGACACAACACAAGCCTGGCTTTCCTCCTACCACTATGGTCACTTCTCTTCAGTTTATCCATAAATGTTAGAGTTCCTAAAGAGATGACAGGATTGCCTGAGCTCAGGGGTTTGAGACCAGCCTGGGAAACTTGGTGAGATCTCGTCTCTACAATAAATCAAAAAATTAGGCCGGGCTTGGTGGCTCAGCCTGTAATCCCGCATTTTGGGAGGCTGAGGTGAGTGAATTGCCTGAGCTCGCGGGTTCGAGACCCGCCTGGGCAACTTGGCAAGACCTCATCTCTACAATAAATCAAAAAAATCAGCCAGGCATGGTGGCACATGCCCACAGTTCCAGCTACTTGGAAGGCTGAAGCAGAAGGATCGCAGGAGCCCAGCAGGTGGAGGCTGCGGTGGCCAGGAGTGTGCCACTGCCCTCCAGCCTGGGTGACAGAGTGAGAGTCCAACTCAAAAAAAAAAAAAAAAAAAAAAATTAGCTGAGCGTGGTGGCATGCGCCTATAGTTCCAGCTACTTGAAAAGCTGAGGCAAAAGGATCACCTGAGCCCAGCAGGTCAAGGCTGCGGTGACCATGAGCATGCCACTGCACTCCAGCCTGGGCAACAGAGCGAGACTCCAACTCAAAAAAAAAAAAAAGAAGAAAGTTAAAAATCCTTAGTGCTGCCTACATACTCAGTTTGCTCTTTTCTACCACTCTGCAGTCCCATCTCTCACTATTCTCCCCGGTTCCCCTGTTCACTCTATCCATCATTTGTACTCCTGAAACCCTTACTTACTCTTTATCTAGCTAACTCCTACTCACTTCTTCTCAGAATAAGCATCTCATCTTACAAAAGATTATCTGTGATCCTACAAATTAGGTTAGGTAGAACAATCTGTCCCAAACTTATCTAAACATCCATCACCCTTTATTATAATGACTTTTGTTACGATCTGTTTGGATAGGTTTTAGGGTATGAAGGCAGAGATTAAGTTTCTCTTGTTCACTGTACGCCATGGCCAAACACAATACCAGCTTAGACTAACAGCTCTGCATCCTGGAGCCTAGAATCTGAACAAATGAAGCTGCAACAGCTTTCTTTCCATCTAGAGACTGAAGAATCTATTGCTTCACAATAGACTTCCTTGGGCAAATTTCTCAAGGAAATCTGAAGTAGCAAACAGGTGGGGTGTCTTGCCATTTTGCGCCCTGTGAGCAAATAAATGCTTCTCAGGGTTTCTCACACCACCAATCACATGGGGAAAAATGCAGCCCCATTTCCCTCATTAGTAGCTTTGGGGGCTCAGCAAATAGACCTCAGCGTGATGCACACAAGGACCGGAAAGGAGTGACTGGAGCCCTGGGTCCTCACGCTGAGGGCAGGAAGAGATTTGGACCAAGGCAAAGGACAGAGATTTTTTTTCCCCCACGTACCAAGCGAGGTGGCGCTGCCTCTGTGCGATCCCGCCCGCCTTGGAACGCAGCCTGGCGAGTACGGTGAAACCCTGAACTGCACGTGAGCGTCCTTGGGGTCGAGGACGCGCTTCTGCCTGCCGGGAAAGCTCCGGGCGTCGGAAGCAGCCGGCGGAGAAGTTGCAGCGGCGCCCCAGCGGGGTCGCTTGGTGCAGGGCTCACAGTCGGGGCCCGCATTCATGCTGGGACCCGCAGCGAACAGTCCCCGGGCCGGCCCGGGCGGAGAGCCTCATTCACTAACCCTGAGAGGGACGGACTGCGCCTCCGTCTTAGCGCCTCCCCGCACCATTCCCTCTCTACCGCTGCCTGCTTCGGCAATTGCTGATTCGCCGGACTCCCGAGTCAGGCCTTATGCAGTCGCCTGCCTTCCCTCTTCCACTGGCACCCCACCTGCCTCAGGATGCGCCGCTTTGATTCGGGTTTCCTTCACTTTCCCACCACCGGAAAGCTACCGTCAGGCGCTTCCGACTTCCGGGGCGTACATTGCCGCAAAGCGGAAGTGTAGTGCTTAGCGGGAACCGGCGCCCGGAAGGTCAGCGTGTGAAGGAGGCGGTGGTAACGCGGGGCTGCCCGCTGTTACCGAGGAGCAACCGCCCAGCAGAAGACCCCCGACCTGAGACAGCGGCGGAAAGCAGTCAGGCAGTTTGCTGCGACACCATGGAAGGCGGCGGGGGAAGTGGCAACAAAACCACAGGGGGGTTGGCCGGCTTCTTCGGAGCTGGCGGAGCAGGTTACTCCCACGCGGATTTGGCTGGCGTCCCGCGTAAGTATCGGGCCTAGCTTTCGGATATTTCTAACTGGCTTTTGCATCTACACTAAATTTGCCTCGTCCGTTGTTTATTGCTTCGTGTTTGTTTTGATTTTCCTTCCAGGCGTTCAGAGGTCTCATTACCAATGTTGGGGTTAGTGTGTGCTCGTGGCCGCTCTTTAGGGAACTAAGGAGTTTTTAAGGTCACAGATCACCGGGGAGCTCTTCTTGATTGACGTGGTCTCGGGAGATGATGTTTGTTGTTTAACGTTTATATCCATATCTTGTCTCTTTTTCGTCGCATACATTACTGTGTGTTGGGCCTGTGCTTGGCCCTTTGGGATAAATGAGCCCAAGATAGCAAGCCTGCAGGTAACTTTTCAGCATAAAGTGACATGATCCAAACCCCAGAGTATCCCTCTGTGTAAAAAAAACTCAATAAATTGCATGCAGGTGAGAAATAAATGTAAATTAATACAGACTGGGAAACCGTCTGGAGGAACAGAGAAGTAAGATGAACTTTTTTTTTTTGAATTGGAGTCTCACTCTGTCCCCCAGGCTGAAGTGCAGTGGCAAGCTCACTGCCACCGCAGCCTCAAATCTTCGCCCTGGCTTTCCAAGTAGCTGGAACTACAGATATGCACTACCATGCCTCGTTGATTTTTTTGATTTATTGTCGAGACGAGGTCTCACCATGCTGCCCACGCTGGTCTCTAACCTGTGGGCTCCCAAAGTGCTGGGGTTACAGGCTTGAGCCACCGCACCCAGCCGAGATAAACTTTGAAAGTAAAAGAACTTTAAAAAGATTTATAGACATGAAGAAACAAGCCAGGTAAAAATTACAGGAAAGGAAATATGCAAGATCAAGGATGCACAGGCACGAATACCTTGCTTGTGCCTTTCCTCAATCCTATGGATATACATTTCAGATCTTTGGGACTTTGTAATCTTGAGTATTCATCTGGTAAATAGAACTTGGACCTAAAAATATTAGGCAGTTGGTGGTAGATAAAGGTTTACAAAAGTATTTTCTTTCTTGAGAATTCTTATAGTATTTTTCTAGGTCTTTTATACTAAACCAAAAAAAAAAAAAGAACTATCACGTCTCTACTGTCACCTTTGTCAAGACTGAATGTAGAACACGGTTTTATATTAGTCTTAGGATCTCAGTTTCAGAGCACAAAGGGCACTCACTACCTTAATGTGGCAAAGTATTGTTAGATTAATTTGATTGAGATTTGAAGGTAAATTGAGGTTCTAGAGGATGAATACCATTCATTGAGTCCCTATAATGTGCCAACTGCTTTTCTGGATGCAGGACTGAAATGGTTAAAAAAAAAAAAAAAGATTATTCCGGCTTTTATGGAGCTTACATAATACTGCGGTAAGCCAGCTAACATAAATAAAAACATCACAGATAATGATAAATGCTGTAAAGGAAATGAGGTAGAATCATGAGGTGGTGATGAGAGCAGGAATCCCCTTTAGAATGGGTTGGGGGAAAGCAACTAAAAGGAGTTGACAATTGAACTGTGACCTGAATACAATACAAATGCCTGGGAGGCAAGTGTCCATCCAGGATAATGGCTAGAGCAAATGTCCCGACAAAAAACAAACTTGGTATTTTGAAGGAACAGCTGGTAGGCCAGTGTGTCTGCAGAGTTACAAAGCAGTTGGAGTGATTGAAGAGAATGAGATCAAACTAGTAGGGGATGGCAGCTAATGTTGGTTTTAGTAAGCCATGGTAAGGAGTTTGGATTTGATTACAAGTATAGAGGAAAGTCATTAGGACTGATTTCCTTTTCTTAAGAAAATCACAGCCGGGCTTGGTGGCTCAGCCTGTAATCCCAGCACTTTGCGAGGCTGAGGTGAGTGGATTGCCTGCCCGCGGGTTCGAGACCCACCTGGGCAACTTGGCGAGACCTCATCTCTACAATAAATCAAAAATTAGCCGGTCGTGGTAGTGCGCGCCTGTAGTTCCAGCTACTTGGAAGGCTGAGGCGGAAGGATCGCCAGAGCCCAGCAGGTGGAGGCTGCGGTGGCCAGGAGTGGCCACTGCACTCCATCCAGTCTGGGTGATAGAATGAGACTCCAACTCAAAAAAAGAAAATCACTTAAGGGAAAGAGATGCAAAGAGTTAGATAGGAGGTTGTTGCATGACATTTAGTAGTTGAACTAGGATGGTAGCAATAGCTATGACAATGAGTAACACAATTCAAAATACATGTTGAAAATAAAAGTAGTAGGACTTTCAATTGATGAAACGATCAGAGTCACAGGTAATGCACAGATTTCCAAAGATTGACAAAGGTAGTGGAATCCAAGTCTGGCCCTCTGAGAGTTTACATATTTCTTTGCACAGACCCTCCCCCATCCGTTTGGTAATGAATCAAGAATTCCCTACCCTGCCATGGTAAATCAACTGTCAGAAACAACAAGATCTGAAGGACCTGCCTTGAAACATTTGTATAACATGTGCACAGTCAGAAAACTAAACCCAACCACTCTTTTTCCCATGAAATTGGTTCATCTCAGTCTTATTTTGCAATGTGCGTAATTGTCAAGTATTCTTGTAGTGAAGCGAAATAAATTAGCTTTGTAATTGGCATGGGCTGTGCTTCCTGCTAGTTTGCTCATTTGATCTTATTGGTATTAGACTCTGAGCCACCCCTACAAGACCTGGTTTGGGATTGAGGGTCACAAGGCGAGTTATCCCCCAGACTAACAGAGAATAAAATGGGAAAAATTTTCGTATTCAATGAGCCTGTAAAAATTGCAAAGCACATGTAACAATCAGCTGAATTAACTAACTGAAATAAAGAATTTTGTTGTGATACATTTTTTTTTCTCTCTAGTAACTGGTATGAACCCTCTGTCTCCTTATTTAAATGTGGATCCACGATATCTTGTGCAGGTAAGATTAAGATTTTCTAGTTCGGTACTTTATCTTACTATTTAAAAAAACCAAATAATTATGCCATCTTAAACTATGATATACATTTCTTGAGGTACTAAGTCTCTCTTCTGTATTTACCCTTTTTTTCCTCACAAGCCCTAGGGATTTGGATTACATCTCTGCGTGAAACTAGTTAACTCCCTGCAAAGGTTTATTTTTTAAAACTAACAAATTAATTTTTTTAAAGCACCCCAGTGTGAGTACTGGGGTACATAGTTAGAAAGTTTGTTTTTAACCCCCATTTTGCGGTATCAGGGTATTAGACTAAGTGTCAGAAACTTCAAAGAGTAGTATTTGAATCCAAGATCTCTTGGATACCTTAGGAAAGCAAGGTTGATTTAACATCTGAAAATTAATGTACTGAACCATATAAACTTAAAGTAAAGCAATTAAAGAAGGAATTCAGGACATAAACCCACATGTTTATCTCAGAGTCATAAAAAGCATTTGACAAAATCCAGCGCTACCATTATGATTTAAAAAAATAAACTAGACATTAAAAAGATTTCTTCAACCTGATAAATGACAACTACAGAATATCCAAAGATAACGTATTTAATGGTGAAAGGCTGAATACTTTCCCCCTAAGATCAGGAACAAAACAAGTGTGTTCACTTCTGTTCAACATTGTCTAGCCAGGGCAGTTAGGCAAGAGAATAAAATGGCATCCAAATTGAAAAGGAAGAAGTTAAACTATCAATTTACAAATGTTATTCTATTACCCATAGAATATCACAAAACCACAAAAAACTATTGGAACTAATAAACGAGTTGAGCAAAGTTCCAGAATACAAGATCAATATACATAAATCAGTTATATTTCTATACAGTAGCAATGCACACTCCAAAATGAAGTAACAAAACAATTTCATTACCAGTAGCATCAAAAATAATAAAACAGGCTGGGCATGGTGGCTCTTGCCTGTAATGCAGCACTTTGGGAGGCAGAGGCTAGAGGATTGCCTGAGCTCAGGAGTTTGAGACCAGCCTGAGCAACTTGAAATCTTATCTCTACAATACATCAAAAAATTAGCCAGGCATGGTGGCGCATACCTGTGGTTCCAGCTGCTTGGAAGGCTGAGGCGGAAGGATTGCATGAGCCCAGCAGGTGGAGGCTATGGTGGCTGTGAGCATGCCATTGCACTCCAGCCTGGGTGACAGAGTGAGACTCCGACTCAAAAATATAAATAAATAATAATAATAAAATAGTTACAAATAAATTTAAAAGGTGTAGAACTTACATTCTGAAAACAAGAAAACATTATTGAAAGAAATTAAAGAAGGGTTAACAAAATGGTAAAACATTCCATAGTCTTCTAAAATTTAATATTAAAATAGCAGCAATCTTTAAACAACAGATTTAGTGTAGTACCTATTAAAAATCCTTTAGGACTGTTTTGCAGAAATTGACAAGTTTACCATAAAATGTGTAGGGAAATTTAAGGGACACCAGATTGCCAATAGTCTTAAAAAAGAACACATTGGAGGACTTCACAATTTCAAAACTTACTACAAAGCTATAGTAATTAAGATATTGTGATATTAGCATAAGAATAAATCTGTAGATAATGAAATGAATTCAGTGTCCAGAAATAAATCCTCACGTTATTTACAGTCACTTAGTTTTCAACAAGGGTACCAAAAATTAAGTGGCGGAAAATAGTCTTCTCAACAAATGATGTGGGGCTACTGGAATCCATATGCAAAAGAATTGGACCCTGACCTCACCCCGTGTACAAACATTAAATAAAAAGACAGCCCAATTATAGAATGGGCAAAGGATTTGAATAGATATTTCTTCATGGAAATATACATACATCTTATAATCACCTGATTACTCATGGGTTCATGCCTGTAATCCCAGCACTGGTGGAATGCTGAGACAGGGTGATTGCCTGAGCCCAGGAATTCAAGACCAGCCTAGACAACATAGTGAGACCTCATCTCTACAAAAATGTTAAAAAGAATAGGCTGGGCTCGGTGGCTCAGCCTGTAATCCCACCCTTTGGGAGACTGAGGTGAGTGAATTGCCTGAGCCTGTGGGTTCGAGACCCGCCTGGGCAACTTGGCGAAACCTCATCTCTACAATAAATCAAAAAATCAGCTGGGTGTGGTAGCGCATGCCTGTAATTCCGGCTACTTGGAAGGCTGAGGTGGGAGGATTGCCAGAGCCCAGCAGGTTGAGGCTGCAGTGGCTGAGAGCAGCCACTGCACTCCAGTCTGGGTGACAGAGTGAGACTCTGACTCAAAAAAAAAAAAAGAATGATTAGGTGTGGTGGTGCATGCCTGTAGTCCCAGCTGCTTAAAAAGCTGAGATGGATGCATCACCTGAACCCAGGGGGTCGAGGTTGCTGTGAGCTGTGATTGTGCCACTGCATTCCCACCTGCATGACAGTGAGACCCCAGTTAAAAAATAAAAATCACATGAAAGCCTTCCAGTGTCATAAGTTAGAGAAATTCAAGTCACAGAACCACAACGAGATGCCCCTTACACTCACCAGGATGACTAATCAAAAAGGCAGACAATAACAGCAACAAGTATTGGTGAGGATATAGAGAAATTGGACCTTTATACATTGTTGGTGATAATGCAAAATGATACGGCTGCTCTAGAAACAGTCTAGAAGTACCTAAAAATGTTAAAAATAGTTATCTTATGAGCCAGTGATTCTTAAGTATACTGAATACCCAAAAGAATTGAAACTGTGTACATACAAGTTGTAAGTGCGTGTTCATAGTACCATTATTCATTAAAAGTGGAAACAATTTAAATGTTAATCAGTCGATTATTAGACAAACAAAATGTGGCATATCCATACAGTAGAATGTTATTTGGCAGTAAAAATAATTAATTATTGGTACATGCTGCAACATGAATGAACCCTGAACACTTGCTAAATGAAAGAAGCCAGTCATAAAAGACCACATATTGTGATTCTACTTGCGTAAAATGTCCAGAATAGGCAATTATATGGATAGAGAAAATAGATTACTGGCTGTCTAGGGTCGGGAGTAAATGGGCAATGGTTACTAATGGGTACCAGGTTCTATTCTTGTTGCACAACTCTGAATATAATAAAAACCATTGAATTGTCTGCTTTAAATAGGTGAACTATATGATGCATGAGTTATATATCAGTGGTGTGTGTATGAGTTTGTTTATTTTTAGAAGCAATGTCTTTTTTGTGGGGGTTGGAGTCTCTTGGCTGTCACCCAGGCTGGAGTGCAGTGACTCGTTCACGGCCACTGCAGTTTCCACCTGCTAGGCTCAGGCACTACTGCCACTTCAGCCTTCCAAGTAGCTGGAACTACAGGCACGCGCCACCATGCCCTGCTAATTTTTTGATTTATTGTAGAACTGAGGTCTTGCCAAGTTGCCCAGGCTGGTCTCGAATGCGTGGGCTCAGGCAATCCTCTCACCTCAGCCTCCCAAAGTGCTGGATTTAGAGGCGTGAACCACTGCACCTGGCCTAGAAAGAGGATCTTTTGTGCCCAGGCTAGAGTGTAGTAGTATGACTATAGCTGTAGTACACAGCAGGCTGACCATGGAAAACCTAAATTTAAAGATGATACCTTAATAAAAACTAGATTTTTGTGAAACATTTTTCTATACTTTTGAAGGTTGAGACATCTGAAATAGTGCCCATCAACTCACCATAGAGTGATGTTGGCAGCAACGTTTATCCGATACCCTACGTGTAATTTTTCTTGCTAGTGCTTTTGTATTGTCACTACTCTTACATCCTCACTGAAATGGTTTTAATTTCCACTGAGTAATCTTCCTCTTGTTAGTCCAGATGAACATCTGGTATAAAAACAAGGAGATTTTAAATATTTTTAATATCCATGGTATCCTCAATTTAAAATTATACAAATTTTTGCATAATCTCAGCCTTCTTTTTTGGCAGATACATTAATGCCCATTCTTGGATTTATTTCTCTTCTATGTTACCAGACAGTGGTACTTAAGATATTTTAGTGACACTAGTGTTCTAGAATGTCAGCAGTACAAGTCTAACAAGAAGGTTTCACCATATGTTTCTTACATTCATTGTATTAACACACTAGTATTTTGTTGTCAACCTTGTATGTGAATTAATGTACATTTGCTTGCAACCCTTGTGGTGGTCTTATAACTGTTTACAGTAGTTGAAGAGTGAATTGATGCTGACTTGCTCTTGTGCTTGCTTGTTAATGGTCATCATGGCCATTTTTAAAAGAAATTTCCTACTCTGAATTAGTGATCCATTTCTGGATTGAAGGATACTTATTTACCTTACCAAATAGAGAGTTTCAGAAACCTCAAACAAGAAGCACAGTTTAAAAATCAGTCATTGGTATTTGAGGGGGCAAGATACCTGCCTCGGCTTTTGCCGGTGCCATGAAACGGCTTCAGGCCCCTGAATATTTTGGCATCTTCAGCCTACCAAGACTGTGCCAAGAAGCCTCTCTTATTTCCGCATCACCCACTGGACATTTTAGTCAAAATCAGACACCAGTTGTTTCCACTGCTTCCAGACTTCCATGCCAGAAACCTGACATGTGGTCATACTGCAGTGATCTTTAATAGAGTGGCCCCCTTGCTTCCAAATGTCCTGAAGCTGCCAATCAGAACGGTAACATACTTCAGTTAATAAAAAGACAAGAGAAAGTTTGTGACGGCTGCCATCTTTGGTTTCTTCAACTTCATTCTGGCCTTTGGCTAAGGAGAAAGACTGGTTATAAGAAAAAATTATGGAAAAAGACTGCTGCAAGAAAAAAGACTCTTGAGGGAATTTGTGTTCTGCAATAAATCCTAGAGTAAACTCTTTGATAAAATGATGACATCTTTCTGGAAGAGGTGAAACTGGTATGCTGATGATCCTTATCTCAAGTATCATGATCGAACCAACCTAAAAATATAGGTCAGAAGTTTTATAGTTTCCCAGTTACTAAATATGTTTCTTTACCTACATGATGACTTTGTAAAAGTGAATAAGTATAAAACTTGATGTAAATTGTACCACTAAGATACAAACACACAGTGCCAACATTAAATTGATAAAGGTTTTGTTTTTTGTTTTGTTTTGTTTTTCTGTTAAGAGCATTTATTTTTATTTTTTTTTTTTTTTTTTTGATAAAGGTTTTTTTTAAAGTAAATGTCATTAGTTTAAAAGTAAGGAAGCACTCAAAATCTACAAAACTATGTACAGTGTATCATGATATGAAATCTGTTCACATATTGCTTATTATTGCCCAACAGACCATTTTTGTTTGATGAGAATGGATGTACTTGCTTCTTGTGTAATTTTTGTTGAGGATGTATGTACAAGGCAGAAATTAAAAAAACAATGCAGAACTTCAGTTTTCCTGATCAGGAACACGTTTACCAACATTCAGTGTTTGCTATAAGGATGTGGGAAATGATCTTCACACTGTGTGAAGACCAAGGGTGTGACCTCTCCTTTAGAGACATATTTTAGCCATTTTTGCATGGAAATCTTGGCAGAAATGAATGTGTTTTTCTTAAAGATGTATTGATTTTGAAAAATCAATCATATCTTGCTCTTAGAGTACTATTTCTTACCCTAGGATTTTGGATGACCTTCCAGAGGGTTCTTGCCAGATTTTGTATGCACTGCCTAGAAAGGGTCTATAGGCTTTCTAAGATTATCAAAGGGATATGTGATCCCCAAACAGTTAAGAATTATTAAGGAAGTAATTTGCCTTTACATAACTGATCCAAACTGTCCTTTAATAGTTTTTGCTCATTTTTTTATTATTTGGTTTTTTACATAATAAGGCGATGCTCAATAAATTGTTGCTACTGAATGAAAGTTACTTCTTCCAGACTGATAGCCTTATCAGCTGTTACTTCTCATAGCTTTCAGAGTACCTTTCTCTAGAGCTGTCCTATCTAAACACTTTTGCACTGTTAGTTCAAATTTATTATTAAGGCACCTTACATATAATCTATCAGATTTACATTATGAAGGAAACAAAGTTCTGAATGAGAATCCTTCCTAGAACTAAATATGTGTTTTGTATTTCATTTCACTTTCCTGCCTATTGTAGGAAGTTTTGGTTTTGTTTGAATAGCTGTCATTTAATTTGAGTTAGTTTAAGGTTTTTTACTGTGAAAAGCACTTAGAAAAGTTAAACACTTCGCAAGAATTGCTGAGGGGCACTCAGCTTGGTTTTCTTTACTACCCCTTTAGGATACAGATGAGTTTATTTTACCAACTGGAGCCAATAAAACCAGGGGCAGATTTGAACTGGCCTTCTTTACCATTGGAGGATGTTGCATGACAGGTGGGTATTATTTTTTTTTCCTTAAGTGTCCTCAGTCCTAATAGTTAATGGTGATTAAACTTAAAAGCAATTAGATTGTTGGTTTCAACGGGTTTTTTTTAAATCATTATTTGCATTTATTTTTTTCTGTTAGATAAAAATGAAAAGAAGTCAGAAATGCAATTTTGCAGTTTGGTGGGTTTTTTTTCTTTGTTTTGTTCTTTTGTTGTTGTTGTTTTTAATATTATTGTATTATTTGAATGAATTGTTATGATTTACCAGGCGCTGCATTTGGAGCAATGAATGGTCTTCGGCTAGGATTGAAGGAAACTCAGAACATGACCTGGTCCAAACCAAGAAATGTACAGTAAGTCTCATGTAACCATTTGAGGTAGTGATGTTTAAATATTAACCTCTGCCTTGTTGGTTGCATGAGTACAACCTTGAAATTACAAATGTGCAGTATTTATATGCTTTTTTGTTTTTTTAATTTTACTCTAAGTAAAAGGATCGAAGGAATCAGATTACTGACTCTAAGCTTTTAAAAGGAGTGACTTGAATCAGTGTCCCTCAGTGAACTAGTGCTACCCAAACCTAACTTCTCAGTTACGCTTGTTTCATTCTTCAAGCCTGTATAACATGCTTTCCAAATTGTTGAATTGCTAATAGGAATGTCAGATTGTTCAAGAGCATGCAGAACCATAGGGCATGGTAATAAAGACATCAGCAGCATGTAAGAGTGATGGCAAGAACTGCTGTCATTTACTTGAACTTTTTACTGACTTCACCCCATTTCTGAAATGGAGAGCTGCAGAACTTTTAAATAATAATTTTAGAATTCAGAGTTAGTTCCAAAGAATAAGACAGTCTTCTCTCAGGGACTTGAAGCTGGCAGAGAAGGGAAACTGCAATTTAAAAAATTGGAAAGTGTAATAAATGTATGTTTTCACCCTGATTAAGAAATAAACATGGCTGATATCTTTTGATATTCCCTACACACTACCTTCAGTTTTGCACACTTTTATGTTTCATGTAAGTAGAGTTATGAGAATGTATTCTTCAATGACTCACAATTTTGTTTTAGAACATTTTATATTCCATCTTCTTTACATATTGTTCAGCCAGCAGATGGCAGCAGGTGTGCCAGAATTAAACCATGGGAAACTGGAAGGCCTGTTAAGTTTTTTTATATTCCTGTTACTATGTGGCTCTTTGTTCTTGCTTTACCAGCCTAGATCCTTCAGTATTTTTATTATTTGTCCCTTGCTTCAATAATTTTTTTTAACTTTTTATATTATGGGGAATTTTGAATATATGCAGAAGTAGACAAAATATGTGGTATAATGAATACCTGTGGACCATAACCCTTCCTCAGCAACCATCAGCTATGGCCGGTTATGTTTCATCTCTTCCTCTCCCATCTTGAGACAAATCCTCAACACCATATTAAATATGAATTTGGAAGTAGATCTCCTAGAAATAGACAACCTGCTTCATTTCTTAAAATAATAATAGTTATTAAAAGCTTATTACAAATGAAAAAACAATACTGAACTTAAAATGTTGGTAAATATGTAACTAAAAACAGTATACTTCTCTTTGTAAACATTATTGATGTTTTTAAGCAACCTTTTAGAAATAAATTTTTGTTACTATACAGCATTAATTGAATGAGTTCTTTAGTTAATTAAACTCAGTGAGTTTCTTAACTCTTTGTTATTGTACTTCTGTAATTTCCAGCAGTAGTCAGCTATCCGGACAAAACTATTCCTGTGATGGTGTTACACTGCTGGAAGAGAAATGTCTTGTCTTCTTCGTCCAGTTACCTCCGTCACTGTTCTGGTGGCGTCTGGCACTGGTACAAGGCAGAACTGTGCTTCCTTGAGAGAGTGCTGAGCATTCACTTTGGCTGCTTAGTTCTAGTCTGGGAGCAGACACAGAGTGCTTTCTTCATGTGCTATAGTTAGGTGGCTGACTCCTTCTCTTTAATTCTACTTTATATTCTGTACTTTGATATTCTTTCCTTTGATTCTCTTTAATATTTTAAGTGTATATTCCCCTCCCTAAAAAGAACCTTTTAGAAGCCAGTTTGTTATAGTTACAGTGGCATTTTTTACAAGGTCAGTTTCTGTTAACTTCTTTATAGCATACATTCCAGGCTGTCATTCAAAGCCTTATACATATAATATGTATTTAATAATTTTCTGCATTTAGTAATAAGAACTTTCCTTAGTTGTTGCCCAAAATCTTGAAAATATTAACCTTTCATTTATAAACCTTGGGGCTTGGGTCTAGGTATTTTAAGTAGCTACTATTATTGTTTTTTAAGATCACTAGAGAAATAATGATAGTAAATTCAAATTCTTTCTCTTTCTGCCCCTGGTAGGATTCTGAATCTGGTGACTAGGCAAGGGGCACTTTGGGCAAATACTCTAGGTTCTCTGGGTAAGTAGAGATCTTGTTTGATAATAAATTGCTAACATGAAGAAAGAATGTACAAGCATCACGAACAATTTGATTGACCAAAATTCTGGTCCTGGGATATGAAACAGTTAGGTTTGAATCCATTCTGGTGAGTAATGTAGATACCACTTAGGGAAAGACCATGAGCAACATGGCAAAATAACCCCGGATGGTAATTTCATTCTGAATACTATTTCTGAATGTTTTAAATCTTGTTAAACACTGCATGCTCTCCTATCCAAGCACAGTACTAGATAAAAACACTAAATGAAGTCCAGATAATTTAGGTCCACAGCAGAAAGCTTTGTATAATAGGCAAAGTTCAATGTTCTATAGTGAGACGTGATGGATTAATCGACTCTAGTCCTCTTGCTGTGTTAATAGCCTGTTCAGAAGTCTGTTTACCTATCAGATTTTGAGGACCTAATGGGCAGAGTCGGAATAGAATAGGTCCTTTGTAGATAATGAAAACATTTGCAGTTCTAGGCAAGGGGTAATTTAGTAGTGCTTAGTCTGAATCAAGTGCTTTCATAACCATACTATTTATGAGTGAGTGGCTTTTTTGATTACTGATGACTTATTATAGATCTCCTATGGTACTTATGCCCTAATAGCCAAGGTTCTCATAATTTATGAACTTAATTGAAAGTCTGAAAAATCTCAATTTAAATTGTGTCAGATTAAGTAAGGAAAAATGTAGACAGCTCATTGAAAAGATAGGTAAAGCCTCTGTTGTGATAGGGTTTGATCCCAGCCTTGTCATGGTACTTGGAAGCAGTACATTTTCACCCCATAAAGTCAGATTCACAGTTTGGATCCTGACAGATGACTACTTCCATGTGTTGTTTGTTCCTGCATTCTTCCCTTCCTTCTATATAGTCATCCTCCTCTGTTCCTTTTTAATTGCTTGTGTACCTAGAACAATCAGCTGTCTTATCTGCTTGGGACTTTCTTGGAAAGTCCCACTTCCAAGAAACCTCTCAGTCCTGGACAGGCTGATCAGACGGCTGATCATCTTGTCTGTTCCCGTTGTGATATGATGATGCATCATAGTGTTCTGCTCATGATCAGTTTTAGTTAAATAAATTGAACAGGAAGATGAGCTTTCATAGAACTATAAATATATCACAACAGAGGAGTTGTAAGGCTGAGCTTGGTGTATTGCTGGTACCAGGATCGAATGTAGCTATGGGAAAGAGTAAGATAAGAATCTATGAAGGCATAGAAGAAGGGTAGGAAGATCTTCTAAAACTAATGGTGCTAGTGTTACAGTTTTACATGTATTGAGATTCAAACCTCACATTTTTAAAAATCGTATATTTTTCTCTTACAAGAAATACATGTGTGTGTGTTTAACGCAAAGTAAATCTATTATGTATATATACAAGTGAAAATGTAAAATATTCTTCCTGGTACTCCCCAACGATGCTTTCTGGAAATAACCATCTACTGTTGACCTTTCTTCTGGATTCCAAACATTTCTTTGCATAGCCAGTCAGTCGTGTATTCATGTGGCACATTTCCTGCTTTACATTTTAATGAACATAATTCCTCCTGGTTTTTGTTTTAAGTGACTATAATATTCTGTTATATGGAAAGCCCCTTTTTGGATCAGTACAGATGACACAGATGCTCTTGATGGGCATTTTATTCGTTGCCAGGTTTTTGCTATTCGAAACAGTGTTGTACTGAATCCATGTATATTTTTGGATGTTTATTTAAATATAATGCCATACTGACTTGTTCTGTTGAAAAAATAATTTTTCTTCTGCTCTCATACTACTACAACAGTCAACACAAGATGTTTCTGTAGCCATGTGTGGGAGTATTTCCCCACATACCAAGTAATCAGTTTTACCGTGGGTACCAGCTGGTTGTCCTCCCACTTCAGTTATGACAATCTACTTGGATATAGCGTCAGATCACACAGGTTGCAGACTCAGTCCCACAAAACTGAGACCCATTTCCGATGCTGTTCACAAACCCCAGGTTATTCTGCCTGTGCTGCTGAGCAACCACATATAAACAAGCTTCCCACAACTCCTCAGGTTCAGTTTCTAGATCAGCTCACAGAACTCAGGGAAACATACTTATGTTCTCCAATTTATTATAAGGGATTTTTTAATTTTATTTTTTTTGAGTCGGTCTTACTCTGTCACCCAGGCTGGAGTGCAGTGGCATAATCACAACTCACGTCAGCTTCAAACTCCTGGGCTAGAGTGATCTTCCAGCGTCAACCTTCCATATAGCTGGGATTACAAGTATCAACCACTGCCCAGCCTAAGGGATATTTTTAAAGGCTACAAATAAATAGCCTGATGAAGGAATACAGAAATACATAGGCCAAGGCCTGGATGGATCCTAAGCATGGGAACTTTCATTTCCCTGGAGTTGGGGGTGCACCACCCTCTTAGCATGTGGATGTATTTTTATTCACACTATCCTCTTTTATGTAGAGACTTGATTGGATAGGCATGATTGAAGCATGGACAACCTTATAGAAATCTGATTGAACAGAAAGGGTATGATCTAATACTAATAGATGAAGTGGAGAAAACCCAGCAAGTCCTTTTTGTCTAGATTCTTCTTGGCCTTTCTGAATAGCATTTCTTCCTCGTGGGGATGGAGACAGGACTCCTTCTGAAATGGGTGTACTGTGGACTACGGTCAGATGAGGTAGGTCAGAATTTATTTACAGCCAGCTCCAATACAGAAAGATGGGGAAAGATTCGTGTCCTGCTTTGGAGAGAAATAATGAGCAGGTGAAAGGAGGGCAGGGAGAGTTAGAGCTTTTGTTCCTAAAGCCTGATTCTGAGGTGTGAAGCACTCCAACATTATAACAGAAGACTTTTACCATTATTGCTCTTAAGCTGTTCCAAAGCTGCTTCAGGAACCAAAGATAAAAGGACAGATAGTTAACAAATGGTATGCTTAGGGCCGGGTGCGGTGGCTCAAGCCTGTAATCCCAGCACTTTGGGAGGCCAAGGCAAGAGAATTGCCTGGCAACAAGACCAGCCTGGGCAACTTGGTGAGACCTTATCTCTACAATACATCAAAAAATAAACTGGGCGTGGTAGTGCACGCCTGTAGTTCCAGCTATTTGGAAGGCTGAGGCAGAAGGATCACCTGAGCCCATCAGGTCGAGGCTGCAGTGGCTGTGATCATGCCACCCCCTTTTTGAGCCCCTCTAGTCTTTGGTAACAGTGTGAGCCCTTAGGAAAAAAGGTCTTTTTAATGGTAAGCTTATTTCAGCCACTTAGGAAATAGCAAGGTCTATAAGAGTTACAAACCAGGAACTATGGATGAAAACTAAGATTTGTATATCATAATGCCACACTTAATCAGTGTTTTTTGTCACTGAGCACTTCCATTTCCCCTTTAGCTCTGCTCTATAGTGCATTTGGTGTTATCATTGAGAAAGCAAGAGGTGCAGAAGATGACCTCAACACAGTAGCAGCTGGAACCATGACGGGCATGTTGTACAAATGTACAGGTAATTACTATTGAATGGAGAGCAATCTCTTAATAAACTTGAGATATGCTTTTTTAAATTATGATTTCATGGAAACTCTACTTGTTTTTGCAATATTCTCTAGTATTTTAACTTTGTTGTTATTTTGCTTTTAGTTTTTTAGTTGTAAAATACAAACAAGATATAACCATCATAACCATTTTTAAGTGTGCAGTTCAGTAGTGTTAACTATATTCACATTGTGTAACCAGTCTCTGGAACTTTTGAATCTTGCAAGACTGATATTCTGTATACCCATTAAGCATCTCCTCGTTTTTCCCTGCCCCTAGCTCCTGGCAATGTCATACTTTCTCTGGAATCATACGGTGTTTTTCCTTTTATGACTGACTCGTTTTACTTAGCATAATGTCCCAAGGTTTATCCTTATTGTATCATGTGACAGGATTTCCTTTTTAAAGCTAAATAATATTCCACTGTATGTATGTATATCTCATTTTGCTTATCCATTCTTCTGGGATAAGGGTTGCATGGGCTATTGTGAATAATGCTACTGTATATATGGGTGTGCAAATATTTATTCAAGATCTTTCTTTTTTGGGGGGGGTTGTTTTTTTCTTGATACAGGGTCTCGCTTTGTTGCCCAGACTGGAGTGCAGTGGTGTGATCACAGCTATGGCTCACTGCAGCCTTGACTTCTGGGTTCAGGATTCCTTCCATCTCAGCCTCCTGAGTGTGCCACTACACCTGGCTAAATTTTTTTTTTTTTGGTGGAGATGAGTTCTCGCTATGTTGCCTAGGCTGATCTCAAACTCCTGAGCTTAAGTACTGTTCACATCTCGACCTCCCAAAGTGCTGGTATTACAGGTGTGAGCCACCATGCTGGCCAAATCTTTCTTTCAATTATTCTGGATATATGCCCAGAAATGAGTTTATGGGATCACATGGTTTGTAGTGGCTTTTTGTTTTGTTTTGATTTTTTTCATTAAAAAAGACACTATTCTGTACGTTCATTTTCTTTCTTTATCTTGGACAGGCTAAGCAATATAATATTCACAGTTGCTGGCTTTGTTTTAAACAATAATCTGTCCTATGAAATCAGCATATTTAACTTATCACAAGACACATGCAAGGCCAAAGCACAAGAATGACTTCCCTGTAAGTCAGTTTAGAGTATGTTATTCCTGTGATAATCGTACTCTATTGAGAGTAAGTACATTATGTTGTTATCAAAGATTGGATAAATTCTCTTATGAAATAAGTTTTTTACTAACTTAGAAACAAACATCCAAATAGTGACTAATTGAATTGTTTTATTATGTTGGTACAGCTCTGGTTATTTTTCCTAATTTTTATTTATCAAAATAATCTATGTACATAGCTTTTAAAGTCAAGCTTATTATCTTTTTTAAATCTGAAAGAATTAAGTGATGCACAACAGCGTGCTGTACTCCCCATCCTCACCCTAATTCCCTGTTCCCAAAGGCAACAACTTTAATTCTTTGTTCTTTTTCTTCATGTTTCTAAATAACATAATTAACTTACATTTCCTTGATATTTCAGTCTTAGATATTGTCTGCTAAATTTCTGTTAGGAAAACTGTGATAAGTCCTGTAAGAATTGTATAAAATGTGCTTATAGGAGAAAGGAAGTCATGTGATACAGGTCATCTCATTTACCAGTCCCTGAAGGGAGTAGACTGGTACTCCATTGTTTTTTGGGGGGAGGGGGTGGTTTTTTTCTGGGAGGGAGAGATTTAAAAATTTTTTTTTTTTTTGAGTTGGAGTCTCACTCTGTCGCCCGCAGCCTCCACCTGCTGGGCTCCGGCGATCCTTCCGCCTCAGCCTTCCGAGTAGCCGGAATTACAGGCATGCGCTACCATGCCCGGCTGATTTTTTGATTTATTGTAGAGATGAGGTCTCGCTGCCCAGGCGGGTCTTGAACCCACGGGCTCAGGCAATCCACTCACCTCAGCCTCCCAAAGGCGCGGGTTTACAGGCTGAGCCTCCGAGCCCGGCTTGATTTAAAAATTTTTTAATGACTGAATCCAAAAAAAAAATTCTAAAACCGCAGCTTCTGGAACAACCCCTTGTTTTTGCCCATCTTGTACCTCTCTTCAAACTTGACCTTGGCTTCCCGTCAGGCCTTGCGTTTAAGAGCAGGGTCTCCGAAGACATCCTTGTTGACAGCGGTTTTGTCCAAGGAGATATCCACAGAGTACCTTGTAGGCATGAGATGATTGTAGTTATAAACTTTCCCCAAATATTTGATCTTTGCTTTGACCTCTTGGCAGTCTTCTTCTTACCCATCACAGCTGACACTTTGTGGAGATAGTGGCCAAGTCCAGCCACAAGGGTATGGCTGTGGGGGCAGTCTGAGGTGCCATCAATGTTCTTCACGATTATGCTTTGCGTCTGGAATAACGTCCGGCCAGGACCAGTACCACCTTCCCGGGCTCCATTTCAATGACAACCACCCAGGCCTCTCCGTTGTTTTATAGACAGACAAATTCAAGACAAGTTGAGCTAATTCCACTTGGTAACACAGCTATTTCATAGCCTAGGGCTAATCAAACCCTAGATTGACTGGAAGCCCTTTGTATTTTTCACCCTTGTTTTTTACCACATTGCTCCTACAGAGAGATCAGGGAAATTTCTAGAAAAGGGAAATGGGTAGTAACAGTTGAGCCACATCGTAAGTATGGATTGAGTTTCAAATGTATCTGTTTGGTCATATGATATATGTAAGGGAGGTGTGAGAAAAAAAGTCTGGAAAGATATTTCAGGCTTTGAACATGGAAGTTAGGTTGGAAGTTTAAATTAGGTTGAAAGGCAGCTTGTCATCATCGAAGGTTTTTGGGTGGGGTATTAGAGTCTTCCCTGAGGAAGATTAAGCTAGAAATAGTGGGTAGATTAGATAGATCGGAGGTAGCCTAAAGTCAAAATGGTAAGGAAAAATATTACAGAAGTTCAGGGTTTGGGATAGTGTTTCAACTCAGATGATAGGTGGTGGGTTTCACAACAGGTGAATTGAGGAGATGGTGAGGGAAAGGCAGAAATCAAAGGAATTGAGTCACTTGAAGGCTGTTTTCTGCTTCACTTTTTTCCTTCTTTGTTTTATGTTGTGGAAGCAATATATAGCAGTAATGTGACTTTGAATAGCATAGCAGCCAGCTGTCCTGGGCTTCCACACCACTGCCTCAGCCATCCGTTACTTACAGTCTCTTCCAGACAAGACAAAACTCACTAAAAGGTCTGTCGTTTTTAGAGTCGGGATCTTGTTCTGTTGCCCAGGATGAAGTACAGTGGTACAATCATGGTTCACTGCAGCATTGAACTCCTGGGCTCAAGCAAACCTTCTGTCTCAGATTTTTAAAAAAAATTTTAAAGAGACTGGCTCTCACTAGGTTGTTCAGGCTGGTCTTGAACTCCTGGCCTTAAGCAAACCTTCCACCTTCACCGCCCAAAGTGCTGGAATTACAGGCATGGGCCACTGTACTTGGCTCTCAGTTGCTTTTAATTTCCAGTAGGACTTTGTCCTCTTAGGACTGTTTTTTTTTTTGCCAATGATTCTTAGTTGTTTGGGTGACTGCTTTTCTGTGGGTGGTGGGGATTACCCTAGTTCTCTGAGGATTTTATGAAAGTTTTAAAGGATTTATAAACCCTGAGCTAACATCTCCTGGTATAGATTCTACTCAGGAGAAGGATGAAAATTAACTCTTTGGAAGTTTTTATAAACACTTGCAGGCTTATGATTAAATGAAAGTGATGATATTTAGAAGGTGACAGAGTCTAGGTAAGCCAGATTCATGACAGTGGTCTGTTAAACCGTCTTCTCTATGATTTGCTCCCTTGCCATTTTGATGACTTCAGATTCTACCACTCTTCCCATTGCCTTTTTTTTTTTTTTTTTTTTGAGTTGGAGTCTCACTCTGTCACCCAGACTGGAGTGCAGTGGCCGCCCCTGGCCACTGCACCTTCGACCTGCTGGGCTCCAGCGATCCTTCCGCTCAGCCTTCCAAGTAGCTGGAACTACAGGCGCGCACTTACCACACCCCGCTCGTTTTTGATTTTATTGTAGAGATGAGGTCTCGCCAAGTTGCCCAGGCGGGTCTCGAACCCGCGGGCTCAGGCAATCCACTCACCTCAGCCTCCTGAAGCACGGGATTACAGGTTTCCCATTGCCTTTTAACTCCTACTTCAGGGCCTCAGTTCTTGCTGTAATGGTTTCCTAGAATGATCCTTCCAAATACTACCTCACATGCTGCATCATCTTGCCCATCATTGTTCAGATACCACCTTTTCCTTTAGGCGTCTCTTAAACACTGTAGTACATACAGTTTTACACATATGCTTTAGTTACAGGATAAATAGCTGAAAGTTAGATTACTTGAGCAAAGAATCTACATTTTTAAAATGTGAATTAATAATGCCGAATTGGCCTTCCAAGTACTTGCTTACCTTTGTGCATATTGTCATCTCTTATCACTTTTTAAAAGCCATTTGCTAAAAAAAATAATGTTTTACTTTGCTTTTCCCTAGTTGCTTATGAGATTAATTCTTAATTGTTTAGTGATTTTTTTTGTATTTTTTCCCTAATTGCTTTATTATATACCCTTTCTCCATTTTTTATTGGATTATTGGTTTAACTGATTTGTTGAAACATATATTACAGCAGTTAGCCCTTTGCCTATTAATATATTTCACATGAATTTTTATTTACTAGAAAAATGCTGATGCCAGTAATAGAAATAAAGAAGTCAAAACGTAATTCTGAAGACCTGGCATTCAGTTTCTACATTGATAAATAGAAGCTTTTGACAGCAACTCTGATACTGATTGCCTCATTTCAAGATCTGGATTTCTATATCCTTTTACTTTGCTTTTATAAGTTAGCTTTCTTTTGGAAGACATCGTGTTTTAGGGAGAGAGGAATTACCCATATCTTTTGGTTTCTGAGGGCTTGTTTCCTGAAAATATGTGACCAGGCTATTCTAAGATTCCTAACCTTACTGGTGATAACAAAACTCTAGAAGTAGAGTACTAGTCATTATTGAATAGATTCTCATATGCTGTACAGGGAATCTAATGACATTTTACACTTTCTGAAAAATTATACTTATTTCATTTAGGAAGCATTACACCTGAATTAAAATCATTAGAGTTCTTCCTTTAGCCTCTCTCTGGTCTGACAGCTACCAATTTTCTCGTATATTTTTCCTCATAATCTTTCTACTAAAATAGCACTGTATCAACTATGTTGAGGCTTTCGTCTTTTCTTTAATTTCTGTTTTTAAAGAATACATTGGGGATTGGAAATATTTTAGGTCAGTAGAAATTAGTCATTCCCTAAATGGTATTACTAGTCCTGCCACAGAAAATTCATGTTTGTGCTCTGTCTTGGGTTTATTTTAAACCAGAAACTAATAAAAGGCATTGATGTTGCCTTTGTTAAAGTGATCTCAGTGTGTTAAGTTATTAAGCCAGGAACTGTGAACCTATATTGGAATTCTGGGTCAGCAGATTATTTATCTCCTCTGTACCACAATTGCAGTAGAAATCGAAATATATTTGTCACCTGACATAGAATTAATGCATATTATTTTTTGCTTTTTTTCTTCTGAACCAAGAGCTTTTTCTTCTATAATCTATGTTGGAGGTATTCCAGATTGTATTATGTTATTACTGCAAAAAAGTCCTTGACAGAGAAAACTAATTAGGATCCCATTTCTTTTGATAATATAAAATGTTCAGCCTTTTCTTTTCCATCTTAAACATATGCAGATTGTACCTCAAAGTGTATGCTAATTTAGTACATTCTTACATTCAAGAATACCCTTAAGGAAATACCATAGTGGCTTTTACCTCATGTAAGAGTGGTGAGAGCTGAGCTGGAGCTTTCATGCCCATGTGTTGGGCTGGAAGCACCTCCCACCTAGCCACTGTGCATAATTAGTATCTTCCATTTTTTCAAAAGAAGCTGGAATCCCAGATTTTTGTGTGCAGTCTTTTTTAAAAATTGATCTTTTTAGACATAGTTTGTCTCAACAAAGGTCTTTCTAGTTGAGTGCCACCCCTGTGCTGCCAATTAAAGTTTTAAATTTATCTGACCATAAAGACTTTCAATGTGAAATTATTAGATTTTTAGAAGGTTTTTCTGTACCAAGTTTTCTTTCATGGGCATAAAAGTTATTTACTGTCGTCTTCTACAGGGAGCTCTGTTTATCTGAGTACATGTGCATGCAATCTATTTTCAAGAAAGAAAAATCCTCTTATTAGCTACCTCAGGAAAACTTGACTTTTTCTTTTTATTATAAAGATGTGGAGTACAATATACAAACGTTGATTATGCAGGTACCCTCGTTGATGAGTATGCCCCTCCCTCCCCTAGCAGTTTCCCTCAGCTGCCAATCCCACCCCCTTCTCCTGACAGTTTTCCACTACTGCCAATCCCTTTCTTAAAGTATTATAATTGTTCAAGGTCCACTTATGAGTGAGAACATGTAGTACTGTCCTTTGTGATACGATCGACTCCAAATCCATCCAGAAAACTTGACTTTTTTAATGCTTTTGAGACTTAACTTTTTTTTCTTTTTTTTGAGTTGGAGTCTCACTCGTCTCTTAGACTGGAGGGCAGTGGCATGCTCCCAGCCACCACAGCCTCGACCTGCTGGGCTCAGGTGATTCTTCTGCCTCATCCTTCCAAGTAGCTAGAACCACAGGCATGTGCCACCATGCCTGGCTAGTTTTTTGATTTATTGTAGAGATGAGGTCTCGTCAAGTTGCCCATGCTTGTCTTGAACCCGTGAGCTCAGGCAAACCTCTCACCTCAGCCAGCAGAGCCACCGCGCCAGCTGAGACTTAACTCTTATGTGTATGAAGTAAAAGTGCTGTCTGATATTTGTGATGGATGAATTACTAAAAAAAGATTACTCAACTAATCAAGTATCTAATGCATAGTAAAGCAGTCCACCAAATAATAGTACTTTTCAGATGCATGAATATAGACTATACATAGTTAAAGCTAGTTAAAGCAAAAATATTATGAAAAATTTGGAAATATGTCACTCACTATATACAAGGAAGGACCCCCTAAAAAACTAGATTTTTTTGGTTTTTTTTGGCATCAGTGTACCAGCTAGCAGTTATGAGAGGCTATATTCGGCTTCAGTGAATTTTGGGGGGAGATTCTTTGAACATGTTTGCCCATTTCATGATGGGTGATTTATGAGCACACCTGCCCACACCATACTGAGTGTTCAGCAGTTTTTGACCAAAAACAGCATGACCTCTGTGTCCCACCCTCCCTATTCATCTGATCTTGCCCTGAGTGACTTTGTTTCCCCAAAGAAAACAAGTCCTCAAAGGGAAAGGTTTTGCCAGTGTGGAAGAAATGAAACAAAAAATGGCAGAAGCACTAAATGGTATCAAAATTGAAGAGTTCAAAAACTATTTTGAGCACTGGAAAAAGCATCTCGGTGGGTGTATTGAATCAAATGGAGACAACTTTGAAGGTGACTAAAGCTTAAACATTTAAGAATACACTATTTTTTATAAATAAATTCTAGGTGTTTGGGGGTCCCCTCTTGTATCTTAATACATTGTACATCTTAATACCATGATTATCTATAAAACTCTAGGGTATGTCAGGCATAGTGGCTCATGCCTGTAATCCCAGCACTTTGGGAGGCAGAGACCAGAGGATTGCTTGAGCCCTGAAATTCAAGACCAGCCTGGGCAACTTCGCAAAACCTCGTCTCTACTATAAATAAAAAAATTAGCCGGGCATGGTGGCACACACCCATAGTTCTAGCTACTTGGAAGTCTGAGGTGGAAGGATCTCCTGAGCCCAGCAGGTTGCAGCTATGGAGGCCATGATCGTGTAGCTGCACTCCAGCCTGGGCAACATAGTAACAATCCAACTCATTTTAAAAAAGTAAAACCTTGGGCGTGATTATCACTTTATAGGATTATGGTGCATGTTAAATGAAACAAGTTGTGTTAAGTGCTTATCGCTGAAAGCATATTTATAAATTAGTGAATACTAATTCCTTTTCTTAGATCAAAATTTGATATTTGATCTCCCCCCAGGCCATTTTGGTTTAGCTCTTTTAAGGCTTTGATTATGCTTTAAGATTGAATGGTGTTTAGCATACCCATGTTCATAACAGCATTACTCTAAATAGCCATAATGTGGAAGTAACCCAGTAGTGACATAGATGAGACTTGACAGCATTATGCTGAGTATTATTAGCCATTTAAAGAAACAAAGATTTTGTGTGATTCTACTCATATATGGGTCAAGTTCATGGAGAGAAAATATAGACTGGTGGATGAAGAGGGATTAAGGAGTAATTGTCCAATAGATAAAGCTTCAGCTTTGCAGGAAGAAAAGAGTTTTTTGAAGATAGATGGTGGTAGTAGCCCAGCAATGCAAATGTACTTAACACCACTGAAATGTACACTTTAAAATGGTTAACATGGTAAATTTTATGTTACATATATTGTACCACAATTTTTTTTTGAGTTGGAGTGCTACTCTGTCATTCAGGCTAGAGTTCAGTGGCACTCTCACAGCCACCGCAGCCTTGACCTGTTGGGCTTAGATGGTCCTTCCGTATCAGCCTTCCAAGTAGTTGGAACTACAGGCATGCACCACCACACCTGGCTAATATATATTTTTTTTTTTTTTGGTGGAGATGAGGTCTCATCAAGTTGTCCGGACTGGTCTCAAACCCTTGGGCTCAGGCAATCCTCTCACCTTGGCCTCCCACAGTGCTGGGATTCTAGGCCTTGAGCCACCGTACCCAGAATAAAAGTTAAACAGTCTCCCCCGAGTAGTACTTAATAGCCATCTCAATGTGTAGATAAGGCTATTCCTCTAAAGCAGAGACCACCAACTCCCACTGGCCAGCTGCCTGTTTATTCACTATCTGAAGGCTAAGATTGTGCTTAACATTTTTTTAAATAGTTATATAAGTGCCTATATAATAGTCTGACCCTCAGAGCCTAAACTATTTATCTTGCCCTTTTAAAAGCAGTTTGCTAGGCCGGGCGCAGTGGCTCATGCCTATAATCCCAGAACTTTGGGAGGCTGAGATGAGAGGATTGTCTGAGCCCACAGGTTCAAAACCAGCCTGGGCAACTTGGTGAGACCTTATCTCTACAATAAATAAAAAAAATTAGCCGGGCATGGTGGCGCATGCCTGTAGTTCCAGCTACTTGGAAGGCTGAGGTCAAAGGATCACCTGAGCCCAGCAGGTCAAGGCTGCAGTGGCCGTGAGCGTGCCACTGCACTCCAGCGTGGGTGACAGGATGAGAACTTCAACCCCCTCAAAAAAAGGAGTGTTAATCTATCCATTAGTTTGGCCACTAACCAGCTCTATAGCCCCACAAACAAGTCACTTAAATATTCTGGGCCTCATTTTCCTATGTTTAAAATAGGTAATATCACCCTCTCTCTCTGGAAGAATTATGTAACGATCCAAAAGATAAAAGGTAAAACTGAAACACAAGTGTGTTTATGTGTTTTGCTTTATAGAAATTGACCTTTGGCCTTATTTGGCTACTCTGTTCGAAGCAAGTACATTTGCGTATCAACTTTCTGTGCTTAGTTGGGCAGAGTTGTTTGATTACAGAAAGCCTAAAGTAGAGGCCCTTCAACTTTTCCACAAATCAACCAGTTGGGAAAACCTGGAATTAATGGAAACAGTTAAAATTCAGATATGGTTATGTGATAAAGGCTACCCTTGAGTTAGGATTAGCCATGTGGTAAGTACACTTTTGATATTTGGTATCTTCTCACTGGAGATAACTTTTTTCTTTCTTGCCTTTATTTATTTATTTATTTTTTATTTTTTTGAGTTGGAGTCTCACTCTGTCGCCCAGACTGGAGTGCAGTGGCCGCTCCCGGCCACCACAGTCTCAACCTGCTGGGCTCCAGTGATCCTTCCGCCTCAGCCTTCAAGTAGCCGGAATTACAGGCGTGCGCTACCACGCCTGGCTGATTTTTTGATTTATTATAGAGATGAGGTCTCGCCAAGTTGCCCAGGCGGGTCTCGAACCCGTGGGCTCAGGCAATCCACTCACCTCAGCCTCCCAAGGCACAGGATTACAGGCTGAGCCACCAAGCCCGACTTTCTTTCTTGCCTTTAAGAAGTAACTTCACTGATTTGAACTAAGATCATTTTGGTTAGAAAATCGAAAGTTTGGGCAACTCACTTGGGTCCTCTCCTGCTCTGGGAGCTTTTCTGTCCTCTCAATAAATCCTGCTTTCTCACCAAAAAAGAAAATGGAAAGCTTTCTGGCAAATAAATTATTTAAGATGTTACTGGTGTCCCAAAGATCTTTAAAGCCTTATAGATCCTGTTGTATTATGTTACCCGTAGTGCCTGTGCCACAGAGGATTTCTCAGGGAAGCTTGTAATTTGATAGCTGAGAACTAGAGCGAAAGTACCTCCACAAGAACCTAGTAGAAACCATATTAGAATGTGCAAAGTAAAAGGCCAGCTGGAAGCAATGGTTTGCCTCTTTCTAAAGCTATGGACAGACCTCATAGACCTGTGGATCTGTTATCAGCAAGAAGTCCAGGGGAGTTAGTCTGAAATTCAACGTGTGGAGGGAAGAAATGGTGTCTGCAAAGTTACTATGTTTTTAATTACCTGCCCTCCATCATTTTTCCACTAACAGCTGTGAGGGCATCTTGGCTTGTTGCTTGGTTTTATGTTGATTCAGAATGGAGTTTAATATACTACATTTCTGCAGCGTACTTGAAAGAACCCTTATTACACTCAAAGTTAGGTGTGATAACTGAGCCATAGAGATATTGTTGTGGATGCCTTTAGAGTTTATTTTCCTGTGCCTAATAGTTTATTTTTTCCGCTTTAGGAACTGGTTCTAATTATAGTTCACTTTCAGTTCTACAGCTTTTTATGGACTTACTAGTTAAAGACATGAAGTTGACCCTTATTAAACTGAACAGATTGTTTTTACTTAGCAGATTGAGTGTACGTTATTTTCCATTTTTTATAATTTTTCAACCACATTGAACACAGTTGCAAATTGAACTGCCACGCCTGTGGCAAAGTGATTCAAAGATACAGAGAGATGATGTGAACTTCAAGGTGATACCCATTTACTATGATTAGTGGGTTTTTTAATGTTTTTGATTCCCCTGTCATACATTTGGCAGCTATTTATAGATGATGTCTGCAGTTTCTCTTCGGGTTTGTGTAAGAGAGAGTTCTGGCACTTCCTAGTAGAAGCTCGAGCAGGTCAGCTATCAGGAGTCTTCAGACTGGAGGGAGTGGCCCTTTAGCCTATCAGCTGAAACCATTTGTAGGGCACTCATTGCAGAAATGGTGTTCTAACTCAGCAACAGAATCAACTGGCATGGAGCTAAAGAACCTCAACCACAGCTCTTCACCTTTGTCTCCCTAACATATGACTTGGGACAAATATACTGTAGGTACAAAGTTGGCTACCTGAAATTTATGATCCCTACTTGTTTGTGGAGTTAGAGAACATCACATTTTTTAAAAGCTTCTTTGGGCACTCCCCCCATTCCTGGGAAGTTTCTTAGCTTGGTTTCTCTTCACCAGATAAAGTTTACAAGACTGACATTTTATAACCACAAGCCCACAATGAGGCATTTTCTATTTTGAGGAATTTATTTGTAGCTTCCTTATTTTTAAATAACGAATTGAAACATTTTTGTTCTGCATCTGAAATGAAATGTCTCTTACTACATGAAAAAGTGTTGTCAAGCAGTAGTTTTCAACTAATATGGTGATACTAGGCTCTTTATGACTTGTGGGAGATGGACGCATCAGTGCGGGAATGGTGGCGACTTGGGGGTCATTAGTACCTAACTCAAATTCTGACTATAGCAATCTTATCACTACTGCTTCTTGAGTCTTCAAAGTTAATATTTGGAGGACCTGTCCAGAGTCCAAAGATTGTTGGATATCACCTTGTTTTCATTATAGCCTTAAATCCATTGACCATGCTAGTGAAATTCTAAATTATATGACTAGCAGGAAATGATTGATCTGGTTGGAATTTCAATAAACTGCTGTGGGAACAAGTTGAAAGTGAAAAAAAAAAAGTTGTGAATATGAAAAAATATCAAGTCATAAATGTGGTGGTCTTGGGAATTTATCTGCTGGACTGAAGTCTTGGTTTCTTATATCATTTTTAAAATTTATTCTCATTTGAGATGGAATATTTATTTTAAAATTGTCTCTCTTCACTTTACAGTACTCTTAACTTTGATGCTGGAGCGCTATACTATATAAGGCTGTTTCATTTCCCTTTTTTCCCTTCTTTCCCAGGTGGTCTTCGAGGGGTAGCACGAGGTGGTCTGACAGGACTAACACTTACCAGCCTCTATGCACTATATAATAACTGGGAGCACATGAAAGGTTCCTTGCTTCAACATTCACTCTGAAGGCTTTGCCAACCCATGAATGAAGGACACTTCAGTAGTCATCCAGATCAATTTATAAGTCAGTCTGGAGTTATTCTCTCCCTTCTACCTACAATTAGTTTGAAAAATTGGAGATTCTGGTTTGCTGTGATGAAGATGAAGATGGTTGACCCAGGACTGGCATTTCTTCCAGCCATTAGTGAGCTGAAGCCAAAGGTGGCTCACTGAGTGAAGTGGTTTTCTTCTACTTTGGAGAAGATCTTGCATCTCTCTGTTCTCTTTCTTCCCCTCTGAACTGGAAAACCACTTACTCCAAAAATTCAGGTCATGCTTGTTGTCAATACTTTTATCGCCAAGTCTGTTCATTTAATGATCTAAAACTGTAACGTTGCACTGTATTCCGAATAAAGGGTAAAAACAGAACCAAAGTTATCACTTCAATATAAACATAGTAGGTATCGCCATTTAAAAGCATCTGCCTGGACATATAAAGTGGAAGTTACTCTTGGTATTTTTTTCTGCCCCAACTAGGCCAAAACAACATGCTTTCATGTTTGTTGAAATAAAGGGGTCCTTAGCCAGGTGTGGTAGCACGCGCCTGTAGTTCCAGCTACTTGGAAGGCTAAGCGGAAGGATGGCCGGAGCCCAGCAGGTCAAGGCTGTGGATGCTGGGAGCATGCCACTGCACTCCAGTCTGGGTGACAGAGTGAGACTTGAATTCAAAAAAAAAATTGATAGGGGAAGATCAGCATTTTGGATGCCTTCATAGAATATGAGGCTTTAGCAAAGCTCCAGTTTGATTCCTATGAAAAGGTGTTATTTCTTTATATTACATAGTAGGTCCCTTCACTTTTTGGGGAGTAGCAAATCTAGCTTCTTTGTACAGACTTAGAGTTTTTCTAAAGGTGTCCTCTTTTTGCCTCGTATTTCTTGAGGTATCCCTTTCTTATTTATAGGTATATATTGTCTCTTTTCCTGTGCCATTTGGCTCTAGCAACATGTATATCAGTGTTGACTTTTTCTTTGTTACATCTAGGGAAAAAAAAAAAACCTCAATTATTTGAAGAAAGAAAGGGATAAAATATTTTTTTTCCCAACTCTTATCTTAAAGGTCAGGGGCTTTATCTATGAAAAAGTAGTAAATAGTTATTTGTAACCTATGTGAAGCAGCAGCCAGCCTTAAAGTAGTCCATTCCTGCTAATGGTTAGAATGATGAATACTGGTGTAATTGGGCTGCTTCTAGTTTCTCTTAATCAAAATTACTAGATAATAGAATTCAGGAACTTGCTACATGTTATTACTTGGTATATCAATAACCATTTAAAAGTAAAGACTCTTTGTCATGCAAAAAAAAAAAAATGAAGGGATCCTGATGGCTTTCAGTTAGGGTAAGATTTTTCTCCAACAGAACTGACACCAAACAACCTCAAGGCATTTCAGGTTAACCATTACAACATTAGGGTAAAGTGCTAGAATAATCTGTCCAGCAATCATGCTTAATTCTGTACATATTAACTTACTCCTTACTGGGAATAATTAACAGCTAGATGGTATACAAGGAAATCTTAGGAAAAGTCAAGGAAATAAGGGCAAGTTGTTCAATTTCTGAGTTTGCTTTCTCATTCACAATATGAAGTTAATCATGTATAAATACACTGAAGGTTACGGCTATATGATTAGAGAAAGTAAAATAGGATCTTTCTGGTAAGACATTTAGTAAGGGAATCCAGAAGAAAAGCACTGAACTTTAGCTGAAGTCTCATCATTGTTTTTTAAAGCAGACATGAAGAGTTTTCAGAAAAGGCTGAGAATGGAAGTAATAATATGCCTATTCTTGACTGATTTAAGACTCAAAATACATTGTAAATTGGTGAATATGCACTTTATGTTCAAGTTGTTTCTCAGCTATACTCCAACAAAGGTTATCACATTTATATAACAGCACATTTTGTGACAAATAGTTTTACAAATGCAGTTGACAACTTATGGCTATTACGCTTTTAATGGAAGCTGGTACAAAATGCATCAATGCAAAAGAATGGTTTACATACTCATTAACATAGTGATTAATGTAAATTACATTTTGCGAATGCAAAATACAGTGTGTCAGGCCTCAAGAAACTACAAAATTTGCTGCAACCTAAGATACTGGAAAGGCTCCTTAAGTAGTGTATACCCACCACCTTTATTATAAGAGTTCTAAATGGTATCTGGGGAGTATTAAAAAATAATACGAGGCTCTTTCAGCTGTGGTTCAGAGAACTCCAGTGAAGCTGTATGGCAATGGCATTGTAGGCCCATGAAATTTCCCCAAAAGTATTTCCAACAAACAGGCAGTTAAGAGGCTTAATAGTTTCAAAGCCTGGAAAACAGCGAAAAGAATTTTAAAACATTAGAGAATTTTAAAACATGAATCCCACTTCTCCTACAGAGACTTTTTAAAGCATGGAAATGAACTTTAAGGATATTGAGAAAACATCAATAGTTTTCATAAAGCTTCAATGAACACCTCAAGGCACAAGTGTTGAAAACGGCCTGTTCACTAAAATGTCACTGCATCGTACTTTTGGAGGTACAGGTATGCTGTGCTTGCAGTAAGAGGACAACTTTATTCCTAGTTAAAAGCACCAGGTGTCAAGCTCAGCTTTCATTACACAGGATGCACCAATAATCCCTAGAATAGTGAATGGTTCAAGTACTATACTACATTTTTACCGTGTCTTCCCTATTTGCACTTAGTTGGCACTGGGGCTCTTTTAAACCCTATGGGTATGTAGAATATTTGGAAAGAAGCTAGAAGTACCCTGAAAGTGGTCTTGAAACAATAGAGAGTTCTTTTAAAAGAGCTCACTGGATACTTTAGTAACATTTGGAGAAAGATAAAATTTGCAATAAGTGAATTTCTTTCAAATGAAAAATGTAGAACTGACATGTAGGCTAAAATGTTTGGTAATGTCAGAAATTGCCAAGGTTATTAATACACATTTTGATAGTAACTATATAGGCAAAGTTAGTTATTTGTGCAAAACATATAGTAATGGAACAGGAAACTTATTCAGACCACCAGTTGAAGAAAACCCACAGCAAGAGAAGCATCTAAAGGGTGATTAAAAGTTAGGGAAGTTTACTAGCTTTAGAATACATCAATACACTTTGATTATAGAAATTTCATTTTTAAAACTAGTGTTTTAATGTACTTCTAGTAACAACCCAATCTAAAGAGCCTTGGATGCTTGTGAAAAAGACCTATCCGCGAAGATGCTGCATTCCTAGTGTGGGGGTGAATTAATACTTCTTTAAGAAGGAACTGAATCACCTCAGCATCAAAAATAGCCTTTTTCTTTTAAATGATAACTCATAAACTGATGATTTATTTCACTTCACTAGTTCAAAAGTAGGTAGGAAAGGAACTAAACTGACTGGTCAGACCCAGAAACACAATGATTTGGCAAGCCGCAGTCACTCAGCTCGTGGATGTGTGATAATCCTCAGAAAATCTGTTCAACTCTTGTCCATTCCTTCACATCTGTAAAGAGACACCCACAGAAAAGAAAGTTACTTCACGGGAGAAACAAATTTCACCTTAATGACTCATTTCTCAATATGGGCATACCTCATTATACTGTGTTTTTTACAGATTAAAGATTTGTGCCACAAATTGCACCCAAACACAGTAAACTTCAATAAATGTGTGTTCTGACTGCTCTGCCAACCAGCCTTGCCTCCTGTCTCTACCCTCTCCTCAGGCCTCCCTGTTCCCCGAGACAGAAAAATTGTGAAATTAGGCCAATTAGTAAACCTAAAATGGCCTCTTTAAGTGTTCAACTGAAAAAGTCTACATCCTTCACTCTAAATCAAAAGCTAGAAATGACTAAGCACAGTGAGGAAGGCATGTTGAAAGCCAAGACAGGCTGAAAGGCAGACATCTTATACCAAATAGCCAAGTTGTGAGTGCAAAGGAAAAAATTCCTTCAAGAAACTAAAAGTTGCTTACTCCAGTGAACACACCAAAAAGCCGTATTTCTGACATGGAGAAAGTTTTAGTAGTATAGGTAGAAGAACAAAGTCAAAACCTAATCCAGAGCAAGGCCCTAAATTCAATTTAATGAAGATAGGTAAACTGCAGGAAAAAAAATGAAGCTAGCAGTGGTTGGTTCATAAGGCTTAAGGAAAGAAGCCAATTCTTTTTTTTTTTTTTTTTTTTTTTTTTTTTTTTGAGTTGGAGTCTCACTCTGTCGCCCAGACTGGAGTGCAGTGGCCGCTCCCGGCCACCGCAGCCTCGACCTGCTGGGCTCCGGCGATCCTTCCGCCTCAGCCTTCCAAGTAGTCAGAACCACAGGCATGCGCTACCACACCCGGCTGATTTTTTGGTTTATTGTAGAGATGAGGTCTTGCTGCCCAGGCGGGTCTCGAACCCGCGGGCTCAGGCAATCCACTCACCTCAGCCTCCCAAAGGCGTGGGATTACAGGCTGAGCCACCGAGCCCGGCTAGAAGCCAATTCTATAACATAAAAGTACCAGGTGAGACAGCAAATTATCCAGATCTAGTTAAGATTATTTATAAAGGTGGCTACACTAAACAGATTTTCAGTGTAGACAAAACAGCCTTCTACTGGAAAGAGGTGCCATTTGGACTTTGGTAGCTAAAGAAAGCCTGGATTCAAAGCTTCAGAGGACAGGCTGACTCTTTTTAGGGGCTAATGCAGCTTGATGACTAAGTTGAAGCCAATGCTCATATAACTATTCCAAAAATCCTAGGGCCCTTAAGAATTATGCTAAATCTATCCTACAAGTGACCCTCATGGATCACTTGGAGGGGTTCAAGACTTCAGTCAAGGAAGTAGCTGCAGATGTGATAGAAACAGCAAGAGAACTAGAATTAGAGGTGGAGCCCGAAGATAGGACTGAACTGCTGCAATTCCATAAAGAATAGAATGAAATAACAGCATATCTGTCTACAGCATGGTTTACTAAAATTTTTTGTTTTTTGAGTTGGGTTCTCACTGTCACCCAGCATGGAATGCAGTGGCACAGTCATGGCTCACTGCAGCTTCAACCTCTGGCTCAGACAACACTTCTGCCTCAGCCTCCTGAGTAGCTGGAACTACACGCATGTGCCACTACATCTGGCTTTTTTTTTTGTAGAGATGAGGTCTTGGTATGTTGCCTAGGCTGCTTCTGAACTTCTGGGCTCAAGTGATCCTCCCACCTCAGCCTCCCAAAGTGCTGGGATTACAGAAGTGAGTCACCACACCCAGACATTATACTGAATTAAGCCCACTATTGAGAACTACTGCTCAGAAAAAAAAAAATGACTTTAAAAATATTACTGCGCATTGGCAACGCACCTGGTTATCCAAAACCTCTGATAGACCTATATAAGGAGATTAATGTTTTCATGCCTGCTAACACAAATCCATTCTGCAGCCTATGGATCAAAGAGTAATTTATACGTTCAAGTCTTATTTTATTTAAGAAATACATTTTGTAAAGCCTTAGCTACCAAATATTGTGACTCCTCTGATATATCTGGGCAAAGTAAATGGAAAACCTTCCAGGAAGGATTCACCATTCTGGATGCCATTAAGAACATTTGTGATTCATAAAAGGAGGTCAAAATATTAATATTAACAGGTGTTTGAAAGAAGCTGATTCCAACTCTCATGGATCACTTGGAGGGGTTTAAGACTTTAGTTGAGGAAGTAACTGCAGATGTGGTAGAAACAGCAAGAGAACTAGAATTAGAGGTGGAGTCCCTGAAATGGGACGGAACTGCTGCAATTTCATAAAGTGTGAACAGATGAGTTGCTCCTTATGAATAAGTAAAAAAAGTGGTTTCTTGAGAAAGAATACTCCTGGTAGAGGTGCTGTGGACACTTGAAATAGCCACAAAGGATTCAGAATATTACATAAACTTAGTTAATAAGGCAGGGTTTGAGAAGACTGACGCCAATTTTGAAAGAAAGTTCTCCTGTGAATAAAATGCTATCAAACAGGATCACATGCTATAAATAAATCGTTTATGAAAAGAAAAGTGAGTCACATACAGCAAACTTCACCGTTGTCTTATTTGAAGAAATTGCCACAGCCACCCCAAACTTCAGCAACCACCACCCTAGTCAGTCAGCAGCCATCAATATCAAGGCAATACCTTCCACCAGCAAAAATATTACAACTTGCTAGTAGCTATGATGATTGTTAACATTTTTTTAGCAATAAAATATGTTTTAAGGCATTATGTTGTTGCTTTTAGACATAAGGCTATTGCACACTTAACAGACTACAGCATATTATATATATGTAACTTTATATATATATATGTGACTTGTATATGCAGTAGAAACCAAAAATGTGAGTAACCTGCTTTATTAGGATTATTCACTTTATTAGTTACTGAAGATTGGCTTGTCCAGAACCACCAAGACCCACGTAAAGTAGAGGAGGTACGCAAAGCCAATAAGCCCTGCACAAGCTTTGCAGAGTGTGTGTGTGATGAGAATTGTGAGAAGGAAACTCTGTACAAATAGCTTATTTCCTCTACTGGAACCAGACCTGTATTATCTTCAAGGTATACCTATAATCTACTAGAATCCACACAGGATCTGAAAATTCCTAACAGTTACATCTTGAAAGTTCACTTTCAGATATGCCTAGATAGTTTATAAAGCAAGTTCAAGTGAAATACATGAGCTTTTTATGAGCTGCCCTTCTCTCAGCCTCACTTGATGAGTATACATACCATTAACAGGAATATGGTTCAATGAGCAAAGTATGGCTTCATATGTAAGACGACATTTATTTATAAACAGCTATAATCTGTAATTTTCGCACCAGTGGCATGCACCCACCTGTAGAGGAGTTCGATATAACCACTTCTCTTTATCAACTTTAAGCTGCATACAGGCAAAGAGATCGCAAACTGCAGGAAGGCCATAACGGTCTGGGGGATAGTTATGTTCCTCCTGTAAGGGTGAATTAAGTAATACTTCCTGCAATAAGACAAAAAGAGTGAGTGGCTTCATGATAACTATGAGGCATGCGACCAACTTATCTTCCAAGTAGTGACTATAAAGAATAATTTAACCTGGGCACATCAGCTTACGCCTGTAATCCCAGCACTTTGGGAGGCCAAGGCGGGAGGATTGTTTGAGCCCAGGAGTTTAAGACCAGCCTGGCAACAGAGTGAGACGTCTCTAAAAATAAAAAAAAAAATTAAAATTAAATAAATAAGAGTAAGAATAGGCCGGGCACAGTGGTTCAAGCCTGTAATCCCAGCACTTTGGGAGGCCGAGGCGAGAGGATTCCCTGAGACCAGGGGTTCAAGCCCAGCCTGGGCAACTTAGTGAGACCTCATCTCTATAACAAATCAAAAAAATCAGTTGGGTGTGGTGGCTTGTGCCCATAGTTCCAGCTACTTGGAAAGATGAGGCAGAAGGATCGCCTGAGCCCAGCAGGTCAAGGCTGCGGTAGCCGTGAGCATGCCACTGCACTCCAGCCTGGGCAACAGAGTGAGACTCTGACAAACAAACAAAAAAAAAGAGTTGGCCATTCTCTCTAATAACCAAGAGCAAAGGTGACAATTATTATTTCTACACCAAATTTTTTTTGTTAAATATTAGCAGTAAAACAGGCTAGGATTTTTCTCTCCTGTAGGAAGGAGCTTAGGGCCTGGAAAATGCACAAAAAATTCAGTTTAAATAATCAAATCCTTCATTCTATTGCTAACATGGCACCAAAATTAATACCTCAGCCAAATTTAACATTTAACATATTTAAGGATCTGGCCCATTTGTAAGGTTTGGGACTATGAAAGTAAGACTCAGTGCTATTTCAATGTCTCTGTTTACCTGGGCCTTCTTTCGAAGGAGCCATTTGTCTTCTCCAGAGGATAACTGGCCGAGGTTTCCCGTCTTCTTTCCTGGCAAGACCCAGTCAGCAGTGTTAAAGGAACACCAGGAAGTGGTGATGGGGCTTTTAAGCTTTTGTTTGCCAGTTCTGTCCTCAGTACTAGGCACTTCCTTGGAACTTCCTTCTCTGCACGGGGTCCTGATGAGCCACTCTGACAAGGGACTATTCTTTATGACCTGGAAGGAATCAGCAATTCTAGAAGGAGCCATTGCCTTTTGTGCCTTAGCTTGTTCTGTTACTTCTTTTCTGGAAGGACAGAGCCACATATCCAGGGATTCTTTATGTTTCTCAGGCTCAGGTTTGGGTTCCACAGGCATCCCATTTTTATCCTTTCCTTCTTTCTTCAGAAGCCATTTGTACAGAGCTTCCTTCTCACAATTCTCATCACACACACACTCTGCAAAGCTTGTGCAGGGCTCGTTGGCTTTGCACACCTCCTCTACTTTACATGGATCTTGATAGTTCTGGACAAGCCAATCTTCAGTAACCATGTTGGGGGTGGACAATGGTTTCTTGGCCTCCAAGTGGTCATTCAGGCACTTCAGATTGCCCAGATTTTCAATCTCCACACCTTTGGGCTGGTTGCCCTGACAGTTGGTACAGGAGTCGGTCTTGACAAGCCAATCATTCACACTGTAGGACTGGAAGAAGAGCTTAAACTTCTCACCGGTTTCACGGCTGCCATTCTCAGTCTTCTCCAGCTTATGAGATTCCTGGGGAGTCACCAGCCAATCAGATAGGTCCATCTCATCTTGATCAGGAAGCTCTATATCGTCAACCTTTTCCATTTCAATGGAGTTAGAATTGGTAATAGACTGGCTGTTACACTTTTGATAACTTGGTTTTTCAGGAACTTGTTGCTGACTTTTGAGAAGCCAGTTTTCTAAGCCCTTTATGTTGCCCAAGACATTACTGAAGAAACTGCAGGTTCTGGCAGACATCTACACAAGAAGTACACAATATTAGTTTGTTAAAACAATTATGACTGCTTTTAAGATTTAGCCTATATTTTTACTGTCTTGCCCAATGTTTTTAAGTATACAAAACCTAGAGGTAAGGGATTTCTTTGTTTAGATATATATACATTTGCTTTATTTTATGTAGCTTTTAAAACACTGAAAAAGATTAATGGCAAATTAAGAAAAAAGTGTACCATATCTGATAGAAAAAAGCTAGTTTCTCTGTGTAATATGCCTTTACAAATAAAGAACACAAAAATGAGCAGAGGATATGACCAGGCAAGTCATCAAAGAAGCCTAATAAACACAAAAATACTCAACCTCCATACTAATCAAAGAAACTCAAAAGCAAAATTGGTATTTTGTGTGAAATTCAGAGAAAAAGAATCTTTTTTTTTGTCAGAGTCTCATTCTGTTGCCCAGGCTGGAGTGCAGAGGTACACTCATGGTCACTGCAGCCTTGACCTGTTAGGCTCAGATGATCCTTCTGCCTCAGCCTTCCAAGTAGCTATAGGCACACACCACTACGCCTGGCTAATTTTTTGATTTACTGTAGAGACAAGGTCTCGCCAAGTTGTCCAGGCTGGTCTCAGACCCCTGGGCTCAGGCAATCCTCTCGCCTCCACCACCCAAAGTGCTGGAATTACAGGCGTGAGCCACCATGCCCAGCGGAGAAAAAAACTTTCAAATGACTAACATCATTAGAGAAGTTTAGAGGAAGCAGGTACCTTGAATATTCTGCTGATGGGAATATAAATTGTTACCAACTTCCTGGAAAGGCAAATTAGCAATATGTATCAAAAGTCTTAAAGGGTATGCAGAATTGTAATCTAGGAATGCAATTTCTAGAATTTACTCCTAGGGAACTAATCAAGAATGCACCCAACTAGCTCCTGGATGTTTAGGGGAGCTTTGTTTATATCCCCCCAAAAATGAAATTTGCGTTATAGCCAATCAATAAAATATTACATAACTATTAAAGATTTTATAGAAGAAATTATGACAGAAATATATTCATGCTATAGGTGAAAAACATCTATCAAACATAACAGAACTTATACAATGATATTTTTAAAGTATATTAAAGCATATGAACAAAAATGTTACAGTGTCTCTTCATGTTAGAATTATGAGTTCATATTTTTATAAAGTTCTTTATTTGCTAAATTTTCTATGATGAAGAGATGTCACTACTGTAATTTAAAAATTATTAATAACATGTATATTTTTTCAGACTACAACCAAAAACCAAACAAAGACACATACCACTAGTTAGTAACTAACTCCATACTACATCTACCTCAGAAACAAAAAAAGGCAGCAACACACCTGATTATTCTCCAAGGTGTGATGTTGGGTAAGCCAGTCCTGGGGATTGGTACTGGGTATGTAAGGAGCCTGACGACCAACCACAGGTTTGCTTCCAAGGAGCCATTCACTGAGAGGAAGAGCCGTGATGCCAGATGCTGACTTCTGCTAATCACATAATACTTTGCTGTTTAGCAAGGAATGTCAAATGCAGTAGAAAGTTCACTAGATAAACAGAAGACCCAAACTCTCTAATCCTGGCTTCCTACTGACCCTGGTCAAGTCACATGTCATCCTGGAACCTCAATTTCTATAATTATAAAACAAGGAGCATAGCTGATCTTTAGGGCTCTTCTTGACTAAAACATCTAGGAACCTTTTTTCACATTGCCTTTAGAAATAGTTATCTCTACAAATTATAAAGAGGATCCCCAAGAGAGAAACAATAGCAATAAGACAGCTAATATTTTCCTATGAACTGACTGATAACAATTACTGTCTCTCTTATTCAGCATCTATAAAACATCTAAATTTCTATTTGACATTCATTCTCAAGGGATGCATTCAATTGCATAAACTAACTCATTATCACTGGTAGCTTTTTACAAATAAATAGAAGGAAAAAAAAAGGTGATTTAGTCAAAGCCCAAAGGAAATATAAACCAAGTAATGACTCAGTTACCAGAAACAAAATAACATTTTACCTGCTCTGGCACTGGGATATAACCTCTTTTCTCCAGGAAGGGCCCAATATTTGGTGAAGTAGCATGAACCATCAAGTGCTCAGGAATTTGCTAGGAAATAAAGATAATTTAATCATGTTATTTATACTATGTTTCCATGCCACAAAAGTTAAATTTTAATCCCTAATTTCAAAAGTATTAATCAAAGCACTACAATTTCACTAGAATGGTGTTCACACTTAATTCCATGACCTACAAAGCAGTTGTCAAATTTGAGAGTACACTATCTACTACTTAACTATCATAAAAGAAATCTTTACCAGAATTAGTAGTATAACCACTTTTAACAAGACCCAAAGGAGACCATTTATTTATTTACAAATAAATAACAGCCACAAAGAGACCATTCAAGTCATACATTTTATAAGAAATATGTCAAAGCATTTAGAAACACAAGATGAATTCCAAAGACTGTCATAAGTCAATACTACATTCAAACAACTACCAGCCCAATTTTCTATCAACTTAATCAGAACATGAAATTTCCAAAGCTCTAACCAAATTCTCCAAAAGCCACTATTCATAGTAAAAATGTATTTTTTTTAGAAGACCATCTGTGAGGCCACAGACTTGAAAAGAATCCTACGAAGCATCTGAGATCAAGATTACTCACAATGGTCTTGAGGGACCCAAATGTAGTGATGGTCTGGCGCAGTGCAGTTGTGTCTGCTTCAAAGAGCAGGACAGTTGAATCTTCAGGCTTAAGGGTCAAACTGCCCAGTCTGGGGGGAAAAAAATAAATGTGGCTATTTATAAGGAATATCTGTTTCACCTTCATCCAAAACAAAAGCCAAACTGTGAGTAATTTTAAATGATTACACTTATCTGAGAAACTCAACCAAAGGTAGTTGGCATAATCATGTATCAGCAAGTATGATATTAAATATATGAAGCAGAACGATCTTATCATAGCAACAGAAAAGTCAAATCAAAACAAGCAAAAAGGGTCTTTACCTCTCCAGGCACACAGAGACTTGATTGGCTAGATCTTTGTTTTGGGTACACTCCAGTTGATGAATAAGACAATTGAACTGGCCCAATAACTAAAAGAAAAATGAAACCTTCTAGCCACAATGATAGTAAAAGCACTGGGTATATCCAAGTTAACAACAGCACATGAGATTAAAACATTTCCTAAGCTGTATTAATGCTGCATTGCATGGAAGACACTCTCTGACAACTAGAAACCAAGCTCAAACCAATTCTAGCCATAGAGCTACCTTACCCAGTAGAGCTGCTGGGCCTGCTGCTGAAGTGTCTCCTCTTTAAGCTGATAGATAAGGTCTACCTGTTCATATAGCCACACCTCACGGCTTCGAAGGCATTCCAGGTGACGACTTATGCAACTGTGAATCTGAGCTTTGACCTAGGAAACACATACATGTTAGCTTCCTAGTGTTCCTAGCCCAAAGTGTGATGTTTTCCACAGAACAGTGAAGTATCTTAAATTGAGGGGTGGAAGGGGGTCACAAACCCTTTTGATTATCCAGTAAAATCTATGAAATGTCTGCCCAGAAAAACATATGCTCAAAGTCCACCCACTCAAATCATCCTTCAACACTTCACCTTCTAAGAGGATTAGGTTCAATTTGGGTTTTTTAAAGTAATCAAGAGAAAACACAAGAATATACCAGGAGATGCTAATCCCCATCAATTTTCCATGTAATTTTAAAACCTATACAAATTTATCAGCAGAATAAGACAGAATATTAACTTAATGGCTAAGTCCTTATCTCTTTTCCCACCCTACAAAATAAGCAGTCCATTTATAGCAGGCCAATTTAGTAGCGACATACCACCACATGTCAACAATTAGAATACCATTAGACAGTTTAAGTAAAATTATAAACTAAATGTTTCTGGAAGCATAAGCAGTGATTCAAACAAAGACTAAACACAAAAATTCCAAGAAAAAAAGACAAAATAGGTATAAATTATCCATGAGAGTCCACATAAAACGTATTTTAAAACACATTTTTCTGTGTAATAAAGTTGTGTTTCAAAGTCACATAATACTGTTCTAAGCACTCACCAAAAAAAATACTAATAGAACTAACAAGAGAATTCATCCTGGCTTGCCCTAACAGAAAGTCATTTACAAAACCATGCCTCTAGTAAGTTAAAAGATAATGGGGGCGCATGCTGAAGTGTCATCTGTTATTCAGCAAGAGGATGCAGCTGAGGCGTATACTGCTCACTCATTTCATTATTTTTACTGATGACAGTGCCTGGCACAGGAATCACAAAGAGAAGCAATCAAAAATGCATACTGAAAGGAATCCCCCAGAATGGGACAGGGTTTTCCAGACTCATCTATCATCTGCCTTATTTTCCCTTGGGATCAAAGGCACAAACGTGTCAGGCAGCCAACTAGGACTGAGTAGACTGTGCAAGGCATGAGATGAAACTTCTCTGTTGGTACCAAAAGGCTAAGTCCTTGATCATGTTCTAACCAGCTCTGTGCCAAGAGTCCAGACAAGGGAAGAGAAAAGCACATCACACCTCTCGCAAGTTATCTTTAATTTGCTGTTCAGCCCGGAGAACTCCACCAATAGCAAGCTCCAAGTCCCTCCGTGCATCACTACACCTCAAAAGGGGTTCTCTGTTACTGGAGAAGCCACTCTGGTCCTGTGATGTATTCATTCTGCTCACTTCTCCTTTAAAAAAAAAATATATATATATATATATATAAATACCACTGTAATTATAACCAAAAACCACATTTCAATCAGCTCTCAAATGATCATTTCAACCAACTCCCATTACTAACTACTTAGATTACTTCCAACATGGGACCTGGCATGTAGGATACATTTAATAAATATGCCTCTTCCCTCCCCTACTCCCACCACCATTGATCCTGCCATAAAACTCTATAAATCTACTTTTGTGACACTTTACATGTAAACAGATTTTTTTTATAAAATACTAATTGTCCTGAATCGATAGCACATATACCTCCAAAAAAGTTAAAAGACTATTAGAATATAATTTTCTACTTAAACAAACATAAAGTCATATGAGGCACATGTTCCTCTTCGCAGATTCAGAGATGAAGACTAAAAGGAATGGAAGCTGCAAACCAATACATTATTAACACACAGAATTTAGAACACTATTTGTTTAGAACCGGCATTTGTCTAAATTTATTAGGAAAATTGAATTAAGTAGTTTTGTTTTTTTCTTTTTCTGAGTTGGACTCTCACTCCATCACTCCAGGCTGGAGTGCAGTGGCACACTCACGGCACCCCAGTGTCGACCTGCTGGGCTCAGGTGATCCTTCCACTTCAGCCTTCTAAGTAGCTGGAACTACAGGTGTGCACTACCACACCCAGCTAATTTTTTGATTTATTGTAGAGATGAGGTCTTGCCAAGTTGCCCAGGCTGTTCTCGAACCCATGGGCTTAGGCAATCTGCTCACCTTGGCCTCCCAAAGTGCTGGAATTACAGGCTTGAGCCACCAGGCCTGGCTGATTTTTTTTAATTTAGAAAGAACTTAAGAATGACTTCACAGCTAGGCTCTCAAGAAACAATCTGACAAAACAATTTCATATGACTCTGATATAAGAGACAGATTGGTGTGGGTAAATGTAGAGGGTTCTCTAATGAGCTCAGGTTTAAGAGCAATAAGAAATAGAAATGCAAGGACTAGCACATAATGCTATAATGAGACTGGAACAGAAGAGTGTCACCGAACAGTAAAGTCAGTAAAGCAATGAAGTAAAGCTTAACAGAATCCATTAAAAAAACAAAGAGATGCTTTTTAAACACTGAGAAAAAAGCAGTGATCACTGTAGCCCACCCAGCATGGATTTACTAAGCCCTATGATACCAAAATTATTTCCTTTTGGATAGTTTTACTAAACTGGTCAGTAAAGTTAATAAAAAATGAATCTAGGTAATAGGAAGACTTGTAGCAAGACTGCAAGCTATCTTTGTGAACAAAATGAAAAAAAGATGATGACGATGATGATTAGATTATTATTAGATGACTTTTTACTAAGTACACAAAAGATGACAGACTAAGGCCAGTCTAAAATTTTTAGAAGCATGTTCAATTCCCTAATTACCTGGATGAAAACACAGAAAATAGGCCAGGCACAGTGGCTCAAGTCTGCAATCCTTTGGGAGGCCAAGGCGAGAGGATTGCCTGAGTCCAGGGGTCCAATGCCAGCCTGGGTAACTTGGTGAGACCTCATTTCTACAATAAGTCAAAAAAATTAGCCAGGTATGGTGGTGCACGCCTATAGTTCCACCTACTTGGAGGACTGAGGCAAAAGGATGGCATGAGCCCAGCAGGTCGAGGCTGTGGTGGCCGTAAGCGTGCCACTGCACTCCAGCCTAGGCAAAAGAGTGAGACTCCAACTCAAAAAAAAAAAAAGAAAGAAAGAAAGAAAGAAAAGAAAACACAGAAAACAGACACCAAAGCCAGAGATAACATGGGACCATGACAAAAACATATCCAAAAATAACCTACAGCTGTTAAATCTTATAAAACGAAATGTGAATTTTCTTGCACCTGAATGGTAGAGGACAAGGAAGAGAATAAAATATTTTTAAAGGATGGGATCTTTAATTACAAGTAAACTCTATATGAGTTAGCAGTATGCTAGGGCTATGGGAAAAATAACTTACATGTTATTTGACTACATTTACCAAAAGTACATTTATGACAGGACTAACCTGTTCCATGTTTATTAGATTACACTGGAAATTTATTTTTGAGTAACACACTTTAGAAGAAGGCATTTAGAAAAGGGAAAGGGGCCTCAAAACCATGAAAAATTTCTCCAGGAAGGAAGGCTGTTTAGCCAAGATAAGAGGCATCTCAGAGAGGACATGATCACTGCTCTCAAGCATTTGGAGACTTGTCAACAAGAAGAATCAGACTTATTCAGAATATGGCCAGGCATAGTGGCTCACACCTGTAATTCCACACTTTAGGAAGCAGAAGCAAGAGGACCGCTTGATCCCATGATGTCTAGGCAACACAGCAAGACCTTGTCTCTACAAAAAATTTTTTTAAATTAGCTGGGCATGGAGGTGTGTGTCTGTAGTCCCAGCTACTCAGGAGTCTGAGGAGGAAGGCTCGCCTGAGCCCAGGAGGTTGAGGCTGTGGTGAGCCAGGACTGTGCCACTGCACTCCAGCCTGGGTAACAACAGAGACCCCGACTCAAAAACAAAACAAACAGCAACAGAGTAGCCCCAAGGGGGTTAAGAGATTTAGAGGTGGCATTTTAGGCAAAATATCAAAGAACTTTCTAACAGTGCTGAAAGCAATGACTTTCTCAAAGAAGCCAGTGAACAGTGGCCTACCCAGTACAGAGTCCTCTAAGTGGCTGACTGCTCATCTGAGACAAATGGAACTTTGGCAGGCTTTGACTGCATCTTCAAGACTACATTTAGGGCCAGGTGTCTAGCTGAATGCTGAAGAGTTTCTTCAGACAGGACTTTAAAAAAAAAAAAGGCCGGGCACAGTGGCTCATCCCTATAATCCCAGCACTTTGGGAGGCTGACGTGAGAGGACTGCCTGAACCCACGGGGTCAAGATCAGCCTGGGAAACTTGGCGAGACCTCATCTCTACAATAAATCAAAAAATTAGCCGGGCATGGTAGCACATGCCTGTAATTCCAGCTACTTGGAAGGCTGAGGCAGAAGGATCATCTGAGCCCAGCAGGCCAAGGCTGCAGTGGCTGTGAGCATGCCACTGCACTCCAGCTTGGGGAAAAGAGTAAAACTCCAACACACAAAAAAAAAAAAAGAAAGAGAGAAAAGAAAGCTGAATAGGGACAAAAGTAGTCAGAAACAAAACAATAGGAAGAAGACTTCCTTTCCATAGGCTCAGCAAAAGATTCAGATTCAGGAACTAGCGTTCTTACAAGAAACTGAAAGATGCAGAAAACTTTCTAACTTCCCCTTGTTGATTTTGTTACCTCAGTTTATTTCCCCATAATGATCTATAAAAAAGGGCTTCCTTACATGGATTTCACAGAAATCCCCATAGAAAATTTGTTTCCAACTCTGGAAACACCAGCTATAGTTACTTTGTTGTCTCTTTTTTCACGCCATAACACCCACAAGGACTTTGAAAACTACCCGCATCATACAGGTGAAATGCTGGCTCAGATTTGGAGAGCTGGAGCATCACCTCCTTTTGCACTTAAGTCAGTCATGCAAGGCATGTTTAGCTGTCTTTCAAATGTATTAGTCAACCTTCTTCACATCTGTCAAATTTTCCACTCTTTTTAAAAAATTTTATTTTTTGAGTTGGGGTCTCACTGTCACCTAGGCTGGAGTGCAATGGCACGATCCCAGTTCACTGTAGCCACAACCACCTGGGCTCAGGCGATCCTTCTGTCTCAATCTCCTAAGTAACTGGGACTATAGGCCATTATGCCTGGCTAGCTTTTTTTGTTTTTTGTTTTTTGTAGAGACAAGGTCTTGCTGTGCTGCTTAAGCTCATCTCGATTTCCTGGACTCAAGCAATCCTCCCGCTTCGGCATCCCAAAGTGCTAGGATTACAGAGTGAGCCACCATGCCTGGCCCAAATTTCCCATTCTTCGGTCTTCACCATTTGTGTGGAATGCCATAATATCTGGCACAGTGTACAATTTAATCAGTAAAATTAAATTAAAATGTTGCTCTGCAGTGTCAAAAATACAGAACTCTGGAGCAGATAAGAGACAATCTGAAACATACAGAGGATCAACTGTATTACTAGATTCCTAAAGCAAATCTTCTCAATTAAATTGCAAGTGCCACATAACTGCCCAATATGAGTAGAATATGGTAAAAGTTCACACATTGAACCTTTTTCTTATCAGCTACAGACAGATTGAAGGATAAGATTAAAAGTTACAAAACAGATTTCTCCACACACATCACATCTTTTCAAATCAAAATGAGTGTTATCCTTCAAAATAGTCAACTTTAGAACCCATTTGTCAGCCACAAAATAAAAATCTGCTTCATTCCTTTATGGCCAGTCCCAGTATGCTTGCCCCTTTGCTGCTCATGGCTCTTTCTTCCTCCCTATGGCTAGTCAAAGGTCGGTCAGCTTCCATAGCCCAGATTCCAAAAAAGGAACTATGCAAAGGCTTGCCCTCAAGAACCCCAAGAAAAGGATGAATTCAAATCACAATGAGCTGAAGCCTGAACCAGCTTTATGAAATGACATATCCAAAGAGATTTGTACGAGGGAACTAGATCATGAGGCCATTTTCAACAATAATTCACCATTTGTTTCAGGTTCAAGAGCCAGCATAGAAAGCATGATGGTTAAGAGATCACTCTGGAATCTGACAAGCCTGAGTTCTGGTTGTGTCTGCAAGTTTGAGAACCCTAAGCTAGTAACTTAAACTCTCTGAGTCTCAACTTCCTCTGGAAAAAGGGAGACAAGGACAGTAGATCCAGTGAACTGCAGTGGGGTTAAAGTGAGACATTATCTGTCTATAAGACCAGTCCTGAACATTATAAGCACTCCATGTTACTTTTTAAAATTTTGTTTTATTCTGTCACCCAGGCTGGAATGCAGTGACATGCTCACAGCCACTGCAGCCTTGATCTGCTAGGCTCAGGTGATCCTTCCACCTCAGCCTTCCAAGTAGCTAGGACCACAGGCATGCGCAACCACGCCCAGCTCATTTTTTGGATTATTGTAGAGATGAGGTCTCACCATTTTGCCCAGGCTGGTCTCAAACCCATGGGCTCAGGCAATCCTCTTGCCTCCGCCTCCCAAAGTACTGGGATTACAGGTGTGAGCCATGACCCCTGGTTCCATGTTATTTTTTTTACACTGTGGTATTTCCTGTTACTAGGTTTAACTGAGTGATGGTGACCCTAAGAACCTCCGTGTTTGGAGTATAGAAAGAAGCGCTAAAGCTGGAAAAGGCTTTGAAGTTAGCATGCCCTGCTAGAATCTTCTAGCCATTTATCAGTGCTATGACCTTGGACCATTTGTCCTTTTGATACCTAATTCCCTAATTCATAAGGGTAGATAACAAAAAGACTTATCGACTTAGGGGTAAGGAGATGGTGCTTATTTAATAAATATTAGCTCCCCATCTAGTCTTTCACGATACAACACAGCAAAAGGTAAAATTTTTCTACTCCAAGAACTCACTAATATATCCAAGTATGCACACTTCTGCCTGTTTTCTTACCTATAAAAAGACTAGGCCAAATTAACCCTAACTCTAAAATTCAAATCAATAAAATATTACTAAAAATGGTTTTTTTATCTTTGCCATTATAATCCAAACTGTTGCCCTACCACCTTCAAAAGGGGATTGCCTCAAATGTTCACTCTTTGAGACAAATTAAAAGTTTCAGTGCTTTCTAAAACTTCCCTGCCTTTAGGATTCTGGTCCTAAGTTTCGGAGTGATGGTAGGGGAGCAAAGGAAAGGGAGAAAAACATACACATTCCTCAAACAAATAATAGAACCTGGAGTTGCCACAAAGAGGAATTTTACAAACTGTATATACCATATTTACACAATGCTTTGCACAAATCTAGTTATAAAGTCCAAAGATCATAGGAACAGAATTGAGCAACTAACCACAAATAAAGCTGAGTCATCATCATATGGTTTAACCATAAAATTTCCAAAGAGTTATAACTCTCTTATAACCCACACAAACCACAATTTAAAGCTGAAAAACGCTACCATCTCTCTAGTATCACCTTCATTTTATAGATGAAGTCACAAAAGCCCAAATAGTTTAAATGATTCAGCAAAAGGGTCACAGCTGTAAGGAGTAAGATTTGGGTTTAGAACTGCAGCTCCCAAGGTCTATTCCTGGGTTGTCTCCCCCAGATTGGCTTGTTCGTCCTTTTTTTTTGAGTTGGAGTCTCACTCTGTCACCCAGGCTGGAGTGCTGTAGCACACGCATGGCCACTGCAGTCTCGACCTACTGGGCTCAGGTGATCATTCTGCCTCAGCCTTCCAAGTAGATGGAACCACAGGCACATGACACCACGCCCAGCTAATTTTTTGATTTATTGCAGAGACAAGGTCTTGCCAAGTTACCCAGGGTGGTCTCGAACCCCTGGACTCAGGCAATCCTCTTGCCTCAGCCTCCCAGAGTGCTGGGATTACAGGTGTGAGCCACTACACCTGGCTTGTTTTTCCTTTAGTGTATTATCACCCTTAAATTATTTTAGTTGCCAGCACTAGAGATTAAAACTAACATTCCAATGGGTTACTATTGAAATAACCCATTAAGATTTCCAGTCAAGCATCCGTAAAGGAGGACAAAATTATAGACTTTGCAGCAATTTGGATGGATTTAAAGTCCATCATACTTAGTGATCTATCACAGAAACAAATAACTGAATAACACATGTTCTCACTTATAAGTGGGTCCTGAACATTTATCACAATATTACAAGAGAGGGATTGGCAGTAGTGGGATACTGACAGGAAAGGAGGGGTAGGAGAATGTGACATCACTAAGGGTACCTGACCCTACACCACAGGAAGTAGGGACTGGTCACACACATAAACTACTTACGTACCTAATCCTGACTTGGGACCCCACATCTTTACAATAAAAAAGATTGTCAGTCAATTTTCATAGACCACAGCTGTTCTGAACCTTCTGCCTTGGATAACACTAACAAAAATAAACAGTACTACTGCTTGTCATGATTAGCTCAGAAAAAACAAAACATTGCCAAGTATCAGTGTAAATGGTCTGATCCAATGTCTGTATCATAGCCACTGCAGCCTGCATTTGTTTGTATGAATGAAAGTTTAGATCAGATCATCTCTAACCCCCAGCCTAGTTTTCACATTCTTTGCCCCCCTAGCCACCTGCCCCTCCTCCTCCAAAAGACCCCCACTTTCAGGCCTGGTACCGTGGTTCATGCCTGTAATCCCAGCACTTTGGGAGGCCAAGGCGAGAGGATCACCTGAGCCCAATGATTTCAGGACCAGCCTGGGCAACATGGAGAGACCTCATCTCTACAAAAAATTTAAAAATTAGCCCGGCAAGGTGGTGCACACCTATAGTCCCAGCTACTCAGGAGGCTGAGGCAGAAGGATCGCCTGAGCCCTGCAGGTCAAGGCTGCAGTAGCCGTGTTCATGCCACTGTGCTCCGGCCTGGGCAACAGAATGAGACTGACTTAAAAAAAAACAAAAAACAAAGACCTCCACTTTTTACTTATTTTCCTGGCATCCTACTCATTGCTAAAAGGCCAAGCCCAGAATCTATCCACAGGACATGTATGTGTTCTATGGACTTCTAAACTCGAAATACGAACTGCCAATTTGGTTATCTTTTTTTTTTCCCGTGTCTGTGGTTCCAGTTACTTGGAAGACTAAGGTGCAATTTGGTTATCTTTGATGAGACAACCTACATTAGAACATTTGTACAAAAGTGTAAAGAAATTATAAATTAAAAAATAATAATTAGGCTGAGCACAGGGGCTCACGCCTGTAATCCCAGAACTTTGGAAGGCCAAAGCAGGAGGATAACTTGAGCCCTGGACTTTCAGACCAGTCTAGACAACACAGTGAGACATCGACTCCACAAAAAAGTAAAAAATTAGCTAGGTGTGATGGTGCACACCTGTAGTCCCAGCTACTCCAGAAGCTGAGGTGGGAGGATCACTTGAGCCCAGGAGGTTGAGGCTTCAGTGAGCTATGATGAGCCACTGCACTCCAGCGTGGGGGAGAGCAAGACCCTGTCTTAAAAAAAAATAAACATACACACACACACACACACACACACACACACACACACACACAAAATAGTTAATATTTTGCATTTTTACTTTGAGACGTTTCTTCTTTACATGCATTTCTTCTAATATCTAGGGGTTTTTTCTTTTTAAGAAAGGTCGTTTTTTATGTAATTCATTAACTCAAAAGATTACATAGGTCCGATCCTAGCCTCAGCCCACTTTAAATTCTTTATCAAGGCATGTAGTTTCTGAAATCAGGGACCTGGTTCTCCGTAATCATTTTAAAACAAATAAGACCAGCCCGGACAAGACCTCCTCTCTACAATAAATCAAAAATTAACCGGGCGTGGTAGTGCGTGGCTGTATTTCCGGCTACTTGGAAGGTTGAGGCGGAAGGATCACAGGAGCCCAAAAGGCCGACGCTGGAGTGGCCGTGAGTGTCCCACTGCCTTCCAGCCTGGGCGACACAGTGAGACTCCAACTCAAAAAACAAAACAAAACAAAACAGAAAACTACGCAAATAAATGTTAAATCTTAAGAGAATTAAAATGAGACAATAATAAATCACTATTGGATATTTTAAGATTTAACACATCAGAACTTGCTGCGCTCGTATTTGCCTACCTTTACACATGTAACCACTAGCAATCAATCCCAGCACATCGACTTTCTGAAGCAGTAACTGAAAACCAACCGCAAAATTCTACCATCTAATGTAAAAGAATTAAGCAAGGCATTTCTATTTCGAAAGCAGAGTGACTAAGACAGTTTCCAGGCTTCCCGAATAACTTAAGACCACCGAGGTGCCCGGAAGCGCAGGCGCGGGTTCAAAACCGCTCCGAAGCCTGCACCACAACTCAGCACGTGCGCGAGGGCTCCTCTGGGCTGCGAAACGCACCTTGCAGGCCAGGTCCCCGACGCGCCAACTGCCTGGCGAACAGAAGTCCGCTTTAGCCCCGCCTGGGTGCAGAGGGTCCCGGACCCGGCTGCGCCTTCCCCGCCTGTGCGACACACAGCTGGCACTAGGGCGTTGGAGCAGGCACGCCAGGGGCGAGGCGGAGCGCTCCGCCCACCGGTGCTGCTCCACCCCAACCCCCACCCAGGGCGTTCAAGGCCCGAGTGCTGGTACCACGCCGCTGGGGCCCAGGGCCAGGCGTTCGCAGCCCCCGCCTAGTCCTAGCCACTGGAGTGGAACAGCTGGAGAGGCCCGGAATGTGGCTAGAGGCTCCTCTCCAGCCTCTCTTCTCCCCACGTGCTCCACTCCTGCATCAAAACGTCTTTGCCTTAAGGGTTCTACCGCTAATCACTACAGAGAAATAACAAACATGGGTCAGAGGCTTGCAAAGTTATTAATGGAATGTTCCTGTCCTGTCCGATAGCTTATGATTCCCCCTGAGATTACCACTCAGCCTGTTATAGGCTAAAAAGTAGGCCATTTTGGTTATGCTAGAATAGTCA